>OX465275.1:108154628-108766815 GCA_949987645.1 Tachina grossa
TGTATGTACACTTGTGTGTACAGGTTTTGTTGTTATTGTAGAGAAACGTTGTGCTTACAGTGGATGTATACATACAGTATATGTATGTGTGGGATGTTTGTGTGTGTATGTATGTGTGTGTGTATATGTGTGCGTTTTTGTATTTAATTGTATGTTTGTCGGTCTCAGATACTTTTGTCGTAGTGGCAGACAATCATTATACCCAGTAGGAAATGTCGATGGTGAAAATGTACTGAGTCGCTTTTGACTTTGTCACCAGTACTACTATATAGTTATATCCCATTCAATAATTTTCACTATAGACATTTAGCATATGCTTGTCATTTAAAATCTACTAGTAACACTAAAACAATTGAATAGGTATGACTACGTGGTTCTTATTGGAACGTAGAGACATACCAACCAGACAGTTAGTTACTGTTATATTTCTATAATTTATGTACATACAAAAAGGTATGTATATTGACAAGTTCTTGCAAAATCTTTCCTTTTTACTGACAGATAGAATAAAACGTATTATACTATAATGGTCACTAGAATTTTAGTGTTGACACAAAGACACTTAATCCCTGTCTGACTGCAGGGTAGTGACAACGAATTCGTGTGTATGTAGAATCATTATTTTTGTTGTTGTGAGTTGTCGTTGCTATGCATATGTATGGTTATTGTGCTCGTATGTATGCATGCATTTTTTTATTTCTGGGGAAATATTCTAGTAGCTGCAGATAGTGGCAACCCTGATATCTGCTGAAAATGGAAGTGGAGAGGGAATGTATTTGATAATGTATGTACATATATGTTTTTGGAGTAATGTACGTGATCGTATGGTGGGAGACGAAGGTGATGTTATGAAATCTTCGTTTATTTATTTAAGAAATATTGTTTCGGATTTCATGACAGAGGAGTTTGAATTGCATAATATTATAAAATTTTATTATGTATGTATGTTTGTATATTACGTGATCACTTCTTTGTGTATGTGTGTGCCAGTATGTAAATGATTTTCTCGCGCTGATATTTATATGTAGGTAGAAATAAATTGTTTTCAATATCGACATTTGGTACTATAAAATACTATCATATATCTGAACTTCCCTAATCCTAGTATGTTTTTATACATTAACGAAGGTTTATTCATATTGAAATTTCTTATTTCAATACGGAAAAATATTAATTTACAGTATTCATTTATTAAACTCATTAGTTTTTAGGTATTTCAATATACATTTTCTATTATATTTAAAATTATTGAATTAATGTGAAGCATTCTTATTTTTAAGCTGCACATTTTCACTGAGTGTATTGATTGCTTATCTATACATTGTGCTTTGACTAAACGACGCTTCATATATTTTCATGATGTAGATATGTAAGTGTGATTGTTAAGATCTAATAAATACTTGAGCATTGCATGCAAATAATATTGGAGTATGTGGTCCAATCTAGATGAAACAGTCTAGTTAAATCATAGTCTCATGTAATGCAGTCATGGATCATATCGTTTTCATACAACCATTCAATGCTGCACGATAAATATTCGTGTTTAAACGAATATGATCGTTCTTCTTAGGCACTCACAAATTGTATGCGAGTAGGCTATAACTATTCCATATGGGGTAGTTTTTGGGGTTAGCCCGATGTAATGCAACGTTGTACCATGTGGTCCAACCCCAGGACATCGCAATGTTAAATCGACCACCTTTTTTTCATATATTTGGAGTAGTTTTGGAGTACTCCAACTCCTCTTTGGACTAGTCCTTACATGCATGTATGGACTAGTCGCATTATCTGCAGGGTTGATAAGAAATTTGATATGTATACATACAAATTGATTTTATGTGTGTATGTATGTATGTATGTATGTACGTACATACAAATAAGAGTACAACTCAATCTTTGAATTCATTTTTTTTTTGTCTTGTGATATCTTTTTGTTGTGTATTATCTGAAATTAAAAACGTTGTTTTATCTGCATTTACTTAAAAGTTTGTGAAGATTTTCTGTTTTAAGTAAAACTGAATTCCTGAAGATACATACTCTATAGTAATAGTAACTATAATAGAAATATTTCTTATACTTAATTTACATTTTTTTAAAGTTGACGCAACGTTAGTTAGTCAACGTTTGACATTTTTGGGGGTATGCAATTTTTTCTAACTATATCCTGTTTTCTTCACTTTCTACATTTATTTTTGGAAATCTTGCATTGCTTTTTTATAAAATTTATAAACATTTTTAAATGAAACTGATCCGGCACTCCAGCTTAGATACTGATAGTGTTTTTTCCTTTTGTTTTTTGTTACTCAACTTGCTGTTTATTTTTTATTGATAAACATTTAAAATCAAAAGGGAGTTTTATATTGAAATTATTATTTTCATAATTGTTGAAAACAATCGCTACTTCTTTTGCGATGAAATCATTTGAATTACTTTTGAAACCTTACATGTTTATAAAAATTATGTTATTTTCTATATTGCTTAATTTATAAGACTTTTAGAATTTGTACTTTGGTGGTTATATTTTCTATTATACGATTATGAATAAGAATGCACTAAGTTGATGTCTTTGCTTAAAATTAAAATTTTATTCAACTGAATAAAAGGAGATTTTTTCTTAAACTCTAATGCAGTTAGAAGCGCTGGAGATTCTTTCATATAACAGCTTTTTTGGAATTTTTGATACATAGTATAATATAGAATTGGATAACATTTATTTTTAATTTTTATGTTAAGAAGTACGGATATGAGACTGAATTTAAATGTACTTTTAAATTAGTTAAATCATAATGAACAAACATATTTTCTTCTTTAATAGCGATCAACAGAAAACGAACTCGTTTTCATATAATTTAGGTATACCCTTTCGACGGCTCCTCTAGGATACAAGATGACTTTGTATGACGAAATTTCTGTTGCTTTATACTGATAATATTTTTACATTAATAAGGTACATATACATATGTTTATTTTATGAAGGGTGAGCACCTATGGCTTTTATTTAATGTTCTATATGATTTTTTTTTATTTTATTAAAGTTCAGCGTATTGTATATATATTTCTGAAATGTTTAAGTGTGTTATGTGTGCCCATCGGGCAGAGTGTACGTATTAGTTGGTCAGTCAGTCTCTATTTTTATTTATTTTATTTTTTTTCTTCTAATGTGCCACTCCTTTTTTCAGATTTTACTACTTGGAATAGAGAATTTTTGTCTAATTTTTCGCTGGGTATATACATTAGGTATGTAGAAATTATTTTAGATACAAAGAAATGCATGTTTAATAAACAACTATTGTATCAAATCGAGCTCAAATAACTCAGTTACCTCTACCAGCAATTCACCGTTGGTGTTTTCATAAAGTGTTAGAAACAATGAAATATCTATGTTTTGAGAGAATTGTTCCCCTCAAGTATTTCTACATGAGGTTTGAGGGGTCAATCACTGTCGCATTCATATGTAATGATTATTCACTTAAAAAAGGTCATCATCACCATCAATCATCTCCGTATACAATACATTCATGAGTTGGGTTGATCCAGATACAATTGCTGTCTCATCACCTTCTAACAGCTTTATATATTTTGCTAGTATGCATGTCTTAGCATGTTTCTATAGATAGTGACGTAAGAGTCCGAGATGTAGAGTGTTACAATTAAAAATCTTTACTATTAGAATTTACCAGTTCGCTCTTTTGAATTTTTACAAAGTAGATACATATGTATGTATTTCATTGATCACAAAATCATAAAATTTCTTTGCTTACAAAATTGTATGACGTGAGGATTTTTTTTTTGAAATTATACATGTTTCGGCATGCTTTCATTTTTTTTCTATAAATTTATGTAATACTCATACAGATACAGATATAAAGTAAGATCTGTTTACTGTACATTTTAAAATTTATGCATACTTCAGCATGATTCTAGTTGAAGCGTATATTCATTCACTAAGTTTGTTTGATACTTATTCATACACATGTATATTCATAAAGATTGGATATCAAAGTCCAATTTCCGTAGTTTATCTATATTTTCTAAAGATCTGATAGCTAAAGAAATAAATAGAGTGAAGATCTTCTATAATAATCCCATTTTCATATTGTAAAATTTTGCGTGCTAGCGCTTTCGATGGGAAAATATACATACAACTTTATAAAAAGTGATAATATGATGTGCTGCAGAATATTGCACTGAAGTTTTAGCAATATTTCATTCAGACCAACAAGTTTAGAGAATTCCACTACATTTAGTTAATTATCTTTCTTAAGACCCATCATTCCTAATCAATCCTACAAAAAACAACACAAACTAGATTTTTCGTTTTAATTTTATTTTTATTTTTATTAAATTCAACATTCATTCTTCAAATTACTTTATACTATATTAAGAAGCTTTTTCTCATTTTTGGAATGTTTATTCATAAACATTTTAATGGTGAGATGAATTTTTCTATTTTATGCACTAAGTAAATCTTTATATATACCAATCCACTTATATGAACCATTAAAGCTAATTCTTTTCACATCATTCCTTTCAATGATCTATTAAATCATTCTAATATTGATGCTTTCATATTAAATAATGTTTAATCTTCTATTTGTGTATGAGTTTTCCCAAGTATTTTGTATTAAAAAATTCTTTAGAATCATCTGTTTGTAAGTTTTTTGGTACCCGTACCACTTCAAAAATATTTTCCATTGCCTTGGTTTTTAGAGTGCAGCCTTTATTTTCAGCTGTACTTTGAGAATGTGTCAATTACAGTCTTCAAAAATCAACAATTTCTTTTTTCTGTAGAATAGTTCTACATTTCACCTAACTTAGCTCCATAAAACATCATATATTCCTGTCATTACATCTCTACAAGCACAAACAGTTGCTGAGATTTAATATGAAGTTCGTTTACTAAATTCCTTTTTAAAAACATTGAGTTGTTTCACAGATTTTTTCGAAAGTGTTGTGATCTACATCTTGCACTTTCAGCTATTTATACTAACATGTAGTTAATTTTCTAATCTATATATTTAACCATAAACTCTTCAATTTGTTTTTAATTATTTAATTTTTAGAATTGCTTTTTCAATTTTATAACTGTCTTCTTTCTCTAATTTTATTTCACGTTGTAGTTCCTCAATTTGCATTTAAATATATTCTTGAATATTAATGCTTTAAGCTATATTATTAATTTGTCTTGTATTTTATCTTCATTCAGCTTGAGGTAACTATCAACAATAGTTTGTATCTAATTCATTTATGCCTTCCAATACTGATAAGTCAGTATAAATGTCTTCAGATTTGGAAGTCTATGAGTAAAATCATCGTCATCATCATTCTCAGTATAAGCATCATTAAATATGATGGTATTATCAAATATTGTTCCTTCTACTAGTTTCTTTGGGGTACTTGTTTATATCTTGAGTGAAGGTTTCTCAGGCTTTAAACTTGTATATTTTCAACTTCTGTCTTGATTTTACTTTCTTCTTTCATAAGAATTCTTTTAATATTTTTTGAACTATTTATGAATTCTTCTGTTATAGGTTTAAATGTATCTTTTAGTTGTTCACTTATATCTATTTCACCAGTTTTTATACTACGAAGCTTTTTCTTCAACACATTTCTTGTCAACACCAACTGTTTTAAAATTTTCTCATCCATGTTTGCTAAGGGCAAATAACAGGTATCAGCAATCAGATCAGCTTTTCAGGACCTGGTTTGGTTTTCAGATCAGCTTTTCAAGACCTGGTCTGGTTTTCAGATCAGCTTTTCAGGACCTGGTCTGGTTTTCAGATCAGCTTATCAGGACCTGGTCTGGTTTTCAGATCAGCTTTTCAGGACCTGGTCTGGTTTTCAGATCAGCTTATCAGGACCTGGTCTGGTTTTCAGATCAGCTTTTCAGGACCTGGTCTGGTTTTTAGATCAGCTTATCAGGAATTGGTCTGGTTTTCAGATCAGCTTTTCAGGACCTGGTCTGGTTTTCAGATCAGCTTATCAGGAGCTGGTCTGGTATTCAGATCAGCTTATCAGGAGCTGGTCTGGTTTTCAGATCGGCTTATCAGGAGCTGGTCTGGTTTTCAGATCAGATTATCAGGAGCTGGTCTGGTTTTCAGATCAGCTTATCAGGAGCTGGTCTTGTTTTCAGATCAGCTTATCAGGAGCTAGTCTGGTTTTCAGATCAGCTTATCAGGAGCTGGTCTGGTTTTCAGATCAGCTTATCAGGAGCTAGTCTGGTTTTCAGATCAGCTTATCAGGAGCTGGTCTGGTTTTCAGATCAGCTTATCAGGAGCTGGTCTTGTTTTTAGATCAGCTTATCAGGAGCTGGTCTGGTTTTCTGATCACCTTTAATTTGCTCCCCTCCTAGTTTTTGAATCACTGAGGATCAACACGAGGAATTCTACAAATCTCTTGGACCTTGTTTCGTAGCAGCTGGCGACAACAATGCTAAGCATTCGTTCTGGGGTTCGCGTCTTATTACGCCTAGAGGTAGGGCGTTGTTCAACACAATTTAAAAAATGGGCTTGGATATTATTTCGAGTGGGGAGCTCACTTACTGGCCTGCTGACATACGAAAAATTCTGGATGTTATAGACTTTGGCGTCATAAAAAGCATTTCTAGGGAATTAATTCACGTCGTTACAATCTATAGCCCACTAAGAAGTGACTTACCTCATCCATATATGAAGATGATAAATCGCGTTAATTGGCGGGGGTTCAAAAAATACCTTAGTAGTCATTGTACGGAAAATATTAAGCTAAGAACACCAAATGATATTGAATCTAACATTGCCAATCTCAACGAGAATATTAAACAGGCTGCTGAAAAATGCCACTACCTCCCATCCGCAGACTGGGTTTAATAAAATTTATTCTTCAGACATTGAACGTCTCGTACGTGAAAAAAGAAGAGCTAGAAGGGAATGGCAACAGCACAGAACACCCCAAAATAAAATTAGATTTAAAGAGTGCACGAAACGACTCCAAGAGTTGAGAAAACTGCATCTTTTAAAAATTATCTGGAAGGTCTTGATGTCACACCAGCATCTAATTTCTCTTTGTGGCGCGCTGCTAAAAGCTTAAAAGAACCGTTGAGTTTAAACCACCTCTGCGCACTTCGACCGGTGATTGGGCAAGAAGCGATACTGAAAAAGGTAAAATATTTGCTGAGCACTTAAAATCCGTATTTAGCCCAAATACATGTACTGGTGTTGCTGATTTGCCGATGTAGTTGCTCTTCCCCCTCGACCCTTAAAGTTTAAGATGCATGATGTACATAAACTAATTGCTGAGCTCAACCCGAAGAAAGCTCCAGGTATTGATGGTATTAGTAACAAGATGCTGATGAATCTGCCTCGCACTGCAACTAGAATCTTACTATTTATTTTTAATGCCATATTACGACTAAAGTATTATCCACACAGCTGGAAGCTTGCCAAGGTCAAAATGATTCCAAAGTTGGGCAAAGATCTTACTAAAGCTGAGTCTTACAGGCCAATAAGTTTACTATCAACAATATCAAAGCTTTTCGAAAAGCTGCTCATGACAAAATTATCCCCAATTCTAACTGATAGTGGGTGCATACCGGACCATCAATTTGGTTTTAGAAGTCAGCATAGTACCATTGAAAAAACGCATAGATTGGTTCAAGTTATAAAAAGAACATTTGAAGAAAAAAAGTATTGTTCTACTCTCTTTATTGATGTTTCTCAGGCATTTTATAAAGTATGGCATGAAGGCCTAATTTTAAAATTGAAGACATATCTACCAATAAATTTTCTAAAGCTATTGGAAAGTTATATTCTATCCCGGAAATTCATTGATATGGAAGGAGACTTCATGAGTGTTCACGAATCTATATCTGCCGGTGTGCCACAGGGGAGTATACTGGGACCAGTTTTGTATTTGATTTATACTTGTGATATGCCTGTTAGCACTAAAATCCATACATCTACTTTTGCCGATGATACAGCCTTCTTTAGCATGCACGAAAACCCTCACGAGGCGTCCCGATATCTTCAGGAACATATTACGCAACTGGAACTATGGTTAAAGTTATGGAGAATTAAAGTAAATGAGCAGAAGTGTGCGCAGGTAACATTTACTCTACGAAAAGATACTTCTTCCCTCATTAAAATCAATAATCAAATTGTTCCTCAACATTCACATGTAAAATACCTTGGTATACATCTTGATCGACGGCTTACATGGAAACAACACATTGATTCTAAACTAACACAAATGAAACTAAAATTAGCTCAGGTACATTGGCTGATTGGTAGAAATTCAACTCTCAGTCTAGATTGCAAACTTTTGAAATACAAGTCACTTTTGAAACCTATATGGTGCTACGGAATTCAACTATGGTGCACTGCTTCAGCTTCCAATGTCGAGAGAATCCAACGAAGGCAAAACAAATTTTCGAATTTTTCGGTGGGAAGAATATTCTAGTTTACATTTTTGATAATCAGGTTGCATAGATATTTTGTTCAAATTTCGTGTTAAATTGAAATATTATATAAAAGGTATTTTGTTTGTCATTTATATTAAATACATGCAAATCAAAAATTAATGTTTCGCTGAATCAGTAAAGTCAAACACTTAAGTATGGAACTAAACGTGTGGTAAACCTTTAACTGATGTCATAAACTCTTCCACAGGTCCATCAAAATTTCATAAATGACACTTCCACATAAGTAGAATTGTTAAATTTCCACATTTTTTATTTTTATACAATATGAAATGTTTTTTAATTTATTTTTTGCAATTTTTTTCAAATTTTTCAATTATTGTTTAATACATTTACATATATTAACCTTTTAAATGGATTTCTTAAACTATTTTTTATAAAAACTTATATTTTACTTGCCGCCTCTTTATTCAAAAAACACTAATAAAACATTAAGAAGAAGGCTACATAGTTATGTGTATCTGATAAAAAAAATTTTTTCGTATCAAAAACAAACTTAAAATGTAGACGATACTTTGTCACCAAAATAATGGACAAGAAAAGCGATTCTGGGACACTTAACCCGACGCTTCCTTCTTGTTTAAGAATCGAAAAGTACACATGTTGAAAATCCATTAAGGCTGTGATACACTTTCATACACAGTCGTTCGATCTGTCAAAAAAATCGTGTGTGCTCAAAAAGTATGATAGTGTAGATTAAAATTTGACATGTGTGACAGATTTTTTGATGTCAGTCCGATTTCCAAAAGTTTATGAAAATTTTCATAAAATGATCATTTCTATTTGATCAGAGATGCATTTTGTAAAGCAGTTGATAAGAAAACAGCAAATTCTGCTTCATTTATTTAAAGATAGAGAGATACATTTTGAAAATTACAGTTTGCGTTATTATTTCTTTAGACGCAATTTACACTGTGCCTTTTCTGCTTGCCTGTGCAGGCAGGCTTTTTTAGTTTATTAGTGAGAGGGGATGAGAAGCTTGCGGGGTAAAACAAAAGGCACAAAATGAAAATTCGAGGGGATTTATGACATTTCTCTTTGCCTTTTTCGTACTCTTAGCATTAAACGAGTATTTAAATGCCACAAAGGCATGACTTTTCGTAGGGGGCTTAAAAGAAAATTGTCAACACAAGGCAGGCTAAAAAGGCATAGCGTAAAATGGCTCTTAGAAATGCAAAATAATTAAACATAAAAATTATTTTAAATGTTTTTGCATCTTTTTTGTGGAATAGTGTGGCACCTATACAAGCCGACCACACGAGCAATAATCTTGGTAATTATTGCCGTGGCAACTGTCAAATTCGATTGCCGATAAAATCGTGTGTACCGTATGAATATGTTTTCAAATATATATTCAGCAACAACTGTTAAAATACATTGCTGAGCAATAATCTCTTAACACAAGCTGTCAAATACAAATTATATTGAATTTTTTTCAACGTAAAAGTATAAAACAAAAGTTTTAACTACATAAAACCAATAAAAGTGCAATTTAAAATAAAAAAAGGATCTACAGTAGTTTTCGCTTATAGTCACATTTAAAATTGCACAGAAATTGTGGACTATATCGGTAATGTGACTATAAGCCTAATTTTTTTTTATGCTACGCAGAGGTATATAAAAGAATTTCCATACAATCCAATTATGTCAATTACAAAATTTATGTGGTCTTTTATGCAACAATGTTTTGTTCTAAAGTCATGTTCTTCTACTAAACAGTAGATGGAGGTTGAAATTTAGATTTACTTTTGGGCTTATGACTTAAATAAATAACTAAAAAAATCTGTTGAAAATTTTTGTGACTATAACGCGAATTGTTTGCATACAATTTGGATTTTGACTACCACAAAGTTGGTGCATATATGTCAAATATGACTATATAGTAAATGGACTATATCGTCAACTTTTTGAAGGAAATTAAGTTCTAAAGTCACAAAAAACATTAAATATGGATTATATCATTAATGTGACAATAAGCGGTAGTGACTATAAGCGAAAACTACTGTAATTATTGATAATTTAAGTTTTTATTTGAATAAAAAGGAAATATATTTTAATATACGTGTTCACCACCTCTAGATAAATTCTTGAACAAAAGCAATTTGACGTCATCGTTCTGTCGGCTTTATTGCTTGTGTTAAGACACATCAAATTGCTCGTGTGGTCGTAGTGATGAGATTTTATTGCTATTTTTTTGGAGTGTGACAGAATTCAATTCGATTTTCCAGTGAATGCGCTGATTTACACGGGCATAATTGTGCTGGCATAACATGCCAGTTTGTTGGTGAGAGAGGCAAAGAGAGAGGTTTTGCGGTTGGCATAACTTTTCAACCAGCTTCAACCCCGCATTAGCAGCATAAAACCAATACACACACAACTTAAAAAACAGCAAATGTTAAATGAATAAATACTAAACACACTAACACACACACAGCTGTATATACATATACATTTTGTACCAGACGAATTAGTCTCGTGTAATTTGGAAAAGAGCAAAAATTATGCGGCTTAAAAATTGTTCTCGTCTAAACTACCTCAATGAATCGTACGACTGTGTACAAGGCACATGTATTAGGTGACAGCACTACACCAGGTGGCTAATGTCATTATACCAATCTAAACGTCAAATTTGGATTATGTAGGTATAAGCCCAAAAGCATGCTTTTATTTGGGTATCCATAAACACCTTTCGAATATTCAGTTTTGTATGGTGTTTGACATTTCCTATAAGAAACACGCAATCTGACGATGCTACCCTGTTTTGAAAAGTAAGAAGCAAGGCGAAATAAGGTGATATTAATTCGCCAGCTGACATAAATTTCCTGCTGTCAAATGAACCAAAACGATAAGAACTATTTTGACAGCAGGCAATTTTACACTAACAAATATACAAGGCGAATACGCAGAGTTGCAAATCAAGACCACCTTATATCAATTCGCCTTGGTAAGAAGGTAATTTATACCAACAAAGTACATGTGGTTGTTGCTGTTGTAATATTTGTGTAGAATCGCGGGTACCTGATTGATGTGCCTTGACTGTGTATGATAGTATACCAAGGCCTTTATGAATATTCATTATATATATGTATGTATGTATAAATCTATATGTATAATTAATATAATAATTAAACGTATATATATACATGTGCATGTACATTAGGGTCATAACTTTTTGCATTTTCTTTTTATTCTTAAAATAATATGGATCGCAAGATAGATCATTGGGAGAATGACGTCCAAATAAAGTTATTATATGTACATGTATATTATGTATTTAAATAATTGTTTATCTTATACATATACATATGTACGTAGAATTGAATTCCAAAACTCGCTACATGCAACGTTAAAAAACGTTTAATACAGTAAGTGTGCCATGTACAGTTTATATCCTTTCGTTATTTTGTTGGATAGGCACATAAGTAGTAAATTTTTGCAAAAGAAAAAAATATTATATTTAAAAAATATGTATGTATGTGTATAGGAGCTTAAAACATGTATAGCAGGAGCGAGTTTTTAAGCTACGCACTTATTGCAGTGCTTTGGAATTAAATTTTCTTCAAGCTGCAAGTTGTGTTTCTCGCAAATTGTTTTAGTTTGTTCTACTTCTCGGTCTAAGGGCGTTAAAGAGTAGAATGGATCAATATTATTTTTATTATTACTATGAGGCTTTCTAAAACATCAGATTAAAAATTTAAACTTTCTATTACTCGCAAATCTACAACAAAATTAATACTAAGTTTTTTCGGTTTTTAATAATTTATAGTGTTTTTCTAATGCTTTTGGGAGCTACTCTTAACCAATAGTGCTCCACCCAACAAATTTTTTTTAGAATTTTTTAAATTTATGGGCAACGGAAAGTACGACAACTACACAAAGCAAAAGAAGGTACACATTAGGCTGGTTATGGCTGCAAGGGACAAGTTTTGTTCTGTTCCATGCAAGCAAGAAGTTTTTTTTTAGACAACGCAAAGAAAGAATTTCGGAACTCCCTCCAATTTTTAATGTAATTCTTAAAGATTTATCAATATCTCATTAGCATTTATAAATTTAGACAAAAATTAAAATGGTTCGCTTCCAAAATTTAGAGAGAAAAATTATAATATGTTCCTCAGTAATGTATACTAAATTTTTTTGCTTGTTTGTGGCTTAAAATTATCAGCCAATAGCAAAACATTACGTCAAGCGTTAGTGCATACATAAATACATACATATGCATATCATTCCTGATCAATGCTAGCCAGTGATGTCAGATTTATTTGTAGCCTCCTCGCTAAATTAGTTGTCGAATATCGCCAATATAGTGTTATATATGAGCTAAAAAATGTACATGTTTTTATTTAACAAATATTGTTAAATTTAAATAAAATAAGTTTTTACATTAACAAAAGTTAATTTATAAGACATACATTAGCTTACCATACCTTAAAAATACTGTCGTATAAAACATAATAAAAATTACTTATACCAAAAGATGAATCTTAATAAGAAAAATTAAACTTGAAATATTGAAGTCTCGTGATAACATAGAATTAACCTTTACTTAAGAATAGATTTAAGTACAAATTGTTGTACTAGTCATTATATTCAGCTATTTACATCCTCACTGGTAAACATACGGTATAGAAAATAACTCTCTTTTGCATTAATTATTTTATGTTGTAGAAAAACTTCCTCGCAAAATTTGCTAGATTTTTAACACTAACCCATATTAGTGAAATCACATAAATGGATATAGCTAAAAATATCGCCAAGGAATTAAAATATTGCGAAGCAAATTGCCAAAAAATACTTCAAAATTTTCATCGTTAAAAACGAAGTCTTATCGTCGCCTTTAGTAACAAATATCTACATCTGACAGCACTGGCGGTGGCCACACTCTCCATTTTCTATAATGGGGGACAATGTTGTCAACATTTAGATTTCAAAAAACAATGCAACCAGGAAAAACACTTGAGTTAAATAAAAAGGTACTAAATATTATATGCCGTATTCATAAAAAATATTTAAGGTTTATTTGACAACTTTTCCATAGAAATATGTCAAATAAACCTTTAATAAACTTTAAATGTGTTTTGTGAATACGGCAGAATATGTTTTACTTTTATTAAAACTAATCTTATAGTTATATAAAAAAAGAAAATCATATACTAAAGAACATATTATTAAAGCATATACATATGTAGTGGGTGTTTTTTATTGAGGTATAGAACTTTAAGTTGGCATCACTTTTTTAGCTGGCGGCCATTTTGTCAACTGTCAAGTGATTAATATTTAGTTTGGTTTGCCATTTCATCATGAACAGGTTGACAAAAGAACAACGCTTGCAAATCGTGCAAATTTATTTCGAAAATAATGGTTCAGTTCGCGAAGTTTACCGCAAACTCCGTCCATTTTATGGTCGACATAATCGTCCATCAGAGCAATTAATTCGGTTAACCATGGATCGTTTTCACACTACGTTTACTCTATGTGATAACACGCATCCGCAGAGACGTCGAACAGTGCGCACCGAAGAAACAATTGCCGCTGTAGAGCAAAGTGTTGAAGAGGACCCGAATGAATCGATTCGCCACCGTGCACAGCAATTGGAGCTTTGTCCATCAACTTTATGGAAGATTTTGCGCAAAGATCTTGGCTTGCGACCTTACAAGATCCAGCTTGTGCAAGAATTAAGGCCGCGAGACCATGCAATGCGTCGTGATTTTGATGTATGGGCCGAAAATGAGATTGATCTCGATGCTGATTTTCATCGCAAAATTTTGTCCAGTGATGAGGCTCATTTTTGGTTGAATGGCTACGTCAACAAGCAAAATTGCCGCATTTGAAGTGAAGAGAATCCACATGAGACCCTTGAGACGCCATTACATCCACAAAAACTGACTGTTTGGTGTGCTCTATGGGCTGGTGGAGTCATTGGGCCATACTTCTTCCGAAATAATGCTGGAGAGTCAGTTACCGTTAATGGAGACCGGTATAGAGCCATGATAACCGACTATTTTGTTCCCGAATTGGATGGCATGAATGTGGATGAGTTGTGGTTCCAACAAGACGGCGCTACATGCCACACAGCGCACGTCACAATCGAATTATTGAAGGAAACATTCGATGAGCGCATAATTTCGCGGAATGGACCTGTCAATTGGCCACCAAGATCGTGTGATTTGACACCATTGGATTATTTTCTTTGGGGATATGTGAAGTCGCTCGTCTAAGCCAACAAACCAGAAACGTTAGGGGACTTGGAAGCCAACATTCGTGGCGTTATTGCCAACATATGGCCCCATATGCTCGAAAAAGTGGTTGAAAATTGGACCTGTAGAATTGGCTTTATTCGAGCCAGCCACGGCGGCCACATGCCCGAAGTCATATTTAAACATTAATGGCATAAAATTATCCTTCCAATAAAGCCAAATTGATGGACATTAAAACGATTTTCTTGTGTTTTATTTAAATTCGAAGTTCTATACCTCTAAAAAAACACCCGTTAGTAGGGAATTGGGCATTCTGGACCAATTACAATTGTTAAATTGTTGCTGAAATTGTTAAATTGTGGGCTGAAATTGTTAAATTGTTGCTGAAATTGTTAAATTTGGGTAATTAAAATTTGTAAATTCTTGGAAATTTGTTTTTTTTTTGTTTACATTAGGAGTTTTTTGTTTACATTAGGAGTTTTTTGTTTACATTAGGAGTTTTTGTTTACATTAAGTGTATGTCTGTATGTCTGTCTGCCTGCCTGACCGTGGGAAGTTTGTGTGTGGAATATTTTGTGTGAATGTATTAAGGCGGTTCATAGTTTGGCGGTTTTTATGTGTGTATGTGACGACGGGGAAAATCATGAAAATGGTTTTTCCTAATGCTGACGGAAAATCATCTAATGATTTTTCGTAATTCCGAAGGCAAAACATGATAATTTTTCGTAATACCGAAGGCAAAACATGATAATTTTTCCTAATGCCTACTGCAATACATGATAATTTTTCCTAATGCCTACTGCAATACATGATTATTATTTTTTTCAAATGCCGACGGCAAAAAATGAATATAATTTTTTCAAATGCCGACGGGAAAATGATTTTTCCTAATGACGACGGGAAAACGTGAAAGTTATTTTTTCTAATGCTAATGTACGTGTTGATAGACTGTGGGAATTTGATTGTGATTTGAGTAGGTGGCGTTGTTGCCGTATTATGTAACCATAGGAATTTGTGGATGTGTCTGTCTGTCTGTGAGAATTTAGGTGAGGGTTTGATTGGCAGGGGGCGGGGTGTGGTTGAGGTAGATCGATTGTGTGTATGTGTGTGCGCGTGTGTGTGTGTGTGTATGTATGTTTGTAGGAATTTCAATGTATGTATTTCTGTAGGACCTTAAGGCTGATTGTGAGTTTTGTTCTGGGTGTTTCTGTATATATGAATTTCATCATATATCGTAATACCAAGAGAGAATTGTGGAAATGTGTGTGTGTGGGTATGTGGTTGTGATGTGTGTGTGTGTTCTTGTGTGTGTGTGTGTGTATATATGTGTGTATGTGTGTGTGTGTGTGGATGTTTGTAGGAATTTCAATGTATGCATTTCTGTAGGAGCTTAAGGCTGATTGTGATTTATGAGGGGTGAGGTGTTCTAGTAATATGTAACCAAGGGAATCTGTGTGTTTATATGTCTGTAGGAGTTTAAGGCTTACCATGATTTAGGTGGGCAGGGTTGTTGACGTAATATGTAGCCATGGAGATTTGTGGGCGTGTCTGCCTGTAGGAGTTTAAGGCTGATCGTGATTTGAGGTGGGTGAGGATGTTATTGAGGTAAATTGGTTATGTGTATGTATGTATGTATGACCATAAGAATTTGTATATGCATATCTGGGGGAGAATTTAAGGCTAGTCGTGATTTGTGAAAGGTGGGGTGTTGTTGAAATTTTCTTGGATATTTCTTATATGAATTCTGCTATGTGTGTGTATTTGCGCTAATATTTATATGTAGATAGAAATAAATTGTTTTCCGACATTCGGTACTATAAAATACTATCATATACCTGGACTTCCCTAATCTTAGTACGTTTTTATACTTACGCTTGTTTTATATTTTCTCATACTTAAATTTGTCTCGCGTTAAAGTCTGCCTATATGAAATTTGTTTATATTACAGATTTTGTTTAAGTCAATCTTTGAATACATTTTTTTTGTCATTGATGTCTTTTGTTCTTCTTGTTGTTGGTGTTGTTGTAAATATTCGTCAGTGTATAGATGCGAAATATTCATAGTTTTTTTTTTATTTGAAAATAAAAACGTTTTAATTTTTATCTGCGTTTGCTTAAAAGTTTGTGAGGATTTTCTGTTGTAAGTAAAACTGAATTCCTGAACTGAATACGTACTCTATAGTAATAGTAACTATAATAGAAATATTTCTTATACTTAATTTACATTTTTTTTTTTTAAAGTTGATGCAACGTTAGTTAGTCAACGTTTGACATTTTTGGGATATAAAATTTTTTCTAACTGTAGCCTTCTTTGAGAATCTTGTTTGCTTTTGAAAATGTATAAACATTTTTAAATGAAACTGATCCGGCACTGCAGCTTAGGTACTGATAGTTTTTTTTTTTTTTTGTTAGTTAACTTACTTCTTTTTTTTATTTTTTATTTATAAACATTTAAAATCAAAAGGGAGTTTTCCAATAAAGCCAAATTGATGGACATTAAAACGATTTTCTTGTGTTTTATTTCAATTCGAAGTTCTATACCTCTAAAAAAAACACCCTTTATGTATACATATCAAATTTCTTATCAACCCTGCAGATAATGCGACTAGTCCATACATGCATGTAAGGACTAGTCCAAAGAGGAGTTGGAGTACTCCAAAACTACTCCAAATATATGAAAAAAAGGTGGTCGATTTAACATTGCGATGTCCTAGGGTTGGTTGGTACAACGTTGCATTACATCGGGCTAACCCCAAAAACTACCCCATATGGAATAGTTATAGCCTACTCGCATACAATTTGTGAGTGCCTAAGAAGAACGATCATATTCGTTTAAACACGAATATTTATCGTGCAGCATTGAATGGTTGTATGAAAACGATATGATCCATGACTGCATTACATGAGACTATGATTTAACTAGACTGTTTCATCTAGATTGGACCACATACTCCAATATTATTTGCATGCAATGCTCAAGTATTTATTAGATCTTAACAATCACACTTACATATCTACATCATGAAAATATATGAAGCGTCGTTTAGTCAAAGCACAATGTATAGATAAGCAATCAATACACTCAGTGAAAATGTGCAGCTTAAAAATAAGAATGCTTCACATTAATTCAATAATTTTCAATATAATAGAAAATGTATATTGAAATACCTAAAAACTAATGAGTTTAATAAATGAATACTGTAAATTAATATTTTTCCGTATTGAAATAAGAAATTTCAATATGAATAAACCTTCGTTAATGTATAAAAACATACTAGGATTAGGGAAGTTCAGATATATGATAGTATTTTATAGTACCAAATGTCGATATTGAAAACAATTTATTTCTACCTACATATAAATATCAGCGCGAGAAAATCATTTACATACTGGCACACACATACACAAAGAAGTGATCACGTAATACACAAACATACATACATAATAAAATTTTATAATATTATGCAATTCAAACTCCTCTGTCATGAAATCCGAAACAATATTTCTTAAATAAATAAACGAAGATTTCATAGCATCACCTTCGTCTCCCACCATAGGATCACGTACATTACTCCAAAAACATATATGTACATACATTATCAAATACATTCCCTCTCCACTTCCATTTTCAGCAGATATCAGGGTTGCCACTATCTGCAGCTACTAGAATATTTCCCCAGAAATAAAAAAATGCATGCATACATACGAGCACAATAACCATACATATGCATAGCAACGACAACTCACAACAACAAAAATAATGATTCTACATACACACGAATTCGTTGTCACTACCCTGCAGTCAGACAGGGATCAAGTGTCTTTGTGTCAACACTAAAATTCTAGTGACCATTATAGTATAATACGTTTTATTCTATCTGTCAGTAAAAAGGAAAGATTTTGCAACAACTTGTCAATATACATACCTTTTTGTATGTACATAAATTATAGAAATATAACAGTAACTAACTGTCTGGTTGGTATGTCTCTACGTTCCAATAAGAACCACGTAGTCATACCTATTCAATTGTTTTAGTGTTACTAGTAGATTTTAAATGACAAGCATATGCTAAATGTCTATAGTGAAAATTATTGAATGGGATATAATTATATAGTAGTACTGGTGACAAAGTCAAAAGCGACTCAGTACATTTTCACCATCGACATTTCCTACTGGGTATAATGATTGTCTGCCACTACGACAAAAGTATCTGAGACCGACAAACATACAATTAAATACAAAAACGCACACATATACACACACACATACATACACACACAAACATCCCACACATACATATACTGTATGTATACATCCACTGTAAGCACAACGTTTCTCTACAATAACAACAAAACCTGTACACACAAGTGTACATACATTCCCATACACAGAAAGAATCAAACTCACACACATACACACATACAACACCCACATATACATACAACCATGCACTGTAAGCACAACGTTTCTCTACAATAACAACAAAAGCTGGGCACACAAGTATACATACACATAACCAAAGAATCAAACTCACACACACACACACACACATAGCCAAGAAACTCTCAGCATGAAAATCCCCAAAATCCCCCCATTTGTAACAGGGTTGCCATCGTTTTTATTTTTTCCCGGTTTTGAATTCCCAAAACATGTCGTCCGTCCCCATTACTAATCTACTCTTCTCATCTCGAAATCTAAACAAAAGTTTGATAATTTTAGATTAAAAATCCAAGATAAAGACATTGCTTTTGCAACCACGGCGTCTAATCTGGGAATCGTATTCAATGAAACGCTTACATGGTCTGCACACATTAACACAGTTGTAGATAGACTATATGGTATGCTAAGGAGCCTATGGGAAGTTAAGAACTCAACACCACTAGAAATACGTATATTACTGGCAAAAACTTATCTGATACCTTCACTTTCATATGGTTGTGAACTCTTTGCAAATTGTGCTAGTGAAGACTTTTGAAAACTCAGAGTTGCATACAATAACATTGCACGCTATATTTTTCAGAAAGAACATCGTGATCACATTTCTGTGTATTCTTATCAGATCTTTCAAATGAAGTTTGAAGATCTGCTCAAATACAGGTGTCTTATCTTTCTACAAAAAATTATCATATCCCAGCAACCCACATATATTTTCAATAGAATTAGATTTGCGAGATCTAACCGTGGTAAAAAGATAATTCAAATAAAATATAAGTCTCTAATATCACAACGGCGATTTCTTATACACACAATAAGTCTTTGGAATTCATTGCCAAATTTCATGCAAAAATAAAGCAACGCAAATATATTTAAAAGAGAGTTAAAAAACTTATTTATGTAGTAACTATTTTTTTATTGTCTTTAAAATTTCTAATTTTGATTACAAACTATAAATATGTTAATCATGTTTGATTGTAAATTTAAATTAAAGCATGTCATTTTAAATTTTGTATTTGTATGTTAGTATGCTTTCATCACTAGCACTATCACTTATAAGATATATTATCTTGTTGTGCTAGGTCACCAAGTAAATAAATAAATAAAATAAAAATAAAAAAATATGAGCATGGGAAGGGGCACTTCCCATACATAGTAATTAATTATAATCTTATATCTTGAAAGCTATAGTAAAAAAGAGTCTTCAAATTTGGTATGGAATCTATGTATGGTTTTATAAATAAGGCTGTAAATATTTGGTGTTTTGTTATTTTTATATATTTCGACATCTTGAAAATTATAAAAGTAAGAGTCCTCAAATTTAGTATGGACTCCTTTGAGAGCGAGGTGCGAAGTTTGGAAAATATTGGTAGAACAGGACCCCGGAAAAAGGCACTTCCCTACAAAGTTATTAAGAATAATATATTTTGAAAGTTGTAATAGCAAGAGTACCCAAATTTGTTATGAAGTCTTTTGTGAGCGAATGGCAAAGTAATTCAAAATGTTGGTAGAAAAGGACTGGGAGAAGGGTCATTCAAAGTATTGGTAGAATAGGACAGTGGGAGGGGCCACCCTCTATACATATAGTAATTATAAAACTCTTATATCTTGAAAGCTATAATAGCAAGTCTTCAAATTTGGTGGCTGTTAATTTGAAAACAATTAATCTATATACGTCCGAGCATATAAAAATTAACGTTTGTTAGTATATCCTTTATGTGCGACCAAACCGATCGTGATAAAATTTGATGGACGTAGTCTATGCAACTCCGTGAAAGTGTAAGGGCATTACTTTTTTTAACTACGATGAGCAGGGCGATACGGGAAAATGTCTGCCTCTCAGAAACAATTAAACCGATTTTAATGCAATTTAGAACATAAATAGATCTGAATCTATAATGTCACATAGGATGTGTACATTTTTATTAATAATACCAGGAGGGTGATAGGGGAAATGTCTGCGCCTCCGAAAAGCTCTAACCGATTTTAATGAAATTTAGAACATGGATATATTTGAGTCTAAAAATTCACATATGCTATGAAAATTTTAAACAGTACGACCAGGAGGGCAATAGGGGACATTTTTGACTCCGAAACAATTAAAACGATTTTAATGAAATTTAGAAAATAGATAGATCTGCATCTAAAAATTCACATATTCTTTGGTTTTTAAATTAAAGACCAGGAGGGCGAGATGGGGAAATTTTTGCTTCTCCGACACGTTTAATCCGATTTTAATGAAATCTGGAACATAGATAGATCTGCGTCTCAAAATTCACATATGCTATGTTCATTTTCAAAAATAGGACTAGGAGGGCGACAGGAGGAAATTTCTGCCTCTCAGAAACAATCAAACCGATTTTAATGAAATTTATAGATCTGGGTCTAAAAAGTCACAAAATGGCCATAGACGTTTTCTAAACTAGGACCAGGAGGAAGTATAGGGACAATTTCTGAGTTTCAACTCGATTTTGGTGAAATTTAAAATATAGATACCCCTTCGCTTAAGAGGAGATATCCTGTATGTACTTTCTCATAAGTAAGACAAGCAAAGGGCAATTGATAAGTCCTGCTCAAACGAAACTTGGAAATCGATTTTAATGAAATTTAAAGCATAGGTTCATTTAGAAGAAGGCACAGGCTATGTACTTAATGTATCTCATTTCTGTCCATCCAACACTTTCAAATCAATATAAATGAAATTGAAAAGACGATGGGGATAGCGAAGCGCACCGGGTGTAGCTAGTATATATATAATTTAATATATGTATCTTTACTAATATTATAAAGTTTTATGTTTCTATGTTTGTAAGAGGTAACATCCGGAACTACCGGTCCGGTAAAGTGCTTAGAATAAGGTCCATGGACGGCAAAACCGCTATACTCGGAAAATATTAAATATCACTTTAGAAGACATCTATTTAAGCAATAGTTTCCGTACTCAAAAGAAAATCAAAGCCTTTTTAACGTGAGTATGCCCTTCTGAAAATATCTAATTTTGATGAAATTTTGATCATAGACAGATCAATGTAAATAAAACATACATGGTAATATAATAAGTTAATTGAGAATAAGACGTTTGTCGGACTCAGCTTGCATAATATAAAAATATGAGCTGTTAAAAAATTAACCCAAGTGTAATTTGTACTAGGCTGAACGGGTTATTACGGAAATATATATGTACATTGTCATCTGAAAAATTGGCAACTTCCGATCACAAGTGTTTTTTACTTTGAGTGTATTATATATATTGAGAATCGTAATTGAAATTTTAATCAGGAATATTCACCCCTATTCTAGTTGTCGACATCGACGTCACTTTAACACAATACCAAAAAATTGGGGCTTGGGTACCTGTTGTCGAAAACAACTGACTGCTGTTGGCAGAATAGAAATAGATTGTCACAAATATTAATCGAGAACGAGTAAGCAAGGACCAATTTTTTGGTCTTGTGTTAAATTGATGTCGATGTCAACAACTGGAATAAGGTGAATTTCTCAATTGAGAATAATACTATGAAAGTCCTACTACATACATTTTTCCAAATACATGTTTTATTTATTGTATCTCCAAATATGAACTAACAATAAGTATTCAAATCTTAAATCTAAAATATAATTATTATGCACGACCAATGCTGGACATAAACTTAGCGATAGTTATTAATAATAACTATTATAGTTATAATAGTAAGTATATTAGAGCCCTTGTATTCCTCTTTTTTAAGGGGATGTGCAGCAAAGTACAAAATATTTCGGGCAAATGGATTAGGATGTGACTCGAGTTTTGTTAGATATTTGCCTGCGTATGTTGCAATTTCTTCAGTCACTAGTGGCATATTTAAATCACGATGTATATTTGAATCTTTGATGTACCATGGAGCCGATATTATTAGTTTTAAAATCTTGTTTTGCCTTCGTTGGATTCTCTCTATATTGGAAGCTGAAGCAGTGCCCCATAGCTGAATTCCGTAGCACCATATTCGGTATAAAAGCGACTTGTATATTAAAAGTATGCAGTCTAGGCTGAGTGTTGAATTTCTGCCAATCAGGCAATGTACCTGAGTTTATTTTAGTTTCATTTGTGTTAGTTTAGAGTCAATGTGGTGTTTCCATGTAAGCCGTCGATCAAGATGTATACCAAGATATTTCATATGTGAATGAATATGTGAGGAACAACGTGATTGTTAATCCGAATAAGGAAACAGGTATCTCTTCGTAAGGTAAATGTTACTCGAACACAGTTTTGTTCATTAAAAAATGCGGAGGTAATCACACGCTAACTATAGAGGGTGCCCTGTATATTCTTTCTTTAAACAGGCTATGGGTCAAAAACCCAAATTAACTCCAGCTCAATCAGTAAACGCGAACTCCGTCACTTTTGCTCAAATGAGCTAACCAGTTACTTCATGTGTATCGTATACCGATGATGCTAAGACTAGTTCTTTTCCCACACAAAATGCTTCACCTCCAAATAATTCAACGAATGCAAACTCAAGCTTTAACTTTAGTCGCCTTGAAGCTACTATTGAAAATCTGGTGCTAACTATAAATAATTTTACAACAAATATGACTAGCATAATGCAAGAAATGCTGCGAATGCAGAATATACTGCTTCAAGTATTAGTTATAGAGCTGTGTCGTCCATGAACGAACGAGTACAATTGAACGAATCAGTAAAATGAACGAAGTGAGCCGGCCACTTTACTGAACTGTTTTGGCTCAGCAGTACTGATAAAAAGTAGAATTGAACGAAATGACCGAACGAACGCACTTGGATGCGTTTTGTTGTTTTGTTTACTTTTTCTTTAATAATGAGAGATTTTTTGTCACATTCCGGTTTTCAATTGCCTTTTTTTTTGCTTAAAGTAACAGTATGACCATTATGAAATTAATAAAATTGCCATTAATATTTCTTAAGGTTTTATAACACATTAGGAATTTTTTTTTAACAAATTTGATATACATACATACGTAGATATTAGGTTTGTTCATATACTAAAAATTGTTACGAATTTGTAACAATTATTACTGGAAAGTGTTCATTAACTCAAAAATTTTGCAGGAAGGGGGCGTCAAGAGAGAAAAAAAATTGAGAGACAAAAAATTCCTACAATTTATTACTAGTAAAATTTTGACTTGCAGGAATTATCCAACCACCTGTTGTGTATTTTTTTTTGTCAAATTAATTGTTTCAAAAATATCTGAAAAAGGAAAACTGTAAAATGTGTATTTCTTTATTAAAAAAACATGTATACGTATGAAAAAAGAAAGCATATTTTCTTAATTTATTGTTTTTCTTTCATTAAGCCACATAAATTTTATTGTCAAACTGCCTTATTCATAAAAAATATTCCAGGTTTATTAAGTGCTTATTTGACATATTTCTATGGGAAATTTGTCAAATAAACCTGTAATAAACCTAAATTATTTTTTATGAATTAGACCGAAAAAATTTTGTTTGATTCTCATATATGATCAGAGATGGAAAGTCAAATTTTTGCATTTGTTAATGAATAAAATTAAAAATTTATGAAAAATGCATAAAAATAGTAAAAATTCATTAAACTGTGTAAAGAATTTCATATTAAATGCCAATTTCCAAAAAAAATGCGATTTAAATATATAATCAAACAAAATACATCAAATAAATTCAGCAAAGTGCGACTCTGACTAGATATGTAATTTAATACAAACTTCATCCTATATAATAATAGTTTTGGCATTTTTTTCGTTTTTGGGGTCTTTTCGGTTTTTTTTTGTTTTGGCGGTTTTTGCGTTTTTTCGGTTTTGGCGATTTTTTTAAGTTTTGGCTCTTTTTTTAGTTTTGACACTTTATTTTCTTGTTTTTGGCGATTTTTTCGGTTTTTGGCGTTTTTTCATTTTGGCGATTTTTTTTATTTTTGGCGATTTTTTTCATTTTTGCGATTTTTTTTTATATAATTTTTTTTTAGTTTTGGCGACATTTTCGCGTTTTGGCGATTTTTTTCGATTTTTGGCGTTTTTTTCATTTTGGCGTTTTTTTTCATTTAGGCGATTTTTTGAATTTGGCGATTTATTTTAGTGTTAGAAATTTTTTTAAATTTTTTTTAGTTTTACCGTTTTTGAAAATTTCAAGTGTACGGTTTGCAAGATATAGCAAATTGTCAAAATTACATAGTCAAAATTGCATTAACTGATGGACCAACCTTTAATTTATTTTTTTTTTAATTTAGTGTTAATTGTTGTAGTCTGTATAAAAATACACTAATTTTACAAATTTCAAGTTTCAATATACATATGTTCATACAATTGTATGTATATTACATGGGATTTTAACATTTTTCGTTGCTCGTTTTGGAACACCCTTTAATTTTTAATTCTCATGTATTTGTTGTTGTAGCGGTCAAGTTTCTACATACTGTGTATAAATTTCAGGTCCGTAGCTCTTACGGTTCCTGAGAAAATGCCGTGTGACGGACAGACGGACAGCGTAGCGAAAACAATAGGGTTCCTTTTCACCTTTGGTGTACGGAACCCTAAAAAGTACAATTGTATCATGATTTTCATTCATGGTTCTGATATGAATAAACTTTTCTTCCAAGTTTTTACAAGTAAAGCGTTCATTTACTTTTTAATATTTAGGAGAGTAATTTTTTAAATTTCTGTATTACTCTCTCGTTGCTAGTTTCTACTGGAAAAGTAATTGAACAAACGTATTATAAACAGTTTATTTTTATTCTTTATATATGACTCTTTTGGCAATATGAATCTTCTTATTCCTATAATATTTTAAAAGTTTTTACTTCCTGATTTTTTTATGCTTATATTTTCTATTGTTTGTTTTGCCATTCATAACAAACTCATTGCATATGTCTCTTTTTATTTGACGAATCAACTATTTGTTTGCTTTTATTTTGTTCCATTTCTTTAAAAGAGCGGATGAACGAAATGTCGAACTCGTTCTTTTTTTAGAAAATGAACGAAAATAACTGGTCACTTGAATGAACGATTTGGCTCAGCTCTAGCTCTTAATGAAAACAACAAAAATAAAAAATCTGATGATAGACTTTTTCTAACGGCAAATCCACTTTTTCGACAGCGATCAACTTCGCTTTGTCCAATGCCAACTAGTGATTCGGTAACATTAGAGTTGCCTAGTACTTCTTCATATAAGTCAGCGATATCATCCCCTACGAGCACGTTTTCATCACTTAACAAAATTATCACTACAGATAACAGTAGTATATACAAGTCGGAATGGACAGATATATAACCGTGGTAAAGCGTGGCCAAAGCCCGAATTCTAAAATTTCATCTGCTCCAAAGGTGTCTAGGGATAACAGCGCATCATCTACCAATCGTCAAAATCGTTTTTCATTATTGCAAGACAATAACGACAAGCCCTCTGCATCATCCCAAAGTCTTTTGAGCCACCTTTTATCTATCTAAGAGAAAAAATTCCAACGCGCTTCTAAAAAAACTACTGTCAACCATTGGTGAAAATACTTTTCACATTAGGTTGGACAAGAAGCGATACTGAAAAAGGTAAAATATTTGCTGAGCATTGAAATCCTTATTTACTCCAAGCAAATGTGTTTTTGATTTGCCGAGTGTAGTTGCTCTAACCCTTCGACCCATAAAGTTTAAGACTCGTGATGTTCAAAAACTAATTGCTGAGCTTAATGCGAAGAAAGCTCCAGGTATTGATGGAATTAGTAGCAAGATGCTGATGAAGTTGCCTCATAATACAATTAGGATCCTGCTATTTATTTTTAATGTCATTTCACGAATGCAGTATTTTCCACATAACTGGAAACTTGCCAAGATAAAAATGATTCCGAAGCCGGGCAAAGATCTTACCAAGGCTGAGTCATATAGGCATATAAACTTACCAGATTTGACAGCACCCGACTATTTTCTTTGGGGTTTTTTGAAGGAGCGAGTGTATGTGAACAAGCCAGAGACAATCCTTGAACTCAAGGCAAACATTGTTGCAGAAATTCGAACGCTACAGCCACAAGTTTTGAAAGATGTTATGGAAAATGCTCTAAAGAGAGCCCATCAGTGCGAAGCTGAAAGCGGTGGTCATTTAAGAGACGTCATTTTTCATACTTAGTGTAAAAAAATTTCCATTTTGTATATTATATAATCTGAAAGAAAAAATAAAAAAAAGTTAATAAACAAAAAAGTTATTAAACTTTTACACCCCTTGGTTTCTTTTGGCCCACCCTGTAAAAAGAAAATGGATGATTTTGAGAATGCAGTATATGAAAGAGATTCGAAATATAGAACAATAAAAAAGTGGATCTGGAAGAAATTATTTGTACGTTCCCAAGCTTTGGTGTTTTGAGCAGCTTAAATTTCTCAAAACTCATTCAAACATGAGAGCAAGCAAAGACAACATGGAAGATGTAAGTATAAAAAAATGCAATAATATTACTCTAATAACTTTCACTGTGCATATTATTTCAGTAGGTCACCACTATGGATAAAGAAAATATGATGTCATCTCAAGAAAACGACAGTACCATGTCCACTCAAAATGAAAACGAAATTATGACCAGTGCGCAAGAAGAACTCAGCTCATGTGTGGAGCCTTTACGAAAAAGACATAAGGTATTTATAATAGAGATAAATATACATATATCATACGAGGTTTGTTCAAGAAACAGTCACTTTTGCTATATCTCGAAAAATATTACATAATAAATATATATGCTATATAGTTGAAACTGTAAGTATTCGCAGCTAGTGTACCTATTTAAGGAAAAAACAAAATTGAGTCTAGGTATGCCGCACAGTGTCGCGAGTTCATATAACGAGCGGCCAAAAATAGAAGGAGTTATCGTAAAGAAATAAAATTTGGCACAGATGTTTTAATTAGCAAAATATAATCACATTTAAAATTTGGACATTTAAATTTCAAAGATTCGTGTCCTTCCCATATATCCTGATATAAAAAATTACGATAACAGACATAAAAATAATTGTAACTTAATGAAATTTTGTACAAACATTGATTTTAATACCCAGCTAAAAAAATATGTATGGAGCATATATGATATCCCATATATGGTTCGGATCCAAAAAATGAGGGTATATGCACATATATGATAATATATATTCATACATTTTCATACATGAATGTGTATTCCCTATATAGTATGCAAAGTTCATATTGATTCAACAAGCGCGCTGCTGTGCAATAATTAAATTACTAAAATTATTTTTTTGTAAAATTTTGTACAGAAAGGTTGTGTTTAATGAAACATTTGTTCGAACAAAATAATACAAAACGAACTAAAAGACATTTCATTCGACATTTTAATAGAAAATGTGAATCGATTATTAAAAAAAAACACACATTCGTACACAACATATAATCAGATTAAAAACTTATGCAATTATAAAAGGAAAATTAATCCGTTTTTATACTAACACTAGTTTTTAATACTATTTTTTTTGCAGTTATATGAATTTTGTTTCTTAAATATATCTGAGAATTCTGTTACTTTTATAAAATTAATGACTGAATTATCTTTTTGATTGTTTGATTTATTAAATAGGCCCACAATATATAAAATCCTACAAGTGCGATTTTTTGGTTGCACGAGTTTTTATTTTTTAAACCTTGAGGCTCTACGCATATTAACTTTGCATCCGCTTATGTATTTTTTAAGACTTCCAATTCACCAGTGATTAAAAAGAGGGAAAAAGATCGAATTAATAAAATTTAATCTTTTTTGATTGCAAATGCGATCTTATGTGATATATCATGTATGCATACATTTTTATATGTCACCATATATAACATCTTATTTCTATATATGAATCATATATGTATGAAGAGCTTCATAATTAAAATTTCCATATATGAGTTCATATATTATAATATATACATTTCATATATTAGTCCATATATCAATTCATATATAATGGTTTTGCCATCTATAATCCCATACATTTCCATACATGAATTCATACATATTCATATATACATATTTATATACATTCATATATTAAAAATATATGGACCATATATAATTTTTTTTTGCTGGGTATATATAATGCTTCTTCAAAATTTTGTTCATTTTTAACTCAAATGTCCTTTTTCAAAAAAGTAATTTTTTTATTCTTTTTTATTGTTTTTAATATAAGTATAGCTAGGAATTTTTCTTATCGACATTGTGGGACAGATAGTTAATCTCCACATTGTTCTTCATATTGTGTAAAAATTTCATACAAATATCTTATAAACATACCCAACTCTTGAGAGAAGAATAACATTAGCTTTTTATATTAATGAGTGAGAAAAACTTTAAACTACTTTTATTTAAAACCTTTGTTTTTGAGTTATGTCGTTGTTCCAGCAAATGAGGGACATCACTTATTTACTAATACGTCATAACTCAAAAAAATTAGTTTGCCAGAAAACGAGTTAAAAATTTTTAGTTTACACACAATGGAAAAATTAAATTTTATTTTTCCCTCAAGAGTTAAGTAAACAAGATATTTCTATGAAATTTTTACACAGTATGAATTACAATTTGTAGGTTTACATTATATTAAGATTTATTATAGGTTTAAGCATTAAACACATTCACCACATGTCAAAGATAGACTACCAAATGTCAAGGATAGAATACACATGTTTATATGATAGACATCTGCATGAAACTAAAGAATGATGTTTATGAAAATTTCGCTATAATTTTTTATTCGTTTCATTTCTATTTCATACAGTTGAATAACTATGAAACAAGAACAATGAATACTTAATAGTTAAGAACGCAGTAAAATGATGTTGGTTTGTTTACTTATACAAGAGCATACTAACATTTACAAATCTGAAACAGAACATGTGTTGAGTAAATTTCGATTAAGTTCATGCATTTTCCATTTTATTTGATTTTTTTATGCTGATAAACACCCAGAAAACAAAACATCCTGTATATGTACATACATGCATATGTATGTATGTCTTTTTGTAAAAAAATATAATTATGTATATTGTTTGTGAATAAAACTAAATTATTATTAGTAGGTACGAACATTAATAAGAAAAGGATAAAACGAGAAAGTGAAGATTTGATTGAGGTGCTACTGCAAGCATACACATTCCTGGAAATTGAATAGCTAAATACTTCGTCTTTCCGATGAAGTTGCCCAAAATCTGCTCTGGTAATGTACAATGACAAATATTACTGTTGAGCGTTACAGCTGCTATTACAATTATTATAATTGAGTTCATTTAAATAAAATAATAATAATTTTCAAAACTTTTTTCGTTCTAAGAGGTGTGTTATTTTAAAAACTCAATTAGTTTTTTCCAACAGGCTTAAACTTGCCATTAAAAGAAAGTAAATTAAAATAGGTAGTTTCAGCGAAATTATTAAAAAAAATGTTAGATTAATTAAAACATTACTATTTTTTATATTATTTACTTATAAGTTCTAATGCATACATACATACTCGTATGTATATCCGTATACATATGTATGTAAATTTCAATCAAAATGATTTCCATGAATTTAAATATTATACATATGCATATGAACTTTCGCGTTTGACTTCAAATAACTCGCAATTTAAAATCAAAAATGCGTGTTTGCTGGGCACAAAGCAATTACCGTATATGTATGTGTGCACAAAGAAGTTTTTTTGTTTGTGTCGAAAACACATGACACGTTTTTAAGCATTCTATAAGAAGTGCGCCAAGATAGCGTCGATTTTAGGAATTCAAAAACCGGGAAAAAATAGGGGACTTTGGACTTTCCCGATTTTCTCGAAAATGGCCTCACCAATTTTTCGCACGGTTGTCTCATTTTGTTCTCCTAAGTGTCCACTTTAAGAATATATGACCCTTTGGCATGACAGTTGAACAGTGCTCCTGGGAAAATTCATCCACGGTTTTTTTTGCCATTTTGGACTTTCCCGATTTTCTCGAAAATGGCCTCACCGATTTTTCGCACGGTTGTCTCATTTTGTTCTCCTAAGTGTCCACTTTAAGAATATATGACCCTTTGGCATGACAGTTGAACAGTGCTCCTGGGAAAATTCATCCACGGTTTTTTTTGGCCATTTTGGACTTCCCGATTTTCTCGAAAACGGCCTCAGCGATTTTTCGCACGGTTGTCTCATTTGTTCTCCTAAGTGTCCGCTTTAAGAATATATGACCCTTTGGCATGACAGTTGAACAGTGCTCCTAGGAAAATTCATCCACGGTTTTTTTGGCCATTTTGGACTTTCCCGATTTTCTCGAAAATGGCCTCACCGATTTTTCGCACGGTTGTCTCATTTTGTTCTCCTAAGTGTCCACTTTAAGAATATATGACCCTTTGGCATGACAGTTGAACAGTGCTCCTGGGAAAATTCATCCACGGTTTTTTTTGGCCATTTTGGACTTTCCCGATTTTCTCGAAAACGGCCTCACCGATTTTTCGCATGGTTGTCTCATTTTGTTCTCCTAAGTATCCACTTTAAGAATATATGACCCTGGGAAAATTCATCCACGGTTTTTTTTTTGGCCATTTTGGACTTTCCCGATTTTCTCGAAAACGGCCTCAGCGATTTTTCGCACGGTTATCTCGTTTTGTTCTCCTAAGTGTCCACTTTAAGAATATATGACCCTTTGGCATAACAGTTGAACAGTGCTCCTGGGAAAATTCATCCACGGTTTTTTTTTGGCCATTTTGAACTTTTCCGATTTTCTCGAAAATGGCTTCACCGATTTTTCGCACGGTTGTCTCATTTTGTTCTCCTAAGTGTACACTTTAAGAATATATGACCCTTTGGCATGACAGTTGAACAGTGCTCCTGGGAAAATTCATCCACGGTTTTTTTTTGGCAATTTTGGACTTTCCCGATTTTCTCGAAAACGGCCTCAGCGATTTTTCGCACGGTTGTCTCATTTGTTCTCCTAAGTGTCCGCTTTAAGAATATATGACCCTTTGGCATGACAGTTGAACAGTGCTCCTAGGAAAATTCATCCACGGTTTTTATTTCGGTTCCCCCTTGAATTCCCAAAATCGATGCTAGCCTCCTGTTATATTTTAAAAATACCCAGAAAATTTCCCCCATTTTTTCCCGGTTTTTGAATTCCCAAAATCGACGTTATTTCGTCGACGCTATCTTGACACACGTTTCTATAAGCGCTCAAACGTTTAAGTGTCCAGGAGACGTACAAAAAAGCCATCAATCGGTAAGAATGTGTTATTGTCGTTTAATTGATGATTTTTCGGAGACGTACAAATAAAATCGTCAATCAGCATTTTAATTTTGTGTTCCATGTGTGCGATTGCATGTACTTATGTCTTCATCGGATGATTTTTTTGTTATTAGCGGCATTAAGACTTTATGAAATCTTGGTATAAAAAAGCACATTAAACAAATATACAGAGCTAAATAATAATTTTTCTATCTTATTATTATTATTATTTATAATAATAATTTTTCTAATTCTTCAAACTTTTCTAAAGGCCGTGATACACTATCATACAAAGTCGTGCGATCTACGAAAAAGTACAACGCTGGTGTGATGGAGTTTATGAAAATTTTCAAAAGACAATAACAATTCATCACACCAGGGTTGTATATTTTCGTAGACGCACGACTTTGTATCACAGAAATATTAATATTGATTGTTAGTCTATGCTTTGTATGATAGTGTATCACGGCCTTAAATAACCAATATATTTTCCTGAAAAAATATCGAAACATAAACAAACGATTTTTAATATAAAAACAAGACAATGGGTAGTGTGAATAACAAAAATTATGTACATATCTATGTATGTATTTGCCTTTTACTTAAAAATTTGTTTTAAACACAAAATTCATATATGTACATATATACATAAATACAAGTAAAATTTTTTTATTCACACTAACCATTAAGCTTAATAAAATTAGAGAATATTATATTTATAATAATAATAAAACTGTTTGAAGACTTTTGATTGTTTGGTTTTTTTTACAAAAAATAATGGTTAATTTTTATAAAGTGCAAATTAACTTTTTTCATGCGCGCACTTCTCCATGTCGTCACACAACAAATATCACAAAGCAAATGACGTTTTTTCGTCAATCAGATTTGGAGACGTACAAATAATCAGCCGTCAAATAAAAATATCAAAATTTTTTGATTCTCATCAATCAGTGCCGAGAACGTGTACGTGTAGCCGAAAAGAAACGACTGCACTCACACAACTATGTGATTGATGGGTTTTTTTGTACGTCTCCTGGGCACTTTACATTTACATTACATTTACATTTACCTTACATCTGCGATTTCTACAGTCGGTTAATGGAGTCTTAATTGTCAAAAAATTGTTTGCATCAAACAAGGCACAAAAGTAATTGTCAAACGAATTCTTCGTTTTAAACTTGTAAACAAAAAATCAGCGGATGAGCAATATGCCTGATACGTGTACCTGTTTGATACGCCTTGATGCGTATGTATATGTGAATATACATAAAAAGATGCCACACAAACAGTGATGCCAACTTTTTCAGAGTAAAAAGCACTGTGCCTTCATAAAAAAGCACCAAATGCAATAAAGCCATATTTCGATTTTGCTTAGTTATAAGTAGAATATGAGTAGGAAAATAATTTAAGTTCAAGACAACAACAAATTAAACAATTGTAATGGGCTACTTGATTTAATAATTTTGGAAAAATAAAGCAGAACTCGTAAGGTTATATAGTCCTTAAAACTTAATTTCAGAAACAAAGTAATATTATTTACAGGATAAAGAAAAATAAAATAAATAAATAAATTTTAATCAGAAATAATTTTTAGTCAGGCTTGAGTTCAGTAATTTCAATTCTTTTTATTGAATGAAATATTTTATTAATTAATGTGAGTTTCTAAAGAAGAGAAGAAAAATTAAATTAGACTTTTAAGCTGGGGGAAATACCGATATTTTTCTGTGCAGCAACGCACTTCATCAGCACCCTAGTCTATCTACTTGGGTAGAGATTGTTATTAACATCAGCTGTTTAACGTAAATTCTAATGAAACGGAATGTGAGACAATTATTGACAATTATTGTGTACAATTATTGATTTACCTTTTGGTAAATACATATGTAAGTATCACTATTTATTTCCCCTGTTTTTCCATTTTTTCAATTTTCTATTTAGGTTAGCACGAAGTTATATTACTCTACCTACGTATGTTTAACTATTCTTGCTTATCTTTTACGATCATCACATTAATTATTTTTACTTATTCGATGTACCGTCGGTACATGCATATAAGTATTATAGTAGTGAATATTATGTTACTTTTGTTGTTGCATTCTCCCGTTTATTTGGTTTTTCGAACATTAGTTATTGCCAAGTGATTTTTTTGTACTCTTTTATTCAGCTGCCTAAATTAAATCATTCCGTATAGACGAAATATCAAAACACTTGATTAAAATTTATGTGGAGATGTTTTAGGATTTTGGTCGATATCGAGTCCTTCAATTTGTTACTGGAGTTACATTGTAACTCGAATCGAAATAAAATGAATTCTGTGTGTAATTAGCATACAAGGCGAAAGAATTTTCTTTTGTTTCAAATTGCAGAGTTCAGAGCACACTTAATTATATATGTGCTTGTATTTATGTATATGTATATGCGTTTAAATATGTATGTATGTGTCAATTAATACATTTATTAATACTATTTATGTATGGATATGCATATATAAATCCTTTAACAGAAAGACAGACATATCTACATATTTATGTCAATATATAATTATACTCCTCGTTTGAGAAAAAAGTCGTTTCATCTTTTTCTTCTGACCAGAAAACTGTTTTAGTAGATAGGTAATGGAGGATAGAAAAATCCGTCTCTTTCTAACACTATATCTATCTCTTTCTCTCCTGGTCTGTTGTGTAAGGTCATGGTTTGTGACGTCAGAAATGAGTATGTGTATGTGTAATTGAGAGAGAGTGGGCGTTGACTTTGATATTTTCTTCTATTAGAGAGAGAGAGAGAGAGATGGAGGTGTTGCCTTATTATTTCTGATATCCCATCAATAGGGATTTGTAGGTTCGTTATTTGGTATTAATAATATGGTGATCATAGAAATTTGGTTCTCCAGTTCAATACATATGAATGAATTCATTAGGGATTCGGAGGGAGGGAGGTTCGCCATTGGATGCCTATCAATAATATTGTAATCATAGAAATTTGTTTTCTGTAGATATACATACTCACTTACTAAAAATGTATTGTTGGCTATATGTATGTATGTGTGTGCTGGTATCAGAGGGGTTGGTTCTTCAGTTGGGATACATGCTCGCTCTCCTACTACAAAAAAATTATGTAGTGGGTGTGTACATTTTTAGAGTTGGATCTATGTGTGCGATGTGTGTGAGATGGATTTTGCGGGAGCTTATCCATAATTGATAGCGCTTAGTTGTATGTGTTCATATGTATTTGTTATTTTTAATATTCTATGTATGGATTAATTTTTTCTCGTGCTAGAATAGATGCTCCCCCAGTAAAAAATTTATATGCTGCTATATTCCTTGAACTACATACTTAGTCCCGGTTCACACTACGCAAGCCTAATTGCTAAGCTTATCACTTTTTCTTATTTGAACTTTCATCAGCGTCCTCACAAAACAAGTCTTATTTTTGAGCTCATATTTTTATGCATAGTTTTGCGTATGCTTGAGTTCTTGACTTAGTAAGCTAAACATATTGAAAGTACATGTATGGTGTGAACTGGGACTTATATTATTTGTTCTTTACTTTTTATATTTTGTGCGTGTGAGGTCACTTTTTTGCGTTTGATCTAGTTGAATTGCTTGTGTGGTAATTGTATACGTGTATGTATGTAAGTAAATGTAAATGCGTGTGTGTAGTTCAATAATTTTTGGGGATCATAGGAATGGTTTAAAGTGCTGGAATAGCTGTTCTCCTAGCTCAAATTTGTTTGCTGATATTGATTGCTTCTGCTGTTGTTATTTATTTCTTTTTCTTCTTCTATTACTCTGAACGGAAGCGCTTAAGGTAGAATTAGTAAAATCGTATCATGCTACTTTACAGCTTGCCGTATCGTTCAACTTTGTGCACAAGTTATAGAAAATGTAACAGATTGCACAGCACATTTTTTTTTGTCTGGCATTAAATGCGGCGTTTTTGACATTCGCTACAGAAAAATCTATTTTCTGCAGATTCCTACGCCAGCAGTGCTACCACCACATATTTTATAACTAGTAACATGCATTGTATATGGTATGGTTTTTGTCAGCTGACACGCGACATCACGATACGATTTTACTAATTCTACCTTTAGTTTACGAGTACATATATATGTACATACATACATATGTATATAGTTACGTTTGAGTCAAGAAAACCAGATGTTGTGTAAGTAGTGTCTCTTTATTGACTGAAGCTTTACATCTTTTTGTTCTAGTATTAATACGATTTAACATGAAAATATAAAAAATACAATTTTGTCCATCATGCGGATTCACTCGCGTATAATTTTGCCAATGGTGCAGATTCACACGCTTAAGTATTGTCGTTATTTAAATGACCACAATAAGTTGCATTTATGTAGGCGTTTGTATGAATGTATTCGTGTGCACGTTGAATCCGCATGCGAGACACAGCTGGTCCTCAAGTATGTACTTGGATTACAGCTTTTCTTAAGAAATAAAACAATCATAAAAAGAAGTGAAAATGTTTAGTTGAGACGAATCTGCTTATTAGGCAGATTCGTTTACAAAAGAAAATGAATATATAAAAAAAAAAAAGAATACATGTTATTTAGGAACGTGTGTTCCATATAACTCCTCCACCCCCAGATTCGGCAGTCTCTGCCGAACTTTTGGCGGTCGGGAGTTCTATCTTAATATCTAACTCTCTGTTATCTTTCGCAGAGCATTTTCGGTAACCTGCGTACATTATAATTACCACAATAATTATTAATATCAAGCCAATATTCAAGCCATATGAAACCTTCTTATGGTAAACTAATTCTTCGATTTGCTTTATATTTTCAAATTGGTTGAATTTGATTTCCTCAAAGTCAATTTTTTCTTCGAAAACTACATTTGTTAGATCACTATTTGGATAAATAAATTTTTCGTTTACAACAGTTTTCTTATTTTTATAGGTTACATTTAATATTTTTAGTTCACAGTTATAAAAGTTTATCAAATGGTTTTTTCTCATTACAATATTCCTACTATCACAATTTTGTGTCAGTACTGTATTGTTAGCATTCTTTACCAAAATTAAATCATCGTCGATATGTTCGACATCAGTTATGTTATTATATCTCAGTTTACAGTGTTTTTTTTCGATACAATTTTTACTTAATTTTAATTCACTAACTTGTAAATTTTCTTCATACTTATAGATCTTATTATTTATAGTAACAATTAGTTCGGGATTTTCGTCAATTTCTAGATATTTGTCATTTGGCAAGGGTGTAAGCAGTTTAAGATCTGTCACAAGAAAATCAGTTGGAATTTTTATTGCAATAATTAATGAATTATTTTCATAAGTCATGACACCCAGTTTGAAATAATCAATGTTAAATTTGTCTATTTCTTCGGGGGTAAGTACACCGGGGTGCATAATATTATTTTTGGCCGATGCTAAATTTTCCTGTATTTGGGTTATCTTGTTTTCCAAATTCTTTAGTTTAAGCATTTGATCTATATAGAGAAACTCTTTAACAATTTCATTATTTATATTTCCAATTAACGTAAAATAATTCTTTATTTGAGCTCTATCAGTTTCGACCGCTTTACGTACTACTTCAATGGATTCGTTGAAATGATTGTTTATAGTTATTTGCTGGTTAAGGGTATTAATTGCGTTATGACTATTAATATCTGTATACTTTAAGTGTTCCAAAATTTCTTCTCTATCGTCCATAAGTCCGAACATCCATTTATAAACGCTTCCTACACCGTCAATTAAACCTCGCTTTTTCCTGTTTATATAAGAGGGTATGATGGTTTTAACCTTTGCTCTAATGAGGTTGATTTCTGCTCTTACAATATATTTGTCTCGTAAATCCATTTCTCCCACGTTCCTTTCTATCTGGTTTATTATATTCAATATCTGCTCGGGGTGAATTATGTGCAACACTGTGTTGGTCACGCTTGTTATTTCTGTTTTCCTAACCTGTACCACCGTATAACCAGAGTTATCTTCTATCTTGTTGATTTGCAGGAGTCCCCGCACGATTGTGAGGATAGATATCAACAGTAAGGCCCTCATCTTCGTTCTGGAATTTATATCTGCGTTTAATCTGAGTCTTGTACAGTTTTTTAAATTTATTATCATTAGACATCAAATAATCACCTTCCATTCTATAATTGTCTACCTTCTTATACCTAGGCTGAGTTTTGCTAACCCTATAATTTTTCACGTACCTGTTCCTGAAATTGCTGTCGTTGTTGTTGCCCCGCTTCTGGTTTATTGCACTAATCCTTGCTATTTTCTCCTCATTTAATTCTTTCGAGATTTTTTCTAAGTCTTCCTTTGATAATATATTATTAATAAAATCTATTGGTTTGAATTTTGTAGTCGAGTGAATTGTGTTATTATATGCTATTATCGCTTTAGTGACTTTTTCCTGTAAGTTGTCGTTGGTGTGCAGTTGCGTATTTCGTAAATCTGTCAATAGTGGTCAAAAACATTATATTTCTCTGCGGATACCAAATGTCGACATGTACAATCTCATTATGTCTACTAGGAGTTTTACTTATGTTTAGCGAATGTTTAATAGGGTGTCTGTCATATTTGGCCCTGCTGCAAATTTCACAATTATTTATGTATTTCTGAATAGTCTTCTGTAAGTTTGGGTGGTACAGCTTCTTTTTCATTTCTGCAAAAACTTCGTTTATCCCTCTGTGATTATTTTTAATGTGTTCTGCTTCTATCATTTGTAGAATCTCTCCTTCATCGGTTATATCCTCCAAAAGCGTGTTTGTTCTCTGGATTTTAAAAATTCCCAACAAAATACTTTATATACATTTCCTGAAACCTCAAAAAGAGATCATTGTCTAGGCAATATATCACCAACAATGCCCTTTGCGGAAGTTTATCCCTCATCATCTCGAGAACGTCACCTTCCGACGTCACACTCCAAGTTTCCCTAATTTTTCTTCTAAACATGATTTTCTTGCTGTAGGTTTTTCTTTCCGCGCTCTTTAAAATGAGTTGATGCCTAAACAGATTCAGCGGGTTCTCAGTGATCTTTATGAATTCGGTGCTATCGGTTTCTGCACTATGTATGGTATTAATGTCGTCTTCAAACAGTTCGTTCAAGTTTAGCATAACTTCGTCATTCGAACCCACAACGATATGACTCAGGCCATCCGCAATGACATTCTCTTTGCCCTTTATGTAGCTAACATCAAAGTCGAATTCATTCAACTTTATTTTCCAACGCTGTAGTTTTGCATTGGGTTATTTTAAATTGCTAAGCCATACCAAGGGTCTATGATCTGTTTTTACCGTAAAGTGCCTACCGAACAAATAGGGTCGAAAATACTTGGTTGCCCATACTATAGCAAAGAGTTCTTTCTCTATGGTGGTCTAGTTTTTTTCATGGCCGTTAAGGGATCGGCTAGCATAACAGACAATTTTGTCATTCTGCATTAGCGCTGCCCCAAGAGCGAAGTCACTAGCATCTGTGACCACTGTAAAACCCTTCGAGAAGTCAGGGTGTACCAGAATAGGGTCAGACTTTATAAGGGTTTTTAATTTCTCAAATGCATCTTTGTAGTCTTTATCCTTGTCATTAATTTTAGCTCCTTTCTTTAAGCACTTTACCAAAGGGAATGCTACTTTCGAGTAGTCCTTTATAAATCTTCTATAGTAGCCTGTTACTCCCAAGAAGGATTTAATTTCCTTTTAATTCTTGGGAAGGGGAATCCTGTCTATTGCTTTGATCTTCCTGGGATTTGGTTTTATGCCGCTACAAGTAACCAGATTTCCCAAGAATTCTGTTTCTTGTTTTAGAAAACTACATTTACTCAATTGGATCTTCAGATTTGCCTTTTGTAAACAACTTAATACTTTGGTTAGAGACTCTAGATGTTCCTCTATACTTGTAGAGAATATCAGAATATCATCCAAATACACAAGACAAATTTTACCAATATATTCCTTCAAAACTTCATTCATCAGTCTTTGAAAGGTGGAGGGGGCATTCTTCAAGCCGAAAGGCATACGCAAAAATTCGTAGTGCCCACTCGCGGTTGAAAAAGCTGTTTTGTGGATGTCTCTTTCATCCATCTCTATTTGGTGAAAACCCTTTGTTAGATCGAGGGTTGTAAAATATTGACATCTTCCCAACTTATCAAAAATATCGTCTATATTTGGGATTGGGAATCTGTCTTCAGTAGTAATGCTATTTAGTTTTCTGTAGTCGATCACGAGGCGCCATTTTTTATATTTGGAGAATTATCTTTCTTTGGTACAATCCAAATAGGACTGTTATAAGGACTACAGGATTCCCTTATGATTCCCTGTCGTAACATTTCTTCAATTTGTTTGTTTATTTCGTTCTTATGTATTTCAGGATATCTATACAATTTTGAGTATACTGGGATTTCAAGTTTTGTATTTATTCTGTGTTTTATTCTATTTGTAAAGGTTAAATTTTCGTTTTCCTTATAGAAGGTTTTATTATACATCTTAAGTATTGACATCAATTTGTTCTTATCCACGTTGCTTAAATGTGGCAGTTTCAAGTCGGATATGGAGTTTATGTCACCAAATTCTACTTCATTGTGAAGGATTTCAACAACATTCTTATTGTTACATACATCCCTATAGGACTCTTCGTCCCTGTTAAGGTAAATAGGAATACAAGCTTGTCCCGTTTTTAATTGTCTATTCTCGTAGTCCACAACACATTCAAGATCTATTAAAATATTACTTCCTATTAACCCATCAAAGTCGTTATTAAAGTCAAACTCCAAAAATTCACATAAATAGTCCGAATTAAATTCATTGAATATGGGGAATTTACATAGTTTTTTTACCCTGAAAGAATTTCCCATTGCTCTTAAAGATACGTTAACGCTGTGTTTCCATTTTGGGTCGCAAAGGTTTTCATTGATGATACTGAATTCTGCTCCCGTATCAACAATGAATCGTAATGTCTTTATTGGATTTTTAATGATTATATAGGGAAGTTGCTTCGGCCTTCACCATGAAAATTCACATTTGAGCTTCCGATGTCCATCGGCTCCCCAACGTTTCTGTGTGAATAACGCGAGTTTCTTGTTTGATTAGACTGTCTTCCTAAATCAGGTCGTTGAACATTTCTGTCAAATCTGTTTTGGTAGTTATTTCTATTAGTATTATTACTGTAATTATTGCTACTACCGCGACCATTGTTATTGTTGTTGTTGTCAGCGTTGTTGCGGTTGTTGTTGCAACCATGGTTCCTAAAATTATCAGAATTTCCTGAATGCGTATTGCTTACGTCATTACTAAAGTTTGTTCTGTAGAGGGGTCTCTTATTGTTGCCATTTTGTCTGTTTCCCAGTGCGTTATAATTTTGATGCCTAGCCTCAAGAATAATCCTAAATGCTGCTTCTAAAGTTTGCGGATTTCTAGCGAAAATTATAGTCCTTGTAGGTTCAGGCAGATGGTCCTTAAATACTTCCAATGAGATCCTGTTTATTTCGTCCGCTGAAAATCCCTCTTCGCTATGGGTCAATCGTCTATTATGTAGCCTATTCCTAATGTTATTTATGTCGTAGTAATATTTTTCAATTGTCGAGTCAAGCCTCCAAGTCTTCAACCTGTCCATAAACTCCCTACTTGTTTCCTTCTCCCCAAAGCTAGTCACAAGAATTTCCTTCAACACATCCCAAGTTCCTACCACCCCGTACCGATGTACTGCTTCTCGTGTTTGTCCCACGCATTAATTTTTTATGTATCCGAACAATATGTTTCTGTTGTTATCGTCAAACACCGCGACAGATGGGAGAATAGCTTCAACTTGCCCCAAGAAATCTGGCAGTTGGCTACGTTCGCTACCATCAAATGTCGGGATTTCTCTGATGCAGCTTAGCATCAGGTTAAACTGTTGCACCAAGCTATTTTCCATCTTTTTCTCCTATAAAGTATTTTAAAATATGTTCTAAGCAAAAGGTCAATTGTGTGTCGTATCTTTCTTTAAATTTTCTTTTTTTTTTTTTTTTTTTTGTAATGCATGTATTTATTTATTGGATCTTCATATATGAACTAACAATAAGTATTCAAATCTTAAATCTATAAAAAAATTATTAGGCCCGACCAGTGTCGGACATAAACTTAGTGGTAGTTATAAATAATACATTAGTAGTAATAATAAAAAAAAGGGGGGGGAAAGTATTTTCAAGTAGTCCCATCTGGAGTGTTAGGTATAAGAGCCTGTGTGTCCCTCTTTTTTAAGCGGATGTGTCCAGTAAAGTTCAAAACATTACGAGCAAGCGGATTAGGATGTGATTCGAGTTTTGTTAAATATTTGCCTGCGTATTTCGCAATTTCTTCAGTCACTAGTGGCATATTTAAATCACGATGTATAATAGAATTTTGGATATACCATGGAGCCGATGTTATTAACCGTAAAATTTTGTTTTGCCTTCGTTGGATTCTCTCGACATTGGAAGCTGAAGCAGTGCCCCATAACTGAATTCCGTAGCACCATATTGGCTTCAAAAGCGACTTGTATAGTAAAAGTTTGCAGTCTAAGCTGAGTGTTGAGTTTCTGCCAATCAACCAATATATTTGAGTTAACTTAAGTTTTATCTGAGTTAACTTAGAGTCAATATGATGTTTCCATGTAAGTCTTCGATCAAGGTGTATACCAAGGTATTTCACTTGGGAATGTTGAGGAATATTTTGATTGTTGATTCGAATGGGGGAGCAAGTATCTCTTCTTAGGGTGAACGTTATATGGACACACTTTTGTTCATTGACTTTAATTCTCCATAAGTTCAACCATATTTCCAGCTGAGTGATATGTTCCTGGAGATTGCGGGATGCCTCATAAGGGTTTTCGTGCACACTCATACAGGCTGTATCATCGGCAAAAGTAGAAATATGGATATTATTGCTCACAGGCATATCACAAGTATATATTAAATACAAGACAGGACCCAGGATACTACCCTGGGGCACACCAGAAGATATAGATTCGGGAACACTCGTGAACTCTCCTTCCAAAACAGTGAACTTCCTATCAATAATATAACTTTCCAAAAGCTTTTGAATGTTTATTGGCAGATATGTCTTCAATTTTAAAACTAGGCCTTCGTGCCATACTTTATCAAACGCCTGAGAAACATCAATAAAGAGAGCGGAACAATACTTCTTTTCTTCAAATGTTCTTCTTACAACTTGGACCAGTCTATGCGTTTGTTCAATCGTGCTGTGCTGACTTCTAAAGCCAAATTGATGGTCCGGGATGCACCCATTATCAGTTAAAATTTTTGACAATTTAGTCATGAGCAGCTTTTCAAAAAGCTTTGAGATTGTAGATAGTAAGCTTATAGGCCTATATGAATCAGTCTTGGTAAGATCTTTGCCCGCCTTTGGAATCATTTTGATCTTGGCAAGTTTCCAGTTATGTGGAAAATACTGCATTCTTAAAATAGCATTAAAAATAAATAACAGGATTCTTATTGCAATATGAGGCAAGTTCATGAGCATTTTGTTACTAATGCCATCAATACCTGGAGCTTTCTTCGGGTTGAGTTCAGCAATTACTTTTTGTACTTCACGCATCTTAAACCTTAAGGGACGAGGGGGTAGAGAAACTACACTCGGTAAATCAGCAGCACCCGTACATGAATTGGGAGTGAATACAGATTTTAAATGCTCAGAAAATAAGTTACCTTTCTCACTAACACTTCTTGCCCAGCCTCCGGTCGCAGTACGCAATGGTGATTTAAGATCAACGGGTCGTTTAAGATTTCTAGTAGCGCGCCATAAAGAGTAATTAGATGCGGACGTTACATCAAGACCTTCTAAATACTTTTCCAGTAGTGCAGTTTTTTCCGACGATAGCAGCTCTTTGAGTCGTTTAGTACATTCTTTAAGTCTGATTTTATTTAGGGGTGATCTGTGTTGTTGCCATTCTCTTCTAGCTCTCCTTTTTTCACATACAAGACGTTCAATTTCCGTAGAATAAATTCTGTTAAAGCCGGTCTGCGGATAGGAGGTAGTGGCGTGTTCAGCAGCCTGTTTAATATTTTCGTTAAGATTGGCAATGTTAAATTCAATATCATCGCATGATCTAAGCTGAATGTTTTCTACGCAGTGACTACTAAGATATTTTTTGAATACCAGCCAGTTGATTTCATTAATCATCTTCACATATGAGTTAGTTAAATCACTCCTTAGTGGGTTGAAAATTGTAACTATTGCTGGAGAGTGATCGGAGGACAGATCTAGAGAGGCCTCTACATGAATTAAGTCCCTATGAATATTTTTCGTGACGGCAAAATCTATAACATCTGGAATTTTTCTTACGTCAGTAGGCCAGTAAGTAGGCTCCCCACTCGAAATGACATCTAAGCCCATTTTTGAAATTGTATTGAACAAGGCTCGACCTCTAGGTGTAACAAGACGCGATCCCCAGTACGTATGTTTTGCATTGTAGTCACCAGCTGCCACGAAACAAGATCCAAGCGATTTGTAGAACTTCTCATACTGATCTTCGGTAACTGAAAATCTGGGAGGTGAGTAAATTGATGATATCACGAAATTCGCACAAAAATTTTCTACGAAAATATTCGTTGCTTGCAAATATTCTTCACTAACGTTGTCAAGGACATAGTGCTTGAGTCTTGACTTAATCAGAATTGCTGATCCACCACATGCTCTCTCTCTCGGGTCCTTTGTATAATATAAAGTGTAACCATTTATTTTAAATAAGCTTCTTGAGGTCAAATGAGTCTCAGAAACCAACATTATATCAATATTTTTTTCCATGAGGAAGTGCTCAAGTTCATTTTTATGTTGGCGAATGCCGTTTGCGTTCCAGAAACATATTTTTAACATGTTCATGGTTTATTAACTAATGCTTGAAGCAGTGTATTCTGCATTCGCAGCATTTCTTGCATCATACTTGTCATATTTGTAGTAAAGTTGTTTATAGTTAGCACCATATTCTCAATAGTAGCTTCAAGGCGACTAAAGTTAAAGCTTGAGTTTGAATTCGTTGAATTATTTGGCGGTGGAACATTTTGCGTGGGAATTGAACTAGTCTTAGCAGCATCAGCATACGATACACGTGAAGTAACTGGTTGGCTGATTTGAGCAAAAGTGTCGGAGTTCGCGTTTACTTGTAGAGCTGGAGTTAGCTTGGGTTTTTGACCCATAGCCTGTTTAACGAAAGAAAATACAGGGCACCCTCTATAGTTAGCTGTGTGATTACCTCCACAATTACTACATTTTTTTTTCTGCTTGATCTTTTGGCTTAGTGCAGCTAGCAGTACCATGCAATTCACCGCAGATAACACACACTGTAGGTAACTTGCAGTAAGTTTTCGTATGGCCATATTCTTGGCAATTATGGCACTGTACGGGACCTGAACGCTTACGTGGCTCTTCAACTGTGATTTTTCGATGTAAGAGATACTTTACGTTATAAACTGGATGGGCTTCATTTTTTTTCAATTGTATGTCGTTCGGCTCCAGTTCAACCCGAAATAGGGGTTGGGGGACCTTTTCTCTATTAAATATGTTGGTAACATTTTTTACCTTGAATCCTTGGTCGACAAGTGCACATTTTACTTCTTCGGGTTCAACATATGAATCTATGCCCTTTAATACTATCTGTAGGCCTTTAGCACTCTTAAGTTGGTATGTGTAAAAATTTGTTTTATTTTTTTCGAATTCACTAACAATTTTTCGGAAATCTTTTTCACTATATATTTGGATTTTAGTTTCATCAATATTACCTCGTTTAATTGGAATGATGTGAAAAGTATTTTCACCAATGGTCGACAGTAGTTTTTTTATAAGCGCGTTAGAATTTTTTTCTCTCAGATAAATAGGTGGTGGCTTAAAAGACTTTTGCGATGATGTAGAGGGCTTGTCGTCGGTGTCTTGCAATAATGAAAAACGATTTTGACGATTGGTAGATGATGCGCTGTTATCCCTAGACATCTTTGGAGCAGATGAAATTTTTGAAGAATTTGGGCTTCGCCCACGCTTTACCACTGTTATATATCTGTCCATTCCCACTTGTACCTTGGGTTTTGAGCTACTGTTTTCTGTAGTGATAACTTGGTTTAGTGATGAGGGCGAGCCCGATGCGGATGATATCGCAGACTTAAATGAAGAAGTACTAGGCAATGGTAATGTTAACGATTCACTAGTTGGCATTGGACAAAGCGAAGTTGATCGCTGACGAAAAATTGGCTTTGCCGTTAAAAAAAGATTTTCATCAGATTTATTATTTATATTTTTTTCATTAAGAGTTTCAGAACTCACAGTAAAATAAGCATTTCTGCCGTTAGAACTCACTTCAAAATTTTTTTCCTTTGAGGTACTCATACAGAGTATTATTCCTCAAGGGAACTTTGTTTGTGTTTACGGTTTTTTTTTTGTTTTTGCTATTTCTTGCTATGTAAAAAATATTAGTAAAGCCAATAAGCTTATTTATCAAGGTGAATATGTATTACGAATATTTTTTGTATGATTTTTGATTTTGTTGTTTTTTATATTTGTTTCGTTTGTATGTATGTAAAAAAAAATCCGCTTTAATGTCTCTTCACTATGAAGGTTCAACGAGAACTGAACTTTCTTTAAATAACACAAGTTTTTTATTTGCACATTATTTACTATCAAATCTGAGATCAACCATACATATTTCTTTATCCTAATAGTTTAGCATGCAACAGTACTATAACTTAATTAATGTTAAAAAAAAATATATTAATAAAAATAATTATTTACTTTATTACTAGCCTTGTAGCTGTTGCTTCCTTTTGTCCGTTGTTGTTGATATTTCGTTGGTGTTGCTGTTGTTAATTCTTTTTGTTACTGTTGTTGATACTCTGTTGTTGTTGCTAATAACACAGTACAACAGCCAATCTGGGGGGTGAGAAATTCCAAGTCAGGGTGATCGTATTAGGTCAGTATAGTAAAACCCTCAAAGGGTTTGGCGTTCGTATGTGTCAGTTTTTTCATGACCTTTTAAATTTTTTCCTTATCTTGATGTTTTTTCGCTTAGTTGTATCATTTTGGCAAAAACGTAGTTTAACATAACTCGAGAATTTTTCGATTTTGATGAAACATACTCAAAAAAATTTAGAATTACAATTTCTTTAATCCGTTCATATAACGTTTTTCTTTATAATCAACAGTTTTGCCGGTAAAAATAAATTTGTGGAGGCAAAAAAATAGTGTAATTCGTTGTTGCCCTGTTTATATTCTCTTGCTGTTGTAAATATTCTTATTGGTGCTGTTGGTAGTCTGCTTTTGTTTTTAATATTTTGTTTGCTGTTGTTAATATTCTTGTCAACAATTATTTATTTTAATCATCACTCCTTGACAAGGGAAAATTGTTATCACACATATTCACACAAATTGATGACCTCGTTACTGTTTAACATAACTTTTTTTTTCATTTAACATTTAAGTTTTCTTTGTAATGTTGTTTTTCTTTAATTCCAAATATGGTAACAATATTAAATAATTTTTATATTAGACTGTGATTTTTTATATATTTATATATTTTTTATATATTTATTTATATATATATATATTTTTTTAATTGATGCACCTTTGAGTTTCTTAAAATTCTTTGTTTTAATTTTTCTTGTTTTGTTTGTGTTTAGTTCCCTTTTAGTTTAAACATTCTATTGAAATTCTATTTTTGTTTTTTCCTCGTCGCCAGTTACGTTTGAGTCAAGAAAACCAGATGTTGTGTAAGCAGTGTCTCTTTATTGACTGAAGCTTTACATCTTTTTGTTCTAGTATTAATACGATTTAACATGAAAATATAAAAAATACAATTTTGTCCATCATGCGGATTCACTCGCGTATAATTTTGCCAATGCTGCAGATTCACACGCTTAAGTATTGTCGTTATTTAAATGACCACAATAAGTTGCATTTATGTAGGCGTTTGTATGAATGTATTCGTGTGCACGTTGAATCCGCATGCGAGACACAGCTGGTCCTCAAGTATGTACTTGGATTACAGCTTTTCTTAAGAAATAAAACAATCATAAAAAGAAGTGAAAATGTTTAGTTGAGACGAATCTGCTTATTAGGCAGATTCGTTGACAAAAGAAAATGAATATATATAAAAAAAAAAGAATACATGTTATTTAGGAACGTGTGTTCCATATAACTATATACATTCATATGCGTACTTGACAATTTTTGATTTTATGCATATACAAACATACATACATATGTATATATGTACATTAAAGGGTTGCATTTGTGTACTCGTTTGTATAGCCAAAACAAATATACCATGGTATGTAACATATAATTGTAGTGTGAGCGACAGAACTACCTTGCAGAAAGTGCGAATAGTGAAATTGTAGTGATTTACTAGAGACATTGTCAGTAGTACTACTGACCAGGTGTACACCAGCCAATGTAATCATCTATTGACATTTAACATTAGCTTGTCTTTGAAAATCCACCACTAGACTGTAGGACTACTGTCTAAGTAGTTCTTTTGGGACCACATGGAGACATTGGCACCAAAGAATCACTAGTAAATTTTAGGGGGTCTAGTCTACAATATCGATATTTTTCGCTCGTTGTCAATAGTAAATTTATAGTGATTTTCTAGTGACATTGTCAATAGTGCTACTGATATTTGAACCAAATTTTCACTAGTACAGTATTTATCGGATATAAGAAACTTAAAAAATCCACGATAAAATTTTCTTAAAAGCGTTTCTTTCTTATATAAAATTATTTTATATAAGAAACTTATTTCTTATATAAGTTGCTATGGCCATAAGACATTTTTTTCTTATATGAATATACGAGCTTTTTTATCTTTTTATGTATACATATACGTAGATGTATGTATGTAAATAGAAAAATAAAAAAAACCATGATTGGTAGTTAATTTTTATTTTATTAGCCCCTTTAGTAAATAAATATAAAAAAATAAACAACTTCTACAACAAACAGAGTTGTCCATGCAAACTACATAAAGTCTGTGTTGCCGTTATATATTTATTTTGTGGTTTTGGTGTTTAAGAAAAATGTTCTTTTACCGGTTTTTTTCTTATAAGCGTTTTTCTTATATGAAATCTTTTTGTTAGAAAAATCTCTAAAAAGACATGGTGTTTTTGAAAATGTTTCTTCTAAGCGTTTTGTTCTTATATGAGATTTCTTATATCCGATAAATACTGTAGATTTAAGTAACCCTCGTCTACATATATTTATTTAATATTATTGCACAGCGTAATAATAAAGAAAAACAATCTATTGATGCGTTCATTGACAATATCACCAGAAATACACTAGAACTGTTGTCTCTAACGTATCCTTACTCGCACATAAAAGGAAAGTTGTCGACATTTTAACTAGTGCAATTGTCGCTAGAGAAAGAGTATTGACATAGAGACATGTGGTTCTAGGCTGGCTAGAGGGTAGTATAAGAGTTATTGAAAACAAATAACAATTGCTTATTGTATTGCTGCTGAGCAACTGTTTGATCTGTTTTTGCTCAAAAAATATATATTTTAATACAAATATATGAAAAAACCACTATTGAAACAAATACATGATGTGCAGAGGTATGTGCGGACGTTCGTTAAGTTATTTTGTGGCGCAGCCAAAGTATAGAGAGAGAAATAGACAATTTTGCTCTGAGAGTAATTACAAATGCATGTGTTTCATGTACATGTCTCATTTACTTACATATGTATGTCCAATTTTGCTTTCATTCATTCATTCATCAGCCAATTACATTTGTTCTCAACAAATCATAAGGCACTTATGGTAAAAGCAGTTTTATGTACCTTATTTGCCTTAGAAAAACAAAAAAAAAATAAATGTGTTGTTTTCATTTGCTCATTGTCCAACCATACAATAATTGCTTAAAAAATCAACATTTACAACTAGTAACAGAAAACGATAAATAACATATTTGTTCATACCAGAACCAAAAAACACGCAAAACTAGTGCAAACAGATGTATTTATCTGTGCAATGCTATAATGTACATACATATATACATACTTATTCAAATGTGCTGATATTGCTTTTTTCCCATTTTATAATATTCAAGGGAACTTTTTAGGAGTCTTGTGGTTTTATGCTCTATTTTTATCGTTCCTGGTATGTTTATCGGATACTTTTTTTTTCTAATACGCATGTACATGCGTGTGTATATTTTGCTATGCAAATTTAATCTGGCTGGATCTTGTTAGAATTTGATGTTTTGTAGCAAATTCAGCGATTTTTTTCTATGTACATATTTATGTATATAAAATAAAGCATAATGTAAAAAATGAAAATAAGAAATATGGGATCGCAGCATATTTTATTATGATAGAAGAAATGTACTCCCAGGCCCAATTTATGTGCGATAATGTATGTATATGTTAGTGTGTTTGGCTTGTTCAATAGTTTTGACTTGAAGAAGTGTCATCATAGCTTTTGCGATTGTTTGTCACTTTCATTGGGGAAGGTTATGGTTTTCAGTTTGGTGTGCAAAGTGAAGCTACTTACATACATATATATTGTTACGTGAGCCTTGTGTGGCACTAGAGGGAGCGCTCGGCTGGCTAGCGTCATCTCAGATGGGTCTGCATTTGTCCCGCACCTCTAGCCCTAAAGCACGTACCAACATATTCTGAACGGGAGGTAGCTGTTATCCTCCAGTCGCCCTAACCCTACCATGGTCACCTGAATCCAACGAACTAATATTGAGGAACCCCTTATTATACGCACACACCACACTTACCTTACTTTAACAACCACACGTTCTACAATTTTGCAAGCCATAATTTTCATTTTTTACAACTTAACTTTCAAAACATAATTTATTTTAAATGTCTGCTTAATCCTAACAATATTTGTTTTTTTATAACTAACTAATATCTAACTTTCACGTTTTACAAATCTTTCTTTTGAAATAAATTTGTAATACAGCGAACCCTGATTTCAGGAAATTATAGCATACATATATATATATAAATAAATGAATAATCTTTCGTTTGTTTAATCTTTTTCAATTCTAATTCCTTTTAAAGAAAATATGCCTTACAGTAAAGTCCTTAAATAAACACTAAATACACACATAAATACAAAATTTGAATAACAATGAACTAACATCAATAACCTACACTTGTTTCTTTGATGCAATTATCTCTATCTAGATTGAACTTTTCTTCTTCCTGTCTATGATTATTTCCTCATCTAAATCAAATTTTTGTTTCCTGTATAATTTGTGATCGTAGTTCACAGATTGACTCTTGTACCTGAAATATCTGCCTAAAAGAGCTCTCTTAAACGATTTATTTGACTATGATACTAAATGCAGTCAATAAAAATTTTATGAACTAACTAAGATGAGTTAACATTCATAACACAGTTTCGGTCTCAACAAAAATAAAAATGTTTCTTTAAAAAAAATTTGTATGAGGTTATTTATATTAGCCCTTTCACAATTCATATAACATACATAAATCAAATAACAAAGATAGAAAGCACTTGACGTCCCTACAAAAGTATAATATTAGAACACTTACATACACATACTTACATATATACATACAGAAATGGTGGTATTTATCAAATGAAGCAAATTAATTTTATTAAATGTACTTCTTACGCAAAAAAAATCTATTTGATGTCACAGAAATCCTCTTTTGGCTATTTTGTAAGTCTGTTGCCTTCTTTTCTCACTCAGTTTAAAATTCCAAGGCTAGATTACTTATTGAAAATTTTTAAGGTTACCTGGTAAGTTCTTTTGTTCGCTGTGTACGGTTGTCTTTTTTTTCTTCCCAGTGATTATTTTTTCAGCTCCCCCAGCAGTTAATTGAGACTCCTGCACGGAATATCCACGGGTAGTCCAATCTGCTTTTCTAGCAACTTCTACCAGATCCCTTGGGATATTTTTTTTCGGGTGACGTCCTCAATAAAACCCAAACTCCTGGCCTTATTTTTGCTGTATTTTCTTTTTTTTTTTAGATGGTTTTCTTTAATTTTTTTTTTGTTTTGTACCAGAGAAATTGCTTAATGTTTCTATTTTTTTATTTTTAAATTTAATCAAAACAAATTCTTCGCGACTCAACTTTTTCTTTTAAGTTTGTCTGTACACTTCAACTTTTTTTCTTTCTCCTTCCCTAAAATGGCCGAATGAAACTCCTTTTATACCAAAATTTTCCCTCTTTATTATTTTGCAAACACACTCTAATGATCCCTGTCCTAATTATTATGCTTATCTTTATCTATTCCTACCTTAGATGTCCGTCTCTTTTCGCTTATATACTATACCATAGTCTATCAACATTTCGGAGTATCGTTCGAACCTAACGTCCAAAAACAAAAACTTCAGTAAAAAAAAATTAACTTCACCTTCCTTCCCACCCACTGTGTTCTAGAGTAACCGTTTCACAGCACACAGCATTTGTATACCATGGTACATAGCTACTGTCAAATCGCTTTTATTATTTTCTTGTTTACATAAATTTCACACAGCACATGCACATCGGAAACATCAGAAAAACACAGGAACATTTTTGGGTAACTAATTCGTATCGTTCCATTATTTTTAAAACCTCATTAATACTATTCCTCCCTCTTTCCAGATCTTGATTCTAGTATAATCTATGCGGTTTGACTCACCGCCGGTTTATTTATTACTCTTGGTCAGAGGTTCCACTGCAATTTGACCATTTGCAATTTACAAGGTGGACTTCCTAAGAACGATCATGGGCCTTGGTATTATTAAAGCCACATGCGCATAGACATAAAACAATTTCTCAACCACATATACGTTGCAAAATTCTAATTCTGCGCAAGATCGCTCTAACCAAAAATGAATCATACAGAGGCGCATTTTGACATTTGTCACCCCCTTTGCAAGGGCCCCGCAACAAAACTTCATTGCTAACAAGGAACCGACGTTCGAAATGGTGTGCGGTGGACTTGATATGATTTGTAGTCACGTGGGGAACTCCCACACCCTGAGATATCTTTAGCCGGGCATTCGACATTTCTTCCGCTTTTTGCACATCTGATCAAGCAACTATTTGCAGCGTGAGTTTCTCATATCTGAGACTTAATATTAGGGAAGTAGATTTGAATATACGTTGTTATAATTGAACGATTTTACTTGGTGTATTGTTTATCTTTCCATAGGTGCTCTCATCTATTTACTGAACAACATTCTACTGGTCTGTGTTCGACTCGTAACTGCCTAAATAACAACAAATGCTTTATCCCTGGGTAGGTATAAAAAAACGAAATATGGTCTAAAATCTAATCAGGGACATAGTGACAATGAAAAGAATGGGACGAATACACTACATTGAACAATAAAATTTTAATTGTCAGGTATATAATTTGTCTAATCCTAATGTTGCACTATATAATATATCACAGATTCTAGTCCCTATTATCACCTTTTTTTTATACTTTTATGTCCTTAACATGATATATGCCGATTGGTTTACCATCCAGTGATTCCAATTCATACATGTTATTGCCCACTGGTCTGAGGATTCTACATTTTACGAATTTTTTTGCGAATTTAGCGTTTATATTTTTCTCAAAATCACTCAACACTACGTTCCTTCTATAGACTTCTTGACCGGGGATGAATTTAATTATTCTGGCCCTCCTATTATATTTTTCCGCGCTTCTTTCGTACGCTGCGTGCATGTTATCTTTAATTTTTTTACGGATGAGGTCTAGTTTTTCTTTTCCATTTAACTGAATAATTTTATGATCTGTTAGCGACTGTAATTTTCTAGCTAATTTATAATCGGTTCCACTGGAAAACATATGGAATCCGAACAATGCAAAAAATGGTGTGACTCCAATGTCGGAATGAATCGATGTTCGTAACGAGCACTCGATTTCGGACAAATACATATCCCATTCCCTATGATCTTGCTCAAGATATGCTCTAATCGCTGCTAACACGGATTGGTTTACCCTTTCCGAGGCATTGGACTGTGGCGAGTGAACAGCGGTTCTTAAATGTTTAATTTTATAACCCTCGATCATATTTTGAAACGTTTTTGCTGTGAATTGAACGCCATTATCACTATGGATTACCTCTGGTACTCCAAATTTGTGAAATATTTCGTGCACTAGAAATTTTATTACATTGTTGGTTGTGGCTTCCTTCATAGCTTTTAAAAATATGAATTTGGTGAAATGATCCACCACTATAAAAACATAACAATTCCCATTTTTCGATCTGGGGTATTTTCCCAGAAAATCATTATACAATTTCTGAAACGGTCGTTCGGTTACAACTTCTTCCCCTATTCCTGGCATGAGATTTTGGTTGGAAGGTTACGTTTCCTTGCAAGTTTGATATTGTCTAACGTAGTTTCTAACCTGCGTGGTCATCTTAGGCCAATAATAATATCTTTTTACTCTTTCTAAAGTTTTTGCTATGCCTCCATGTGCAGTCGTATTCGATGCGTGTGCTTTTTCAATAATTGCTGAAGTTATATTAGTTGGAATCCAGAGTTTCCATTGAATTTCTTCTTCCTCTACCTGGTCAAATGTTGTTCTTTTAAATATTAGACCATCAACTATTTTTAAGTCCGGTAGCTTGTCTTGTTTTTTCTTTTTTTGTTCAATGTTCTTAATTAATTGTGTATACTCCTCGCTTTCAAATTCTACTGTCTCAAAATCTAACAATTCTTCGCGTGTAATTTCCTCTACTTTTATATCACTAGGTGCTCTCGACAGCATATCGGCAACTATGTTGTCAGTACCTTTACGGTGTTCTATATCAAAATCATAGGCCTGGAGCTGTAGCGACCACCTCGCCAATCTACCACTAAGGCCTTTCAAGGACATGAGCCACTTTAAACTGGCATGGTCGGTAACTACAGTAAATGGCATCATTTCCACATAAGTCCTGAATGTTTTTATGGCCATTACTGCTGCCAAACACTCTTTCTCAGTTACGCTGTAGTTTTTCTGGCATGTGTTGAGTTTCTGCGAATAATATGCTATAGGGTGTTCTTCCTGATAGTCGTTTAATTGATAAAGTACAGCGCCTATTCCGTATTCCGAAGCGTCACATTGAATATAGAACCTTTTCTTAAAATCGGCATGCTTTAACACAGGTGCCGTGGTAAGTGCTCTCTTGAGAAGTTCGAGCGATTCAATGGCCTCTGCAGTCATTCGGAAAGTTTTCGATTTTTTTAACGTGTCTGTTAAAGGAGCGGATATGGTGGCAAAGTCTTTAATAAAACGCCGGTACCAGCCAGCGGTACCGAGAAAACTTCTTACCTCTCTTGTATTTTTAGGTATCTTGATATTTTTGATAGCCTGAATCTTATCAGAATCAGTTTTTAGTACCCCTCCTCCAATGATAAAGCCTAAATACTTAAGTTCTTGAAAGCAAAATTTTGATTTTCTTATACCTATGGTAAGGCTTGCTTTTCTCAGACAATTCGCGAATTCTTCCAAAAGCTGTAAATGTATTTCGAAGGTGTTAGAAATAACTAAGAGATCGTCCAGATAGATAAAAACGTTTTCTTTCAGGCGTTGCGGTATAATTCGGTCCATTAATCTACAAAGTCTCTGTGCAGCGTTGCAGAGCCCGAATGGCATTACCCTAAATTGATAAAGTGGGCGGCCAGCGACAGTAAAAGCCGTATATGGTTTGCTGTTTTCGTCCAGTTCGATCTGCCAAAACGCGAATTTCAAGTCCACACTAGTGATGTAGTAGGTTTCATCAATCCTACTAAGTATGCCATCAATATTTTGTAGGGGATATGCATCCTTGACAGTCAATTTATTAAGTTTTCTAGCGTCTAAACAAAATCTATTCTTTCCAGCCTTTCTTACAATTGTTATTCTGTTATTCCACGGGCTATTGCTTTCTTCGATAACACCTACACTCAACATCTTATCTACCTCTTCGTATGTTATTTCTTGTATCGCCGGAGATTTTGGATAATACCTTTCTTTAAATGGTTCCGCGCCCTCCACTAATTTTATGCTATGTTTTTCTAATGTGGTATGACCCAGACCGTTTTCTTCAAATGTATAAAACTTAGCTATTACATTATCTAACTGCTTCTTTTGCTCTTTAGTTAGATAGCGCGGCCTTAACCTGTACTCAACATCGCTAGCTATGACTTTTTCCATATTTAGCGTATCTATTTCATTAACATTCACTATTTCAGGTGCCAAGCCAAATTGCCTCCAAAAATCAATGCCTAAATAGAGAATTTGTTCCAGGTCGGGACAAAGATACAACAGCATGAGATGCTCTTGATCTTTGTATCGTATGGGTAATTTTATTTTACCTAGTATTCGATGCTGCTGACCACTGGCAGTTTTCACAATGGTCGCCATAGGTAGAATACTCAGGTCTAATTTATTCATTAGTTCTCTACAATCTCTCCCTAGAATACTAATAGATGCGCCTGTATCTAACAATCCCCTTATGGGTTCACCTGCTACTAATACTTCTGCGAATACTCTAGGATCGTTTTCTTTTCCGGCCCTAAAAATAGATTCTATAAGACACCGTCTCAATTCTCTTCGTTTTTGAAACTTCTCCCGAATCTTTTCTACATGTCTTGAAATTTGTTTTTCTGTTGAATTCCTATTAAAAATACGTTCCCTTATTTCTTCATAGTTCTTTTTCCTGACCTCAAATGGTAAATGATGTCTAATTTTTGGTACATAGTTTTTGTCATTAGCCATTATCAATTTTTGGGCAATTGTTTTATTGTTTGTTGAACATTCTGGTGGTTTAAATTTTATTAATGATTTATCTGAACAGGGTTTACACTCGGACGAGAGTCCCCTGACACTCTCTCGCCTTTCTTCTGGTTTTCCGTTTGGCATACTGGACATTTTGGTGTTATCACATTTGGTTTCCCACAACGGTAACAAAACAGTGACCTTTCAGCCGATGGACATTCCATGAACACATGGCCTGGTGTTTTACAATTCCAGCATATTAATTGTGATTTTTGTTGCTGTATTGCACGTATCGCTGCTATCTCCTCTGTATTTTCTTCATCCTCTTGCTCAACATAAACCTCACTTATATGTCTTGATGGACGCACTGTTTGTTGTTGACTACTTATATCTCTTCTCATAAAAGTCTTTTCTGCTTCATTACATTCTATACGTAGTTGCTCTACTGAATTAATCACCATTGGGTATACAATTCTCCTAACACTATCTTTTATGTTTCTTTTCAAAATACGAATCATGTCATACTCAGATATTTGTTGTACTAATCTGGAACGCAACAGACACATAATATGGAAATATGTATCAATAGACTCATTTACATTTTGTCTTCTTTCAACCAGATCTCTCATGCATTCAAAACTTGATCGCACGATTTGATATCGACTTAAAAGAGCTGCACGTAGACTTTTCCAATCAGATACGCAATGATTCCTGAGAAACCACCAATACCATTCTCTGGCTGTGCCAGACAGTAATAAGTGGAAATCCCTTAACACTTCCCCCCAGGAGATATTATAATGGGCTTGCAAATGTTCGAGTCTAAAAATAAAATCTTCAATTGGCATTGCTGTCGTGTCTCCATTGAAAACAATATTAAATTTATCAACCCTGATCCAAATTTTATCGTTAGCATTTTGAGTATTATATGGATCGAACGAATTTTCTTGTCGAGATGAGTAATTTGGGTTAGGAATGTTACGGTTTATGTGGTTATAATTCTGTCCAAATCTATTGTCGAATGTTGCAGTGGGTGCTGCTGTCCTATAAGTTCCAGGTAATTGATTGTTATTATTGTTGGTGCCTAAATCTACATGATTAACAGCCTGACTATTTGGTCCATTACCATTTTGGACAAAGTTATTGCTTGCTGTGGAGTTCGGAGTTGTAATTAAGCCTCTTGCCGATGTATCTCGTGGATTCACGATGGTACTTATTCCACTATCTGTGCTATTTTGTTCCCTAATTGTCATATTATTCAGTGGAACCCCTCTAGCTATGTCCTGTAAGGCTTTTGTTAGGTCGCCAATACTTTTCTTTACTCCTTCCATTTCTCTGTTGACCATTTGTTGAACTTTATCTTCTAAACTTCTTTGTACATTTAATGCCTCATCAGTTACTAATTCTCTCACATCCTCTGGCACATTTTCTGCCGAGTTGAAATTATTGTTTGGCATATCCTGTCTAATAATATTATTTTCCTGGCTTGCATGTCTTGGACCCGATGTAATAATCGTATCAGACAAGTGTACCACTTGCCCAACATTATTTATATTTTTCTCAGCCATTTCAGCGCGGAATTTATTTAATTTTGAAACTTTAGGTTCTGTAGGTAGTACCGATAGATTAAGTTCGCTTCCTGACGGTTTCGATCTTTTTCTATTTATTCTTTCCAAGGACGTTCTATTTGCATCAAATTTTAATTGACTATTGTCTATGCTTTTATTCTGTGACCTAGTTATTTTACTCATTACCCCTGAGCTCTATTCCCTGAATAACTTAAAAAAAACGATATATGTCTAAATATGTAAAAATGCACTACTGACTAACGATCAAATTTGTTTTTTATTTCCAGTTACGAATATATAAAGTGGTTAATTTTCTTTTCAAATACTCATAGTGGTTGTTTTAAGCAGTGGTGGTGCGTGTGTTGCTGTATGCTTTCAAACTTGACTCTCTATACAGAGCGTTCGAATATGTGGAAAACAAAAAAAAATAAAACTGTAACAGAAATTATGCTATAGCTCTAATCCGCTACTTATAAATTATTACTTTTATAAGAAGGAGAAAATTTTACTACTTTTTGATACTACTGACCTCAAAGAACATCATTGAGCGACTATCATATAGTAAAAGATTGTAAGAAATCAAACTATTTTAAAAGTGAGGAACATTGTGTACGCCTAGGGTAAAAAAAATTAACTCCTGTGAACTTACAATTACCTCGTGAATTTTAGCTTTTTTTATACTTTCTTTTTCCTCTATTAGGGTTATTGATACCAAACTTGCGTACAACTGACTTCGAGTCAACTCCTCGAACGGCTACGTCAAACTTGGACCAGTTCTTCTAAAAGATTTCAAAGGGTATTTTGACTTATTTTCTTTTTCTAGTGGTCTATATACGTATTTAGCTTTTACACACTCGAAAACACAACTTTTCTGATGTACCCTTCAGTACGTTCAAATGCTTCCGTTTGGGCGCCATATTGGTACGTGAGCCTTGTGTGGCACTAGAGGGAGCGCTTGGCTGGCTAGCGTCATCTCAGATGGGTCTGCATTTGTCCCGCACCTCTAGCCCTAAAGCACGTACCATTAATTGTATGGGGAACTCTACCATTACTCACAAACCAACATATTCTGAACGGGAGGTAGCGGTTATCCTCCAGTCGCCCTAACCCTACCATGGTCACCTGAATCCAACGAACTAATATTGAGGAACCCCTTATTATACGCACACACCACACTTACCTTACTTTAACAACCACACGTTCTACAATTTTGCAAGCCATAATTTTCATTTTTTACAACTTAACTTTCAAAACATAATTTATTTTAAATGTCTGCTTAATCCTAACAATATTTGTTTTTTTATAACTAACTAATATCTAACTTTCACGTTTTACAAATCTTTCTTTTGAAATAAATTTGTAATACAGGGAACCCTGATTTCAGGAAATTATAGCATACATATATATATATATATAAATAAATGAATAATCTTTCGTTTGTTTAATCTTTTTCAATTCTAATTCCTTTTAAAGAAAATATGCCTTACAGTAAAGTCCTTAAATAAACACTAAATACACACATAAATACAAAATTTGAATAACAATGAACTAACATCAATAACCTACACTTGTTTCTTTGATGCAATTATCTCTATCTAGATTGAACTTTTCTTCTTCCTGTCTATGATTATTTCCTCATCTAAATCAAATTTTTGTTTCCTGTATAATTTGTGATCGTAGTTCACAGATTGACTCTTGTACCTGAAATATCTGCCTAAAAGAGCTCTCTTAAACGATTTATTTGACTATGATACTAAATGCAGTCAATAAAAATTTTATGAACTAACTAAGATGAGTTAACATTCATAACACAGTTTCGGTCTCAACAAAAATAAAAATGTTTCTTTAAAAAAAATTTGTATGACGTTATTTATATTAGCCCTTTCACAATTCATATAATATACATAAATCAAATAACAAAGATAGAAAGCACTTGACGTCCCTACAAAAGTATAATGTTAGAACACTTACATACACATACTTACATATATACATACAGAAATGTTGGTATTTATCAAATGAAGCAAATTAATTTTATTAAATGTACTTCTTACGCAAAAAAAAAAATTTATTTGATGTCACAGAAATCCTCTTTTGGCTATTTTGTAAGTCTGTTGCCTTCTTTTCTCACTCAGTTTAAAATTCCAAGGCTAGATTACTTATTGAAAATTTTTAAGGTTACCTGGTAAGTTCTTTTGTTCGCTGTGTACGGTTGTCTTTTTTTTCTTCCCAGTGATTATCTTTCCAGCTCCCCCAGCAGTTAATTGAGACTCCTGCACGGAATATCCACGGGTAGTCCAATCTGCTTTTCTAGCAACTTCTACCAGATCCCTTGGGATATTTTTCTTCGGGTGACGTCCTCAATAAAACCCAAACTCCTGGCCTTATTTTTGCTGTATTTTTTTTTTTAGATGGTTTTCTTTAATTTTTTTTTTTGTTTTGTACCAGAGAAATTGCTTAATGTTTCTATTTTTTTTATTTTTAAATTTAATCAAAACAAATTCTTCGCGACTCAACTTTTTCTTTTAAGTTTGTCTGTACACTTCAACTTTTTTTCTTTCTCCTTCCCTAAAATGGCCGAATGAAACTCCTTTTATACCAAAATTTTCCCTCTTTATTATTTTGCAAACACACTCTAATGATCCCTGTCCTAATTATTATGCTTATCTTTATCTATTCCTACCTTAGATGTCCGTCTCTTTTCGCTTATATACTATACCATAGTCTATCAACATTTCGGAGTATCGTTCGAACCTAACGTCCAAAAACAAAAACTTCAGTAAAAAAAAATTAACTTCACCTTCCTTCCCACCCACTGTGTTCTACAGTAACCGTTTCACAGCACACAGCATTTGTATACCATGGTACATAGCTACTGTCAAATCGCTTTTATTATTTTCTTGTTTACATAAATTTCACACAGCACATGCACATCGGAAACATCAGAAAAACACAGGAACATTTTTGGGTAACTAATTCGTATCGTTCCATTATTTTTAAAACCTCATTAATACTATTCCTCCCTCTTTCCAGATATTGATTCTAGTATAATCTATGCGGTTTGACTCACCGCCGGTTTATTTATTACTCTTGGTCAGAGGTTCCACTGCAATTTGACCATTTGCAATTTACAAGGTGGACTTCCTAAGAACGATCATGGGCCTTGGTATTATTAAAGCCACATGCGCATAGACATAAAACAATTTCTCAACCACATATACGTTGCAAAATTCTAATTCTGCGCAAGAGCGCTCTAACCAAAAATGAATCATACAGGGGCGCATTTTGACATTTGTCACCCCCTTTGCAAGGGCCCCGCAACAAAACTTCATTGCTAACAAGGAACCGACGTTCGAAATGGTGTGCGGTGGACTTGATATGATTTGTAGTCACGTGGGGAACTCCCACACCCTGAGATATCTTTAGCCGGGCATTCGACATTTCTTCCGCTTTTTGCACATCTGATCAAGCAACTATTTGCAGCGTGAGTTTCTCATATCTGAGACTTAATATTAGGGAAGTAGATTTGAATATACGTTGTTATAATTGAACGATTTTACTTGGTGTATTGTTTATCTTTCCATAGGTGCTCTCATCTATTTACTGAACAACATTCTACTGGTCTGTGTTCGACTCGTAACTGCCTAAATAACAACAAATGCTTTATCCCTGGGTAGGTGTAAAAAAACGAAATATGGTCTAAAATCTAATCAGGGACATAGTGACAATGAAAAGAATGGGACGAATACACTACATTGAACAATAAAATTTTAATTGTCAGGTATATAATTTGTCTAATCCTAATGTTGCACTATATAATATATCACAGATTCTAGTCCCTATTATCACCTTTTTTTTATACTTTTATGTCCTTAACATGATATATGCCGATTGGTTTACCATCCAGTGATTCCAATTCATACATGTTATTGCCCACTGGTCTGAGGATTCTACATTTTACGAATTTTTTTGCGAATTTTAGCGTTTATATTTTTCTCAAAATCACTCAACACTACGTTCCTTCTATAGACTTCTTGACCGGGGATGAATTTAATTATTCTGGCCCTCCTATTATATTTTTCCGCGCTTCTTTCGTACGCTGCGTGCATGTTATCTTTAATTTTTTTACGGATGAGGTCTAGTTTTTCTTTTCCATTTAACTGAATAATTTTATGATCTGTTAGCGACTGTAATTTTCTAGCTAATTTATAATCGGTTCCACTGGAAAACATATGGAATCCGAACAATGCAAAAAATGGTGTGACTCCAATGTCGGAATGAATCGATGTTCGTAACGAGCACTCGATTTCGGACAAATACATATCCCATTCCCTATGATCTTGCTCAAGATATGCTCTAATCGCTGCTAACACGGATTGGTTTACCCTTTCCGAGGCATTGGACTGTGGCGAGTGAACAGCGGTTCTTAAATGTTTAATTTTATAACCCTCGATCATATTTTGAAACGTTTTTGCTGTGAATTGAACGCCATTATCACTATGGATTACCTCTGGTACTCCAAATTTGTGAAATATTTCGTGCACTAGAAATTTTATTACATTGTTGGTTGTGGCTTCCTTCATAGCTTTTAAAAATATGAATTTGGTGAAATGATCCACCACTATAAAAACATAACAATTCCCATTTTTCGATCTGGGGTATTTTCCCAGAAAATCATTATACAATTTCTGAAACGGTCGTTCGGTTACAACTTCTTCCCCTATTCCTGGCATGAGATTTTGGTTGGAAGGTTACGTTTCCTTGCAAGTTTGATATTGTCTAACGTAGTTTCTAACCTGCGTGGTCATCTTAGGCCAATAATAATATCTTTTTACTCTTTCTAAAGTTTTTGCTATGCCTCCATGTGCAGTCGTATTCGATGCGTGTGCTTTTTCAATAATTGCTGAAGTTATATTAGTTGGAATCCAGAGTTTCCATTGAATTTCTTCTTCCTCTACCTGGTCAAATGTTGTTCTTTTAAATATTAGACCATCAACTATTTTTAAGTCCGGTAGCTTATCTTGTTTTTTCTTTTTTTGTTCAATGTTCTTAATTAATTGTGTATACTCCTCGCTTTCAAATTCTACTGTCTCAAAATCTAACAATTCTTCGCGTGTAATTTCCTCTACTTTTATATCACTAGGTGCTCTCGACAGCATATCGGCAACTATGTTGTCAGTACCTTTACGGTGTTCTATATCAAAATCATAGGCCTGGAGCTGTAGCGACCACCTCGCCAATCTACCACTAAGGCCTTTCAAGGACATGAGCCACTTTAAACTGGCATGGTCGGTAACTACAGTAAATGGCATCATTTCCACATAAGTCCTGAATGTTTTTATGGCCATTACTGCTGCCAAACACTCTTTCTCAGTTACGCTGTAGTTTTTCTGGCATGTGTTGAGTTTCTGCGAATAATATGCTATAGGGTGTTCTTCCTGATAGTCGTTTAATTGATAAAGTACAGTGCCTATTCCGTATTCCGAAGCGTCACATTGAATATAGAACCTTTTCTTAAAATCGGCATGCTTTAACACAGGTGCCGTGGTAAGTGCTCTCTTGAGAAGTTCGAGCGATTCAATGGCCTCTGCAGTCATTCGGAAAGTTTTCGATTTTTTTAACGTGTCTGTTAAAGGAGCGGATATGGTGGCAAAGTCTTTAATAAAACGCCGGTACCAGCCAGCGGTACCGAGAAAACTTCTTACCTCTCTTGTATTTTTAGGTATCTTGATATTTTTGATAGCCTGAATCTTATCAGAATCAGTTTTTAGTACCCCTCCTCCAATGATAAAGCCTAAATACTTAAGTTCTTGAAAGCAAAATTTTGATTTTCTTATACCTATGGTAAGGCTTGCTTTTCTCAGACAATTCGCGAATTCTTCCAAAAGCTGTAAATGTATTTCGAAGGTGTTAGAAATAACTAAGAGATCGTCCAGATAGATAAAAACGTTTTCTTTCAGGCGTTGCGGTATAATTCGGTCCATTAATCTACAAAGTCTCTGTGCAGCGTTGCAGAGCCCGAATGGCATTACCCTAAATTGATAAAGTGGGCGGCCAGCGACAGTAAAAGCCGTATATGGTTTGCTGTTTTCGTCCAGTTCGATCTGCCAAAACGCGAATTTCAAGTCCACACTAGTGATGTAGTAGGTTTCATCAATCCTACTAAGTATGCCATCAATATTTTGTAGGGGATATGCATCCTTGACAGTCAATTTATTAAGTTTTCTAGCGTCTAAACAAAATCTATTCTTTCCAGCCTTTCTTACAATTGTTATTCTGTTATTCCACGGGCTATTGCTTTCTTCGATAACACCTACACTCAACATCTTATCTACCTCTTCGTATGTTATTTCTTGTATCGCCGGAGATTTTGGATAATACCTTTCTTTAAATGGTTCCGCGCCCTCCACTAATTTTATGCTATGTTTTTCTAATGTGGTATGACCCAGACCGTTTTCTTCAAATGTATAAAACTTAGCTATTACATTATCTAACTGCTTCTTTTGCTCTTTAGTTAGATAGCGCGGCCTTAACCTGTACTCAACATCGCTAGCTATGACTTTTTCCATATTTAGCGTATCTATTTCATTAACATTCACTATTTCAGGTGCCAAGCCAAATTGCCTCCAAAAATCAATGCCTAAATAGAGAATTTGTTCCAGGTCGGGACAAAGATACAACAGCATGAGATGCTCTTGATCTTTGTATCGTATGGGTAATTTTATTTTACCTAGTATTCGATGCTGCTGACCACTGGCAGTTTTCACAATGGTCGCCATAGGTAGAATACTCAGGTCTAATTTATTCATTAGTTCTCTACAATCTCTCCCTAGAATACTAATAGATGCGCCTGTATCTAACAATCCCCTTATGGGTTTACCTGCTACTAATACTTCTGCGAATACTCTAGGATCGTTTTCTTTTCCGGCCCTAAAAATAGATTCTATAAGACACCGTCTCAATTCTCTTCGTTTTTGAAACTTCTCCCGAATCTTTTCTACATGTCTTGAAATTTGTTTTTCTGTTGAATTCCTATTAAAAATACGTTCCCTTATTTCTTCATAGTTCTTTTTCCTGACCTCAAATGGTAAATGATGTCTAATTTTTGGTACATAGTTTTTGTCATTAGCCATTATCAATTTTTGGGCAATTGTTTTATTGTTTGTTGAACATTCTGGTGGTTTAAATTTTATTAATGATTTATCTGAACAGGGTTTACACTCGGACGAGAGTCCCCTGACACTCTCTCGCCTTTCTTCTGGTTTTCCGTTTGGCATACTGGACATTTTGGTGTTATCACATTTGGTTTCCCACAACGGTAACAAAACAGTGACCTTTCAGCCGATGGATATTCCATGAACACATGGCCTGGTGTTTTACAATTCCAGCATATTAATTGTGATTTTTGTTGCTGTATTGCACGTATCGCTGCTATCTCCTCTGTATTTTCTTCATCCTCTTGCTCAACATAAACCTCACTTATATGTCTTGATGGACGCACTGTTTGTTGTTGACTACTTATATCTCTTCTCATAAAAGTCTTTTCTGCTTCATTACATTCTATACGTAGTTGCTCTACTGAATTAATCACCATTGGGTATACAATTCTCCTAACACTATCTTTTATGTTTCTTTTCAAAATACGAATCATGTCATACTCAGATATTTGTTGTACTAATCTGGAACGCAACAGACACATAATATGGAAATATGTATCAATAGACTCATTTACATTTTGTCTTCTTTCAACCAGATCTCTCATGCATTCAAAACTTGATCGCACGATTTGATATCGACTTAAAAGAGCTGCACGTAGACTTTTCCAATCAGATACGCAATGATTCCTGAGAAACCACCAATACCATTCTCTGGCTGTGCCAGACAGTAATAAGTGGAAATCCCTTAACACTTCCCCCCAGGAGATATTATAACGGGCTTGCAAATGTTCGAGTCTAAAAATAAAATCTTCAATTGGCATTGCTGTCGTGTCTCCATTGAAAACAATATTAAATTTATCAACCCTGATCCAAATTTTATCGTTAGCATTTTGAGTATTATATGGATCGAACGAATTTTCTTGTCGAGATGAGTAATTTGGGTTAGGAATGTTACGGTTTATGTGGTTATAATTCTGTCCAAATCTATTGTCGAATGTTGCAGTGGGTGCTGCTGTCCTATAAGTTCCAGGTAATTGATTGTTATTATTGTTGGTGCCTAAATCTACATGATTAACAGCCTGACTATTTGGTCCATTACCATTTTGGACAAAGTTATTGCTTGCTGTGGAGTTCGGAGTTGTAATTAAGCCTCTTGCCGATGTATCTCGTGGATTCACGATGGTACATATTCCACTATCTGTGCTATTTTGTTCCCTAATTGTCATATTATTCAGTGGAACCCCTCTAGCTATGTCCTGTAAGGCTTTTGTTAGGTCGCCAATACTTTTCTTTACTCCTTCCATTTCTCTGTTGACCATTTGTTGAACTTTATCTTCTAAACTTCTTTGTACATTTAATGCCTCATCAGTTACTAATTCTCTCACATCCTCTGGCACATTTTCTGCCGAGTTGAAATTATTGTTTGGCATATCCTGTCTAATAATATTATTTTCCTGGCTTGCATGTCTTGGACCCGATGTAATAATCGTATCAGACAAGTGTACCACTTGCCCAACATTATTTATATTTTTCTCAGCCATTTCAGCGCGGAATTTATTTAATTTTGAAACTTTAGGTTCTGTAGGTAGTACCGATAGATTAAGTTCGCTTCCTGACGGTTTCGATCTTTTTCTATTTATTCTTTCCAAGGACGTTCTATTTGCATCAAATTTTAATTGACTATTTTCTATGCTTTTATTCTGTGACCTAGTTATTTTACTCATTACCCCTGAGCTCTATTCCCTGAATAACTTAAAAAAAAAACGATATATGTCTAAATATGTAAAAATGCACTACTGACTAACGATCAAATTTGTTTTTTATTTCCAGTTACGAATATATAAAGTGGTTAATTTTCTTTTCAAATACTCATAGTGGTTGTTTTAAGCAGTGGTGGTGCGTGTGTTGCTGTTTGCTTTCAAACTTGACTCTCTATACAGAGCGTTCGAATATGTGGAAAACAAAAAAAAAATAAAACTGTAACAGAAATTATGCTATAGCTCTAATCCGCTACTTATAAATTATTACTTTTATAAGAAGGAGAAAATTTTACTACTTTTTGATACTACTGACCTCAAAGAACATCATTGAGCGACTATCATATAGTAAAAGATTGTAAGAAATCAAACTATTTTAAAAGTGAGGAACATTGTGTACGCCTAGGGTAAAAAAAATTAACTCCTGTGAACTTACAATTACCTCGTGAATTTTAGCTTTTTTTATACTTTCTTTTTCCTCTATTAGGGTTATTGATACCAAACTTGCGTACAACTGACTTCGAGTCAACTCCTCGAACGGCTACGTCAAACTTGGACCAGTTCTTCTAAAAGATTTCAAAGGGTATTTTGACTTATTTTCTTTTTCTAGTGGTCTATATACGTATTTAGCTTTTACACACTCGAAAACACAACTTTTCTGATGTACCCTTCAGTACGTTCAAATGCTTCCGTTTGGGCGCCATATTGGTACGTGAGCCTTGTGTGGCACTAGAGGGAGCGCTTGGCTGGCTAGCGTCATCTCAGATGGGTCTGCATTTGTCCCGCACCTCTAGCCCTAAAGCACGTACCATTAATTGTATGGGGAACTCTACCATTACTCACAAACCAACATATTCTGAACGGGAGGTAGCGGTTATCCTCCAGTCGCCCTAACCCTACCATGGTCACCTGAATCCAACGAACTAATATTGAGGAACCCCTTATTATACGCACACACCACACTTACCTTACTTTAACAACCACACGTTCTACAATTTTGCAAGCCATAATTTTCATTTTTTACAACTTAACTTTCAAAACATAATTTATTTTAAATGTCTGCTTAATCCTAACAATATTTGTTTTTTTATAACTAACTAATATCTAACTTTCACGTTTTACAAATCTTTCTTTTGAAATAAATTTGTAATACAGCGAACCCTGATTTCAGGAAATTATAGCATACATATATATATATATATAAATAAATGAATAATCTTTCGTTTGTTTAATCTTTTTCAATTCTAATTCCTTTTAAAGAAAATATGCCTTACAGTAAAGTCCTTAAATAAACACTAAATACACACATAAATACAAAATTTGAATAACAATGAACTAACATCAATAACCTACACTTGTTTCTTTGATGCAATTATCTCTATCTAGATTGAACTTTTCTTCTTCCTGTCTATGATTATTTCCTCATCTAAATCAAATTTTTGTTTCCTGTATAATTTGTGATCGTAGTTCACAGATTGACTCTTGTACCTGAAATATCTGCCTAAAAGAGCTCTCTTAAACGATTTATTTGACTATGATACTAAATGCAGTCAATAAAAATTTTATGAACTAACTAAGATGAGTTAACATTCATAACACAGTTTCGGTCTCAACAAAAATAAAAATGTTTCTTTAAAAAAAATTTGTATGACGTTATTTATATTAGCCCTCTCACAATTCATATAATATACATAAATCAAATAACAAAGATAGAAAGCACTTGACGTCCCTACAAAAGTATAATGTTAGAACACTTACATACACATACTTACATATATACATACAGAAATGGTGGTATTTATCAAATGAAGCAAATTAATTTTATTAAATGTACTTCTTACGCAAAAAAAAATTTATTTGATGTCACAGAAATCCTCTTTTGGCTATTTTGTAAGTCTGTTGCCTTCTTTTCTCACTCAGTTTAAAATTCCAAGGCTAGATTACTTATTGAAAATTTTTAAGGTTACCTGGTAAGTTCTTTTGTTCGCTGTGTACGGTTGTCTTTTTTTTCTTCCCAGTGATTATCTTTCCAGCTCCCCCAGCAGTTAATTGAGACTCCTGCACGGAATATCCACGGGTAGTCCAATCTGCTTTTCTAGCAACTTCTACCAGATCCCTTGGGATATTTTTCTTCGGGTGACGTCCTCAATAAAACCCAAACTCCTGGCCTTATTTTTGCTGTATTTTCTTTTTTTTTTTAGATGGTTTTCTTTAATTTTTTTTTTGTTTTGTACCAGAGAAATTGCTTAATGTTTCTATTTTTTTATTTTTAAATTTAATCAAAACAAATTCTTCGCGACTCAACTTTTTCTTTTAAGTTTGTCTGTACACTTCAACTTTTTTTCTTTCTCCTTCCCTAAAATGGCCGAATGAAACTCCTTTTATACCAAAATTTTCCCTCTTTATTATTTTCCAAATACACTCTAATGACCCCTGTCCTAATTATTATGCTTATCTTTATCTATTCCTACCTTAGATGTCCGTCTCTTTTCGCTTATATACTATACCATAGTCTATCAACATTTCGGAGTATCGTTCGAACCTAACGTCCAAAAACAAAAACTTCAGTAAAAAAAATTAACTTCACCTTCCTTCCCACCCACTGTGTTCTAGAGTAACCGTTTCACAGCACACAGCATTTGTATACCATGGTACATAGCTACTGTCAAATCGCTTTTATTATTTTCTTGTTTACATAAATTTCACACAGCACATGCACATCGGAAACATCAGAAAAACACAGGAACATTTTTGGGTAACTAATTCGTATCGTTCCATTATTTTTAAAACCTCATTAATACTATTCCTCCCTCTTTCCAGATCTTGATTCTAGTATAATCTATGCGGTTTGACTGACCGCCGGTTTATTTATTACTCTTGGTCAGAGGTTCCACTGCAATTTGACCATTTGCAATTTACAAGGTGGACTTCCTAAGAACGATCATGGGCCTTGGTATTATTAAAGCAACATGCGCATAGACATAACAGCAATTTCTCAACCACATATACGTTGCAAAATTCTAATTCTGCTCAAGAGCGCTCTAACCAAAAATGAATCATACAGGGGTGCATTTTGACATTTGTCACCCCTTTGCAAGGGCCCCGCAACAATATATACATAAATATGTAACATATGTATATATCTGCTAGTTCTTATTTGTTCTTTCATAGGTTTCGCGATTGTTGGAATCTTTTTATTGGGGAAGGTTAGGGTTTTCCGTTTGCTGTGCAACATGAAACTATATCCCTGCTAGAAGGGGAAGTCTGTAGAGCGATGATTCCTATTGCTTTCTAATAAATTTAGCTTTTATATGGTTTTATAAAAATTTCATATATTTTTCTTTTTCTAATTTGTATCCTATTACTTCGCAGTGAACAGTTCTGATCGCACTTAATGAAAAGTAATATTTCAACTCTGATTAGTATGCTGTAGTACTCCTGTTATGTACAATCCATTTAAAGCGGTGTCCATTAATAAGTAAATACATTTTATTATTAAAAATTTCTAAAATTTTTATAGTGAATTAAAATAAAAAAGTAATAAAAGCAGTGTAAAACTATTATTATTGAAATTGTGTTAAAAAATAAGAGCAACAATAGTTAAAGAGAAATAAATTCCACAATTTGCTCAGTTTGCTCGATGACTCTTAGCAGTTTCAAAATGTTGGTGGTACATATGAAGCTGCATTGCAGTGTTTGCAAAAAATTATTCATGTCGGATGGTAAGCTGAAGGATCATATAAAAACGCATTCTTCTGTCAGGATGGAGAATACTAGGAATATTTTATGCAGACATTGCAAAGCTTGCAATGATGTGATAGCTCTTTCATCATGGACTGCTCATATTAGAACCACACGGCATAAGAGAAATTCTGAACAAGTAAATAACTATTAGCAATGATCTGACAAAGATCAGCAGCGACTTCAATGGGAGGATTGAAGTATATTCCTTCATAAATAAAAATGAAGGAATATTGTTTCCAGAAGAATTTTTCTCAAATGCAAGAAATAGTGTGGCTAAACAACTAAATGAATGTAGCAGGAAGCATGTTACATTTAAATTTAATTTTGAGTTAACATGTGAATACATGAAACTGGTGAATGATGATATGATTGTTTCTCCACTGGTATAAATATCAAAAATGACATTAGTCACCATTTCGGATGATGTTGAAGAATTATATAGGAAACATGTGAATGAAATTACAATAAAAATGGATAAATTTCAAGAGAGAGACAGTGGATGGACATTAGTCTGTATAAAATTGCTTGAAATAAATACTAACAAGTCATCGATTATAACAGGCTCATATTTCATACCATTGCCAAAAGCTATAGCTAATAAAGGTGCATGCATCAATATCGAGAATGATGATATTTATTGCTTCAAATGGTGCTTAGTTGCTGCTTTATATCAAAATGATATGCTAAGTGTGGTACAAAGAAAACTTCACTACTCGTATAACATTGAAAACATAAGAAGTGAAAGGATTGTTTTAGCGGGCTTAGAAATAAACTTTGAAGGGTTAGATTTTCCACTTCCATTAAAACAACTAGAAAAGTTTGATGTGCAGAATGATATTAGTGTAAACGTTTTTGGACATAATGAATCATCACTAATAAGTCCATATTATGTCACTAGTGGAGAAAAACAAAATCATATAAACTTACTTTTACTCAATTCAAATGAAAATTTCCACTATGTATATAACAAAGATATTTCAAAGTAAATCTTTTCTAATAATCATAAATATTTATATTTTTTTTTTTATTTTTTTTTTTCAAAGTACATAAAGTTTTCTTTGATATCATCCATACTTTTCATTTTAAGACTTTTACGATCCAGCATTACATTACACACATCTAAAATCTTTCTTTGTAACACCTGTTTATACCACACTAACGATGAATATGTGTATAAACATCACAAGAACATTTGTTTAAAGAAAGTCGCCAAATTCCTAAGCCTGAAGATGTCTTCAAGAGCCTCAAAAACTTTCAGAAACAGATGGATGCTCCATTTGCAATTTATGCTGATTTTGAGTCAATTTTAGAAAGAGTTGACGAAAAAATAAATAGTAATACTACAAACATTCAAAAGCATATTCCTTGTGCCTTCAGCTACTATGTTAAGTGTAGCTTTAAGAAAGAATATAATATGCATAGGTATTACTTTGGGGAAGATGCGGCAATTATGTTTGTTAAAAAAATAGTGGAAGATGCATCAAACATATTTGATGAACATTTGTCAAAAAATAAATGTATTAATATGACTACCGAAAATATACAAGATCATAATAATGCACAAGTGTGTCATATTTGTAAAAAAGAATTGATTAATGATAAAGTTATAGATCACTGTCATCTTACGGGTAGTTATCGTGGTGCAGCTCATAATGTATGCAATTTAAATTATAGAGTACCTAATTTTATACCTGTTCTTTTTCACAATTTTTCTGCGTATGACTTACATCTCTTTTTTCGTCATCTTTCTTCAATAAAAAATGCTACTATAAAAGTTATACCCCTAAACAAAGAGCGTTATATTTCCCTCTCAGTTTATATTTCATTAAAAAAGAATCGTGGATTCGAAATACGCTTTATAGACTCTTCCAGATTTATGGCATCAAGTCTAGATTCTTTGGCAAAAAATCTTGACGTTCCTGATTTGCATACAGTTCGTGAAATATTTCCAAATGACAATCAATTTAAATTATTAAGAAGAAAAGGAGTGTATCCATACTTTTATATGTACTCTATTTTAAAGTTTGATGAAACTGAACTTCCAAGTAGAGAGAACTTTTTTAATATTTTAAGCAATGATGAATGTTCTGTTGATGACTATGAACATGCACAAAAAGTTTGGAGTCAGTTTGATTGTAGAACCCTTCTCGATTATACTGAGCTTTACCTAAAACTGATGTCTTACTTCTTACAGATATTTTTGAAAATTTTCGAAAAATATGTAAGAGTATTTATAATCTAGATCCAGCTTATTATTATACTGCACCAGGACTATCATGGGATGCCATGTTGAGGACTACAGAAGTAACTTTAGAGCTAATTACAGACTGTGAAATGCATTAATTTGTTCAAAATGGTATAAGGGGTGGGCTAGTGCAGTGCTCAAAATAATATTCAAGATCTAACAACAAATACATGAATGGTTTTGATAATAATAAGCCTTCAGAATATTTGATGTATTTAGATGCTAACAATTTATATGGTTGGGCAATGTCTCAACCTTTACCTTATGGAGGATTGGAATGGTTAAGTTCTAGTGAAATTGAAGTCTTTAATATCAATGAAGTTACTAATACACCAGAAGTTGGTTACTATTTGGAAGTAGATATTGAGTATCCAGACTCACTTCAGGACGATCATAATGACCTCCCATTTTGCCCCCAAAACAAAAGAACTACACAGTATAATACTAAGAAGTTAATAGCAGACTTTACCTTCAAAAAGAATTATGTTATTCATAATAAAATCTTACTTCGATGTATTTCAAACGGGCTTGTATTGCATAAAATACACAGAATATTAAGATTTAAGCAGTCCCCTTGGCTTAAAAAATACATTGACCTAAATACTTCATATCGTACGAATGCCAAAAATGCATTTGAGAAGGACTTTTTTAAGCTTCTTAATAATACGGTTTATGGGAAGACAATGGAAAACGTAGATAAAAGAAAAGTTATCCATATTGCGACAGAGTGGGAAACTACAAACAGAAATCATTTGGGATTGAGGGCATTGATTTATAAACCGAATATTTTAAGTTTAATAAAATTTGGGGATAATATGTATGCAGTTGAGTTAAAAGAACTGGAACCATATTACGATAAACCCACATATATAGGTCTAGCAGTTTTAGAATTATCTAAGTGAAAGATGTACGACTTCCACTACGGCTACATGAAACAAAAGTTTAAAGATAAAATTTCTCTTAACTATATGGATACAGATTCTTTTGTCTACACTATTCAAACTGAAGATTTTTATGATGATATTCGTAATGATATTGATTCCAATTTCGATACTTCGGATTATTCTGAAGAGAATCAGTTCAGCTTACCTCTAGCAAATACAAAAGGTTTTAGGACTGATGAAGGATGAGAATAAGGGTGATATAATGACAGAGTTAGTAGGTTTAAGATCCAAAATGTACTCATTTTCAACCCATAGCTCTGAAGAATTAAAAAAATCTAAAGGAGTTAAAAAATCTGCCGTCAAAAAGTTAACTCTAAACGATTATAAAAATTGTTTATTTGATCAGAAAGTGATATCAGATGAAATGTATTTGATTAGATCAAAAACTCACAAACTGTGCACACAAAAGCTATTTAAATTAGTCCCTATCTACAATGATGATAAAAGAAATATTTTGGAAGATCAAGTAAAAACAAGAGCTTGGGGTCATTATAGAGATCGAGTGAGTGACTCAATGGTAGTTGAGTAATCTATTGAAATTTTTATGTATATATATATATACAGTGATCTATAACATATATTACAAAAGAATTAATTAATTAATAAAAATATATACAATATTTAATCATGAATGTATATTTAATCCAATTTTTTTTTATGTTTATGTATTACATTCAAATGCTTATGTATTACATTCATTCATTCATTCACTTTTAAGATATGTATATGTTCTTTTTTGTATTTATTTTTATATTTTTTATTTAAATATTATTTTTATGTATACAAAAGTTTATAAATTTGTAACATAAATATAATTACTATTTAGTTTTTAAAAAATTTTTATTTATACACTTTAACTAAATTTAAGAGTGTAACATATCAACGTACATATATTAATATGTATGTTTAAAAATAAAACAAGTAATATAACTACTAAAAAATAACTCATGCCAATTTGTTTTCATTCTGATGTTTCTTTTTCAAGTAAGATTGCATTTCGTAAAGCACAAATACAATTGAAGTGATAGCTGCAACAAAATAGACCTGGATACTTCATCCCCATTTGACTAAAGTTGATACAGCCAATATCTTCAATATTAAAAACATTTTTTTGCACCATTTTTTCTAACCATTACCTCTTTTCCTCGCCTTTAACGTAGATATATGAATCACCTACACTAGCTCTTAGAAATTCGCAAATGCTTTTAAATGAAACAGTCCCCTCGTTCCAGCTTAGATGATGATAATGTTTTGTTAACCAGTTTGCTTCTCTTTGCTTTTTTGTTGATAAACATTTAAAGTCAAAAGGAGGTTTTATGATAAAATTGATGTGTTGGTTATTGTTGAAAACGATTGCGAGTTTTTTTGCAATAAAATAATTTGCATTACTTTTGAAACCTTGCATGTCTATGAAAACTATATTATTTTTTATCTTTTTTAATTTAAAAGATTTTACGAACTTGTCCTCTTATAGGTATGTATTCAATTAGACGATCATGAATAAGAATGCAATAAGCTGATGTTTTGGCTGGAATATTTGTTGCTGTTTCAAATTCAATTTTTGTCAATTGGCCCGTTATTAAGTGTTTCGTTTTGATAACTAACATCTACTACAATAATGGGCGCGTTATTTTTAAACTCTTGAGAAGTTAGAAGAGGTTGTGATTCCTTCATGTAATAGTTTTGTTGAAATCTTACATACATATCGTATAGAATTGCGTAGCGTTCATTTTTAAATTTTATGTTAAGATCATCATATGGATATGAAACTGAATTCAAATGTACGTTTAGATTAGTGAGATCGCAATGAACAAACTTGTTTTCTTGTTGAAATGCATTCCAGATGTGGCTAGTTTCTTGTGGATTTACATGACAATCCCAACTGCGGAATGCTATTGGTATAGCAGCAGCATTGTTTATAATTTTAATCATATTCAATTTACTATGATCGGATAAATGTACATGAGGAATTCTCCATGAGATTAGCGAAATTGTAAGTTTTGGTTTGTCTGTGGAAGTGCTCGATTGTACAAGATCTTCATCATTCTTGTTACGCAAGAGTGTTAATTCATGTTTACCATTAAGTATTTTTTTATTATAATCTTCGGCAAAACCTAAGAGCATTTTAAGTGGAACATAGAAATTAAAATATCCATTTTCAATATTCAAATTATCAATTTTGTTCCATCCAGCATTTTGCATGACAATGCTTTCCGTTGGTGATAAAGAAATCAGATTTTTTATTGTGCTTGTCTGTCCTAAATACCTCGTATGATCAATTTCAATACCATTAAGTTCATAACGTATTTCATCAAAGAGATACGCTACAAAGTTGTTTTTTAATTTAAAGCTTAAATCAGAGGATTTTGAGCTTTTATCATCTACAACAAATCCTTCCACATATACATATATAACTTCCACTGGGCAATACATACAAATCTTGATTTTGTATTGAAATACGAATTTCATCATTATTGTTGTATGATTGTAGATATGGTACATATGTATGATAGTCCTTTTTAATTATACTCTCGTCAGATAATGGCTTATCTAGTAAGTAGTACGGAACTGGCGGTTCGGTGGCAATTAAAATTGTTAAATTGTGGGTGAAATTGTTAAATTTGGGTAATTAAAATTTGAAAATTGTTAAATTCTTGGAAATTTGTGAAATTTGATACCTACGAGGGTGGTTCGATAAGTCCTTTAAATATTTTTCGAGGGTGGTTCAATAAGTCTGTCTTTTTCCTAATGCCTACGGCAATGCATGATATTTTTTTCAAATGCCGACGGCAAAACATAATTATTTTTTTCAAATGCCGACGGCAAAAGATGATTATTATTTTTTTTCAAATGTCGACGGAAAAACATGATTATTATTTTTCCTAATGCCTACGGCATTACATAATTATTATTATTTTTATTTTTTTTTTCAAATGCCGACGGTAAAACATGATTGTTTTTTTTTCTAATGCTCCCAGTGTTGCCAGACTGTAAAAATTTGTTATCATAATACTATATCAGTAATATCAGAGAAAATAGATTTGATGACTACTAGGTCATATGGTCTCATATGAATCATGGGAATGTGCTTGTGTGATTTCCTCACGCTAATAAATTGTTTATAAATAAACAATAAATAAATAAATTGTTATAAAATAAAATAATTAAATAAATTATTTTATTTATTTATAAAACGTTCTCATGTATGTGAACACCCCTAATGCTTGTGTGTGGGGGGTCCAGCTTGTTTGTCGCTGGTAAGCTTATATTCTGTTTATTTGTTTAAGAAATATATTTGTATGTATGATGTATGTATGTATGTGTATGTATGTGCGATCGAAAGATATTCTGTGGCTGTGTAGAATACATTTATATTTTGCAACGTAATCATTTTCTTTGTCTGCGATTATTTTAAAGCAGCAAAGTTTCAACTAAGTAGTCATCAGCAGAGAAACAAAAAGTTAAAACTGTGAATGCTGCAAGGATACTGCTACTAATTTTCGTATAAATACGCCAACTTTTCTAACCAACACATCAGTACTTTATTGTATTTACAAGTAGTATCATCAGCAATTGTGTTAAAGTTTTATAATAATAAAATAATTAAAAATGAGTTATACAGGTTATCAGTGTAATAGATGCCATAAGGTATACAAATACCAAAAGTCCTTTTTGGATCGTGTGAAAAGTCATAGCGTGCAGGATCAAATGGTCGTAAGTCGGGGTACAAATCAAGAGCAACCGCAGACATTTGTTCAAAATCGTCAACAGCACATAAATTCATTTCATCACCAGCAGCACCCTTCTCTACAGTATCCCCAATATCAACAATACGGTATGCCTAACTGTTACCCTATACCAATGTCATGGAGTAATCAGTTTTCGGCATCAGGAGTACCAATGCAATATGAGTGTCCAAGTTACAATTATAATCCCGTCACACCAGTTAATCAAATGGAGCAGTATTCCAATTTGATGCAATGGCAACCTCTTAATTATCATCAACAAGAGCAGCAGCTACAACAACAAGCTCATCAACAAGTTGTGGATATCCTTGGAGGGACTTTATACAACGATGCTATGGACATAAGTTTACCGGAAAGTGATGGAGAAGTAGAAGTAGAAGAAAAAAGAGATGAAACTCTGCCAACTCCAATGAGTACTTCACATGCTAGGAGAGAAGAAGAAGTCGAAGAGAATGTGAGATATTACAAAATATCGAAAGCCTTCAAAAACCATATCGCCACATATGTAATACTAAATAAAAAGGACCCACTTCTCTTGGAAGAATTTATTAAAGAATTCATGAATATTTTTATTGAGAGACTTCAAATGTCTTTGTCTAAGCATACAATAATTAAATTTCATGTGAGTATTGTGGCGGAGTACATCAAAATTGTAGAAGAAGAATTGGAGTTGTGTATTATAACACATGTAGCCAAAATGAGTTTGCTGACGAAGGCAGATAACATTGAAGAATTATTCCGTAAACAGGTTGAGGAGATTTTAACCAAAATGTCCGAATTTGAAGAGCGAGATTCTGGTTGGACTTTGTCACGCATAGTTCGAGCAGAAATCAACATCAACAAATCTTCGCTAGTCAAAGGATCAAGTTGGATATCCACACCTGAGAAATTAGTAAGAAAATTTGCATGCATCAATATTGAAAACAGTGATGAATACTGCTTCAAGTGGTGTATAATCGCTGCCATGGATACGACCAACTATTATGATGCCAGACGTTGCAGTTCTTATAATATTCAGGACATTTCTGCAGAGACGATTGTTACGCGAAATGGTGTAGCGTTAAATTTCAAAAACTTAACTTACCCATTAGCACTAAACAAAATTAAGGAGTTTGAGGTAAATAATCCAGCAATAAGTGTTAATGTGTTTGGGTACGATGAGGGAGCAGATCAAATCATCGGTCCCTATTATGTGACCAAGGATGAAAAAGTAAAGCATGTCAACTTGTTGCTTTTGGAGAATGGTGAAGTTCATCACTACATATTGATAAAAGACATATCAAGGTAAGTTAGAAAATTATTCAACACTTTAATTTAATGATACATATACTTGTTTTTTATATTTTATACTATGTACATTTTACTAATAAACTTTTATATATTTTTTGTCATTCACAGACTTTTACGAAGTCAATTAACGCAGAATGAACACAAACTTCATATCTGCAACACCTGTCTCCAATACACACATAACGAAAATGGTATGAGTAGCCATAAGGCGGAATGCGGCAAAATCGTGACAACTATGCCGTCAGGTCCAGATGCAGTTCTAAGTTTTAAGGGGCATCAGAGGAAAATGGATGTCCCCTTTGTGGTGTACGCAGACTTCGAATGCATCCTGGAAGACATTAGTAATAACGTGAGTAGTAAAACCAGTCTTGTCAAAAAGCACACTCCTTGTGCTTTTAGTTACTACATTAAGTGTCTCCATAGCAATAAGTTAGATACATTAAGGGTTTATACAGGGAAAGATGCTTCACAAAAATTTATTTCATTTTTAATTAAAGATTGTGAGGATATTTATAATAATCATTTAGTAAATAATAGGCAAATGGATATTTTATCCCCTTCTGATATTTATAATTTTTATAGTGCGGTGAATTGTCATATTTGTCAAAAATTTCTAGGTAAAGATCGCGTTAGAGATCATTGTCACATTAGCGGTAAATATAGAGGTGCAGCCCACAATAACTGTAATTTGAATTACTAAATTCCCAAGTTTATACCAGTTTACTTTCACAATTACTCAAATTATGATTCACATCTTTTTATTAAAGAACTAGGTGAAATTTCTATGCAACTGAAAGTACTCCCTCTCAATAAGGAGCTTTATATATCACTCTCGCAATTTACAGAAATGAGCGATGGTCATAATCTTGAAATAAGATTTTTTGATACATTACGCTTTATGGCTGAGAGTTTAGAATCATTAGCCTGCAATTTGTCGGATAATGATTTTAACACTATAAGGTCCTTATTTCAATCAGAAAAAGAATTTCAGCTTATTAAGAAGAAAGGCATTTTCCCCTATGAGTACCTAAATTCATTTCAAAAATTAGACGAGTGCCAGCTGCCTTCACGCAGTGATTTCTTTAATAAGTTGAACAATAAAGAGTGTTCTTTAGAGGAATACTCACATGCTGTAGAGGTATGGAATACTTTTGGGTGCAAAACAATGAAAGATTACATGGAACTTTACTTAAAAACAGATGTCCTCTTACTGACAGATATTTTCGAGAACTTTAGAAAAGTTTGTAAAGGTATTTATGAGCTGGATCCATGTCAATACTATACCGCGCCTGGACTTTCCTGGGATGCAATGTTAAAATACACAAAAATTGAACTAGAATTATTTACGGACATAGACATGTACAATTTTATGAAAAAAGGTATACGTGGAGGAATCGTACAGTGTAGCCAAAGATATTCGAAAGCGAATAACAAATATTTGGAAGATTTCGATAAAGAAAAGCCCTCGGAGTTTCTTGTCTATTTAGACGCAAATAACCTTTACGGTTGGGCAATGTCGGAATATCTTCCTCATGGGGGGTTCAGATGGTTATCGCAAGACGAGCTGAATCTGGATCCAAACAGCATATCTGACAATGGAACAGACGGTTATGTTTATGAGGTCACTTTAGATTATCCTTCTCACTTACATGACTTGCATAATGACCTACCTTTTTGCGCTGAAAATAAAAAACCACTGCAAGCGAAGTATAACAAGTTGATAACCGATTTCTCTACAAAGCAATCATACGTGATACACTTTAGAGTTCTTAAACAATGCTTAGAAAATGGCTTAGTTTTAAAGAAAACACATCGTATTCTAGCATTTAAACAATCTCCATGGTTAAAAGGCTATATTGACCTAAATACCAGACATAGAGCCACTGCTAAAAATGCTTTTGAAAAAATTTTTTCAAACTACTTAATAATGCAGTCTATGGTAAAACCATGGAAAATGTGGATAAGAGGAGAGATGTTAAAATTGTCAATAATTGGGAGAGAACGAATTGTAATCGCTTGGGGGCTCAAGATTGGATATCAAAACCAAATTTTCATAGTTTGTCTATATTTTCCGAAGATCTGGTAGCAATCGAAATGAGTAGAGTCAAAACCTGCTACAATAAACCAATTTACTTAGGATTTTGTGTACTCGAGTTGTCCAAATGGAAAATGTATAATTTTCATTACGGGTACATGCAACCTAAGTTTAAGACAAAACTCTCATTGAACTATATGGACACGGACTCTTTTATATATTCAATAAAGACGGATGACTTTTACGCTGACATAAAAAATGACATAGAAGAACATTTTGATACATCGGACTATCCCACGGACAATACTTATAATTTACCATTAATAAATAAAAACGTTTTAGGCATGATGAAAGATGAAAACTGCGGTAAGATAATGACAGAATTTGTTGCGCTGCGATCAAAAATGTACTCATTCAGTGTACAAAATCAAAATGACGTTAAAAAATCGAAGGGGGTAAAAAGATCCATATTAGATAAATATAGTTTAGCCACTTATATATAGAAGCTGTTTATTCAATAAGACTAATGTATACCATAATATGTTAACATTTAAATCTAAGCTTCACCATATATATACTAGTAAATTAAATAAGGTAGTCTTAAGTTATGGAGACGATAAGAGAAAAATTAGGTCAAATAATATTAACACATATGCATGGTATCATTTTCGTATTAAGGAAACTAACCCTGAATACGAACTTGATATGTTGCTAGATGAAATTGCTAGAATGCAAGAAAATAGCTACAATTAGTTAATTTTTAGTTAAGTAGTTAATTTTTAAATTGTATATAAAATCTTAGTTATTAAGAAAAATTATTGTAAATAAAATCCTATTTATTGTTGTTAAAATGATTGTAAATAAAATCCAATTTATTAATAAAAATTATTGTACATAAAATCCTATTTATTAAGAAAAATGATTGTAAATAAAATCCTATTTATTAAGAAAAATTATTGTACATAAAATCCTATTTATTAAGAAAAATTATTGTAAATAAAATCCTATTTATTAAGAAAAACTATTGTACAAATGTATATGAATTTTTAAGAAAAACTATTGTACATACATATGTAAATAAATTTTTAAGAAAAAAAAAAATAAAATATTGAAAAGAGAATGAAATATGTGAATGGTGTTTATTTCTTTATTGGCTTTACTCCGTTGAATCAAAAAAACTTTCGTTTTTGCTTATTTGCAAATTCTTCTTTTCATATCGCTTAAACATGCACAGTCTTGTTTTCCCTGAGAGGTTCTGCACAAAACAAATTGAATTTCACAATATTATGAAATTCCATTAAATTTCATATTTTCATAAAGAGAAACAATTTAGATAATCGGATAAGTCCTTATATTTTTCACTACATACAAGTTTCTGTAATTTTCTATTCGAATAAATGATTCCTAAATATCCTTTAAAAAATAATACAAAACAAGGAATAATTTAATTTAATTTAGTTTATTTTTATTATAATGATGGAAACATTTCATAGTATCTAATTATTAAATTTTCTAATATACTTTTGCGCAAAAAATATATTGTACATCTGCAAGTATCAGGTCCTTCCTCACACTCAGGATCATACCAAGGACAGCTTTTGAAGTGTCCTTCTGTGTTGTCTTCATCTTCCATGATACCATATTCTTCGTTCTCATCTAGCATATTTTCGAAAAATTTGATCATCTCCCAATGATCAAAAAGCCTGAAGCTTTCGAAATCTCTTAAAAATTGGTTTAGAGTACGTCTAATTTGGCTCATTGTATTTGCCGATAAATTAATGAATGATGATTGTTTGAAGGTTTCTTTAAGACTAATTTGCTCTTTAAATTTTAAAAGTACTATCTTTTGATATTTAAAATATCTATACCATCATCTATATTCCATACTTCTTTTTTAGCACTCTATCTCTCTCTATCCCTTTTCTCTCTATAACCATCTCTTTCTGTCTATCACTATCCCCCACTTATTCACTATTTCACCATAAATATTTTCGATTCGCCTTCTAGAAGTCATCATCGCTACTTTTAAGATCATTTTCAGTTAAACATTTAAAGTGAGCAGAAGTAAATAAAAAATGGAGTCTACAACAAATCTAACATCAAAATTTAATTCACTAAAAAATAAAACCTTAATCCACATAAAGCAGCTTGAGACATCAATTAAATACACAATTCGAAAAGTGACAAGAGTAACAACAAAATATGGGCCAACACTAAAAGTTGAAATGGAAAACCACATAATGTTCCTGCCAAAGCGATATAGTACTTTAACCGATGATGAAATTAAAGAACTCTCGAGCGGATCATATTGCTTAAGTAGAGAAGGTGAACAAAGCTTAATTGTTGAAAGCGAGCTGAGTGAATTTCTAATTCAAAATTCCCAATTTCCAATTTGGCAATAATATATAATAATTTTGTATTTTAAATTATAAATAAAAAGACATGAAAGAGTTTTGTAAAATATAAATGTTTGTGCTTTTTTTATTTAATATTTTCAGTTATTTCATACAGAAATTGAAGACATAAATGACCACAGGTAAATGTATTGAAATTCTGATGTTGATTATAGTTGTATTTTATATTTGTACCAAGATATTTGACTACTTCCGAAGGAGGTTGTAAGTTTCCAAAGCTGTCGAAATATTCTTTTTCATTGTTGTTTTTATAATATGCTACCCAATGTGTACCAGGTCCTGTTGATACGTCTAAATTGATTATTCCACATTCTATTTTCTTTGTTCGTTTTGGTAGAGTATTCAACATGAAAACTCCTCTAAAATATGGAATATTTATAGAGAAACGGTTTAGGTCCTCATCAGATAGTGGTCTGTTGGGTAGCATCTCTAATAGTTTTTTGATTCCTCTTTGAAAACTAAACCATAACCCTTTTTATATGGTTTTAAGTAAAGTCCCTTTCCAACTGCAATATATTCCATCGCTTTATTATGTCTAGTTGCTTCATCAAGTTGATTTTTTGCATTCTTTGTTGCATTTACAGCTTTAGCTATAGCAGCACCTCCAGTTGTTAGACTACCAATTGCACCCAGAGCAGTTAAAATCGGTATTAGAGGCAAAAACCCACCAATTTTTGGGACACGTATTACACGTGGTACTATAATTTGAGATTTTCTTCCTTTTAATGATTTGTTGATAGTTTTTCGGGCAATTTTAATTGCTGAGTTAATATCTAATGGTTTTTCCTTCTTTAGTATTTTTGTTGCAGCTCTAATTGATGTTCTAAACAGTTTTTTATCATTTGGCTTGTTCTTTTTAACATTTTTCTTTTTCTCCACACCCATACCAAATTTTGTTTTGGCTTTCATTGCGTTAGTAACCATATAGGCAAATGATTTTTCAGCAATACTACTATCTTTTGATAAAACTCGATCCCAAGCTGAATTTTCAAGAATTTTATCAGCCTTGTGTCTAGTGCTTAAATCCTTATTTTTCGAATAAGATATATCGTGATCTTTACAAGCAGAGTCCAATAAATTAATTCCTTTATCACCTCGATTTAAACGTTTTTGTAGTTTTGTTCCAGGTCCACAGTACTGATATCCAGGAAGATGAAGTTCAACAGGTAGAGAGTTTATTATTTTATCTACTATACCTCCTCCAACGAAGGTGTTTTTATGACTAAACGTTTTCTGATATCGTATAACCATATTATCTGATTTTTTCTATAATAAGAGGTAACATTTATGAAATGTATTTAGTTACAAAAATGCAGTTAGTGAAACAACATAAAAATATTTTAGTTCGTAATATCATCGAACATCACTTCAAAAATAAAGCATAGCCCCCTCTTACCAAATTCTATTCGTGCTCTAATAGTGGGACCATCAAATTGTGGAAAGACTAATGTTATGATCGGCTTACTAGAAAGTCCTAATGGACTCAAGTTTGAAAACATCTATTTATACCCAAAATCTCTTTATCAACCCAAATATGAGTACTTGAAGAAACTAATTTCACCAATTAAAGGAATGGGATATTATACATTCACCGATAATGAATCAGTTATTCCACCTGACGAAGCTAAAACTAATTCAATTATGATATTTGATGATGTTGCATGTGAAAAGCAGAATAATATACGTACATATTTTTGTATGGGGCGACATAGGGATATTGATTCATTCTACTTGTGTCAAACTTATACTAGAATTCCCAAGCATTTAATAAGAGACAATGCAAATGTTATTATAATGTTTAAGCAAGATGATACAAATATGAAGCATGTTTATAGGGATCATGTTGGCAGCGATATGAGTTACGAAAAGTTCCAAGAAATTTGTAGAGAATGTTGGAAGGATAAATATGGCTTTTTAGTGATAAGCAAAGATAATGAATTAAATGATGGTCGCTACAGAAAGCAATTTGACTTTTTCATAACTATATAAACTACTTCTCATAAAAGATTGACTTTAGTTATTAATCTAACTTTAAACTTGATACATCTATTTGCTATAACCTCATCCGATACCTGATAAGCTGATCTCCAAACTATACCAGCTACCTGAAAACCAGACCAGCTCCTGATAAGCTGATCTAAAAACCAGACCAGATCCTGATAAGCTGATCTGAAAACCAGACCAGGTCCTGAAAAGCTGATCTGAAAACCAGACCAGGTCCTGATAAGCTGATCTAAAAACCAGACCAGGTCCTGATAAGCTGATCTGAAAACCAGACCAGGTCCTGAAAAGCTGATCTGAAAACCAGACCAGGTCCTGAAAAGCTGATCTGAAAACCAGACCAGGTCCTGAAAAGCTGATCTCATTGCTGATACCTGTTATTTGCCCTTAGCAAACATGGATGAGAAAATTTTAAAACAGTTGGTGTTGACAAGGAATGTGTTGAAGAAAAAGCTTCGTAGTATAAAAACTGGTGAAATAGATACACGTGAACAATTAAGAGATACATTCAAACCTATAACAGAACCTCTTAAAGAATTCATAAATAGTTCTAAAAATTTTAAAAGAATTCGTATGAAAGAAGAAAGTAACATCAAGACAGAAGTTGAAAATAGTACAAGTTTAAAGCCTGAAAACCCATCAGTCAAGATAGAGACAAGTACACCAAAAAAACTAGTAGAAGGGACAATTTTTGATAATACCATCTTATTTAATGATGTTAATACTGAAAATGATGATGATGATGATGAAGATGATTTTTACTCACAGACTTCCAATACAGAATATACTTATACTGATTTATCAGTTTTGGAAGGAAGAAATGAGTTAGATACAAACTATGGCCCACATAAAGATTACAATAATGAATGGAAATTTGGTGATAGTAGCCTAAAACTGAATGAAGATAAAATACAAGTTGGTGGTCAAATATGGGCTCTAACACCAGGACTATTTTCTCTAATGTTTCATAAAATACCAAAAAATTACGATAAATTTGAACTTGAAATCTATAAAAAGATTTTAATTACTACTAATGCATATAGAAGAGACTTTAAACCTGATGGTCAAATTAAGGGTACTAGAGGATATAAATATAAATATATTATTAAGAAATTTATTGATGAGAAAAACCAGAAGAATTTACCTGAATCAACAGGGTCTAAGCCCAAAGGTAGCTATTTAGGTGAGGGAATGATGCAAGTTAACATCAATAATCCCAACTATATATACTGGGACGATCCAAATGAGTTAGTAGATAGACTTCGACTACTGCTCGCATCACAAGGTGCAGGTCATACTAATCACAATAACGAAATTGTATCAATTATTGAAGAACTACGTGAAGCGAATATAATACACTAACTTTAATAAACTAAATAGAGTATGTCTGTTGATAAATTTGGACACTATTTAAACGATACTAGCAGCACAATTTCTTTGAAAAATGCACCTAAACTGCTGGGGTTCTTTGTGGATACGAACAACAACATTGATGTCCAAAACAAAAGGATCAAAAATGTTGCAAAAGCTCTGGAGGAAAACGATGTTATCAATAAATTGGTTTTGCAAACTCAAATCGAAAAATTAGAAGAGAAATTATTAACATACTTTAAGGGGGATAATACTATAATACGAGAAGATATTCAAATGCAAATTGAGGAACTACAACGCGAAATAAAATTATATATAGAAGAAAATTATAAAATTGAAAAAGATATTCTACATATTAAAACATCCTTTGAAGAACAAATTGAACAGCTTAATGAAAAAATTTATAGATTAGAAAATTATATGTTTGTATCAATAGCTGAAAGTGCGTCAAGCAGATCACAACACTCTGCAAAAAATCTTTAAAAACAACTTAATGTCTTCAAAAAGAAATTTAGTAAATGTACTCCATAAGCAAGCACGAAAACAATTTGTGCGTCGCAGAGTTGTAATGAAAGGAATAGATGATCTTTGGCAAGCTGATTTAGTTGAAATGGGGAACTATTCTAAAGAAAATAGAAATTATCGATTTTTGTTGACTGTAATTGACATATTCTCAAAATTTGCATGGGCAGTACCGCTAAAAACAAAAACAGCACTCGAAACAACCAAGGCAATGGAAGATATTTTTGAATTGGGACGAGTACCAAAAAACTTACAAACAGATGATGGAAAAGAATTTTTCAACAAACACTTTGGAAAATTAATGCATAAATACAACATTAATCACTTCTCAACATATAGCATTATGAAAGCATCAATAGTAGAACGATTTAATAGAACATTAAAAGGAATGATGTGGAAAGAATTTAGTTATAATGGTTCATATAAGTGGATTGATATATACAAAGATTTACTCAATGCATACAATAGAAAAGTTCATCGTACCATTAAAATGGCCCCTATTAAAGTCAACTCAACAAATGAGGAAAAGCTGCTAAATACAGTATACAGTCATTTGAAAATGTATAAAATGTCAAAATTTAATGTGGGAGATCATGTTCGCATAAGCAAATATAAGCACACATTTGAAAAAGGTTATACTCCAAATTGGACTACAGAAATTTTCACAATTACAAGAGTTCAAAATACAAATCCTGCAACATACATATTAGAAGACTATCTTGGCAATCCTATTAAAGGTGGCTTCTATACTGAGGAACTTTCAAAAACTAGATTTCCAAATACATATCTAGTTGAAAAGGTTCTTAAAATTAATGGGAAGGAGGTATATGTTAAATGGCTGGGATTTTCTAATCAACACAATTCTTGGATAAGTAAAGATGAAATATTATAGTTGGAAGAAAAACTAAATTAGAAACAACAACAACATCAATTGCAACAACAACAATAGCATTAATATTAAGAAACTAATGTTAATTTTAAAATGAGAAAAAGTTTTAAATAAAATATGTAAATCATACTTATAAACCATACTGTGTACTAAACATTATTTAATTGTAATCAGACTGTTATAATGTCAATAACACTTACTCTGAGCTCTAACTCATCAGAACTATCTGCTAGTTACTTTCCTCCTATTGAATTACATGGTGCATATGAGTATGCTCTAACTGATTTTCATTCATACAACAGTATTCCAAATGTAGACACCTACAACAATATGTTTCATATAGGGGAACATATAATTGAAATACCAATTGGATCTTACGAATTAAATAATATAGTTGATTTTATAGAAGAGGAATACAAACGACTCTGCCCAGCAAATAAGATTGTTATTGAAGCCAATAACAATACAATGCAAGTTAAAGTTAATAGTTCCAAGGATCTTGTATATTTTAATAAAGACAATACAATTGGAAAACTTTTAGGATTCAATAGCAAAATCCTAACACCAAACAAATATTATTATTCAGATCTTCCAGTTAATATTTTTAAAGTGAATCTCTTGCGAATTGAAAGTAGTATCGCTATGAACACATATATGAATAACTCGAAATCGCATACACTTCATGAATTTCCGATTAATGTGCCTCCAGGCTATAAAATAGATGAGGTTCCAAGAAATCTTATCTATTTACCTGTAAACACCAGAGAGATAAGTTCACTAGCGCTGCGCGTACTGGATCAACACGGTGATTTAATTAATTTCCGAGGAGAGGAAATTACAATACGAATACATTTAAGGCCAACTAAATAATGCTAATATACAACACAAATACATTGAAAAATATAGCAGCAAGAACAACAACAACAACATTAAAGCGACCAGCTCAACAAAAAGCTCTAACAACATCAAATAAAAATTTTCTAAAGTCCTTGAATTTTAAATTGAAGACAAAATGAGTTCAATAATAGATGTCTTAGATAAACACTTGTCTGATGAGAATATAATCAAAAAGGACTATCATACATATGTACCATACTTACAATCTTACAACAATAATGATGAAATTAGAATTTCAATACAAAATCAAGATTTGTATGTGCTACCCAGTGAGAGCTACATTTATGTAGAGGGGTTTGTTGTCGATGATACTAAGGCCAAATCTTCTTCTTCTTCTTCGGAGAACTTTTTATTAAAAAACAACTTTGTGGCATATCTATTTGATGAAATTCGCTATGAGCTCAATGGAATTGAAATTGACCATACAAGATATTTAGGAGCCACAAGCACTATAAAAAATTTGGTTTCTCTGTCACCAACAGAAAGCAATGTGATGCAAAATGCTGGATGGAACAAAATTGACGATGTCACTCTTGAAAATGGATTTTTCAATTTTTATGTACCTCTAAAAGTGCTTCTAGGACTCGCCGAAGACTACAACAAAGTTATACTAAATGGAAAACATGAATTGATACTCTTGCGCAATAAGAATGATGAAGATCTTGTACGCTCGAGTGTTTCTACTGAAAAAGCTAAACTTACAATTTCACTCATCTCATGGAGAACCCCACATGTACAATTATCCGACTTTAGCAAATTGAATATGATAAAAATTATTAACAATGGTGCTTCTATACCTATGGCATTTCGCAGTTGGGATTGTCATGTTAATCCACAATTAAACACAGGTACTAGCCATATTTGGAATGTTAAACTGGCTGCAAATAGAGAACGCCCCCGTTTTGTATTGATTGCTTTTCAACAAGAAAATAAGTTTGTTCATTGTGATTTGACTAATTTAAAAGTACATTTAAATTCAGTCTCATATCCATATGATGATCTTAACATAAAGTTCAAAAATGAACGATATGCAATTCTATATGATATGTACCTATGATTCCAACAAAGTTACTATATGAGGGAATCTCAACCGCTTCTATCTGCATCAGAGTTTAAGACAAAAGCTCCTATTATTGTAGTAGATGTCAGTCATCAGAATGAATCACTCAATAATGGACCGATTGATATAAAAATAGCATTTGAAACAGCAACTAATATTGCAGCAAAGACATCAGCTTACTGCATTCTTATTCATGATCGCATAATAGAATATATACCCATCAAAAGACAAGTTCGAAAAGTCTTATAAATTGAGTTATATGGAAAATAACACAATTTTTATAGACGTACAAGGTTTCAAAAGTAATTCAAATGATTTCATCGCATAAGAAGTAGCGATTGTTTTCAACAATTATGAATATAACAATTTCATTATAAAACCACCTTTTGATTTTAAATGCTTATCAATAAAAAAGCAAAGAGAAGCAAAGTGGCTAACGAAAAACTATCATCACCTCAGCTGGACTGCTGGATCAGTTTCTTTTGAAAGCGTTTGCAATTTTTTAAAAGCCAACGCAAGATGTTCTAAAATTTATGTAAAAGGTGAAGAGAAAAGACGATGGTTGGAAAAAATCTTATGCCGAAAAATTTTTAACGTTGAGGATATAGGCTGTATCAACTTTAAACAAATGGAGATTAAGTATCCAGAATATTTTTATTGTAATTATCATAAACTTGGTGTTTGCGCATTAAAAAATGCTATTTTACTAGGAAAAGAAATATCTTGCTTTAAATGAATTTTTTCACTCTTTAAAATATTAATGTATGTATTATTATAAAATTTTAAAAAATTTTAAGCAATAAATGTATAGAAAAATAAAAAATCTACAAGTGTTTTCTTATTTCAAATACAAACTACATAAAGGAAAGAGAAGGAAGTGGGAAGGAGGAGGAGAAGTTAGCATTTTTGCTAACTTGCAAATTTTTACTTTTTGTTTCTCTGCTGATGACTGTAGCTAGTTGAAACTTTGCTGCTTTAAAATAATCGTAGACAAAGAAAATGATTACGTTGCAAAATATAAATGTATTCTACACAGCCACAAAATATTCCACGCACAAGTTCTTTCGATCGCACATACATACACATACATACATACATCATACATACAAATATATTTCTTAAACAAATAAACAGAATATAAGCTCACCAGCGACAAACAAGCTGGACCCCCCACACACAAGCATTAGGGGTGTTCACATACATGAGAACGTTTTATAAATAAATAAAATAATTTATTTAATTATTTTATTTTATAACAATTTATTTATTTATTGTTTGTTTATAAACAATTTATTAGCGTGAGGAAATCACACAAGCACATTCCCATGATTCATATGAGACCATATGACCTAGTAGTCATCAAATCTACTTTCTCTGATATTACTGATATAGTATTATGATAACAAATTTTTACAGTCTGGCAACACTGGGAGCATTAGAAAAAAAAACAATCATGTCTTACCGTCGGCATTTGAAAAAAAAAAAATAAAAATAATAATAATTATGTAATGCCGTAGGCATTAGGAAAAATAATAATCATGTTTTTCCGTCGACATTTGAAAAAAAATAATAATCATCTTTTGCCGTCGGCATTTGAAAAAAATAATTATGTTTTGCCGTCGGCATTTGAAAAAAATATCATGCATTGCCGTAGGCATTAGGAAAAAGACAGACTTATTGAACCACCCTCGAAAAATATTTAAAGGACTTATCTAACCACCCTCGTAGGTATCAAATTTCACAAATTTCCAAGAATTTAACAATTTTCAAATTTTAATTACCCAAATTTAACAATTTCACCCACAATTTAACAATTTTAATTGCCACCGAACCGCCAGTTCCCTACTACTCTAGTACATCCTTTATTGAACTCATTTTTTCGTTTTCAATTTTAAATTTAAATACTTGAGAAAGTTTTGATTTGTTTTAGTTAGATTTTTTCGATGGACTAATCTCTTCAACTGTCGCTTAGGTTCTGGTATAGTTTTATAATTAAATGCAGCTTTATTCTTTGATATGTTTGTGTTACATATTATCATTATTTAGTTGGTCTCAAATGTATGCGAATGGTTATTTCCTCTCCTCGGAAATTTATTAGGTCACCGTGCTGATCAACCACGCGTAGAGCAAGTGAACTAATCTCTTGCGAGTTGACTGGTAAATAAATTAGATTTCTAGAGATTTCATCTATTTTATAGCCAGGACGAACATTAATCGGAAACTCATGTAGTGTATGTGACTTGGAATTGTTCATGTATGTATTAACAGCGATACTGCTTTCAACTCGCAAGAGATTTACCTTAAATATATTGACTGGAAGATCTGAGTAATGATCATGGTTTGGAGTCAGGATTTTACTATTGAATCCCAAAAGTTTTCCAATTGTATTTTCTTTATTAAAATCTATTAAATCTTTAGAGCTGTTAGTTTTAACTTGCATTGTATTGTTATTAGCTTCTATTCGAATTTTATTTGTTGGACTGCAGTCTTTATATTGTTTATCTAAGTAATCAACTATATCATGTAATTCATAAGATCCAATTGGTATTTTAATTACATGTTCTCCTATGTGAAACATATTGTTATAGACGTCTACATTCGGTATGCTATTATATGAATGAAAAGCAGTTAGAGCGCACTCATAACCTCCATTTAACTCTATAGGAGGGAAGTAATTTGCAGATAACTCTGATGAGTTAGAGCTCAAAGTAAGTGTTATTGACATTATGTCAACCTGATTGCAAATGAATAAAAACTTACTGTAATATTGTTTATAAAAACGATTTATTTCTTATTTTAAATTTATATTATTACATTATGTGCTAAATATAAGTAATGTTGTTGTTATTGCTTTACTCCAACTACAATATATCATCTTTACTTATCCAAGAATTATGTTCACTTGAAAACCCCAACCATTTAACATATGCCTCCTCTCCTTTAGTTTTAAGAACTTTTTCAACCAGATATGTATTGGGATATCTAATTTTTGAAAGTTCTTCTTCATAGAATCCACCTTCAATAGGATTTCCGAGATAATCTTCTAATATTTCAAAAGTATGCTTATATTTGCTTATGCGTACATGAGCTCCTACATTAAATTTAGACATTTTATACATCTTTAAATGACTGTATACTGTATTTAACAACCTTTTCTCATTTGTTGAGTTGACTTTAATAGGAGACATTTTAATTGTGCGATGAAATTTGTTATTATATGCATAAAGTAAATCTTTATACATATCAATCCACTTATATGAAACATTAAAGCTAAATTCCTTCCACATCATCCCTTTTAATGTTCTATTAAATTGTTCTACTATTGATGCTTTCATACTGCTATATCTTGAGTAGTGATTAATATTGTGTTTATGCATTAATTTTCCAAAGTTTTTATTGAAAAATTCTTTACCATCATCTGTTTGCAAGTTTTTTGGAACTCGTCCTAATTGAAAAATATTTTCCATTGCCTTGCTTGTTTCGAGTGCAGTTTATGTTTTCAGCGGTACTGCCCATGCAAATTTTGAGAATGTGTCAATTACAGTCAACAAAAATCGATAATTTCTGTTTTTCGATGAATAACTACCCATTTCAACTAGATCAGCTTGCCAAAGATCATCTAATCCTTTCATCACAACTCTACGCCGTACAAAAATTTTTCGGGCTTGCTTATAGAGTTCGTCAACTAAGTTTCTTTTTGGAGACATTGAGTAGTTTTACGGATTTGTGGGGGAGTGTTGTGATCTACTTGATGCACTTTCAGCTGTTGATACGAACATGTAATTTTCTAATTTATAAATTTTCTCATTCAGCAGTTCAATTTGTTCTTCAAAATTTGATTTAATTTTTAAAATGTTTTTTTCAATTTTATAATTGTCTTCTATATATCTGTAATTTTGTTTCGCTTTGTAATTCCTCGATCTGCACTTGAATATTTTCTTGAATTAGATTATTGTCTTCCTTAAAACAATCTAATAATTTGGCTTCTAGTCTTTCGATTTGAGTTTGCAGAAACAATTTATTGACAACATCGTTTTCCTCCAGAGCTTTTGCAATATTTTTGATCCTTTTGTTTTGGACATCAATATTGTTGTTCGTATCCATAAATAACCCCAGCAGTTTAGGTGCATTTTTAATAGAAATTATATCACTAGTATCGTTTAAATAGTGTCCAAATTTATCAACAGACATACTTTATTAAAGTTAGTGTATTATATTCGCTTCACGTAATTCTTCAATAATTGATACAATCTCGTTATTGTGAGTAGTAGGGAACTGCCGGTTCTATAACAATTAAAATTGTCAAATTTGGGTAATTAAAATTGAAAATTTATAATTTATGGGAAAATTTAGGTAATTAAAGTCAAGGGTGTGAAGTGACGAGGGTACTCGATGGTTTGTAGATGCATATGTATGTGATGATGATGTTTTGTTTTGTTGTGTGAGCATAAGTGTGAGATAAGGATAGTTTGATGTACATATTCGTAGTTTATTTTCGTTGGCACGCATGCTTTGTACGTATGTTTTTGTTTGTCAAGTGGTTGCAGCAGGTTTATGAATGTTTTTGTTGTTGGTTTTGTTTTGGTTTGATTTTGTACGTATGTTTTTGTTTTAATTTTGGGTTGATGTACATACTCGTAGTTTATTATGTTTGCGCGCAAACTTGTATGTATGTTTTAGATTTTTGTTTTAATTTTGTTTTTTTGGTTGTCAAGTGGTTGCAGCAGGTTTATGGTTTTAGAGTGCAATGTTTTTTTTTAAGTGAGAGCACGCATCGAGCAAATTTTGCCTTAGTTTTTTGTAATATTCTTTTTAGCTCATGGAGATGGAAGGGTATTTTGGAAAGAAAGAAATTATTTATGCTTGTGGGATATCTATGAATGTTTTTGTTGTTGGTTTTGGTTTAGTTTGATTTTGTACGTATGTTTTTGTTTTAATTTTGAATTGAAGTGTGATTTTTTTTGTCAAGTGGTTGCAGCAGGTTTATGGTGTGTGTGTGTGTGTGTGTGTTTGCATAAAGGAAATGTTGCTTTAGTTTTTTTTATTTTCTTTTTTGATGGTGACCATGGAAGGTAATTTTAGAAGACCTTATTTATGTATGCTTGTGGGAAATCTATGAATGTTTTTTGTTGTTGGTTCTATTTAATTTGATTTTCCTATGTTTAAAGAGTTTCAAGAGATGAATAAAATATGTAATTTATGAGCAACGAACTTACTTGAAGGTTGGAAAAATTGAAGTGTAAGATATTTAGGATTGTCAAAGGGAATTAGAGATGCGTGATCATGGGAGCCAACGTTATGCTCATGCATGTGTATTTGTGTATGTTTTTACAATAACTTGAGCGTTGAAAGGTGGGTAAGTAGTCGTATATGTATATAAAAAAGCGAGTGTGTAATGCCGAGTACACATCTGGCATTTCTTGTGTTATAATCATTTTTTAAAATGTGTGCAACGTCTTTCACGTTATGTTTTTTTATAGGGAAAGCAATACCACATAACAAGAAAAAATTTCAAAAATGACAAAAGTTGGCACTAATACACACTGTTGCGATGTTACAAAATATCATAGTATGTACTCGGCATTTGTTTTTTTGTAATATTCTTTTTAGCTGATGGAGCTGGAAGGGTATTTATAGAAAGAAATTATGTATTATGGTGAGATATTAATGTTTTTGTTGTTGGTTTTATTTAGTTTTATTTATTTTTTGTTTTTTGTGTAAAGAGGCTGACATTTGTCAAACAAACCATGCACACTTATATACATACATACATTGATATTTTTGAGAACGAGATAGGTGAATGTGATGTCATTCCAAAGAACCAAATGGCATACTTCTATAATGGAAACTTCCAAAATGAAGAAGAAAAGTTTATGGTAGATGAAGAGGACGATGCTTTCTTCATACATATGTATGTTGTAACAATGTAAGAATAGAACGTAATTCGTATAAATTGAGACGTTCTCTAATCTAGCAGCAAGTACAGCATTGTATCTAGCAAGTGCATCATCATCATATAAAATCTTAAAAAATACAATACATTCTATAAATTATTAAAATGGACACATTAAGCAGCAGCCCAATTTTAATATCATTGAACGGCTCACAAATGTCGCTAGATGAGTTTGTGAGATTGTTCTCCGGCAATCGGGAAGAGATGAGCGTTGTCAGCCGGGAAGAGGTATCCGTAAGCCCTCTGTCAATAGAGTTTTCGCACGACGATTTGCCTCCTAATGTATCCATTAGAGACATTTTCGAGAGCGAGGTAGATGAATATCATGAAATTCCAAACAACCAAATGGCATACTTCAAGAATGGAAATTTTCAAAAGGAAGAGTTTATGCTGGATGAAGAGGACGATGCTTTCTTGGCAGCGTTTAATTATATGCCAAAAGATGAGGATAAAGATGACATAACCAAAATTTTCATGCAAGACGAAGAGGGGGATGCATTATTGGTGGCCGTAAATTTAAGATTTTAATTTGATTAATTTTGTAAACACAAATTCAAATTTATTTACTTAAAACGTAAAAAATGTGTAAACAGATTTTTATTTTCACTTTTTTTTACATTTGTCTTTGTCCTTGTACAAACCATATGCATATAAATAAATGATTGAACAAAATTTTTTTATAATTTTAATCTACATATTTATTTAAAAAAATATCGTAAATATATGTTGTGACAATGTAAGAATAGAAAATTAAAATAAATTGTTTAGTTATTTTCCTGATAAAGTAAATATGCATTTCTTAAGGCACAAGCTCCATAATTGTGATAGCTGCAGTAAAAATATTCCGGATATTTAAGTTGTATTTGTTTAAAGTTGATGCAACCAAAATCCTCGATGTTGAAAACTCTAATTCGAAGTAGTTTTTCAAACCATTTCTTCTTTTCCACACCCTTAACATAGATTGAATAATGTTTTAAATTGGATTTTAAAAATTTTACAACACTCTTAAATGATATTGATCCGTCATTCCAATTCAGATGATGAAAGTTTCTCGTTAGCCAATTCGCTTCTCTTTGTTTTGCTATTGATAATCTTTTGAAGTTAAACGGTGGTTTAATAATAAAATTTATGTGCTCCTTATTGTTAAAAACAATTGCTATTTCTTTTGCAATGAAGATGTTTGAATTGGATTTAAATCCTTGCATATCGATGAAAACTTTATCCTCAGTCATCTTATTTTATTATTTTTTATTTACATTATCTTACGAACTTGACCTTTTAAGGGTATGTATTCTATTATGCGGTCGTGGATGAGTATACAAAATGCTGATGTATCAGTAGGAATGTTGGAGTCCGTTTCAATTTCAATTTTTATATCAACAGGACCGTTAGAGAGGGCTTCGTTTTGGTAACTGACATCTACTACCACTATCGGCACACTATTTTTAAATTCTTGAGCATTTAGAAGCGGTTGTGATTCCCTCATGTAGTAGCTTTGTTGAAACCGCAGATACATATCATATAGGATGGCAACCCGACCATTTTTAAATTTTACATTTAGATTATCATATGGGTACGATTCGGAATTTAAATGTACTTTTAAACTGTTTAAATTACAATGAACAAACTTATTTTCTTGTTGAAAAGCAATCAACACAAAACGGGGTCGTTCTCTATTTGCAGCCAATTTAACATTCCATATATAGCTAGTTCCTGTATTTAGTTGAGGATTAATGTGACAATCCCAACTGCGAAATGCCATTGGTATAGAAGCACCACTGTTAATAATTTTAATCATATTCAATTTGCTCAGATCGGATAATTGTACATGCGGAATTCTCCATGAGATGTTTGAGATACTAATTTTTGGTTTGTCAGTAGCAACAGTTGAGTATACGAGTTTTTCATCGTTCTTACTACGTAAGAGAACCAATTCATGTTTACCGCTGAGTATAATTTTATTATAGTCTTCAGCGAAACCTAAAAATAGTTTCAGTGGTACATAGAAATTAAAGTGTCCATTTGAAATATCCAAATCATCGAGTTTGTTCCATCCTGCATTGTACAAGCCAACACTTTCTGTTGGTGATAAAGAAACAAAATTTTTTAGGCTGCTTGTAATCGCTAAATGTCTTGTATGATCAATTTCTATGCCATTAAGTTCATATCGAATTTCGTCAAAAAGATGTGCCACAAAGTTATTTTTTAATTTTAGATTTAAAAACGAAGATATTTTGCTATTATTATCATCTACAATACTTCCCTCAACATATATGTAGCTTTCGCTGGGTAGCACATATAAGTCTTGATTTTGTATTGAAATTCGAATCTCATCATTATTGTTGAAGGATTGTAGGTATGGTGTATATGTGTGATAGTCCTTTTTAATTATACTCTCGTCTGATTGAGGTTTTTCTAGAACATCTAGTATGTAACTCATTTCTTTGTCAACTTTAAATTGAGAGACTTTAAAAATTTTTTATTTTCTTGCGTCAAATATTTTTTGTGTAATGATCTCTTTAATTGTGGTTTGGTTTGCAAGAGTGTTTTATGAGTGTATCCAATTTTATCCTTAGATTGCTTGACGTTGTATATTATCATTATTTGCTAGATCTCAAATGTATTCGTGTTGTAATTTCCTCTCCTCGAAAATTAATTAAATCACCGTTCTGATCAACTATGCGTAGAGTAAGAGAACTTATCTCTTGGCAGTTAACTGGCAAATAGATAAGATTTCGAGGAATCTCAACAATTTTATACCCTGGGGGGACATTGATCGCAAATTCATGTAATGTGTGTGCTTGTGAGTTATTCGTATATGTGTTAACCACTATACTGCATTCAACACGCAAGATATTCACGATGAAAATATTGACTGGTAGATCTGAGTAATGGTCTTGGTTAGGAGCTAGAATTTTCTTATTGAATCCAAAAAGTTTTCCAATTGTGTTATCTTTGTTAAAGTATATGGGATCCTTAGAACTTTTAACTCTAACTTGCATTGTATTGTTATTAGCTTCTATATCAATTTTATTTTCCGGACAATACTGCTTATAGTTATGTTTAATATAATCAACTATATCATTCAATTCATAAGATCCTATTGGTATTTTAATTACATGTTCACCAATATGAAATATATTGTTATAATCATCTACATTGGGAATGCTATTATATGAATGAAAATCAGTTAGAGCACATTCATATTCACCATCCAAACGAATAGGAGGAAAGTAATTAGCAGATAACTCAGATGAGTTTGAGCTAAGAGTAAGTGTTATTGACATTATGATTGTCTGATTACAAGTAAGTGAAATTAAACACAGCACTTTGTATAAAAAGGAAGTTTATATTTTATTTAAATATATTAAGGAAGTTAATATTTTATTTAAATATATTAGATACAAAATATAGACTTATATATACACTTAACTACAATATTTCATTTTTATTGATCCAAGAATTATGTTGATTGGTAAATCCTAACCATTTAACATATGCCTTCTCTCCTTTAGTTTTAAGAACTTTTTCAACTAGATATGTATTTGGATATCTAGTTTTTGAAAGTTCTTCATCATAGAACCCACCTTTGATAGGATTACCACGATAGTCTTCTAATATGTATGTGGCTGGATACGTATTTTGAACTCTTTTAATCGTGAAAATTTCTGTGGTCCAATTTGGTGTATATCCTTTTTCAAAAACATGTTTATATTTACTTATGCGCACATGATTTCCTACATTGAATTTTGATAATTTGAATAGTTTTAAGCGGTTATATACAGTGTTTAATAATTTTTTCTCATTTTTATAGTTAACTTGAATCGGTGGCATTTTGATGGTGCGATGAATTTTTTTATTATATGTATTAATCAAGTCTTTGTAAATGTCGAGCCAGTTATAAGACCCATTAAAGCTAAACTCTTTCCACATCATTCCTTTTAATGTTCTGTTAAATCGTTCTACCATTGATGCTTTCATTCTGCTATATGTTGAGTAGTGATTAATGTTGTATTTATTCATCAATTTTCCAAAGTGTTTATTGAAAAACTCTTTACCATCGTCTGTTTGCAAGTTTTTTGGTATTCGTCCCAGTTGAAAAATATTCTGCATAGCCTGGCTTGTTTCCAATGCAGTCTTTCTTTTCAAGGGTACTGCCCAAGCAAATTTTGAAAATGTATCAATTACAGTCAGCAAAAATCGATAATCTCTATTGTCTGTAGAATAGTTCCCCATTTCAACTAAATCAGCTTGCCAAAGATCATCTATTCCTTTCATAACAACTCTTCGACGTGGAAAATGTTTTCGTGCTTGCTTATGTAGTTCATTTATTAAATTTCTTTTTGAAGTCATTATTTAACGTATTTAGAATTTGACGGGGTAAGTTGAGTTCAGTGCAAGTTCATTTAAGTACTGTTGACCATCATATTTCTTACATATCCATAAATTAACTCATTTATCTTTCTAATTTCTTTTTCAAAGAATAATTTCATACTTGAAATTGTTTCCCTAATTTCATTTAGTTTCTGACTTAAAATTAAATTGATTTCATCTCGTACCTCTTCAATTTGACTTTGCAGAAACAATTTATTAACAACGTCGTTTTCCTCCAAAGCTTTTGCCACATTTTTGATTCTTTTGTTTTGAACGTCAATGTTATTAGTTGTATCCATAACGAAGCCCAACAGCTTAGGAACATTTTTCACAAAAACTCTGCCACTTGTATCATTAAGATAGTGCCCAAACTTATCGATAGACATGATTTATGTAGATAAATATTATTCTATAATTTTTGCTTCATATAATTCTTCGATAATTGAGACAATTTCGTTATTGTGATTAGTATGACCTGCACCTTGTGATGCTAGCAATAGCCTAAGGCAATCTACTAACTCATTAGGATCATCCCAGTATATATAGTTAGGTTTGTATGGGTTTAGTTTCATCAAACCCTTACCCTTGTAAGGACTTTTTATTGCATGTAGTGATGACGAAGTTGATGAGTTATTTTCACTTTCTTTCTTAAACAATTTACTGATAATATGCTTATATTTATATGCTCTCGTTCCTTTGATTTGTCCATCAGGTCTATAATCTCTTTTGTATGCATTTGTGCTCACTAAAATTTTCTTATATATATCTAATTCATGTTTATCATAATATTTTGGTGTTTTGTGAAACAGTAAAGAAAATAAACCTGGTGTAAAAGCCCATATTTGATTTCCAATCACTATTTTATCTTCAGTAAGTTTAATACTACTATTGCCAAACTTCCATTCATTATTAAAACCTTTATGTGGACCGTATAGAGTGTCTAATTCATTTCTGCTTTCCAAGAGTGCTAGGTCAGTATAACTCTTATTATTATCTGAATTGTCTAGAGTTTCCGATTGAGAGTAAAAATCATCGTTGTCATCATCATCATCATCATCATCATCATCAGTATCAACATTATCAACCTTGTTTGCGTTTCGATTACTAAGTGAGATATTTTTATTGCATAACGTTTCTTCAACAAGTTTCCTTGGAGTACTTGTCTCTAACTTAACTGATTGGTCGTTGAATGGAAAATTTGAATTTTTATAAACTTTCGTTTTAAGTTCATCTCTTTCTGCCTTAATACTTCTTTTATTATTTTTAGAATTGTTCACAAATTCTGTTAATGGTTCTATTATTGGTTTAAATGTATCTTTGAATTGCTCATGTGTATCTGCTTCATCAACTTTTATACTACGAAATTTTTTCTTTAAAACATTTCTTGTCTTTATTAGCTCTTTTAAAACTTTTTCATCCATTTTCAACTATTAGACAACAGATCTGGTATCAGCTATCAGATCAGGTATCAGATCAGCTATCCGATCAGGTATCACTTAGCAGATCAGGTATCAGATCAGCTATCAGATCAGGTATAACACCAGCTATCAGATCAGGTATTGGGGTATCAGATCAGGTATCAGCTATTAGATCTGGTAACAGATCAGCTTTCAGATCAGGTATGGTAAATACTTTAGGAAATAAGTAGATGTACTATGCGCAAGGCCAAATTAAGTACTAATGTTTTACTTTTATGTAGAGTAATTTATATCGTTATAAAATAGTTGAATTGCTTTCTATAGCGACCATTGTTTAAGTCATTATCTTTGCTTATCATCAAAAATCCATATTTATCCTTCCAACACTCTCGACAAATTTCATGAAACTTTTCATAACTCATATCGCTGGAAACATGATCACTATAAACGTGCTTCATGTTTGTCTCATCTTGTTTAAACATTATAATCACATTTGCATTGTCTCTTATTAAGTGCTTGGGGATTCTCGTATAAGTTTGGCACAAGTAGAATGAATCAACATCCTTATGTCGTCCCATGCAAAAATATGCTCGTATATTATTTTGCTTCTCGCATGCAACATCATCAAAGATCATAATAGAATTAGTTTTCGCTTCCTCAGGAGGAATAACTTTTTCATTATCTGTAAATGTGTAGTATCCCATCCCTTTAATTGGTTAAATTAATCGCTTTAAGTATTCATATTTTGGTTGATAAAGGGATTTTGAGTATAAATAGATGTTTTCAAACTTGAGTCCATTAGGACTTTCTAGCAAGCTAATCATAACATTAGTCTTTCCACAATTTGATGGTCCAACTATTAGAGCACGAAAAGAATTTGGTAAGAGAGAGCTATGTTTTATTTTAGATCTGATTTTCGTTGAAGCATCAATATTGCGAATCACAATATTTTTATGTTGTCTTACTAATTGCATTCTCATAACTAATTGCATTTCATAAATGTTACTTTTATTATAGAAGAAAAAATAAAATAAGATGTTAATACATTATAACAAAACGTTTAGTTATAAAAAACCAGCCGTTGGAAAAGGTTTATTGAATAGAGTAATTAACTCTCTGCCTGTTGAATTACACCTTCCTGGATATCAGTTTTGTGGACCCGGAACGAAATTACAAAAACGTTTAGATCGTGGTGATAAAGGAATTAATGTATTAGACGCTGCATGTAAAAATCACGATATTGCTTATTCCAAAACAAATGATTTAAATAGTAGACATCAAGCTGATAAAATTCTTGAAAATAAAGCTTGGGAACGAGTTATTTCAAAAGATAGCAGTCTTGCCGAAAAATCGTTTGCATACATGGTTACTAACGCAATGAAAGTCAAAAGAAAATTTGGTATGGGATTGAAGAAGAAGGTTGCAAAAAAAAAGTGAACAAAATGGAAAAAAGCTGTTCAGTACATCAATTAAAACTGCAACAAAAATATTGAAGAAGGAAAAACCTCAAGACATTAACTCTGCCATTAGGATTGCACGTAAGATTATCAACAAGTCGTTAAGGGGGAAGAAATCGCAAGTTGTAATACCACGCGTAATTAATGTTCCAAAGATTGGTGGCTTCTTACCTTTGGTACCTATTCTTACTGCTCTGAGTGCAATTGGTAGTCTTTCTACTGGCGGAGCAGCTATAGCAAAAGCAATAAATGCTGCAAAGAATGCCAAACAACAACTTGATGAAGCAACTAGACATAATAAAACAATGGAAGCAGTAGCAATGGGGAAAGGTTTTTACCTTAAACCATATAAGAAAGGATATGGATTGGTTTGTCAAGAAAAACAAAAACCAAATTTTTCATAAAGCTGCCCAATAAACCCCTATCTGATGTTGATTTGAGAAACTTTTCAACAAACATTCCATACTTTAGAGGAGTTTTCATGTTGGATACACTACCAAAACGATCGAGAAAACGAGAATGCGGAATCATTAATTTGGATTTATCAAGAGGACCTGGAACCCATTGGGTAGCATATTATAAAAACAATGAACATAAGGAATATTTCGACAGTTTTGGAAATTTACAACCTCCATTAGAATTAGTTAAATATCTAGGTAAAAATATAAAATATAATTACAATCAATATCAAGATTACGATTCATTTAAATGTGGACATTTATGTCTTCAATTTCTTTACAAAATAAGTGAAAAGAATAAATAAATAACACACAAACAATTTTTAAATTTTGTTTTGTTTTATTAATAAAAAAAGTTTATAAGATATACTTTCTACATATTATTCCCACTGTGGGTATTGAGCATTTGTTAAAAAGATATTTATTTCAGCAGCAGTATCCAACTTTAAGCCACTGTCTCCTTGCTTACATATACAATATACCCCGGATGCCAGTTCTATTATATCATCATCCGATAGCGTGTTGTACCGATTTGGTAGAAACATTATGTTGTTTTCCAGTTCAATTTGAATTGTAGTGCCATATTTACTAGTCACACGCTTAGCGTTCTTAACTGCATACTTAGTTGAGTCCTGGAGCTCTTTTATATGTATTAATTTTTTTTTATTTAATGTGTTGAATTTTGTGATCAAATCTGGAGGATTCATTATTACAATATTAATTAATTAAATTTAATTTTTATATATATTTTTTTTCTTCTTTAACAGATAGCTCAATCTGTTTTTTGTAAACTGATGTATTAAATATTTCTACCAATCTTTAAATAGGTAAAAAATAATTCTTAAAAGAAAGATCAGTATCGTAACTATCTCTTTTTCTCATATTGTAATTATTTTTGATGTAAAATATTTTTTGTTACTTATAGAATTGTAGTGAAAGAGATAGTAGTTATATTGACGTTCTTAAGCGTAACTGAAACAAAAAATGGCAAAACAAAGATCGGAGAGATAGTTATATTGATGTTCTAAAGTGTAACTGGAACAAAATATTTCAAAAAGCACTCAAAAGTGTTTGTAACATTTTAATTTTACAAGAATATTTTACTATAAATAAGAATGTAAAACTTTCAAGAGTACTAGTATAAAAATAGCATTCAAGAAAAAAGTATTCTTTAAAAAAGAAAATTAAAATAACAATTAAAAAATGAGCCAAGTACGTGAACGGTTATTTGAGTTTCTTAATTCCTTTGAGGACTTATTGCTCTATGAGCATAAAGAAACCATAAATTTTTTCGTCTCCATGCTCAATGAAAATGAGGAGTATGGAATTATAGAACAAGAGGACTCTGATAGTGGGCATTTTGCCAGCTGCCCCTGGTATAGCGAAGGATGCGAGGAAGGGCCGGACACATGTCGATGCACCATGTTCCACATAAGGAAAAAAATAATTTTTAAGATTATTGAAACTTATAAAAATTTGTCAAAAATAAATAATGAACAAATATAGAATATATATGTATGTGTATGGGTTTTATTTAGTTTTTTATTGTTTTTTTTTTTAATATATATATATATATATAGATTAATAGAGCGAAAAACTATTAGTTTAAATATTATATTCATTGAGGATGGATAAATGTACTTTAAAGAATATATTTCACCACAATGAAGAACGAAAACCTCAAATACATGATTTGGTTTTTGAGTTTGAATACTTGCTCAATTGGAAATTGAAGATTTCATGTGGATTTTCAACAGCTTTTGGTTTTAAGCCAATGATATGGCTGAATTATAAAAATAAGCAATACATTGGACTGGACCGGGAAGAGTGGTTACACCTCATGTGCTATAAGGACTATATTCATGATATGCTTAATCGTCGAGATTTTTTAAATTCTATAAATATAATTGATAATGAAAGTGAGAGAGATGTTGAATATAAGTTTAAATATAAAAGGGGTGTTTGTTTTTTAGTTATCGAACAAGGAAACTCTAATATAAAAATCGATTCTGACACTTGGAGATCATTAACTCAAATTCGAGTATTTTTTACATCAATTTTATGTTGGAACAACATTCTAAGAAAACAAATTCTTCATTTCTATTATGAATATTATATACCAACCTGCTCCGCTTTAAACAAAACAAAACTCCAATTCAATGAAATACAAGGAATACATGAAAGGGATGTAAAGATTGAACTGACACGACTTTGTTATGAGATTGGGGAAAAAATGCAACGCAAGATTCTAACAGATGTGAAAATTCATAAATTATATTTAAGAATGGATAATAAATAAATAAATAAATAAAAAATTTACACAAGAATATATGTTTTATTGTTTTTATTGGTTATATTTTCTTTGTTTTTTTCATACAATTTTTAATAATTAATATTTACATTTATTTTTTAACAAAAGAATTTTTTTTAATAACTAATATTTACACTTATTTTAATAATAAAACTTTACAATAATTTACATTAATTTTAACTTTCTTCTTCTTCTTGAAGTCTATCAATTTCCATTAATAGCATGTCAAGCTCATAATCAGGATTGGTTTCCTCTATTGCTGAATGGTACCATGCATATGTGCTTATACCATCACTTTTGATATTTCTTTTATCATCTTGATAACTTAGTATTATTTTATGTAGTTGCATAGTATATAATTGATGCAAACTCGACTTAAAGGTAAGCATATTATCAAATACATTTGATTTATTAAACAGACAATCTCTATATGAACTTAGGCTATACTTATCTAAAATGGTTTTCTTGACCCCCTTCGATTTCTTTACATCATTTTGATCTTGAACACTAAATGAATACATTTTAGATCGCAACCCAACAAACTCTTTCATTATTTTTCCACAATTTTCGTCTTTCATCATACCCAGCACCTTTTTGTTTAAACGAGGAATACCATATATGTTATCTGAAGGATAATCAGATGTGTCAAATTCATCCTGTATGTCCATTTTTATGTCAGCATAGAAGTCATCAGTCCGTATTGTATATATGAATGAATCAGTATCCATATAGTTTAATGACAATTTTGATTTAAATTTGGGCTGCATGTAGCCATAATGGAAATTATACATTTTCCATTTGGAAAGTTCTAGCACACAAAATCCTAAGTAAATAGGTTTATTATAATATGTCTGGAGCCTATTCATTTGAATCGCCACCATGTCTTCTGAAAATATAGACAAACTATGGAAATTGGGCTTAGATATCCAATCTTGGGCTCCCAAATGATTGCAATTCGTTCTGTTCCAGTTTGTTACAATTCTAACATCTTTTCTCTTATCTACATTTTCCATAGTCTTACCATATACCGCATTATTGAGCAATTTGAAGAAGTTTTTCTCAAATGTATTTTTAGCGTTAGCTCTATGCTTGGTATTTAAGTCTATATATGATTTTAACCATGGAGATTGTTTAAAAGTGAGAATCCGATGTATTTTTTTTAGAATCAAACCATACTCTAAACATTGCTTAAGAATTCTGTAGTGAATAATATATGAATGTTTAGTAGAAAAGTCAGCAATTAATTTAGTTTGATTCTTTCCGTAAGGTTTTTTATTTTCCACACAAAAAGGTAGATCATTGTGCGATTCGTGTAAAATGGAGGGATATTCTAAAGTAACTTCATACACATAACCATCATTTGAATTATTGTCTATCCGATTTGGATCCAGATTTAGCTCATCACTTGATAACCATCTGAATCCTCCATATGGAAGATATTCGGACATAGCCCAACCGTAAAGGTTATTGGCATCTAGGTACATTAGAAACTCTGAAGGTTTCTCTTTATCGAAATCCTCTAGATATTTATTGTTTGCTTTTGAATACCTTTTACTACATTGTACAATCCCCCCACGTATCCCTTTTTTAAGGAAATTATACATATCTATATCAGTTAACAACTCCAATTCTATATTTGTGTACTTCAACATAGCATCCCACGAGAGTCCAGGAGCAGTATAGTACTGGCTTGGATCTAGGTTATATATTCCCTTACAAACTTTTCGAAAATTTTCGAATACATCAGTTAGCAATAGAACGTCTGTTTTTAAATAAAACTCCATGTAGTCTTGTAAAGTTTTGCAATCAAATGTGTACCAAATTTTTTTTGCATGCTCATAATCTTCATGTGAACATTCTCTATTGGTAAGTGTGTTGAAAAAGTCTTCCCTCGCTGGAAGTTGACTATCATTTAATTTTTCAAAGGAATTGAGATAGTTGTAAGGGAAAACACCCTTCCTTCTAACCAGATCAAACTCTATTTTTGATGGAAATTGCTCTTTAATTGTACAGAAATCGTTATCCGTAAGATTATTGGCTAAAGTTTCTAAGCTTTCGGGCATAAAACGTAAGGTGTCTAGAAATCTAAGTTCAAGATTGAAATCGTCATTCATTTTTGTATATGTTGATAAAGATATATAACTTTCTTTATTTAGCGGAAGGACTTTTATGTTGTCAGACTTTTCTCCTAACTCTTTAACAAAAAGATGTGAGTCATAAGACGAATAGTTATGAAAATAAATAGGGATAAATTTTGGTTGTTGATATTTTAAGTTGCACATATTATGAGCTGCACCTCTAAATTTGCCAGTTACATGACAATGATCAATTACGCGATCACTACCTAAAAATTTATCACATATGTGGCAATTTACAGCATTTCGAAAACTGAATATTTCTGAAGGGGATAAAGAATCCATTTGTGTCTTTCTCATTAAATAATTAGTATATATATCTTCACAATCCTTAACTAAATAAGCAACAAATTTTTCTGCAGCGTCCCTACCAGTATATATTCTAAACTTATCTATATTATGGTTAATATATTTAATATTATAACTAAAAGCACAGGGAGTATGCTTTTTAGTTAAATTATTATTTTTACTTACTATACATTGGATGTCCTCAAGTATGCACTCAAAATCTGCATACACAACAAAAGGCACATCCATCTGTCGTTGGTGGTCCTTAAATTTAAGTGTAGCGTTATTATAGGATGGTAGCTGGGCTACAATTTTACCACACTCTGCTTGATGTTGCTCCATGATCCTATCACTGTGAGTAAATTGCAGACATACATTACACAATTTAAGAGTGTGTTCGTGTTTTGTCGTTTGGCCGCTTAATAATCTGTAAAAAATTTAAATGAAATCATTTATAATAAATATTATAAAAAGTTATATATATATATATATATATATATATATATATATATATATATATATATATATATATATATATATACTTGACACTTTTAGCTTACCTAGACATATTTTGTATTAGAACGTAATGATGACCAACGATATTTTCCAACAACAATAAGTTGATATGATTACATTTTTCCTTCTTTGTTATATAATACGGACCAACAACTACATTATTTTCCTCATCATAACCAAATACGTTTACGCTGATTCCACTATTCCGCTTCTCAAATATTTTAATATCTTTTAAAGATATTGGAAATATTAAATTCTTAAAATCTAGCGTTACACCATTTTGGGTACAAATGATGTCAGCAGTTATGTCATGAATATTGTATGAGCTACATCGCTGATTACTCTTTATTTGAGAAGTATCTACTGCGGCGATCAGACACCACTTGAAACAATATTGATCGGTGTTTTCTACATTGATGCAAGCTTTTCTTTTTTGAAGTTTTTCTGGTAAACTCATCCAGTTTGCTCCTTTAACTAGAGAAGCTTTATTAATACTTAGCTCTGCTCGGACTATGCGTATCAAAGTCCAACCAGAGTCCTTCTCTTGAAATTCACTCATTTTATTTTGAATTTCTGAAATTTGGTTAGAAAATACTTCATATATTTCATCTCCTCTGGTCAACAAATTCATTTTAGCTCTATGATGAATAATATTGAACTCCAATTCCTCTCCCACAATTTTTACATATTCTGCCACAATACTCATATTAAATTTTATTACAGTGTGGCTTTGTAAATGACTTTCAAGCATCTCTATGAAAATTGATTCATTTTCACCAATGAAATCTTCTAGTAAAAGTTCATCTCTTTTATTATTTAATCCATACATTACAATATTATTTTTGAACGCTTTGCTTATGGTGTAAAATTTCATATTATCTTTATGTCTTCCTTGCGTTTCTTCATCAATGCTGGTATTATTTATTAAATTACCTCCACAAGCATCCGCTCCTTGAAGTTCTCGTTGTTGTTGTTGTTGTTGTTGTTGTTGTTGTTGTTGTTGTTGTGGTTGATACTGTAGTTGTTGATGTTCATGAGTATTTGTGTACCATTGCATGGAGGTAGAGGGTTGTTGCCAATACATTTCTTTTTGTTGTTGTTGTTGTTGTTGTAGTTGATATTGCAATTGTTGGCCAGTATTTGGGTACCATTGCATGGCCGTAGGATATGGTAGCTGTTGTTGAGGATATTGATATTGTTGCTGTTGAGGATATTGATATTGTTGTTGTTCTTGAAGATATTGGTATTGTTGTTGTTGTTGTTGTTGTTGTTGTTGTTGAGGATATTGATATTGTTGTTTTTGTTGTTGAGGATATTGACAAACGTTGAGGATATATATATTGGTCCTCAACACCATGATTTTGGATATGATCCAAGAAACACTTTTGATATTTATATATCTTATTGCACATATTACATTTATATACCATTTTTAATAATTTATAGAATGTATTGTATTTTTTAAGATTTTATATGATGATGATGCACTTGCTAGATACAATGCTGTACTTGCTGCTAGATTAGAGAACGTCTCAATTTATACGAATTACGTTCTATTCTTACATTGTTACAACATACATATGTATGAAGAAAGCATCGTCCTCTTCATCTACCATAAACTTTTCTTCTTCATTTTGGAAGTTTCCATTATAGAAGTATGCCATTTGGTTCTTTGGAATGACATCACATTCACCTATCTCGTTCTCAAAAATATCAATGTATGTATGTATATAAGTGTGCATGGTTTGTTTGACAAATGTCAGCCTCTTTACACAAAAAACAAAAAATAAATAAAACTAAATAAAACCAACAACAAAAACATTAATATCTCACCAGAATACATAATTTCTTTCTATAAATACCCTTCCAGCTCCATCAGCTAAAAAGAATATTACAAAAAAACAAATGCCGAGTACATACTATGATATTTTGTAACATCGCAACAGTGTGTATTAGTGCCAACTTTTGTCATTTTTGAAATTTTTTCTTGTTATGTGGTATTGCTTTCCCTATAAAAAAACATAACGTGAAAGACGTTGCACACATTTTAAAAAATGATTATAACACAAGAAATGCCAGATGTGTACTCGGCATTACACACTCGCTTTTTTATATACATATACGACTACTTACCCACCTTTCAACGCTCAAGTTATTGTAAAAACATACACAAATACACATGCATGAGCATAACGTTGGCTCCCATGATCACGCATCTCTAATTCCCTTTGACAATCCTAAATATCTTACACTTCAATTTTTCCAACCTTCAAGTAAGTTCGTTGCTCATAAATTACATATTTTATTCATCTCTTGAAACTCTTTAAACATAGGAAAATCAAATTAAATAGAACCAACAACAAAAAACATTCATAGATTTCCCACAAGCATACATAAATAAGGTCTTCTAAAATTACCTTCCATGGTCACCATCAAAAAAGAAAATAAAAAAAACTAAAGCAACATTTCCTTTATGCAAACACATACACACACACCATAAACCTGCTGCAACCACTTGACAAAAAAAAATCACACTTCAATTCAAAATTAAAACAAAAACATACGTACAAAATCAAACTAAACCAAAACCAACAACAAAAACATTCATAGATATCCCACAAGCATAAATAATTTCTTTCTTTCCAAAATACCCTTCCATCTCCATGAGCTAAAAAGAATATTACAAAAAACTAAGGCAAAATTTGCTCGATGCGTGCTCTCACTTAAAAAAAAACATTGCACTCTAAAACCATAAACCTGCTGCAACCACTTGACAAACAAAAAAATCAAAATTAAAACAAAAATCTAAAACATACATACAAGTTTGCGCGCAAACATAATAAACTACGAGTATGTACATCAACCCAAAATTAAAACAAAAACATACGTACAAAATCAAACCAAAACAAAACCAACAACAAAAACATTCATAAACCTGCTGCAACCACTTGACAAACAAAAACATACGTACAAAGCATGCGTGCCAACGAAAATAAACTACGAATATGTACATCAAACTATCCTTATCTCACACTTATGCTCACACAACAAAACAAAACATCATCATCACATACATATGCATCTACAAACCATCGAGTACCCTCGTCACTTCACACCCTTGACTTTAATTACCTAAATTTTCCCATAAATTATAAATTTTCAATTTTAATTACCCAAATTTGACAATTTTAATTGTTATAGAACCGGCAGTTCCCTACTACTATTGTGATTAGTATGACGTGCAGCTTGTGATGCAAACAGTAGTCGAAGACGATCTACTAACTCATTGGGATCATCCCAATATATATAGTTTTGTTTTCGGGGGTTAAAGCGCATCATTCCATCACCTTTATAACTAGGAATTGCTGCATTTGCTACTGCATTAGATACACTCTTGTAACTATTTTCTTTAAATATTTTTTGAATTATATGCTTATATTTATATCCTCTCGTCCCCTTGATCTGACCATCAGGTTTATAGTCTCTCCTGTATGCATTAGTTGTAATTAAATTTTTTTGTAGATTTCAAGTTCAAATTTGTCATAGTTTTTTGGTATTTTATGAAACATTAAAGAAAACAAACCAGGTGTTAGAGCCCATCTTTGACCACCGACTTGAATTTTATCTTCATTTAGCTCAATGTTACTACTACCAAATTTCCATTCGTTATTGTAAACTCTATGTGGACCATAGTAAGTATCTAATTCATTTCTCGCTTCCAAGAGTGCTAAGTCTGTACAACTCTCTTCAGTATTGGAAATCTGTGAGTAAAACTCATCTTCATCCTTATCACTGACGTCATAAGCATCATTAAATAAGATGGTGTTATCAAATATTGATCCTTCTACAAGTTTCTTTGGTGTACTTGTCTCTAACTTGACTGATGCTTTCAAGGAATTTAAACTTTTGTTGTTCTCAAGTTTTGTTTGGAATTTACTTTCTTCTTTCTTGGGGATTCTTCCAATATTTTTAGAACTATTTATAAATTCTTTGAGAGGTTCTGTTAGAGGTTTAAATGTATGTCTTAGTTGTTCAAGTGTATCTATTTCACCAGTTTTTATACTACGGAGCTTTTTCTTCAAGACATTTGTTGTAACCAGCTTGTTGTAACCAGCTCTTTTAAAACTTTCTCATCCATGTTTAGTATCGTCAAATATCAGATCAGTTATCAGATCAGTTATCAGGTATCAGATCAGGTTATCAGATCAGTTATCAGTTATTAGAACAGATTATCAGACCAGTTAACAGCTATCAGAACAGGTTATCAGATCAGTTATTAGAACAGGTTATCAGACCAGTTAACAAGTATCAGTACAGGTTATCAGATCAGTTATCAGGTATAGGAACAGGTTATCAGATCAGTTATCAGGTATAGGAACAGGTTATCAGATCAGTTATCAGGTATCAGATTAGGTTATCAGATTAGGTTATCAGATCAGCTTATCAGTTAATGTTATCAGAAACTTTACAAAATTCATATCGCTTGCCACATGATCACTATAAACATGCTTCATATTTTTCCCATCTTGTTTAAACATTATAATTACATTGGCATTGTCTCTTATCAAATGTTTTGGAATTCTGGTATACGTTTGACATAAGTAAAATGAATCAACATTCTTATGTCGTCCCATACAAAAATATGCACGTATATTATTTTGCTTTTTGCATGCAACATCGTCAAATATCATAATTGAATTGCTTTTAGCTTCATTAGGGTAAATAACGGATTCATTATCTGTAAATGTGTAATATCCCATTCCTTTTATTGGTAAAATTAAATTTCTCAGGTATTCATATTTCGGCTGATATAACGATTTTGATTATAAATAGATGTTTTTAAACTTAAGTCCATTAGGACTTTCTATCAAGCTAATCATAATATTAGTCTTTCCACAATTTGATGGACCAACTATTAGAGCACGAATAGAATTTGGTAAGAGGGCACTATGCTTTATTTTTGAGCTGATGTTTGATGAAGCATCAATATTACGGATTAAAATATTTTTATGTTGTTTTACTAACTGCATTTTTGTAACTAAATGCAATTCATAAATACTACATTTTATTATAGAAAAAATAAAATAATATGGTTATACGATATCGGAAATCGTTTAGTCATAAGAAAACTGTCATTGGAGAAGGTTTAGTTAACAATATAATAAACTCTCTACCTGTTGAACTTCATCTTCCTGGATATCAGTACTGTAGACCTGGAATAAAACTACAAAAACGTTTAGGTAGAGGTGATAAAGGAATTAATTTATTGGATTCTGCTTGTAAAGAGCACGACATTGCTTATTCTAAGAATAAGGACTTAAGTACTAGACATAAAGCTGATAGAATACTTGAAAACAAAGTTTGGAACCGAGTTCTTTCAAAAGATAGCACTCTCACAGAAAAATCATTTTCATATATGGTTACTAACGCAATGAAAGTCAAATCAAAGTTTGGTATGGGTGTGCAGAAAAAGAAAAATGATAAAAAAAATATTTTAAATGCCAAAAAGCTGTTTAGTACATCAATTAGAGATGAATCAAAAATGTTGAAGAAAAAACCGCTGGATATTAACTCAGCTATTAAAATTGCACGAAAAACTATTAACAGTTCTTTGAAGGGGAAAAAATCACAAATTATAGCACCACGTATAATACGTGTTCCAAAAATTGGTGGTTTTCTGCCATTAATTCCAATTTTAATTGCTCTGGGCACAATTGGCAGTCTAGCGACTGGAGGTGCTAATATATCGAAGACTGTAACTGCAACAAAAAATGCAAAGAGACAACTTGAGGAAGCAGCTAGACATAATAGAACGATAGAATCTATAGCAGTAGGTGAAGGACTTTTCCTCAAACCTTATAAGAAAGTTTATGGTTTGATTTGTAAAGCAAACTCAAAAAACTAATGCAAATGCTGCCCACTAGACCATTGACCGATGTTGACCTACAAATTTTTTCATCAAAAATTCCATACTTTAGAGGAGTTTATATGTTGAACACTCTACCAAAACGTGCGAGGAAAAGAGGATGTGGAATAATAAATTTAGATATGTCAAAAGGAGTTGGCACACATTGGGTAGCATATTTTAAAAACAATAAAGAAATAGAATATTTCGATAGCTTTGGAAACTTACAACCTACTGCAGAAGTAATCAAATATCTGGGTAAAAATATAAGATACAACTATAATCAATATCAGAAGTTTAATACATTTAATTGTGGTCATTTATGCCTTCAATTTCTGTATGACATAAATAAAAAGACTAGAATTTAAAATTAAATAATTTATATAAAATTTTGTTTTATTATGTTTCCAACTATCTCGTACGGTTTTCATGCTCAGGAGGTTCCAACCCTTCTCGCCAGCCGCGTATTCGAACACAAAAAAAACATATTCAAGAAAAAAAAACACGACATTGAACTCACTACATACCACACTGTATCACAAGATATCACGAGAAACCGCCATAGGAGATAGATGTTGTTCTCCTTTCATGCCCACCCAACCTAGTCATGATAAAATGTTCAAATACCAAGTTTTTTCTTCATGGCCCACATTCCACCTGACCTTTTTCTTTCCTTACCTTTCCTTCGTCACCTTTATTTTAAATTATTTATCCATACATAATTTTCTTGTAAACGTTATAAAAGATATTTTTTTTATACATATATATATATATATTTTTTTAAACCTATTTCTATTTCGTTCTTACTTAAATCTATTTCCTATTCCTATGTATTTCTATATACATATATATTTACAAATAATTTTTAAATTTATGTCTACTTTTTATTTTAATTTATTTTTTTATACTATCTTATTTTTATATTAATGTTCAATTTCTTTATTTTCGTTGTTCCTATTTTTTGTTATTATATTTTTTTCATGACCTATAATATATTTTTTTGTTTATTTAATTTTTATTACCCTTCTAATCCTTTTATCTTTTGATATATATATAATTTTCTTAAGCTAAATTTGCTAAACTTCCTCCCTATCGAAACTCTGCGCTAACTGTTTCTTTCCTTTTGGTTATATATTGCTTAATTTCTTTTTTCTTGAACTCTACTAGGCACAAATCAAATTCTTTAATACTGCACTTTATACTGATTTTATTACTACTGCATGAAAACAAAATCCCTAACCTACAGGAGCTCCCTAAGGCCAAAGACATACAGATTCTACTTTTTCTTATACTTTTGATGTGAGCTCTTTTTTCTATGTTTTTTCTATGTTTTTATCAACTTCTCTTACCAAATCGGAACGCATAGCGCAAAGTCCGAAAACTTAACCTACTTTTAGGGATAAAATAACTACTTGTTACCAACTACACTTAACACTATTAGCACTAATAAACATACAGTATACATATATAAAAAAATGAATAATATTTTTAAATATTAAAAAAAAAAAATTTAATAGAACGGCAGGTAATGAAATTATATATGTCTTAAAATTTTCACTGCCTTCAATTTCTTGTTTTACATGTTTTTCAGCACCCAAACGCTGAGCGAAGTTATTTTGTTTAGCTTCTTCGCCGTTCTTTTTCTCGCACTCACACTTATGTCTACTAACAGAAAAGGTTACCTGGTTCTGTGGTGACAAATGATTAGAAGGGCCTTATTTTTCTTTCTTCCTTGGAGAAACTTTCAGCGTTATTTCTTTCTTCCTTGGAGAAACTTTGAGCTTTCTTTCTTGAGCCCTCCTAGCCTAGTTTCCTTCTTCCTGTACTTTCCGTTTACAATTAATTTGTCTTCCCTTGTCGAACGTATCTGTTTGCTGACAAAACAGAGATAAACACACACACTTAAAACCTTTCACACATTTGATTTGGTGGTATTTCAGTTTTTTCTTTTCTTTTAATATACCTACATTTTCTTTCTTCTTGTGTTCCTTAAACTATTCAAATCACTATTTAAATTTTACTTTTTTGCCACTTATTTATATTTTCCCCTTTTAAAACTTTCTTTTACTATGTTTTGTTTGTGAGCACTTCTGTTGATTTTTCTGTAGTGATCGCTGATCTGGCATTCTAATTTTTCTGGACCTCTCAATTTTCCCTTGAAATTTTCCCATTTTCCATCTTCCATCCAATATATTCTCTCGGTTTTTACTCCATCTTTTTTTTAAGTTTTAGATTTTTCTTTTCTCATTATTATACTGCGAGTTTCGCGCTCATTTCTCCATCTTTTTTTCAAAGCTCTAGACTTTTCCTTAAATATTTTTTTCATGATTTAAATATTTTTTCTTTCCACTACTAGCTAGCTATTTGTTTCGTTCTGTCTACATAAAATCTTCTTATTTTCCTAGATCTTTCCGGATTTCCTCCCTGATTGTCCCTGCCAAGTTTTTCTTCTAACAGGTTCTCATGTTTTCAGATAGTGTTTTTCTTTTTTCCAGTTCTTTACTATTTTCAATTATAACCGTTTTCACTATCTAATTATGAATGAATGCACATCCCTGTTATGGTTTTCACATTCTTTTACAATCAGTACGTATTACACTACACAGTGCTAGCAACTGTAGCATGTGTATGAGAAAACGTCATTTGAAGAATTTGATAATCATCATTTTACACAACAAAACAAAACAACACAGAGCAAAGGAATAAAAACAAACTTTTTTGATGCTACATAGAAAATAATGTTTTCTTTAAAAAAAAGGAAAATTAATTATCCATTCATATAGTGGGAGTGAAAGAGAAGAAGGAAAACATAAAAAGGAGAGTTTCTTATTGCTCAACATTCTTATTGGGCCTACTTTGGAAGTGACCAATTTATTTATGTGTGTGCTTATTAACCTACATACATATGTACGTGTGTAAGACAGGTGGCTGAAACATTGATATCAACATATGTTACATAAATAATTAAATAAAACTATACCAGAATAGTCACCTACCAACGTTTACGCACTTTACATAATTGTTTTGTCGGTTGGCCTTTAATTTATTTGTTATTTTTTTTCTTACAGTCTGCCTGGCCCTACCTCGGCCTGCAACAAAACTCCGGGTCATACGGCTGCCTGTCGTAGGAAACGGTGTGCGGGGCACTGTGTTTCAGTTCATCAGCCCAACGTGGGGAACCCCTATGACCCTGACAAGTATCAGCACTATACTTAGCCGGGCAATAGTTCCAGAATTTTGATGCTTGTAATTTGTATTGGATTGTAAATATAGTTTGTGCCTAGGTAATTCTTTAAAACTTCATTATTTTCCTAACATTCTTCACCTTACATATTGCTCATTTACTTTAGTTTTTCTTTCAGCCTATACGTTTTTATAGATTTGATGTCTTGTTTTGTGCGCAAACTTTGATATTTAAAAAAAACTCGATTTTCGTTCAGTTTCTCTTTTAGATTCGGGACTTGTGACTTAAATTTCCAACTGTTCCAGAGGAATCTTCGCATGAATCTGATGCCTTCCTAGACCTGGCTCTCTCACCAATTTTTTTGCAAAGGCAAAAAAAGTAGAGGCTACCCTTTTATGAATATACATATATTATTCTTGTTACCAATTTAAAATTGGTAGGGCACTAATGGTGCCAGTCATTTGTGAAACGAACGCCCTTTTGATGCAATTATTGTTTAATCTACGTCCTTAGACTGCGTCATCAATTACTCGGGTCATGCTTCTATCATTTTTTTATTTCATGCCTATGGAAGTATCCAGAATTCCAATAACCTTTATGAGTAAAGGTTTCAGAATTCCCCAAACTCATCTGGATTTCTCAATATGCTTATTTTACGGGAAGTATTAACGTTTTCAGCTCTATAAAGAACTATTACTTTGTGTTGAGGATTTTATCGCTTTATCGGTAGCCCTTCAAAAATATAAATCATCTGGCAACCTGTTCTGCTGTCTCTAGTTAGAATATAAAAAACAAAGAAGAACAATGAATTGACGTGTGGAGCATATTCGAACATACTTACTAGAATTACTTAAAATCGTATTTTCTAATCATCTTAATAAAAATTATCATTTAAATAAAATTGAAAATCTGGAACATTGGCATCCCTTGCGGGGAATACGATTTATATTTGATTCTGCTCCGACTTGTGAATAAAAGGCAAAGTAGTCTTGAAATAGTTAAGTGGTCACGGCTCTCGTCAACATCGACAGGCACACTTCTAAATCGTGTGCTGCTATTATCATTGAAAGTCAGCGCTGGAAGCTGAAAATTGGAATCTGGTAGTGCGTATCAGGGAAAACTATAGAGTCTGGACAGGTGGTGCTCTGTGATAAGGCTATCTTACTGTAAGAAAACATAACCTTACTTTGGGCATGCTGTGTTGAGGCCTATCGTCATTTAATTAGTTCACAATACAACACATACAACCCGTTTTGTACATAAGATACAGGCTCATCAGTTGCATTGTCTTGTAGATATTAGCACTAATCAGTGTTTAGCAACGCCACCTAGGTGTTAATGACTATATACTCACCACAGTCAAATGGTGGTAGCTCGCTACCGTATTTAAACTGGCAATACTGCATTCGTTCATCTGACGTTTGACATTTATACTACAAACATACAACTTCTTAAATAGGCAAAATGGAAACAAAACTTTCTGCTTTAACTAAAGTTAAAAGTTCCATTCATCTTTTTGCAACAAATACACGGAAAACTGCCAAAAACAAACAAGGCAAAGGCTTTTTGGAAGCCAAAAAAACGCTACTTGAAAGTTACTGGTAAAAATACTTTGTTTGAAGAACTTTCATCAAGTCCCGAAAATAAGAACGGGGCACAAGCAGGCGAGCTGAGCAGCGAGAGTTTTGCTGAAATGGAGATAACATACGCAGAAACTATGGGCGATTTGTATGATGCACTATATAATTTAACTACCCTTGAAAGGGCATCTAGTTCCACCCAAAATACTACCATGCAAGCAACAGCGCCCACAATTATTCAAACGCAAACAAGTGTCATGCCGCGCATTTCCATACCCCCATTTGATGGAAATTGCTTGCATTGGTTTCCTTTTAAGGATATTTTTGAGTCCATCGTAACCAACAATCCTGTGTTGACAAATACACAGCGCCTACAGCACTTAAAAGATTCCTTGACTGGAGGAGCGAAACATTCGTTGGACAATATTACTACAACAGACAGTAATTTTAGTGTGGCATGGGATTTGCTAAAAGGTAAATATGAGAATAAACGAATAATAATTAATGCCCATATTGCAGCAATTTTGAATTTACCTACAATGCAACGAGAAACCGCTGCAACTCTTCGATCATTTTGTGACGGTTTAACATCATAATTGCGAGCATTGGAGCACTTAGGGCGGCCAGTACAACATTGGGATGACTGGTTAATTTATACAGTTGTCCACAAATTGGACCCAGTAACCCGAAAAGCGTGGGAGCTATCTCTAAACGCCGAACATGATTTACCATCGTTTGAGGAATTAAAACAATTTCTACAAAACTACTAATTCACTGGAAATAGTGCAAATATATAATGAACCGAAGCCTACTAAAATGGCTGATAATAACAAAACCAAAACAACTCCAGTTAACAACTACTACACAACACCAAATCAATGCCCTTTATGCAAAGAAAAGCATTTCATATTATTTTGTTCACAATTTAAAAATAAAACTGGTCCGGGCAAGTTAGAAATAGTAAAAAAACATAACCTTTGCAGAAATTGCTTACGACAAGGGCATTTTAGCAGTACATGTTCATCGCAGCATCGGTGTCACACATGCAAAGAGGCGCACCACAGTACTTTGCATGATTGTTTTAATCTGAAATCAGATACGGTTAATAAAAATGTTAACAACAGGCAACAATCAATGGCAGCTAATAATTCAACAGTCATGAATTCGAATTGTTCTGCCCACCTTGCCTTGGTACCGCAGTAGTTGAAGCAAGTTCGTCAAATGGCAGGAAAATGATTTTACGTGTATTGATTGATAGTGGCGCTGAATCCACATTTATCAGTGAATATGTCGTGCAGCAACTAAAACTGAGAAAAGATTCTGTAAATGTCCCGATAAATGGTGCTGCAGGTGCTAGTACAGCTACGGCAAAAAGTGTCACATCTGTCACTCTACGGTCCTTACAATCCGATTTTGAACTGTGCTGCACAGCACTTGTTTTATCAAAAATTGGCAATCTGACTCCTACTACTGTAGTCTCAGATAATAACCTAAAACAGTTTTCGCATTTAAATTTAGCAGACCCAAATTTACATATACCAGGATTTATTGATATGATTCTAAGTGCAGGCGACTATGTTGCTATACTTTTAAATGATATTAAGCGCAGCTCGAATAGTCAGCTCGTTGCACAAAGCACTCATTTTGGCTAAGTTGTATTTGGGTCCATCGCAAACCATGAATTAAAATGTGAACAATCCGTTACCTGTTTAACTACAAATTTGGAAATCGATAAAGTCCTTCGTGACTTCTGGTAAATCGAGAGTTTATCTAATGACTTTAAAAAAAAAATTTAACAAAAGATGACCAATTTTGCGAAAATTGGTTTGAAACGACAACAACAAGAGATGTAGATGGTCGATACATCGTTCGTTTGTCAATTAAAGAAGACGCGGAGCTTTCGTTACTTAAATCCAGTAAGCAAGACGATTTAGTACTGTTTCGGCACATGCAAAAACGACTCAACCGTGATTCGTAACTTAAGGCATTGTATCAAGGTTTTCTTACAGAATATCACGATTTGGCTCATATGGAAATTGTCAACAACGAAAGGTGGGAGCCAGAAAAGGTTTGCTATTTACCACATCACGGCGTATATAAGGAAAACAGCACCACTACCAAACTAAGGGTGGTATTTAATGCTGCTAAACGGAATGATGTCGGTGTTTCCTTAAATGATTGCTTGCATATAGGACCGAAACTGCAGAATGACTTGTGGACTATAGTCTTAAAATGGCGAAAACATAAAATTGTTTTCACTGGGGACATCGCGAAGATGTACCGCCAGATATGGCTGAACAAGCAAGATACAGATTTATTGAGAATTCTGTTGAAAACTGATTCATCTGAACAGCCTAATATCTACCGATTGCTAACCGTAACATACGGTACAAATTGCGCGCCATACCGAAGAAGTTAATTATCCTGTTGCTGCTGCAACAGTGTTGAATGATTTTTATGTGGATGACGTTCTTTCAGGCGGTGATACTGAAGAGGAAGTCACAAAAAATCGTCTTGAACTACAAACTTTATTACACTCTGCAGGATTTACGTTACGCAAATTTCATTCTAATTCTTGGAAAGTCTTACAAAACATCGAACCATCTGATCGTGGTGAGGGCGACACATATAATTTAGATCCAATAGAAAAAACGACAGCTTTGGGTATCGGTTGGCTGCCTAAAACCGACGAGTTTTGTTACAAGGTGTCGTTAGATTACACTATCCAACATTTTTCGAAACGACAGATGTTATCTGATGTCTCTAAGTTGTTTGACCCACTTGGATTATTAGCTCCAGTCATAATACGCGGTAAGATCTTTCTACAACAACTTTGGCTTACAGGTCTCCAGTGGGACGACCCTTTACCTGACAAATTACTACAAAAGTGGAAGGCGTTTCGTACTGAATTGCAACAGTTAAGTACATTAAGAATTCCACGGTGGATAGGTGTTCGAAGTTCACATCAACGTTGTGAAATTCATATATTTGCTGATGCCTCGAGCACTGCATATGCAGCTGTTGCGTACCTTCGAATTTCATCGGAGGAGGCAATCCGTACAACTCTACTAACGGCGAAAACGAAGGTGGCACCTCTGAAAAAGTTAACGATTCCTCGACTCGAGCTATGTGCTGCCTTTTTAGGCACAAAGCTGTTGTATAAGGTAAAAGAAGCCCTAAAAATTGATATCGTTAATACAACACTATGGTCAGACTCCAACACAGTTCTTTGTTGGATACGTACGGATCCTGGTAAATTAAAAGAATTTATTGCCAATCGAGTAATAAAAATTCAGCAGTATAGTACAGCAAGCGAATGGCGTTATGTTCCAAGTATGGATAATCCTGCCGATCAAGCTTCGAGGGGTCTTCCAATAGAACAGTTTCTTAATCACAGACTCTGGTGGCATGGGCCTCAATGGTTGGAGTCGCATGAGTGTAACTGGCCAAAAATGCCCGAACTCAATATGGCCATCATTCCAGAAATAAAATCTAAGCAATTGTTAACAACAAACGTCAATAATATAACTTTTGAAGACCAATTACTAAGGCGTTATTCGAATTTAGACAAACTACTTGCTGTGGGGGCATGGTGCAAACGTTTTATACACAACTCACGACATACTCACAAGATAACATCAAAAAATTTGTCATGGCATGAGCGTAATGCTATACTACGTCAAATCATAAAACATGTCCAAGAAACCAGCTTTGCTAATGAGATGAGCTCGATTCAAAAGGGTGAAGCCATTTCAAAAAAGAGCAAAATTTGGAAATTGCGCCCTATAAAAGATTCTAATGGTATGTTGAGACTCGGAGGTCGTTTGATAAATGCTAACATAAGTTTCAATGAGAGATGTCCGCTCATATTGCCGAAAAACAACGCGCTATCAAATTTAATTATCGTTCAAGCACATGAGAGGACTTTACATGGGGGTGTCCAAGTAACTTTGCAGTACATTCGTCAAAAATATTGGCTTATCGATGGCAGACCATCCGTAAAAAAAATTATTAAAAACTGCGTTATCTGTTTCCGCCAAACATGCGTACCATCAACACAGTTATTGGGGAATCTGCCATCTGAACGGTGCAACACAGCAATGCCATTTCTGAATGCAGGGGTGGACTACGCCGGTCCTTTTCATATTCGTACCACTAAAGGCAGGGGCTATCGAAGTTATAAAGGATATGTGGCATTGTTTATTTGCTTGGCTACCCGTGCTATCCACTTGGAGCTGGTCAGCGATATGACAACTGAATCATTTATCGCGGCTTTGAAAAGATTCACCGCCTGTAGAGGTACATGCTCCGACTTATTCAGTGATCGAGGTACAACATTTGTTGGCGCAGACACACTATTGAAATCTGAACTGCAAGCCTTTAATGCACAACTTGATGCAGCCTCTGTTTACGCAGCAAAATGTGGAATTCAATGGCATTTCATTCCACCAGCTGCCCCTAATTTTGGTGGAATTTGGGAAGCCGGGGTGAAATGCATGAAATATCATCTGAAAAGATCTGTCAACACTTCTACATTGACATTCGAAGAATTATACACGTTATTAAAACAAGTGGAGGCTTGTTTAAGCTCACGGCCATTAACGGTTGCAACCGATGATCCATCCGATCTTTGTCCCATAACCCCAGCTCACTTCCTGATATGTAGAGCTATTTTAACAGTACCTGAGGCCAGTGTTTTAGATGCAAAACCCAAGCTAACTAATCGGTGGAAGCTTTTGCGACAAATGCAACAGACATTTTGGCGTAGATGGTCGGTGGAGTATTTGCAACAACTGCAAACGCGTACGAAGTGGGGCACGGTACAAAAAAATGTGGAGTTAGGTCAAATTGTGCTAATAAGAGACCACAATGGTCCACCAGCTCGATGGTTATTGGGCCGGATTACTGCTGTTCATCCTGGTACTGATGGACTGGTCCGAGTGGTTAGTATTAAAACTGCCTCTTCTGAAATACGACGCCCAATTAGTAAGATATCGCCACTTCCCATCGATGGGTCTAGCCGAGATGACAATTCCACCGGTGAAGCTGATACTGTGGATGACGGGGTTCCCAATGGTGGGCGGCACGAATGATTTAAGATAATAGTGCCAGTTCGTCTTCGTTCAAAGACGAGGTGGGCGGTATGTTGAGGATTTTATCGCTTTATCGGTAGCCCTTCAAAAATAAAAATCATCTGGCAACATGTTCTGCTGTCTCTACTTAGAATATAAAAAACAAAGAAGAACAACGAATTGACGTGTGAAGCATATTCGAGCATACTTACTAGAATTAATTAAAATCGTATTTTCTAATCATCTTAATAAAAATTATCATTTAAATAAAATTGAAAATCTGGAACACTTTGTGAACCCCTTATTATTTCTTTTCAGGTGTTTCTATGTTAAGTATGGTACACGATTATTGGATGGTAAAAATAACGGGGCTCCACAAACATTCATATCACAGATCGAAATCAGATATTTTTCCTATCACTAGTATTGCACTTAAACATAATATCACAGCTGGTATTTCTAAAACTATGTGTATTTAAGCTATATCATAGATATTATTGTATAATTGCAAAAATAATTAATAATCAACTACAATGTAGGACAACACGACAGATAATATGGTGTATAATTACTTAATTAAATAATCACATTATCCTAATATTGCACTTTATCATAAATTACTTTTGACATTATTGCCAATTCATTTTCCTCCTTTATCTTTTAATATCTTTAGCGTGATATATGCCTATTTTTGTACCATTTAAGTTTTCCAGCTCGTACATGTTCTTACCTACAGGCCGGACCACCCTACATTTTAAAAACTTCCAAGACAATTTTGCATTTCGGTTCTTGGCGAAGTCGCTCAACAAACTGTTTCGCCGGTAGACTTCCTGGCCGGGACTAAATATCACTGTTCGGGCTCTTTTGTTATAGGCATTCGCGCTCCGCTCATAAGCTGTATTTAAATTTTTCTTTATTTGCTCCCTCACATTTTCGATTTTACCTTCTTCGCCACTCAGCGTCACATATATGTGACATGGGGTGTTCAAAAAAAACTCATGTCACATATATGGGTCGCATAATTAATCAAATTTAGTAATTTGTTTCTTCATGATAGTTTGTAGTAAGTAATTTTATTGTAAATTTGAGTCTCTGGAAAGGTTTTTTTTTACTGCGGTTTGTGGATACACTCATCAGTTATTTTAAAATTTCCTTTTTTTTTGTTTGTTCGTGAGTTTTTATTGAAAACGCGAAAAATAAGTGAGTGGCGAACGTGTTAATGGAGTTATATTGTGGTCGGTGAGTGACTGCAACTTTCTTCCTAATTCATACTCCGCTCCACTCGAATACATATGGTATCCAAAAAGAGAAAAAATGGAGTATATCCCGTAGCTGTATGTACTGCTGTTCTCAAAGCGCACTGTATTTCGGATAAATATAAATCCCAATCTCTATGGTCCGCTTTCAGATAAGCTCGTATCGCATTTAATACAGACTGATTAACTCTTTCACTTGCATTGCTTTGTGGGGAGTATACTGCTGTTTTTATGTGCTTTATGTGGTATGTTTTCATCAAATTTTCAAAGTTTTTCGCTGTAAATTGTGCTCCATTGTCACTGTGTATGATTTCGGGAACTCCGAATTTATGGAAAATTTCACGCACTAAGAACTCTATAACATTGCCTGTAGATGCTTCTCTCATAGCTTTCAAAAACACAAATTTCGTAAAATGGTCGACGACTATGAAAATAAAACAATTACCAATTACCATTTTTAGACCGGGGATATTTCCCCATAAAATCTAATACAATTTTTGAAAGGGCCTTTCAGTGATGACCTGTGTACCTATTTCTGGGCGCATAACGTAGTTCGTGGGCTTCGTCTCCTGACAGACTTGGCAGTTCCTTATAAACATTTTTGTTTGGAATGCCATTTTAAGCCAATAGAAAAATCTCTTCACTCTTGCGATGGCTTTCGTTATTCCACCATGTGACGATGTTACAGCTGTGTGGGCCTTTTCTATAATAGCTTGAGTTATGTTGGAGGGGATCCAAAGCTTCCATTTGCACTCATCTTCATCCTGCTCAAAGGACTCTTTCCTGAAAATCATGCCATTTTCAACTTTTAGATCCAGCAAACTTTCCTTATTTTTTTCAATCGTTTGTATCAGATCTAGATATTCTTCGCTTTCAAATTCCATGGTCTCAAAGTCAAATAAATCTTGCATGTTGAGCTCGTCAACCTTTTCCTGGGTGGGCAATCTGGACAACATGTCTGCCACCACATTATCTGAGCCTTTCCTGTGCATTATTTCGAAGTCATAGGCTTGAAGTTGCAATGACCAATGCGCCAATCTACCTGTTAGGTCTTTTAGGGACATTAGCCATTTAAGACTCGCGTGGTACATCACAATCGTGAATGCCATCATCTCAACGTAAGGCCGGAACTTTTTTACAGCCATTATTGCAGCTAAACATTCTTTTTCTGTTACGCTGTAATTCTTTTGACAGTCGTTCAACTTTTGCGAATAAAAGGCTATGGGATTTTCAACACCGTCTTCATTTATCTGGTACAAAACTGCACCTAGTCCGTATTCACAAGCGTCGCATTGAATGAAAAATCTTTTAGAAAAATCTGCATGTTTCAGGACTGGTGCGGACGTAAGTGCTCTTTTCAGCTTTTCAAATGATGTTGTTGCCTCTGGTGTCATACTAAACTTTTTTGCATTTCTTAGCGTGTCTGTCAGGGGTGGTGCTATTGCTGCAAAATCTTTAATAAACCGGCGATACCAGCCGGCCGTCGCTAGGAAACTACGCACTTCTCGAGGAGACTTTGGCAATTTAATTTCTCTAATGGCCTTAATTTTATCTGGGTCAATTCTGTGCACTCCACCCCCTACAATAAAACCAAGGTACTTTAGTTGCTTAAAGCAAAATTGAGACTTTTTAAGTCCAATCGTTAGGTTTGCGTTTTTAAGGCACTGGGCAATATCTCTCAAAAGTTCTAAATGTTTTTCGAAACTATCCGATATTATTAATAAATCATCTAAATAGATGAATACGTTTTGCTTTAATTTCTGTGGCACTACTCTGTCCATTAAGCGGCAAAGTCTTTGAGCGGCGTTGCAAATGCCGAAAGGCATCACTCGGAATTGGTAGAGTGGTCGGCCTGCTACCGTAAATGCAGTATATGGCTTGCTTTCTTCCTCTAATTCTATTTGCCAAAAAGCGAACTTTAGATCTACGCTACTAATGTAATACGTCTCATATATACGGCTAAGAATTCCATCCATATTTTGTAACGGGTACGCATCCTTTATTGTTAATTTGTTTAATTTTCTCGCGTCTACACAGAAAAGTTTAAAAGAAATGTAGAAATAAAATTATAAAAAAGAAAATAAAAAGAAATCAATAATAATCAATAAAATACAACAAAATTATGTGAATAAATAACGTACATTTAAAACTTTAATTTATTCAAAACAATTTTTCTTCTTTTCAGAAATTTTCAGCACATTCTAATTCAGGTGACGAAAGACGGATTGGAAGGTCAAAGCGGTTTTATTTCTTGGCTCTCGCGATATAAGTCAAATTTTACTCTACTCAATATATGTATAATTCCCTCGTAGGCGATAACTCGTACGATCATCTGTACACAAAATTTCAGAGAGATTACGAGTGACAATCGGTCTCCCTAGATACATCTAACCTCGCCCGTGATTTTCTTGACGAGAGGCTATCTAGCGGTTCCGACTTATTTAACCCGCTTACGGAATCAACACAAAAAAAGGCAATATATACACTAAACAAAAACAAACCAGGACTGCTCACCGTACAATTAGAGATACTTTTGGGATCTTCTAAGATATTGGATTTTCTCCTGGGGAAGTATTTATTAATAAAACTTTCAATAATTCCAAATGCACCTATGTACTAACTACTATTAATTTTCTTTAGTTTTTAAACAGCGGCTACGTAGGTGAACTTTTCCTTAATTGGAATTTTTGTTTTGGGCTATTGTTTAAACTTTATTGGGATATTGATACATGCCTAGATGTCATTACATGTTTCTACAAAAAAAAATTTGGACGCCATTTAGCGCCAAACCTCATTAATTTTGGGCGCCATTTATGTTGCAAACCGGTTGACCTGTCGTGTTTTTCCAACTAGCTCGTACGGTTTTCATGCTCAGGAGGTTCCAACCCTTTTCGCCAGCCGCGTATTCGAACACAAAAAAAAACATATTCAACAAACAAAAAACACAAAATTGAACTCACTACATACCACACAGTATCACAAGATATCACGAGAAACCGCCATAGGAGATAGATGTTGTTCTCCTTTCATGCCCACCCAACCTAGTCATGATAAAATGTCCAAATACCAAGTTTTTTCTTCATGACCCACATTCCACCTGACCTTTTTCTTTCCTTACCTTTCCTTCGTCACCTTTATTTTAAATTATTTATCCACACATAATTTTCTTCTAAACGTTATAAAAGATATTTTTTTTTTATACATATATATATTTTTTTTAAACCTATTTCTATTTCGTTCTTACTTAAATCTATTTCCTACGATATACATATATATTTACAAGTAATTTTTAAATTTATATCTACTTTTTATTTTAATTTATTTTTTTATACTATCTTATTTTTATATTAATTTTCAATTTCTTTATTTTCGTTGTTCCTATTTTTTGTTATTATATTTTTTTCTTGACCTGTAATATATTTTTTTGTTTATTTAATTTTTATTACCCTTCTAATACTTTTATCTTTTGATATATATACAGGGTGGGCCAAAAGAAACCAAGGGGTGTAAAAGTTTAATAACTTTTTTGTTTATTAACTTTTTTTTATTTTTTCTTTCAGATTATATAATATACAAAATGGAAATTTTTTTACACTAAGTATGAAAAATGATGTCTCTTAAATGACCACCGTTTTCAGCTTCGCACTGATGGGCTCTTTTTAGAGCATTTTCCATAACATCTTTCAAAACTTGTGGCTGTAGCGTTCGAATTTCTGCAACAATGTTTGCCTTGAGTTCAAGGATTGTCTCTGGCTTGTTCACATACACTCGCTCCTTCAAAAAACCCCAAAGAAAATAGTCGGGTGCTGTCAAATCTGGCGATCGCGCTGGCCAAATAATTTCCGAATTTCGAGAAATTATTCGCTCTCCAAAAATTTGACTTAAAAGTGCCATTGTTTCTCGGGCAGTATGGGCAGTGGCTCCGTCCTGCTGAAACCACATACCAGGTCTGTTTTCAAGAGCAGGGCGTAAAAAATGTTCTATCATAAACCGATACCGCTGTCCATTTACGGTTACAGCACTTCCATCTTCATTCTCGAAGAAGTAGGGCCCAATGACATTTTCAGATGTGATCCCACACCATACTGTACACCTGATGGGGTGCAATTGGCGTTGATGAATGGCTCTTGGATTTTGAGAACCCCAGAACCTACAGTTCTGCTTATTAACAAAGCCATTCAAATGAAAATGAGCTTCATCACTCATAATCAAATTTTCAATAAAGTTGATTTCATAAAATTCTATTGTTCTGGTTCTCTGTTCAGTTGTGAACCTCTCCATTATAAATTCTCCAAGTGTTGTCTATATAATCTGAAAGAAAAAATAAAAAAAATTAATAAACAAAAAAGTTATTAAACTTTTACACCCCTTGGTTTCTTTTGGCCCACCCTGTATAATTTTCTTAAGCTAAACTTTGCTAAACTTCCTCCCTATCGAAACTCTGCGCTAACTGTTTCTTTCCTTTTGGTTATATATTGCTTAATTTCTTTTTTCTTGAACTCTACTAGGCCCAAATCAAATTCTTTAATACTGTACTTTATACTGATTTTATTACTACTGCATGAAAACAAAATCCCTAACCTACAGGAGCTCCCTAAGGCCAAAGACACACAGATTCTACTTTTTCTTATACTTTTGCTATAATTTTATACTTTTGATGTGAGCCCTTTTTTCTATGTTTTCATCAACTTCTCTTACCAAATCGGAACGCATAGCGCAAAGTCCGATAACTTAACCTACTTTTAGGGATAAAATAACTACTTGTTACCAACTACACTTAACACTATTAGCACTAATAAACATACAGTATACATATATAAAAAAATTAATAATATTTTTAAATACTAAAAAAAAAAAATTTAATAGAACGGTAGGTAATGAAATTATATATGTCTTAAAATTTTCACTGCCTTCAATTTCTTGTTTTACATGTTTTTCAGCACCCAAACGCTGAGCGAAGTTATTTTGTTTAGCTTCTTCGCCGTTCTTTTTCTCGCACTCACACTTATGTCTACTAACAGAAAAGGTTACCTGGTTCTGTGGTGACAAATGATTAGAAGGGCCTTATTTTTCTTTCTTCCTTGGAGAAACTTTCAGCGTTATTTCTTTCTTCCTTGGAGAAACTTTGAGCTTTCTTTCTTGAGCCCTCCTAGCCTAGTTTCCTTCTTCCTGTACTTTCCGTTTACAATTAATTTGTCTTCCCTTGTCGAACGTATCTGTTTGCTGACAAAACAGAGATAAACACACACACTTAAAACCTTTCACACATTTGATTTGGTGGTATTTCAGTTTTTTCTTTTCTTTTAATATACCTACATTTTCTTTCTTCTTGTGTTCCTTAAACTATTCAAATCACTATTTAAATTTTACTTTTTTGCCACTTATTTATATTTTCCCCTTTTAAAACTTTCTTTTACTATGTTTTGTTTGTGAGCACTTCTGTTGATTTTGCTGTAGTGATCGCTGATCTGGCATTCTAATTTTTCTGGACCTCTCAATTTTCCCTTGAAATTTTCCCATTTTCCATCTTCCATCCAATATATTCTCTCGGTTTTTACTCCATTTTTTTTAAGTTTTAGATTTTTCTTTTCTCATTATTATACTGCGAGTTTCGCGCTCATTTCTCCATCTTTTTTTCAAAGCTCTAGACTTTTCCTTAAATATTTTTTTCATGATTTAAATATTTTTTCTTTCCACTACTAGCTAGCTATTTGTTTCGTTCTGTCTACATAAAATCTTCTTATTTTCCTAGATCTTTCCGGATTTCCTCCCTGATTGTCCCTGCCAAGTTTTTCCTCTAACAGGTTCTCATGTTTTCAGATAGTGTTTTTCTTTTTTCCAGTTCTTTACTATTTTCAATTATAACCGTTTTCACTATCTAATTATGAATGAATGCACATCCCTGTTATGGTTTTCACATTCTTTTACAATCAGTACGTATTACACTACACAGTGCTAGCAACTGTAGCATGTGTATGAGAAAACGTCATTTGACAGAATTTGATAATCATCATTTTACACAACAAAACAAAACAACACAGAGCAAAGGAATAAAAACAAACTTTTTTGATGCTACATAGAAAATAATGTTTTCTTTAAAAAAAAAAAGGAAAATTAATTATCCATTCATATAGTGGGAGTGAAAGAGAAGAAGGAAAACATAAAAAGGAGGGTTTCTTATTGCTCAACATTCTTATTGGGCCTACTTTGGAAGTGACCAATTTATTTATGTGTGTGCTTATTAACCTACATACATATGTACGTGTGTAAGACAGCTGGCTGAAACATTGATATCAACATATGTTACATAAATAATTAAATAAAACTATACCAGAATAGTCACCTACCAACGTTTACCAACTTTACATAATTGTTTTGTCGGCTGGCATTTAATTTATTTGTTATTTTTTTTTCTTACAGTCTGCCTGGCCCTACCTCGGCCCGTAACAAGTAGTTGCAAAATATATATGTATGTATGTATACAATAAATTTACACTATTGCCAAATAGGATATTGGCCATTTGAGATCAAAAACTCCTCCACCTCCTCCTTGTCCAAAATTAAATTTCGCTCCCCTTGTCTCTGTACACGGAATATACCATCTGAGAGGTGGTTGAGCTCCTCATCCGATAGAGAGTTGTACCTGTTTGGTAGAAACATAAAGTGATCCTCCATTTCTACCTTCAGATTTGCTGCGTATTTCGTCGTTGTCCTTTGAGCAGTAACAATCCGATATTTGCTTGAAATATCTAAGTCCTTGATATGTATCAAGGACTTGTTGTTCAATGAACAGAACTGTTTAATTAGATTTTGGGAAGAGTCCATTTGAAGTTGTTTTAGCTTCGAGTATTTTACTGAAATTGATATTGAATGTAGATTCGATGAGTCTTAGAAACCTACTTGGAAATATTTATTGTGAAATAGTGAATATCTCCATATGAGGAAAAGTTGCAGAGAGAAAACGAGAAAGAAATAGAGAAAGAGATAGAGTATGCTAAGAGGGGTAGTAACAATTGATTTGATTCTATGTACATGTACACTGTTTTAAACATCAGAACTTTGAAAAATTTTTAAATACAATTAGTAACAAAGGAACCTTCAAAGAACTGTCGTCTTCATAGATTAAATAAAAATATGATTGGAATAAGGTGCAAACTCGATCAGTTTTTGATAGATTTCAAATGGTTCCAGCTATATGACCACGCGGAGCTTATAAAATTTTTCATCAATATGCTGGACGAGAACGAGGAAATTGGAGTTACGGAGGATGAAGACAAAGATGACGGTCACTTCAAATGCTGTCCCTGGTATTACCCTGATAGTACTGAAGGTCCGGACACCTGTAGGTGCTCCATCTACTTTCTCAGAAAGTTAATAATAAATAATTTAATAGATATGTATTATAAAATATTATTAAAATAATGAATACATATTAAAAAAACAAATTAAAATCTTTAAAACATTTATAATTTCAAACGAATAAGATGTTATTAGTGTACACAAGTATCTAAAATAAAATAGTTTAAAATAAAGTGAACAAATATTTATTTTTAAATATTTAATTTTGCTTTTTGATAAATTTTCACATATTGATGAAATTTTTTTATATTATTATTAAACTTTGCACAGCAAACGGAAAACCCTAACCTTCCCTAATAAAAAGATTCCAACAATCGCGAAACCTATGAAAGAACAAATAAGAACTAGCAGATATGGGAGCAGTGGTGAGTAAATGTTTGTATCTTCTGCATTTGAAGGCGCATAAAAATAGTAATAATGAAGTGATTTAATTTTAGTTTTTTGAATTATATTTATTATTTAGTTGCTAACATAAATGCTTTTAAAGCAAAACAAAAACCTACACATTCAAAGAAAAAAGCAAAAAAATTAAAATACCTCACATGTACTCACTTTTGCACCTTCAGACAACATTTAAAATATGATGTATTTTTAGTACTTGGGGGTGTATAGACAACGCTGAACCACCAGCAAATAAATTTCAAATTAAACTAAACTTCTGACAATATGTCGAATAATAAATTTTCTTAAATGTTAAATTTAGATTTTATTTTTCATTTTGCCTTATAATTACTTTTATTGTTATCCAATGGATTTCTAATTGTATAAAGGTGTAGAAAAATAAAATAGATTCGGATCGAATATAAATTACTTGCTGGGTTTTTGTATTAGTTTCTAAGCCTACTACGCTTATTTTTCTTTTGTGATTTTCAAAAATATTATTATTTGTGAATTCTCAAATAGTTCTTGAAAGTATGTGCATAATATAAGAGGTTTGTGACTATTCAAAATGTGTGGTTGAAGTCTACTAATGATTTGTTACGGCAACGATGGGGTGTATAGACAACGCTGAACCACCAGCAAATAAATTTCATATGTATGTATGTACATATATATGTACTCGTAAACCAAGCCCTTTCGTTCAGAGTAATAGAAGAAGAAAAAGAAATAACAACAGCAGAAGCAATCAACATCAGCAAACAAATTTGAGCTAGGAGAAAAGCTATTCCAGCACGTTAAACCATTCCTATGATCCCCAAAAATTATTGAACTACACACATGCATTTACATTTACTTACATACATACACGTATACAATTACCACACAAGCAATTCAACTACATCAAACGCAAAAAAGTGACCTCACACGCACAAAATATAAAAAGTAAAGAACAAATAATAGAAGTCCCAGTTCACACTATACATGTACTTTCAATATCTTTATCTTACTAAGTCAAGAACTCAAGCATACGCAAAACTATGCATAAAAAATATGAGCTCAAAAATAAGACTTGTTTTGTGAGGACGCTGATGAAAGTTCAAATAAGAAAAAGTGATAAGCTTAGCAGTAAGGCTTGCGTAGTGTGAACAAGGACTAAGTATGTAGTTCAAGGAATATAGCAGCATATAAATTTTTTACTGTGGGAGCATCTATTCTAGCACGAGAAAAAATTAATCCATACATAGAATATTAAAAATAACAAATACATATGAACACATACAACTAAGCGCTATCAATTATGGATAAGTTCCCGCAAAATCCATCTCTTTCTAACACTATATCTATACTTCTCTGATACGGGCACACATAGATCCAACTCTAAAAATGTACACACCCACTACATCATTTTTTGTAGTAGGAGAGCGAGCATGTATCCCAACTGAAGAACCAACCCCTATGATACCAGCACACACATACATACATATATCAAACAATACATTTTTAGTAAGTGAGTATGTATATCTACAGAAAACAAATTTCTATGATTACAATATTATTGATAGGCATCCAATGGCGAACCTCTAAATCCCTAATGAATTCATTCATTAATATTGAACTGGAGAACCAAATTTCTATGATCACTATATTATTAATACCAAATAACGAACCTACAAATCCCTATTGATGGGATATCAGAAATAATAAGGCAACACCTCCATCTCTCTCTCTCTAGTAGAACAAAATATTAAAGTCAACGCCCACTCTCTCTCAATTACACACACACATACTCATTTCTAACGTCACAAACCATGACCTTACACAACAGACCAAGAGAGAAAGAGATAGATATGGTGTTAGAAAGAGACGGATTTTTCCATCCTCCATTACCTATCTACTTGTTTTAATAAAATAATTTGATTTTTTAGAAGTTTCATGTGAATTAATTTTTACATGGTGTATGTTACATTCTGAATAACATAGGTCTTTTCTTTTTAGACCGTATTTTATATGAATTAAATAATTTGATGTATTCAAAATTAATATTATATTTCTAAATTACTTTCAAAATAGTTATTAGCGCTTAAAGCTCTTTCCATGTTCTTTGAACATGGCAATGTTAATAGTCCTAGACAATTTCAGGAATGGATTATCATTTGTAGAATTTCTATAATTATAAACTTCAATCCAAAATTGATCAGTTCTGAGCAAATTGTTCCATTTACGTAGCCTTAAATTTCTGATACGTCGTTCTATTTCTTCAATTTCATTATCCCAGCAAAAATTACCGCTTTGCAGAAGAGTGTTTGTAAGCAGTGTTTAAAAAACTGCAGTCGAAATAGCAAAAGTCGTAAAATTGTGCCATTTTATAGACCATTCTTTTGTTTGACTGCGCAATCACAACGTGTGTATGAACACCTCTGCTACTGAATTTCAAAGTGTCGTAGTTGAAGTTAACACAGTTAACGAATAACTATACAAAACGAAGAGCTTCAACTCTCGACATGTTCTAAAAGTTTTCGGTTTGACTGACGGCTGCTTTAAATAAATACGAAGTTAACGATGCAGAAATGTTTGTGTGTATGTGTTTGAATGAGTGTTTTGCGTGTGTATGAGTGTTTTTTCCTATATGTACAAATATAAAAGTAAGACAACAACAACAAAATTTCTTCCAGCAAGCAACTAAATATGCAATTGAAACTGCAAAATCAAAAGAAAAGAAAAATCACACAACATCTCTACTACGATAACTTCAGAATTTATTTAAAACAGCGCGCTGACAAACACAAAACTTTTCGAACATGTCGAAAGTTTTGTATAACTCTTCGTTTATCATGTTAATTTCTACAACGACACATGAATTTTCAGAAGTAGAAGTATGAGCAAAAGCAAAAGAAAATACACAAATTTGAAGTTTTTAAACGCTGTTTGAATCAATACATTCAGCTTCCAAAAAGTCATGTAGTTTTTGCCTTACTAAATCGTTTCACAGAAGTAGTAATGTATAGATTTTATGTACTCAGATGTAAAAGTTACTGGTTTACAATTTTTTACTTCTTTTGTATCAACCTATAGGTATGTGAGATATAAAAGGTTTAAGAGTAGTCAGCATGCATTGATTGTTCCAGCTTCTTGCTCGCCGGCAAACGGTGTGGGTGCGTACATATTTATGTTGCTAAGCCTGGTCAAGAGTTTTTTCTACAGATATCCGTATTTAAATTTGCATGCTTTACTATACTCAAGAGATTAATGACAATAAGAATTGAAACAAATAGAATTTAAAATATTGCAGTCAAAGTCGACAATAGCGCGAATGGATGTTGATGCGTCTATTCCCCTTCCCACCATGATACTGCAATTTAAAGTCAAGATCCCAAATATTGAAAATTAACCTAATATATTACATTGACCAGAAATCAAAAATAAAGTGTTTTATAGAGTCATTGTATTACTAACAATTTATTTAATAAAGTTCATTCAAATGCAATAACAAAAAACTAACCTAATCGTATATTTTATATGATATGAAAACATTGCAACTAAAAGTGTGCAAATAACTTAAGTTAGATTTTCCAAATTCAATATTAAATTTAAGTTTATTCATTTATTTAAAAATTTTTATTTTTTTAAATTTAAATTTTATGTTTTTATGTTTTTTTTCGTTTATTTTATTTTTCTTTCTTTCTGCGAAAAAACACAAGCCTCAATATGAATAAAACAAATTCATTATATTTTCATGTATTCTTGTAAAATGTCATACGGTGGTTTAATTTTGTACCTTACTTCCGAAACCGTTATGGATTTTTTCCTTTTTACATACAAATTAAAGTAATTATTTACAAAAAGTAGCTTTTCAATGACGACCGATTTATTTCATCATGAGTATTTGGTATCAAAATTCTTACATTCTAATTTCCCGATTAGCTAAACACACGATATTTCACCGAAAATATGCTCATAGGAAATATAGATATTGTAAAAAGTTTGCCCTCTGAATCTCTGTGCAAATATTTCATTCAATGTTATGAGACCACTTAATATTTGCAGTGACAGAAGCTTTGTAGTTACTCCGACTAGTTGTTTTTGTCACCCCCGATGGGAATTACGTTGTAGACACGCGTAGGTTAAGTAAAAAGAAATTGTTTGCTTAAGATTGAACGGCTTTTGTAAAATGATAAATAATAGACTCTTCGAGATAAGAGCAAAAGCCGAAGTCTGGCGAAAGCTTACTTGCGGCTTAATAGGTGAAAGGTCCAAGTAAATAGTGCTATTTACGTACCTTATATTGCGTCACCCCTTTTTTTATTAGGTTGTAGATGGCATGAGTGGCCATAATATATGCATACGCCGGATTGCTGGTTTTGTTTTTGCCTCGAAATGCCCTTGGTATTTAAGAACGTCTCTGTGGGGGTAGTAGAAATGATCGAAAAGCACTGAAGCATATTCCCTCCCGAATTTAGCAAATACATGTAATAGCATTTCAACAAACAAATATTAGCTATTACAAATAAAATTCGAAAGTAACTCAAAATAAGAAACACGAAACTTTTAATATTAATTGATAAAACAAACAAAAAGAAAAAAAAAGGAAAGATTTAAAGCTTTAAAAAATTTTGATATTTACATTTTATTATGAAAACTGAAATTTAAAAAGAAAAGAAAAAAATTGCCTCCTATAATTTAATTTTGGATTTATAGTACTCCTTGTTTGGAAGGCAAGTTGAAATGAAACAAGTGCATAAGTACATGAATGTAAAATTAAAGGCTTTTACATACTAAGAGACGGTCTAAAATAAAAAAAAAATAAGAACTATACTTAACATAAAGATAAGACAAAAATTAATAATTTTAAACGATAAGCTAAGTCGCTTGCGAACTTAACAAGTATATGAAATAACACTTGGTGTAAGATATAAGCTATTACAAGCGTAGTACAAATTAAAAAAAAAAAAAGGTAAGATACAAGGAAAATTTAGAATTAATTCAAAGACAAAACAGTGGATTTGAAACAAAAACAAAAAAAATAGAATTTATATTCCGCTAATGAAATTGAAATTTAGAATTATCTTTATTTTTATTGCTAAAGCAAAGCTAAATATTTGATGTTTTTTTTTTGAAGTCCGGGACCTATAAATTTAAATTTTTAGATTTTAATCCGTCGGATATGGTAAATACTTAGCAGTATTATAACATACAGTAAAATTTTTTTTTATGCCTTAATTATAATAAATAGTTAATTTTGTTGAATACGAATGCAAATGAGAACCGGAAATATTTAACACGGTGAAGATTTTATTTAAAGTCATGGAGGCCTAGGAAAATTAAAGGTAGGTATTGGGTGGTGATTGTGAAGGTGAGGGGTAGTTGTCAAATTTGGTATCGACACTACCATGGATTGGTATCCTAACAGGATGCTGAGGGATAGCCAGCAGGAAGAAACAACCAAATTCCTTAAAACAACGACTCTTGTTCCACAAAAATGACCTAAATTAATTCATGCGCCCTAAATCGACATTTTTCTTGGACAATGCACTGGTACGCATTGACTGTGGTACATGACCTGCTGCGACGAACACCCGCCCAATCCTGACGAGCATAGCCGATCAATGTACACACCCACCGTCTGTAACTGGTCGGAACGTGACAGTTAATATATGGCGCCCAACGTGGGGCCCGAAGTAATTGGGAAATTTTGGGGAAAGGTTAAGTATACACTCGAACGACTTTAGCTTTCGAAATTGAAATCAGTTGAACATTTATCATAAGGATAGTTTATTGTAGCTGTAGTCAGACGTGTCTTGTAAAACTCTACAAGGACATTAGCGCCTGTAGCTACATGAGGCAGAGTTATATTAGGGATGCAAGACTTAAAGGCGAATGTATCATTCAAGCGTTAACAACGGCATCCTAATGTATGTACGATTAATGTGTAAGGTTTGTGTAAGTCCCGACTAGTCGAATGACGAGTCCGTGTTGCGACACAAGCCTGAAACATTCTAGGAATATTAAATAATTCGGGAGAGTACCGGCTCTAAAGAGCGTTGGAACAAGTCATCGTTGAAATTTTGTAACCACCATTCACCACCCAAATACCATCCTGACATTTAATGATATTTACGGTCAATTTTAATTTTTACCAAATAAATAATTTTAATTTTTAGCCAAAATTTGCTTTACATTTTGTTTCCATTATACTCGTGAGTTTATTAAAGAAACAGAAATAGGTATAAAACAAAAAAAAACTTAAGAGTGACATCGATAAGAGCGAAAACACACACACCAGTGGAATTTTTTTTATCGTTTGATCTTATATTTTTACATTTAATATTTACATTTATATAAACATACACGAACATATATTGTATATAGTTGCTGGTGGCTATTAATTTGAGCCAGTAGTATTTAACAACGTTAAATCCAACGTTTTCTACATTGAAAACGCTCCTTCGATTTGATTTTTGTCGGATTTTTTTAGGATTTTTTTAATTATGCGGCCGCTATTGATGCAGCTGAATATCAGTTTCGCCTTAAGACAATAATTACATTGCAACAGTAAAATATTTTGAATAAAAGTACTTCGGCAGTGACAAAAGAACGCAGACTGAATATAGTTTGATAATAGTTTTGGGATAGTCTATACTTAGTGGCGAGTGATTGACAATTAGAAAATAATTTTTGTTAGATACAGGTAATGGTATTAACCCGTAGTGGGTTAAACACAACTAAAACTATGGATCAGGTCGTCGTTTCTACAGCTACAGATACACTCACTACTGCGTCGACATCACAGCCAAGAACATCAATAATGCCATTGTCCACACAGGGCTTAGCACTCACAGATATAGAAGCAGGAAGAGTACCAACCCAAGAGGCAAACGCGCCGCAAACATCGGGATCAAATAGACCTGGGGATAATAATGAATCTATAGTGAATTCGGCCAATACGTCCAATAATTCAATATCCTCACCGGAAGTCAGCAGTATAACGGCCTGGGAAGTCAGACAAGAGTTTAGGAATGCAGCTGTGACGGCACGACCAACGGATAGAGACCGAGAAGAACAAGCAGCATTATTAGGCTTGCGCCAGGTAGAATTATTACAGTCGGTAGATGCTAGGATAGAACAACAACAACAATCAACCACCGAGCCAAATGCCTACACGCAACACCGTACCTCCGAGACACCCAGTGGGTAACAGGCAAGCACATTTAGCTCAGCCACCCGGAATAAACAATCAATTTACAGTTCCAAGATATTCATCACCACATCACAATCCGAATGTACTTAATGCAGAGAATCAGAACTTGCCACGTTTTAGCTATCCACTCCCGCAAGTAAACCCGCAACAATTTATGCTATTTACGTATCCTACACCCACGTATAGCCAACAGCAGAATATACCTACGCAAGGGCAGAACAATCAACCAGACACAAGGTATAGGATAGATAAATGGGGTTTGAGGTTTGATGGTACATCTAAAACGCCCAGTGTCGAAGATTTTGTGTTTAGGGTAGAGACTCTTCAGTCCGACTATTCATGTCCGTGGTCAGAGGTCATTCGTAGTTTTCATCATTTTCTCAGCGGAATAGCACTAGATTGGCTTTGGGACTATAGGAAAATGAGCAACAACCTGAGTGACTGGCCAACTTTGAAGTCAGCATTAGTAAAATATTAACACAGGTTTGAAAGTGACTTTGACATTCAGAAAAAGATTTTAGACAGAAGGCAACAATAACAAGAGACATTTGATGACTTCTGCAACGCAGTTATTCATTTACGGAATCAGCAAAAAAAAATCCCATAAGAGAACAGGACTTAGTAGATATAATGAAAAGCAATCTGAGACCAGCGATGGCACAAATTCTCTTTGCAGTGAGACTGTTTGGCTTAAGCCAATTCCGGACAGAAGGTAGAAGGACAGAAAATATGTTGAATAGTCAACGTGCGAGTAATATTAGGTACACGGGTAAACAAGTTAATGAGTTAGATTTTGAGCTGACAGAAGACACTAGTGAGCACGGGGTGAGTGCATTAACAAAAGATCGTAAGCTCATGTGCTGGAATTGTAAAGAAGACGGCCACACTTTTATGGACTGTGCATCTGATAGGAGAGGTTTGTTTTGCTATAAATGTGGGTAAGAAGACATAGTTACGCCAAAATGCCCGAATTGCCAGAGAAACCGAAATGCGAACAGACAGCGAATAGGGTTGGAGGCTCGTTCGAAAAATACGACAACCCTATTCCATCAGCCTCAACAGCAATAAAATCAAAACACTATGCCAGACTTCAACCGCAACACAATGATTTAACACCACAACCGCACGAAAAACCGGAAACATCTTTGTGCGATAATAGCAAAAACAGTCAGAAAATTTAGATTTTACACAACGATAAAACGTCTACAACAAAAACCACTTCCAATTATGGAATTCCCATCCGCCAACCATACCACATACGTATGCAGGAGTACCAAACAGTAAGAAACAAAATTTTCGGAGCAGCACCGACGAAAATAGTTAAAACCAGACAGCGTTATAAGAAGAGAAAAAATTTGCGTAAAGAAATCTCCGCAGCAAGATTAGTTGAGAAAGCAGACAGTCGTATTTACACTTCGATAACAATAAACGGAATCGAGATTCAAGGTTTGCTCGATAGTGGAGCGACCGTTTCGTGCCTAGGGGAAGGATGCCTAGATTTCGTTCAAAGCTCTATATTGGTTGTTAATACATACACTACTTCATTATAATACTTTTATTTACTTTTATTATTATTAAAAGTTGTATATATTTTTAAAGCAATCCTTCCCTTTTTTTATTATAACAAATATAAATTTTGTTTATGTAGTATTTTAAGTTCATTTAACCAATGGTTCATTATAAAAATATATTTAATGTAAATTCTGCTTATGTTGTATTCTAAGTTCATTAACCAGGTTTTGTTTACAAATTAATAAGTTTCATATTGCAATCAGTCATTTACCTTTAAGAATAGTATTGCAATAATTTATAAAATGCTAAGTCAGGCTTTATGAGAATTGCTGAATATGTACATTGCTAGTAATTTTAATGTAGACATAAGAAAATAAAATTGTATAAAAGACTGGCAAAAATAAAGAAATTATGGCAAACAAAAATTAACTTTCTTGATTGCTTAACTGGTCTTAGTGCTTCAACTAAAACTTAAATTTAAATCACATTAGCACATGGTGTTTCCACCTGGGCTAAAAACAAAATAAAAACAATATAAAACAAAACAAATTTATACACTCTGAGCTCCAAAGGAAATCTTTGGTGCTCAACCATTTACACACAGTTGTCAACGCAACATTTGGTGACCCCGACGGTCCTGTAGTAAGGTACAGGATTCCAATAACAGAAAACATATTTCAACACAATAGTCCTGTAGCAAGGTACAGGATTCCATCAACAGAAGACATAATTCAACACGACAGTCCTATCACAAGGTACAGGATTGCGTCATCAGAATACACATTTCAACTCGAAGGTCCTGTAGCAAGTTACACGTTTCCATCATCAGACATTTCAACCCAACGGTCCTGAAGCTAGATCATTCTAGTGACCCAAACAATCCTGAAAACAGAAACAGGAGCACATCAAAACACGAAGCATCGTAAAAAATATCGTTCCTTGTACATAAGCAATGGAATCGTTTGAAGACCTGGTAGCAGCCCAACAGACCACGGCGGAGCAAATAGAGGCAATAATCCGCAATTTCAAAAAAGACTCTTCTACAAGAAAAACTTCAGAGTACTTCTTGGAGCGTCTACAGCGGCTTGACAAGGCATGGCTAGAATTTGAGACCACTGACAACAAAATAAGGTGCCTCTCAAATCTACCATTACAACACAATTATTTTACAGGCCAATATTTACGTATTTCGGACGATACACTCAAATACAAAGAGCTGTTTGAGTCCGAAAGTAAAAAAGTGAAGAAACCAACACCATCGATGAGACAATTAGAAGAAGGAGCAAGCAGTGGTATGCAGGAAAAAACACAATCTGATGATATCACAAGCAAAGTTCTTCGCAATCAGCGGCCATTGACGAGAGCATTAAGACGAACTATTGATGGAGTCAGGGCAGAGGGAAATCAACAGGTAGCATGTTATAAAGGCATATTATCGCTCATTAATAAATATATGCATGAGTTCTCTGCAAACAACGATACGTTATGGCAATTGACTAATGAAGAACAAATAGACGGCTACACCTTGGATGACTTTTACGAAATGCAAGCTGAGGTGAACAACATTCAATGTGAGCTAGAGCAGTATGTGAATAATATCAGCGAAAATTACCCACGTAGCACTGAGCATTGTCAACCCCATCTACCAAAAATTCAGATTCCGAAATTCAGCGGCAATTATCTACAATGGGTAGCCTTTAAAGATCTTTATACCCAGCTAATCCACAACGCATCAATGAGCGAAGTTGAGAAAATGATTTACTTAACTACACATCCAGCAGACGAACCAAAAGCACTAGTAAAACTTTTACCAATTAGAACAGCAAATTATGAAATTGCATGTAACATTTTGGTTGATAGGTACGATAACAAAAGGCTCATTGTGACAAAGCTACTAAACAACTTGCTTTCTCATCCGCAAATGAAAACCGAAACACAAGCGCTAAAAAATATACATGATGTCAATAAATAATGCATCCATGGTTTAAGCGCACAAGGACTTCCAGTGGAGAGTTGGGGCGCCATAATTGTTCACATTTTATTGAAAAAACTCGATCAATCAACTCAAACTTTATTTGAACAATCACTAGAAAACAACAAGAACCTCGTAAGTCTAAAAGATCTGCTTAGATTTATAGAGCACCGTTTCCAAGGAAACGCGGAAGTTCTCACGAATCTGGTGGGGGGAAGGATAGAGCCAAACTTATCACTGCAGCTACATCAACCCCAAACTGTAAAGTATGTGGAATACCTGGGCCTCTCATATATTACTGTGAAAAGTTCCTAAAAATTTCCCCAGCTGGGAGATTCCAGTGGACACAAAAAAACTGCTTTAAATCAGATCATGCTGCCAAAGCATGCGCGTCACGGTCTTGCTGAAAGTGTAACATAACACATTATTGCACTTAGAATTAGCAAGAGGAAACAATTCAGCAACTTCGGCAGAAGGAACACAAAAACTAGTGTCTGTGTCGAATGAAAATAATCTAATCGTAGCTACAACAAACAAACAGCTCATCGACAACACTTACGTGTTACTAGCCACTGCAAGGGTTAAGGCAGTTGGAGCCAATGGTCACACATGCATATTCCGAGCTTTATTAGATTCTGGATCACAAGTCAATTTGGTTACAACCCGCGTACTGAACAAAATATCATTGAATTCCTCAAATTCTTCATTGCACATTGAAGGAATCGGCCGTAAACTTCAAAACGTATCCCAACGACTCAATATAGAACTACATGCATATTCAGGCAGCTATGCCACCAGAACTGAAGCATTTGTTTTTCCAACCATTTTACCACCTTAGCCTACAAATTCTTTCGACACGTCAGATTGGAATCTTCCTGAAAATATTAAATTAGCTGATCCATGTTTCAATAAAATGGATAAAATTGACATATTGCCCACAACAATAAAGAACAATCATAAACTACCAATTCTGCAAAACACAGCTTTATGTTGGATCGTCACGGGTAAATTACAAGAAAGAAACGACAACTCGGTAACTTGTGCTGTGTTTACCCCAGAAGAGCAAACAACAAACCAGCTTATCGAAAAATTCTGGAAGCTTGAAGATACGAATAATACATAACGAGCACTATCTTTGGCTGAGAAACGATGTGAGGATAATTTTGCACAAAACGTAAAAAGATACGAGGATGGGAGATTCATTTTGCGCCTATCATTCGCAGAAAATCCATGGCATTCAATCGATTTTTAGTATTGAAAAAACGATAGAACCTTAATACTGAGCTTAGAACAGGATACAACAAATTCATTAGCTAAAACATCCAGCGGTTGCTCTTGGAATGACATAATACATACCGGACCAACCGTACAAAGTGAGCTGTTTTCGGTACTGTTACGATTTAGCACAGAATTGTCTTCACTGCAGACATAGAGAAAATGTACTGGCGAATTCAAATCGATGACACGGACCAGATGTTCCAGCTCATCATATGGAGATACAACAAGCATCAAGACATCAAATATTATCGTTTAAAACTGTAACATATGGAACCTCCTCTGCACCATACCTAGCAATTAAATGCCTTAAACATTTAGCTATTGAAAACGCTACAAAATATCCACAAGGAGCTTCAATATTACGTGATGATTTTTATGTGGATTATTGCCTTACCGGAACTGTTTCTATTAGCACATCATTATAGTCACAACGACAACTAAGCTTAATCCTAAGAGAAGCTGGTTTTAAGCTGCGGAAGTGGTGTTCAAATCATCCTTAGTTATTAAGTGGAATTGCACCTGAAGACCAGAAATCAACTTGGACTTAGACGAGAATTCATATTGCTCAATTAAAACACTCGGATTAATATGGCTCCCAAAGTCTGATCAATTATGTGGACGGTCACAAAAGCCAACGGCCACAAGGGGAACAAAAAGAATAGTCAGCTCAGTCCCCTCTAGGGATTTTTGGGCCGGTAGTTGTACGAGCCAAGATATTTCTGCAAGAGCTGTGGCAGTACCGATTTCATGGAATGACGAGTTACCCATGAATCTTCAGAATGAAAGGAATAAATTTTGCACAAATATAGAAACCCTAAACAAAATAAAGATAGAGAGATTCGTATTAAAACACGGAAACCCAGCCACTACAGAAATTCATACGTTTGTCGATGCATCTGAACTAGCTTATGAAACAGCAATCTACATTCGTTCAACATATAAAGACTAAACTATTTTAACCAGACTGCTGTATTCCAAGTCCCGAGTAGGACCCATGAAAAGGCAAATGTTGCCTCGTTTGGAATTATGCGCCGCGGTATTAGGTGTTGAAATAGGGTAAAAGAAGATCTTCGTCTGCAAAATACGGCAAATTTTTTTTTGGTCGTACTCAAAAATTGTTCTTGCTTCGATAAACTCGCCAGCAGCATCCTTCCACACCTTTGTAGCAAACAGGATAACAAAAATTCAAAGTCTAAGCGATTCACATCAATGGCGACATGTTAGATCTAAAGAAAATCCAGCCGACGCAATATATCGAGGAATAGCACCAAAAAACCTATCACAACATTCAATGTGGTTTTATGGCCCTCTATTTCTCTCGGAACAATGGAGTGAATGGACCATCTCAACTTCACAAGCAATTGAGACACCTTGCAATGAAGAACGTAAAGTGACGATGCATTACCGCCTTGCCGATGCACTTAAGCTAGGCTCATAGAAATAAAGAAATTATGGCAAACAAAAATTAACTTTCTTGATTGCTTAACTGGCATTCTTTCGCGTTCTAAGCGAAAGTAAATTGATTTGGGTTCATCAACAACCATTTTTTTCAAATGGAAAAGAAAACGTAAGTGTTTTCATATAAAAAACAGTTCAGCTACGTCGACAAGGCTATGAACAATATGAACTCACATGTCAAAACCACTCACTTGCTATTTTGCTTTCAACTGGTACAATTAATATCCTAAGAAGCCATTAAAGTTGCCAAAAACATTATTTTATCACGTTATTATTTTTTTGATTCAAATTTTTTAAATTATTTTTTTATTTTTTCACGATAGCCATCTAATATGAATTAAAATATTTTTGAATAATTTTGTTTTGATTATTGCTTTATATTCATTTTACAAAGTACTCGCACATTTCAAACACAGCGAATGTAGTTGTAAAACAAAACAATGATAACTACGTGTTGTGGTGCGACTATTTTGTTGAATGTTTTTTCATCTCATACAAATGAGTAGTATTATTTTTAAATTTTAAAGAAATCGACTAAATATAATGACAATTCCTATCTGGCAATGTTTTAATTCATTACCACGTAAGAAACATAAACTGATAAACGTAAGTACATGCGAACGTGCACTGCCGACATCCTTGAATCCAAATTGACACGATTTCGAGTGGCTGACTTTCGATCGCTTCGATTTTCTTGCGATATCGTTGAACAGGCAGTTAACTTCAAATCATATTAGCACATGGTGTTTCTACCTGGGCTAAAACAAAACAAAATTACACACTATGAGCTCCACACACTCTGGTGCTCAACCCTTTACACACAGTTGTCAACGCAACATTTTTTGACCCCGATGCTCCTGTAGCAAGGTACAGGATTCCATCAACAGAAGACATATTTCAATACGACAGTCCTGTCACAAGGTGCAGGATTGCATCATCAGAATACACATTTCAACTTGAAGGTCCTATAGCAAGGCACAGGATTCCATCATAAGACATTTCAACACAACGGTACTGAAGCTAGATCATTTTACTGACCCAAACAATCCTGAAAATAGAAACAGGATCTCATCAAAACACGAAGCAATCGTAGAAAATATCATTCCTTGTAAATAAGCAATGGAATTGTTTGAAGACCTGGTAGCAGCCCAACAGAAGACGGTGGAGCAAATAGAGGCAATAATCCGCAATTTGAAAAAAGACTCTTCTACAAGAAAAACTTCAGAGTACTTCTTGGAGCGTATACAGCGGCTTGACAAGGCATGGCTAGAATTTGAGACCACTGACAACAAAATAAGCTGCCTCTCAAATCTACCATTACAACACAATTATTTTACATATCAATACTTACGTATTTCGGACGACACACTCAAATACAAAGAGCTGTTTGAGTCCGAAAGTAAAAAAGTGAAGAAACCAACACCATCGATGAGACAATTAGAAGAAGGAGCAAGCAGTGGTATGCAGGAAAAAACACAATCTGATGATATCACAAGCAAAGTTCTTCGCAATCAGCGGCCATTGACGAGAGCATTAAGACGAACTATTGATGGAGTCAGGGCAGAGGGAAATCAACAGGTAGCATGTTATAAAGGCATATTATCGCTCATTAATAAATATATGCATGAGTTCTCTGCAAACAACGATACGTTATGGCAATTGACTAATGAAGAACAAATAGACGGCTACACCTTGGATGACTTTTACGAAATGCAAGCTGAGGTGAACAACATTCAATGTGAGCTAGAGCAGTATGTGAATAATATCAGCGAAAATTACCCACGTAGCACTGAGCATTGTCAACCCCATCTACCAAAAATTCAGATTCCGAAATTCAGCGGCAATTATCTACAATGGGTAGCCTTTAAAGATCTTTATACCTAGCTAATCCACAACGCATCAATGAGCGAAGTTGAGAAAATGATTTACTTAACTACACATCCAGCAGACGAACCAAAAGCACTAGTAAAACTTTTACCAATTAGAACAGCAAATTATGAAATTGCATGTAACATTTTGGTTGATAGGTACGATAACAAAAGGCTCATTGTGACAACGCTACTTAACAACTTGCTTTCTCATCCGCAAATGAAAACCGAAACGGCACAAGCGCTAAAAAATATACATGATGTCACTAAAGAATGCATCCATGGTTTAAGCGCACAAGGACTGCCAGTGGACAGTTGGGACGCCATAATTGTTCACATTCTGTTGAAAAAACTCGATCAATCAACTCAAACTGTATTTGAACAATCACTAGAAAACAACAAGAAACTCGTAAGTCTAAAAGATCTGCTTAGATTTATAGAACACCGTTTCCAAGCATTGGAAACACGCGGAAGGTCTTACGAATCTGGTGGGGGGAAGGATAGAGCCAAACTTATAACTGCAGCTACATCAAGCCCAAACTGTAAAGTATGTGGAATGCCTGGGCATCCCATATACTACTGTGAAAGGTTCCTAAAAATGTCCCCAGCTGGGAGATTACTATGGACACAAAAAAATAAGCTTTGCGTCAACTGCTTTAAATCAGATCATGCTGCCAAGGCATGCACGTCACGGTCTTGCTCAAAGTGCACAAAAAGACACAACACATTGTTGCACTTAGAAGTAGCGAGAGGAAACACTTCAGCAACATCGGCAGAAGGAACACAAAAACCAGCGTCTGTATCAAATGAAAATAAGCCAATCGTAGCTACAACAAACAAACAGCTCATCGACAATACTTACGTATTACTAGCCACTGCAAGAGTAAAGGCAGTTGGAGCCAATGGTGACACATGCACATTTCGAGCTTTATTAGATTCTGGATCACAAGTCAATCTGGTTATAAACCGCGTACTGAATAAACTGTCATTGAATTCCTCAAACTCTTCATTGCGCATTGAAGGAATTGGCCGTAAAGTTCAAAACGTATCCCAACGAATCAATATAGAACTACATGCATATTCAGGCAGCTATGCCACCAGAATCGAAGCATTTGTTCTTCCAACTATTGTACCACCTCAGCCTACAAATTCTTTCGACACGTCAGATTGGAATCTCCCTGAAAATATTAAATTAGCTGATCCATGTTTCAATCAAATGGATAAAATTGACATATTGCTCGGAGCTGAATTTTACCATGAATTGATGCGCCCACAACAAATAAAGATCAACCAAAAACTACCTATTCTGCAAAACACAGCATTGGGTTGGATCGTCACGGGTAAATTACAAAAAGGAAACGACAACTCGGTAACTTGTGCAGTGTTTACCCCAGAAGAGCAAACAACAAACCAGCTTATTGAAAAATTCTGGAAGCTTGAAGATACGAATAATACAGAACGAGCACTATCTTTGGCTGAGAAACGATGTGAGGATCATTTTGCACAAAACGTTAAAAGAAACGAGGATGGGAGATTCATTGTGCGCCTACCATTCGCAGAAAATCCATCCGTTCTCGGAAGTTCCAAAACAGTGGCATTCAATCGGTTTTTAGCATTGGAAAAACGATTGAACCTTAATCCTGAGCTTAGAACAGGATACAACAAATTCATGCAGGAGTACGAAGACTTGGGACACATGGAAGAAATACAAGAGGACGACATTCCTAATTTACATTACGTCATGCCGCACCACTGCGTACTGAAACCTGATAGCTCAACCACAAAACTAAGAGTAGTTTTTGACGCATCAGCTAAGACATCCAGCGGTTCCTCTTTGAATGACATAATACATGCCGGACCAACCGTACAAAGTGAGCTGTTTTCGGTACTGTTGCGATTTAGGATGCACAGAATTGTCTTCACTGCAGACATAGAGAAAATGTACCGGCAAATTCAAATCGATGACACGGACCAGATGTTCCAGCTCATCATATGGAGATACAACAAGCATCAAGACATCAAATATTATCGTCTAAGAACTGTAACGTATGGCACCTCCTCTGCACCCTACCTGGCAACTAAATGCCTTCAACATTTAGCTATTCAAAACGCGACAAAATATCCACAAGGTGCGTCAATTTTACGTGATGATTTTTATGTGGATGATTGCCTCACCGGAGCTGATTCTATAAGCACAGCATTAGAGTCACAACGACAACTAAGCTTAATCCTAAGAGAAGCTGGTTTTAAGCTGCGGAAGTGGTGTTCAAATCATCCTCAGTTATTGAATGGAATTGCACCTGAAGACCAGGAAATCAACTTGGATTTAGACGAGAATTCAGATTGCTCAATTAAAACACTCGGATTAATATGGCTCCCAAAGTCTGATCAATTATGTGGAAGGTCACAAAAGCCAACGGCCACAAAGGTAACAAAAAGAATAGTCAGTTCAGAACTAGCCAAGATATTTGATCCTCTAGGGATTTTTGGGCCGGTAGTTGTACGAGCCAAGATATTTTTGCAAGAGCTGTGGCAGTTACCAATTTCATGGGATGACGAGTTACCCATGAATCTTCAGAAAGAATGGAATAAATTTCGCACAAATATAGAAACCCTAAACAAAATAAAGATAGAGAGATTCGTATTACAACACGGAAACCCACTCACCACAGAAATTCATACGTTTGTCGATGCATCTGAACGAGCTTATGGCACAGCAATCTACATTCGTTCAACATATAAAGACAAAACTGTTGTAACCAGATTGCTATGTTCCAAGTCCAGAGTAGCACCCATCAAAAGGCAAACGTTGCCTCGCTTGGAATTATGCGCGGCGGTATTAGGTGTTGAACTAACAAATAGGGTAAAAGAAGATCTTCGTCTACAAAATACTGCAAATTTTTTTTGGTCGGACTCAAAAATTGTTCTTGCTTGGATAAACTCGTCAGCAGCATCCTTCCACACCTTTGTAGCAAACAGGATAACAAAAATTCAAGGCCTAAGCGATTCACATCAATGGCGACACGTCAGTTCTAAAGAAAATCCAGCCGACGCAATATCTCGAGGAATAGCACCAGAAAACCTATCACAACATTCAATGTGGTTTTATGGTCCTTTATTTCTCTCGGGACAAAGGAGTGAATGGACAACCTCAACTTCACAAGCAATTGAGATACCTTGCAATGAAGAACGTAAAATGACAAAGCATGTTCTAACAGTAGCCGCTTTGCATCAAAATTATGCAGACATTATAAATCAGATAAACCACCGAAACTCATTTAAAACTCTTCAACACACAATCGGTTATGTGTTGAGATTTATTAGAAATTCCAAAATTACAAATATTTATCGCTCAAACAAAAGGGAGCTCGATGCATTCGAATTAGAAGAAGCTCTGAACATTATCATCAAGATCATCCAAGCAGCAGAGTTTGGGGAAGAACTGGAAAGGCTATCACATCAAGCACCTGTACATAAAACAAGTCCCTTGGCCTCGTTAAACCCATTCATGGATGAACATCAGATAATGCGCGTGGGTGGTCGTCTGGAGCAGTCAACATTATCGTTCAAGGCAAAACATCCTGCAATTTTAACATATAATCATCCTATGACAAAATTATTAATGCTCAAGCTACACGAAGAGAACCGTCATTGTGGCCCACAGTCATTGTTAGCAGCATCCAGGTCACAGTTCTGGATTACGAACGGGAAATCACTGGCACGAAGTACCGTCCACAAATGCATACGATGCACTAAGGCTAGGCCGGTGCTTTTCAAACAATTAATGGGAAATCTTCCGGCAGATAGAGTGACCCCAGCACGTCCTTTCATAACCACAGGAGTGGATTATTTTGGCCCAATTTGGATTCATCACAAAATCAGGGGTAAAAGGCCAGACAAGGCCTATATTGCAGTATTTTGTTGCTTCGCGACTAAGGCCATTCACATGGAAGTCGTATCAAATCTGTCTACAGAAGCATTCATAGGTGCACTACGACGTTTCATCAGCAGAAGAGGCCACTGTCAGACTTTGTATTGCGACAATGCTACTAACTTCGTAGGAGCAAACAATAAAATTACTGAATTAAAAGAATCAATATATTCTCAATCAGCGCAAGAGAAGATTACACGAGTATGCAGCAATCAGTCAATAAATTTTAAATTCATTCCACCAAGAGCCCCTCACTTCGGTGGACTTTGGGAAGCGGCTGTCAAATCCGCCAAACACCTTTTACTGAGAAGTGTGTCAGCTGCATCACTTACATATGAAGAATTGGAAACAATAGTAGTTGAAATAGAAGCAATCTTGAATTCACGGCCACTAGTCCCTCTCTCATCAAGCTACGATGATCTTCAAGCTCTGTCTCCAGGTCATTTTTTAGTAGGGGAACCTTTGACATCAGCAGTAGATGTAAATGCCCAACCCCCAAGCATATCGTTAGATGCAAGATGGAAAATAACTTCAGAAATCAAACGCAAATTCTGGAAGGAATGGACTCAAAACTATTTACATGAGCTACAGCAAAGGGGAAAATGGAAGTCTCCTTCACCGAACGTCATTGAAGGCATGCTTGTTATCCTTAAGGAAGATAATACTCCAGTGCTGCAATGGCCATTGGGCAGAATCAACCGCATTTACAAGGGAGATGATGGACTTATAAGGGTATGCGACGTCAAAACAGCAAAGGGAATTTTTAAGAGGCCAATACACAGACTGGCACCTTTGTTCAACGACTCCCTTACAGAACATTCCGGATATGACAACTCGAACTTACAAAAGAGGCAAAGTTCATCAGAAAATGATGCTATACAACCAAAACGAAAGGTAGTGTCATATGCCTCATTGGGAGTCTTTAATATACTTTTTGTTTCACTACTTCTGTTACCGATAATAGTGGCCTCCCCAATCAATGTTACAGAATTTTCTTCCGATCCAGGATTGTATTTCGAAGGCATGGGCTCCACAAAATTGATGACAGCTACCTGGAAATTCATTATATACTATGATTTAACACTAATTTTGGATAGAAACAAAGTTTTGGAAGTTGGTATAACATCATTTTCAAGACTCTGCAAGCAATCGGTAGCCTTTGAATCATGTGAGATGCTTTTCATACAACTTCAACATACTTGGGACAAGCTTATTCAAGAATCAGACCTTTTAATTTCAAAAAGGAACCGGAGAGCTGCACTTGATGTTGTGGGGAATATGGCCCATGCTCTATTTGGAGTCCTGGACTCAGATTATGCAGAACAAATGGCTCAAACTATAACTAACGTAAAGCAAAATGAAGAGTATCTACATCTGTTATTAAAAAACCAAACTTCAGTAATAGATTCTACCATTAACATTCTTAAGCAAAGCGAGAACAATACTAAGGTGCACTTTTCAGAACTTAAGAAAACCATCTATCAAGATCTAAATAAAGTTCAAAATGAGAATTCAAATCTACGACAAGTCCAAAATCTAATGTCTCTGGCAATTCAATTAAATACACTTGCCTCAGATTTGCAAAGAATTGAAACAGAGCTGGTCGCTGCCCTCACGCATACGAACCACGGAAATATAAGCCCACTTATCCTTACACCAAAACAATTGAGATCAGAGATTGCTAAAATTAAAGGACACCTTCCCATGGGCTGTACATTACCAGTTGAAGACACCGAATTGCTAGAACTATACAAAATTATGAATGTTAAGGGCACAGTAACTAACACAAATGTAATTTTCGTTATTGAGTTACCATTGGTGGACCAAGGAAAATTTGAACTTTACAAGGTCATTGCAATACCCACACAAATAAACAATACGACCATTGGCATAACAACCGACATTGAATATCTTGCTGTTAATGACCACCGCGATGAATACTTGGCGCTAAACATACTTCAATTCAATAAATGTATTGCAGTCATAGTCGACATATACATATGTCCAGCATTGCAAATACAAATGGCAAAAGATTCCGGCAGTTATTCTTGTGAAATTGCTCTCTTCAACAACAAAACATCCCCTGATTGTAATTTTGGCTATATCCAGAACAATATCTCTTTTATTCCTTTGCACAACGTAAACCAATGGCTGTATGCAACAACAACTCCTATAGAGCTAACTGCAGTCTGCGGCAATGATATCATCCATATACATGTCAAGACTTCTGGTATAATGAGCATGAACTCAGCTTGTATAATAAAAGGAAAATTTCTTACAATTCGTGGACACGAAACTAGTGTCACTACTTTGCGCAACTCATATGCAACATTTGGTAATATCACCTCAATAGGAAAACCCTCTGAAGTTAAGAAAATATTAGAGCCAAATCTCGTCTTGGATACCAAATTAGACCAGCTTACCGATATTCAAAAACAACTAAGGCACATTAAGAATTCTTCACTTGATATACATCAGCCAGCAATTCAACACCCGAACGTAGGCTTCTTTGCTCTACTTCTATCGCTACTCATAATCCTAACACTTACTGCCTGGCAATGGCGAGTCAAATGCAACAAAACCGCCTCAATCAACTTAACACCGGCACCGCCAATGCCAACACCACGTCATCCAATTTCTGAAGTTTAGCTCTACAGGTTTTCGCTGACTGCTCAACGCGGCGGAGAATGTTAATACATACACTACTTCATTATAATACTTTTATTTACTTTTATTATTATTAAAAGTTGTATATATTTTTAAAGCAATCCTTCCCTTTTTTTATTATAACAAATATAAATTTTGTTTATGTAGTATTTTAAGTTCATTTAACCAATGGTTCATTATAAAAATATATTTAATGTAAATTCTGCTTATGTTGTATTCTAAGTTCATTAACCAGGTTTTGTTTACAAATTAATAAGTTTCATATTGCAATCAGTCATTTACCTTTAAGAATAGTATTGCAATAATTTATAAAATGCTAAGTCAGGCTTTATGAGAATTGCTGAATATGTACATTGCTAGTAATTTTAATGTAGACATAAGAAAATAAAATTGTATAAAAGACTGGCAAAAATAAAGAAATTATGGCAAACAAAAATTAACTTTCTTGATTGCTTAACTGGTCTTAGTGCTTCAACTAAAACTTAAATTTAAATCACATTAGCACATGGTGTTTCCACCTGGGCTAAAAACAAAATAAAAACAATATAAAACAAAACAAATTTATACACTCTGAGCTCCAAAGGAAACCTTTGGTGCTCAACCATTTACACACAGTTGTCAACGCAACATTGGTAATACACCCCTATAAGTCATCAATTCTAACAGCTAACGGTAGAGCGAATCAAATAATAGGCCGTATAAGGGTTCCAATAGAATTCAATAGACGTACTGACATCGTTGATTTTTATTTAGTACCAACTCTTAAACAGAGACTCTTTTTAGGTGTAGATTTCATGAAAAAGTTCGATCTAATTCGCTTTGAAGTTAATAGATTATCCACTGAGAATAAAGATGTTGAAGTGATTCCGGATTTTCCGAGAAGGCACCTATTAACGCAAGGGCAACAGCTAATCCTAGATGAAGTAATTGCAAATTTCCATGATTCAGTAGCAAAGGGCTAGGAAAGACTTCATCAGAAACCCACGTTATAGATACCGGGTCAGCAATGCCCCAGCGGTGCAGAAACTGATGTATGCGGAGCTGGACAGGATGATTTCACTGGGCGTCATCGAACCGAGCGAAAGCCCCTGGTAACCTTTGTCCAAAAAGGAGAAAAAGTGCGTATTTGTTTGGATGCTCGCAGGCTAAATGATGTCACAGTAAAGGATGCCTACCCACTTCCGCATATAGAGGGTTTGCTTAGCCGCTTGGGAGACACACACTTTATTTCTAGCGTAGACCTAAAAGACGCTTTTTGGCAGATACCGCTAGCGCCTCCAAGTAGGGAAAAACAGCGTTCACGGTACCTGGGACGCCTTTGTACCATTTCATGGTGATGCCGTTCGGGCTATGCAATGCAGCCCAACGGTTATGCCGTCTAATGGACAAAGTCATTCCAGCGCGCCTTCGCGAACGTGTTTTCGTCTACTTGGATGACTTGCTAGTAGTATCTCCCAACTTTGCTGAGCACATCGAACTCCTGGAAGAAGTTGCCAATGTGCTTGAACAGAGCCGGTTTAAATATAAACGTCGAGAAGTCCAAATTTTGCTGTAGGGAACTGAAGTATTTAGGCTACGTAGTTGGATAGGGAATGTTGAGGCCAGACCCCGACAAAATCGACACAATTCGGAATTTTAAATATCCTACCACAACAAAGCAAGTTAGAAGTTTTATGGGTACCACCGGATGGTATCGTAGATTCATCAACGACTACGCTACCATCACGGCCCCCATATGTGACACTCTTAAGAAAGGAAAAAAAATTTGAATTCACGAATGAAGCGAAATTAGCGTGTGATAAGCTGATACAGTGTTTAAGTACAAGTCCAGTACTGATTCACCCTGATTTTGAAAAAACTTTTTACATACAATGCGACGCATCCGATGTGGGAATTGGGGCGGTTATTTTTCAAGAGGATTCGGAGGGTGCCGAACATCCGATTGCCTATTACTCCAGAAAGTTAACGGCCGCACAGAAAAACTATTCGGTTACCGAGCGTGAGTGCTTAGCCGTGGTATCAGCGATAAAAAGATTCCGACCCTATGTTGAATTAATTCGCTTTGTAGTCATAACTGACCATTCCAGCCTTAAATGATTAATGGCGCAAAAGGATCTAAGTGGAAGACTAGCACGCTGGAGCTTGCTTCTACAGCCGTATACGTTTGAAATAAGGCACCGAAAAGGCTCTAAAAATGTGGTCCCAGACGCGTTATCTAGGTACACCATAGAGGCATTAGAAGGAATTAGTACCCCACTTGTTGACTTGTCGTCTGATGAATTTATGGCGGACGATTATAAAGAATTAGTTAGAATAGTACAAGAAGAGAAAAGGAGCTTGCCCGACATCCGTGTAGTAGACAACCTAGTTTACAAACGCACTAATTTTTACAACGGTGATGTGACCCAAGAGGACCACACTTGGAAGCTATGGATTCCCTCTTTATTAACCACGCAAGTTATCCAGAAGGCGCATAGCCCTCCCAACATGGCACACGGCGGGATCGGCAAAACCATCAAGAGAATTCGTGAATATTTTTATTGGCCGCATCTCAATATACAAGTTAGAAATTTCATCAATCAATGCGACACTTGCAAGGAGTGCAAGCCGCCAAACACCGTACTTAAACCGCCAATGGGGAAAGAAGCAGATGCAGCAAGACCTTTTCAACGCATCTACGTCGATTTTTTAGGGCCATACGTACGACCGAAACGCGGAAATTGTTACATATTTAACGTTCTAGACCACTTGACCAAATTCGTTTTATTGAAAGCAATGACTAAAGCTAATGCACGCAATGTGGTAGATTTCCTGCTCAAAGAAGATTTCTATAAGTTTGGCTGTCCTGACACCTTAGTGTCCGACAATGGCCCACAATTCATAAGCAAAGAATTAAGGGAATTAATAGACGTATTTGCGATCAATTATTGTAAGACTGGAGTTTACGCACCACATTCCAACGCATCAGAACGCGTCAATCAGTCAATACTGGCAACCATACGTTCTTACTTAGGGGAGAATCATAATGAGTGGGACCTACATTTGTGTGAGATAGAGTGCGCGCTACGATCAGCTGTTCATTCGGCCATCGGAATGTCGCCGTACTTTGCTCTTTTTGGCACGAATATGATCACGCATGCTTCAGCGTACAAGCTAGCAAGAAAACTACAAGTAATGGAAGACCCCGAAATGAGATTCGAAAACAGACATGAGTTCATGAAAGTTGTGAGAGACAAGATAAAGGAACGTTTGCATGAGAGCTACCTGACCAATGCGAATAGGTACAATCAGCGTGTAAGGGAAACACGATTCAAAGTGGGCCAGGAAGTGTTCCGCAGGAATTTCCAGTTATCCGATTTTGCCAAACAAGTCTCCGCCAAGTTAAGTAGAAAGTTCCTAAAATGCAGGATAGCTAAAGTGGTTGGTAATAGCTTATATGAAATGACTCTGCAAGGAAAACCTTTAGGAATTTTTCATGGCAAGGACCTGAAGGCGTAGCAAAGCGTAACCATTTTATCATATTCGCAAATATGTTTGCGAATATGATAAAACAACCAACACCCGGGAAAGAGTGTGGTGTCATAAGTAGAATCAATAAAGTACCAATAAGGTGTAGATAGAGTTAGGCCAAAAAAAATGCAACAGTGCATGCAGCGCTGTATTAGTCAGCTGAAGCTGGCTGCAGTTAGATTGGCAGCAAATTTGAAACTTTGTACATTAGAGGCAGACCGATAAGAAAAAAAACTTTCTTTTCCGGTGAACCACGAAATCGAGAGGAGTGTCGGTAAGTTTTTCCTTTTTTTGAGTGATAGAATTTTAGTGTTATATTTATTAAATTAAGTAACCTGGAATATTTGCCAGATTACAAAGTGAGTGCAGCTTAAGGGTAGATAGTGACAAAAAATAAAAAAAAGGAACAGAAGAGCGAAAAAAGTCGAGAGATCGGCTTGATGCGCGTGGAAGCAATTGGAGACCACACTACACAGTCGAAATCAGTGTGCCAGGAAAAAAATCGTGAGTACCTAGCGAAAGCCGTAACCTTCCTCACGTGCGCACAGGAGGAAACAAATTTTATGGAAACACGCTAGGAAGGTCAGGCAAATTAAAGGCAGCACAACCAGACAAACCGCTTGAAAGGGGTGATCATGAGAAGCCCCGCTAAATATTATCCGACCGACTGCTAGTGAACAGCCATCAAAACATCACCACCTGAACAAACCCTCCCAGAAGCAAAAGGTGAAAGAAAAAAGAAAATATTGTGAGTAAGCCGTATCTTTACGACCATCGCAATACACTTGCACAGGCCGTCAGCGCACGTGGTAGCCAAAGTTCAAGCCAAAGCACCACTTTATGCACAAGCCAAAGCACCACTTTACCCACAAGCCAAAGCACCACTTTACCCACAAGCCAAAGCACCATCTTACCTACAACCGAAGAACACCTTTAAACACATACAAAACTACAAACACTGCACAGCTCAAACAACGGCAAGCAGCTACACCGAACCAGTTGGCTACAGCAGGCGGATACAACAACAAACACGTCACCAACGAAGCAGCATCACTTCAGTTCTTTTGGAAAACAAAACACCACCGACAAACGCCACCCCTCCTGAGTAAAGGCAGGCCGAATCGTGGAAGCAGTGGATGCAACAAAACAGATAAGTGTAGATTTTGAGCTATTTTTTTTTTCTCAAAGGTACAAATAGGCCGACTAGGCTTAAGCCGTACCAGGGAAGTTATATTTCTTCCCCAGCTTTCAAACAGCTACGCCACTGCTGTAGATAAGTGATTTGAATCTAGCGCTCGCAATTGTAGTTACTCGGACTAGTTGTTTTTGTCACCCCCGATGGGAATTACGTTGTAGACACGCGTAGGTTAAGTAAAAAGAAATTGTTTGTTTAAGATTGAACGGCTTTTGTAAAATGATAAATAATAGACTCTTCGAGATAAGAGCAAAAGCCGAAGTCTGGCGAAAGCTTACTTGCGGCTTAATAGGTGAAAGGTCCAAGTAAATAGTGCTATTTACGTACCTTATATTGCGTCACCCCTTTTTTTATTAGGTTGTAGATGGCATGAGTGGCCATAATATATGCATACGCCGGATTGCTGGTTTTGTTTTTGCCTCGAAATGCCCTTGGTATTTAAGAACGTCTCTGTGGGGGTAGTAGAAATGATCGAAAGGCACTGAAGCATATTCCCTCCCGAATTTAGCAAATACATGTAATAGCATTTCAACAAACAAATATTAGCTATTACAAATAAAATTCGAAAGTAACTCAAAATAAGAAATACGAAACTTTTAATATTAATTGATAAAACAAACAAAAAGAAAAAAAAGGAAAGATTTAAAGCTTTAAAAAAATTTTGATATTTACATTTTATTATGAAAACTGAAATTTAAAAAGAAAAGAAAAAAAAATTGCCTCCTATAATTTAATTTTGGATTTATAGTACTCCTTGTTTAGAAGGCAAGTTGAAATGAAACAAGTGCATAAGTACATGAATGTAAAATTAAAGGCTTTTACATACTAAGAGACGGTCTAAAATAAAAAAAAAATAAAAACTATACTTAACATAAAGATAAGACAAAAATTAATAATTTTAAACGATAAGCTAAGTCGCTTGCGAACTTAACAAGTATATGAAATAACACTTGGTGTAAGATATAAGCTATTACAAGCGTAGTACAAATTAAAAAAAAAAAAAAAGATAAGACACAAGAAAAATTTAGAATTAATTCAAAGACAAAACAGTGGATTTGAAACAAAAACAAAAAAAAAATTGAATTTATATTCCGCTAAAGCAAGGCTAAATATTTGATGTTTTTTTTTGAGGTCCGGGACCTATAAATTTAAATTTTTAGATTTTAATCCGTCGGATATGGTAAATACTTAGCAGTCTTATAAGATACAGTAAAAATTTTTTTATGCTTTAATTATAATAAATATTTAATTTTGTTGAATACGAATGCAAATGAGAACCGGAAATATTTAACACGGTGAAGATTTTATTTAAAGTCGCCTCCATGACTAGGAAAATTAAAGGTAGGTATTGGGTGGTGATTGTGAAGGTGAGGGGTAGTTGTCAAATTTGGTATCGATACTACCATGGGTTGGTATCCTAACAGGATGCTGAGGGAGGGCCAGCAGGAAGAAACAACCAAATTCCTTAAAACAACGTCTCTTGTTCCACAAAAGTGACCTAAATTAATTCATGCGCCCTAAATCGACATTTTTCTTGGACAATGCACTGGTACGCATTGACTGTGGTACACACTCACCGTGTGTAACCGGTGGGAACGTGACAATAACTGTGGTAAAATTTCATCTGCTCCAAAGTTAACTTGGGATAACAGCGCATGCTCTACAAAGCGTCAAAACCATTTTAAAATTTTGCAAGATGACAACGACAAACCCGAGGTATCCTCGAATATAACATCCAATCCGCCACTAGTCTATTTGAGAGAAAAAAATTCAAATGCCCTCATTAAAAAATTAATTTCGGTCATTGGTCAATTTCACATTCTTCTAAAAAACGTGGCAACATCGATGAAACGAAAATTCAAATTTATGACGAAAAAGATTTCCGCAAAATGGTTTCTGAATTTGAAAAAAATAAAACAAGTTTCTACACATACCAGCTTAAGAGTGCTAAAGGCCTGCAGATTGTATTGGAGGGCATAGATTCTTACGTTGTTCCCGAAGAAATAAAAGATGCACTCGTCCTCCATGGATTTAAGGTAAAAAATGTATCCAATATAATAAATAGGGAGAAGATCCCCCAAACCCTGTTTCGTGTTGAACTTGAGCAGAATGATATAAAATTGAAAAAAATGAGACGCACCCAACTTATAGCTTAAAATACCTGTTATACCGAAAAAATATCAGTTGAAGAACCACACAAGCGTTCTAGGCCCGTACAGTGCCATAATTGTCAAGAATATGGCTAAACAAAAATTAAATGCAATTTACCTACTCTTTGTGTTGTTTGCGGCGAATTACACGATACTGCTATTTGCAATAAGCCAAAAGTTCAAAGTGATAAAAAAATAATACTTTTGAAAATCACAAAAGAAAAAATAAGCTTAGTTTTAAAGCCTACTAAGCTTATTTTTTCTTTTGTGATTTTCAAAAGTATTATCATTTTATGAATTCTCATATAGTTTTTGAAAGTCTATGCATAAAGTAAGAGGTTTGTGACTGTTTAAAATTTGTGGTTAAAGTCTACTGATGATTTGGTTCAAGCGCCAATGAAATACGTATATAGATATGCTAAACTACCATCAAATAAATTTCAATTCAAAAGAATATTAATTGAACGACATTCTTTAAGTGAAAGTAAAAAAATTTACAAACTTTTATCAGATTCAAAGATAGGAGATCACAAGCCATCAGAATTCTATCGCTCTTTAGCATTACTAGCAGGGTCAAATTTTGATTCAGATATTTTAAAGAAGTTATGGTCGAGAAAATTACCAAAGAGTTTAAACAATGCTTTGACAAGTTCCAACTTATCAGATATTAATGAAATTATTAATCTGGCTGATAAGTTATGGGAAGCTCTGTGTAGTAATGAGATTAGTTATTTAAAAGGACCAACTTCAGACTATAATATAGTTACACAAGGCTTAAGAACAATGATTGAAACGATTACTCAAGCAACATCAAATATGGTTGAACAATTTAAAACATTATCATTAGAAGTATCATCAATGCAAAGACAAATGGAGGAAACTAATTATCAATCACGGTTTAGGCAATTTAATAAAAATAGATCAAAATCGTGAAATAGATCCAGAAACAGGGAATGGGTATGTAGGTTCCAGTATAGATACGGAAGTCGGGCTAGAAATTGTGAACAACCTTGTTCTTATTTGAAATCAAAAGAAGCAGAAAACTAAGTGGAACTATTGTTGAGGCGGCAAGCAATGGTAACGTAGATATATCAACATGTCGCCTATTTATTTTTGATAAAAGTAATAAATTAAAATTTTTAATTGATAGTGGAGCCGACATATCGGTTCTTCCATCTTCAAGATTTAAGAAGAATAATCTTACGGCTGATATCGTTTTGACAGCAGCTAATGGTACCTCAATTCCTACTTTTGGAAAGAAAATGTTAAATGTCAATCTGGGATTATTTTTCTTATAGGTAGTATAGAAAAACCCATAATTGGTGCAGATTTTTTACATAAATATAGACTTTTAATAGATATTAAAAACAAATCATTAATTGATCCTTTTACAAACTCATCAATCGGTGCCTTTGAAGACAAATATGCCCATTTATTAAGATAATTTCCTTCCTTAATCGCTGAACCAGACTACTCTAGACCAGTTAAAAATTCAACTGTGCATAGGCTTGTTACAAACGGAATATTACCTTTTACAAAACCTCGACTCTTAGAACCGGTTAAGTACAAAGTTGCTAAAGCTGAGTTTAATTTCCTAGTTAAGTCTGGTATTTGTAGACCCTCAAATTCAAGTGTTGCTTTGCCGTTACACTTAGTATCTAAGAAGGATTCGAATGACTGGCGTCCATGTGGGGATTTTAGACGATTAAGCTTTGTGACTATCCCGGACAGATATCCATTACCACATATACATGATTTGAATTCTAACGGCATATCGAGCATATCATCAGGTTCCAATGGCCGCGGAAGATATATAGAAGACTGCTATTACCACACCATTTGGGATGTTCGAGTTTATGCGTACGCCATTCGGATTAAGAAACTCAGCACAAACATTTCAGAGATTTATTAACGAAGTTTTACATAGTTTGGATTTTGTGTTTGTATATATTGATGATGTACTGATTGCAAGTGAAAACGGAGTGGAGCATATAAATCACTTGAATATGGTTTTCGAACGACTAGACAAATATGGACTAAATGTTAAGCCCGGCAAATGTATATTTGGAATATCTAATATAGATTTCCTCATTCACAATATATCGGAAAAAGGTATCAAACCATCAGATGACAAAATCTTAGCCATACGAAATTTTGAAAAACCTCATTCTGTGAAACAAATGCAGAAATTTATTGGCATGGTAAATTATTACCATAGATATATTCCAAATGTAGCAAAACTAACAGGTAATATTGATTAAATGCTAAAGAACACCATAAAGAAAAAAGAAAGATTTTAGATTGGGACAATAGAACTGAAAACGTTTTTAGTAAAATTAAAGAAACTTTTGCGAAACGTCTTCTGTTGAATCATTTTGACCCAGAAGCTAGATTAACGTTAACAGTTGATGCATCTACAATTGCTATAGGAGGTGTTTTACAACAAGTACGTCACGGAATAGAAGAACCATTGGCTTTCTTTTCAAAGAAATTAACTACATCAAAATATTACGTTTTTGATAGAGAACTTTTAGCTGTTTATGTAAGTGTTAAACATTTTCGGCACATGTTAGAAGGAAGAAGTTTTACTGCTATACCGATCACAAACCATTGACATTCGCATTGAATTCCAACACCGATAGAACCCTAGATAGACAAGACATCTTGAATATATTTCACAATTTACCAGCGATATTCGTTATATACATGGAGAGACAAATTTGGTAGCCGATACATTATCAAGAGCCTTTGAGTTGCACTCATTAACAAACACAGATCTGAATTTTAAAGTATTATGCAAGGAACAACAAGAAGATGCAGAACTAATTGACATCCTGAGAGATAAAACTGTTCATCTTAATTTAAAGTTAATTAAAGAGTTCTCGTGGTACCTTCATAGCGAACAGTCGATTAGCGAAATTTTACTTACATACTTACCAAACAAACAAAAAATTATATAAAAAAATATTCGTAGTACATATTATTCGTAATAGGTACATACTGACTTTAAAAAATAAGCTTTATGCTTTGCAAATATTTTTTACATAGTAGAAATAACAGAAACAAAAAAAAAACCGCAAACAAAAAAAAAACATAAACAAAGTTACATTGAGGAATACTCTATATGTGTACCTCGAAACAAAAAAAACAATCAGAAATAACAAAAACAAAAAAAGACCGCAAACAAAAAAAAACACAAACGAATAACCCTTGAGGAATTCTTTGTATGAGTGCCTCAAATACAAAAAAAATTTGAAGTGAGTTCTAACGACAGAAATGCTTATTTTACTGTGAGTTCTGAAACTCTTAATGAAAAGAATATAAATAATAAATCTGATGAAAATCTTTTTTTAACGGCAAAGCCAATTTTTCGTCAGCGATCAACTTCGCTTTGTCCAATGCCAAATAGTAATGATGCATTAACATTACAGTTGCCTAGTACTTCTTCATATAAGCCAGTAATATTATCCCCTTCAGACTCTTGTTCATCACTTAACAAAGTTATCACTACAGATAACAGCGGCTCGAAACTCAAGGTACAAGTCGGAATGGACAGATATATAACCGTAGTAAAGCGTGGGCGAAGCCTGAATTCTTCAAAAATTTCATCTGCTCCAAAAATGTCTAGGGATAACAACGCAGCCTCAACTAATCGCCAAAACCGCTTTAAAATTTTGCAAGATGAGAACGACAAACCCGATGTATCCTCGAATAAAACATCCAAGCCGCCACCAATCTATTTGAGAGAGAAAAATTAAAATGCCCTCATTAAAAAATTAATTTCGGTCATTGGTGAGAATAAATTTCACATTGTCCCAATAAAACGTGGCAACATCGATGAAACGAAAATTCAAATTTATGACGAAATAGATTTCCGCAAAATGGTTTCTGAATTTGAAAAAAATAAAACAAGTTTCTACACATACCAGCTAAAGAGTGCTAAAGGCCTGCAGATCGTATTGAAGGGCATAGATTCTTATGTTGTTCCCAAAGAAATAAAAGATGCACTCGTCCTCCAGGGATTTAAGGTAAAAAATGTATCCAATATAATAAATAGGGAGAAGATCCCCCAAACCCTGTTTCGTGTTGAACTTGAGCAGAATGATATAAAATTGAAAAAAAATGAGACGCACCCAACTTATAGCTTAAAATACCTGTTATACCGAAAAAATATCAGTTGAAGAACCACACAAGCGTTCTAGGCCCGTACAGTGCCATAATTGTCAAGAATATGGCTAAACAAAAATTAAATGCAATTTACCTACTCTTTGTGTTGTTTGCGGCGAATTACACGATACTGCTATTTGCAATAAGCCAAAATACCAAAGTGATAAAAATGCAGTAATTGTGGAGGTAATCACACCGCTAACTACAGAGGATGCCCTGTGTACTCTTTCGTAAAGCAGACTATGGTGCAAACCCCTAAATTAGCTCCAGTTCAAACAACAAACGCTTCCTCAGCCACGTTTGCGCAAATGAGCCAACCGGTTACTTCCCGTGTATCGCATGCAGATGCTGCTAAGACAAATTCAATTCCCACACAAAATGTTTCCCCACCAAATAATTCAACAAATACAAACTCAAACTTTAAATTTAATCGCCTTGAAGCCACTATTGAAAATCTTGTGCAAACTATCAACAACTTTACAACAAATATGACTAGCATGATGCAAGAAATGCTACGAATGCAGAATACAGTGCTTCAAGCATTAATTAACAAGCCATGAACACGTTAAAAATATGTTTCTGGAACGCAAACGGCATTCGCCAACATAAAAATAAACACTTCCTTACGAAAAAAAAAATATTGATGTAATGTTGGTCTCTGAGACTCATTTGACTTCTAGAAGCGTCTTTAAAATGAATGGCTACACATTATATGATACAAAGAACCATAGAGGGAGAGCATGCGGTGGATCAGCAATTCTAATAAAGTCAAGACTCAAGCACTATATTCTTGACAACATTTGTGAAGAACATCTACAAGCTACAAACGTCTGCATTGATAATTTTTTTTTAAATTTCGTGATACAGTAGTTTTCGTTTATAGTCACTACCGCTTATTGTCACATTAATGATATAGTCCATATTTGATGTTTTTTGTGACTTTAGAACTTAATTTTCTTCAAAAAGTTGACGATATAGTCCATTTACTATATAGTCATATTTGACATATGTATATGCACCAACTTTGTGGTAGTCAAAATCCAAATTGTATGCAAACAATTCGCGTTATAGTCACAAAAATTTTCAACAGATTTCTTTAGTTATTTATTTAAGTCATAAACTCAAAAGTAAATCTAAATTTCAACCTCCATCTACTGTTTAGTAGAAGAATATGTCTTTAGAACAAAACATTGTTGCATAAAAGACCACACAAATTTACCTTTTAAATACAACATTGTTTTGTAATTGACATAATTGGATTGTATGGAAATTCTTTTATATACTTCTGCGTAGCATATAAAAAAATTAGGCTTATAGTCACATTAGCGATATAGTCCACAATTTCTGTGCAATTTTAAATGTGACTATGAGCGAAAACTACTGTATCTTTAATTTGCTCCCCTCCTAGTTTTTGAATCACTGAGGATCAATACGAGGAATTCTACAAATCTCTTGGACCTTGTTTCGTAGCAGCTGGCGACAACAATGCTAAGCATTCGTTCTGGGGTTCGCGTCTTATTACGCCTAGAGGTAGGGCGTTGTTCAACACAATTTAAAAAATGGGCTTGGATATTATTTCGAGTGGGGAGCTCACTTACTGGCCTGCTGACGTACGAAAAATTCTGGATAGACTTTGGCGTCATAAAAAGCATTTCTAGGGAATTAATTCACGTCGTTACAATCTATAGCCCACTAAGAAGTGACTTACCTCATCCATATATGAAGATGATAAATCGCGTTAATTGGCGGGGGTTCAAAAAATACCTTAGTAGTCATTGTACGGAAAATATTAAGCTAAGAACACCAAATGATATTGAATCTAACATTGCCAATCTCAACGAGAATATTAAACAGGCTGCTGAAAAATGCCACTACCTCCCATCCGCAGACTGGGTTTAATAAAATTTCTTCTTCAGACATTGAACGTCTCGTACGTGAAAAAAGAAGAGCTAGAAGGGAATGGCAACAGCACAGAACACCCCAAAATAAAATTAGATTTAAAGAGTGCACGAAACGACTCCAAGAGTTGAGAAAACTGCATCTTTTAAAAATTATCTGGAAGGTCTTGATGTCACACCAGCATCTAATTTCTCTTTGTGGCGCGCTGCTAAAAGCTTAAAAGAACCGTTGAGTTTAAACCACCTCTGCGCACTTCGACCGGTGATTGGGCAAGAAGCGATACTGAAAAAGGTAAAATATTTGCTGAGCACTTAAAATCCGTATTTAGCCCAAATACATGTACTGGTGTTGCTGATTTGCCGATGTAGTTGCTCTTCCCCCTCGACCCTTAAAGTTTAAGATGCATGATGTACATAAACTAATTGCTGAGCTCAACCCGAAGAAAGCTCCAGGTATTGATGGTATTAGTAACAAGATGCTGATGAATCTGCCTCGCACTGCAACTAGAATCTTACTATTTATTTTTAATGCCATATTACGACTAAAGTATTATCCACACAGCTGGAAGCTTGCCAAGGTCAAAATGATTCCAAAGTTGGGCAAAGATCTTACTAAAGCTGAGTCTTACAGGCCAATAACTTTACTATCAACAATATCAAAGCTTTTCGAAAAGCTGCTCATGTCAAAATTATCCCCAATTCTAACTGATAGTGGGTGCATACCGGACCATCAATTTGGTTTTAGAAGTCAGCATAGTACCATTGAAAAAACGCATAGATTGGTTCAAGTTATAAAAAGAACATTTGAAGAAAAAAAGTATTGTTCTACTCTCTTTATTGATGTTTCTAAGGCATTTTATAAAGTATGGCATGAAGGCCTAATTTTAAAATTGAAGACATATCTACCAATAAATTTTCTAAAGCTATTGGAAAGTTATATTCTATCCCGGAAATTCATTGATATGGAAGGAGACTTCATGAGTGTTCACGAATCTATATCTGCCGGTGTGCCACAGGGGAGTATACTGGGACCAGTTTTGTATTTGATTTATACTTGTGATATGCCTGTTAGCACTAAAATCCATACATCTACTTTTGCCGATGATACAGCCTTCTTTAGCATGCACGAAAACCCTCACGAGGCGTCCCGATATCTTCAGGAACATATTACGCAACTGGAACTATGGTTAAAGTTATGGAGAATTAAAGTAAATGAGCAGAAGTGTGCGCAGGTAACATTTACTCTACGAAAAGATACTTCTTCCCTCATTAAAATCAATAATCAAATTGTTCCTCAACATTCACATGTAAAATACCTTGGTATACATCTTGATCGACGGCTTACATGGAAACAACACATTGATTCTAAACTAACACAAATGAAACTAAAATTAGCTCAGGTACATTGGCTGATTGGTAGAAATTCAACTCTCAGTCTAGATTGCAAACTTTTGAAATACAAGTCACTTTTGAAACCTATATGGTGCTACGGAATTCAACTATGGTGCACTGCTTCAGCTTCCAATGTCGAGAGAATCCAACGAAGGCAAAACAAATTTTCGAATTTTTCGGTGGGAAGAATATTCTAGTTTACATTTTTGATAATCAGGTTGCATAGATATTTTGTTCAAATTTCGTGTTAAATTGAAATATTATATAAAAGGTATTTTGTTTGTCATTTATATTAAATACATGCAAATCAAAAATTAATGTTTCGCTGAATCAGTAAAGTCAAACACTTAAGTATGGAACTAAACGTGTGGTAAACCTTTAACTGATGTCATAAACTCTTCCACAGGTCCATCAAAATTTCATAAATGACACTTCCACATAAGTAGAATTGTTAAATTCTCACATTTTTTATTTTTATACAATATGAAATGTTTTTTAATTTATTTTTTGCAATTTTTTTCAAATTTTTCAATTATTGTTTAATACATTTACATATATTAACCTTTTAAATGGATTTCTTAAACTATTTTTTATAAAAACTTATATTTTACTTGCCGCCTCTTTATTCAAAAAACACTAATAAAACATTAAGAAGAAGGCTACATAGTTATGTGTATCTGATAAAAAAAATTTTTTCGTATCAAAAACAAACTTAAAATGTAGACGATACTTTGTCACCAAAATAATGGACAAGAAAAGCGATTCTGGGACACTTAACCCGACGCTTCCTTCTTGTTTAAGAATCGAAAAGTACACATGTTGAAAATCCATTAAGGCTGTGATACACTTTCATACACAGTCGTTCGATCTGTCAAAAAAATCGTGTGTGCTCAAAAAGTATGATAGTGTGGATTAAAATTTGACATGTGTGACAGATTTTTTGATGTCAGTCCGATTTCCAAAAGTTTATGAAAATTTTCATAAAATGATCATTTCTATTAGATCAGAGATGCATTTTGTAAAGCAGTTGATAAGAAAACAGCAAATTCTGCTTCATTTATTTAAAGATAGAGAGATACATTTTGAAAATTACAGTTTGCGTTATTATTTCTTTAGACGCAATTTACACTGTGCCTTTTCTGCTTGCCTGTGCAGGCAGGCTTTTTTAGTTTATTAGTGAGAGGGGATGAGAAGCTTGCGGGGTAAAACAAAAGGCACAAAATGAAAATTCGAGGGGATTTATGACATTTCTCTTTGCCTTTTTCGTACTCTTAGCATTAAACGAGTATTTAAATGCCACAAAGGCATGACTTTTCGTAGGGGGCTTAAAAGAAAATTGTCAACACAAGGCAGGCTAAAAAGGCATAGCGTAAAATGGCTCTTAGAAATGCAAAATAATTAAACATAAAAATTATTTTAAATGTTTTTGCATCTTTTTTGTGGAATAGTGTGGCACCTATACAAGCCGACCACACGAGCAATAATCTTGGTAATTATTGCCGTGGCAACTGTCAAATTCGATTGCCGATAAAATCGTGTGTACCGTATGAATATGTGTTCAAATATATATTCAGCAACAACTGTTAAAATACATTGCTGAGCAATAATCTCTTAACACAAGCTGTCAAATACAAATTATATTGAATTTTTTTCAACGTAAAAGTATAAAACAAAAGTTTTAACTACATAAAACCAATAAAAGTGCAATTTAAAATAAAAAAAGGATCTACAGTAGTTTTCGCTTATAGTCACATTTAAAATTGCACAGAAATTGTGGACTATATCGGTAATGTGACTATAAGCCTAATTTTTTTTTATGCTACGCAGAGGTATATAAAAGAATTTCCATACAATCCAATTATGTCAATTACAAAATTTATGTGGTCTTTTATGCAACAATGTTTTGTTCTAAAGTCATGTTCTTCTACTAAACAGTAGATGGAGGTTGAAATTTAGATTTACTTTTGGGTTTATGACTTAAATAAATAACTAAAAAAATCTGTTGAAAATTTTTGTGACTATAACGCGAATTGTTTGCATACAATTTGGATTTTGACTACCACAAAGTTGGTGCATATATGTCAAATATGACTATATAGTAAATGGACTATATCGTCAACTTTTTGAAGGAAATTAAGTTCTAAAGTCACAAAAAACATTAAATATGGATTATATCATTAATGTGACAATAAGCGGTAGTGACTATAAGCGAAAACTACTGTAATTATTGATAATTTAAGTTTTTATTTGAATAAAAAGGAAATATATTTTAATATACGTGTTCACCACCTCTAGATATATTCTTGAACAAAAGCAATTTGACGTCATCGTTCTGTCGGCTTTATTGCTTGTGTTAAGACACATCAAATTGCTCGTGTGGTCGTAGTGATGAGATTTTATTGCTATTTTTTTTGGAGTGTGACAGAATTCAATTCGATTTTCCAGTGAATGCGCTGATTTACACGGGCATAATTGTGCTGGCATAACATGCCAGTTTGTTGGTGAGAGAGGCAAAGAGAGAGGTTTTGCGGTTGGCATAACTTTTCAACCAGCTTCAACCCCGCATTAGCAGCATAAAACCAATACACACACAACTTAAAAAACAGCAAATGTTAAATGAATAAATACTAAACACACTAACACACACACAGCTGTATATACATATACATTTTGTACCAGACGAATTAGTCTCGTGTAATTTGGAAAAGAGCAAAAATTATGCGGCTTAAAAATTGTTCTCGTCTAAACTACCTCAATGAATCGTACGACTGTGTACAAGGCACATGTATTAGGTGACAGCACTACACCAGGTGACTAATGTCATTATACCAATCTAAACGTCAAATTTGGATTATGTAGGTATAAGCCCAAAAGCATGCTTTTATTTGGGTATCCATAAACACCTTTCGAATATTCAGTTTTGTATGGTGTTTGACATTTCCTATAAGAAACACGCAATCTGACGATGCTACCCTGTTTTGAAAAGTAAGAAGCAAGGCGAAATAAGGTGATGTTAATTCGCCAGCTGACATAAATTTCCTGCTGTCAAATGAACCAAAACGATAAAAACTATTTTGACAGCAGGCAATTTTACACTAACAAATATACAAGGCGAATACGCAGAGTTGCAAATCAAGACCACCTTATATCAATTCGCCTTGGTAAGAAGGTAATTTATACCAACAAAGTACATGTGGTTGTTGCTGTTGTAATATTTGTGTAGAATCGCGGGTACCTGATTGATGTGCCTTGACTGTGTATGATAGTATACCAAGGCCTTTATGAATATTCATTATATATATGTATGTATGTATAAATCTATATGTATGTGGGTGGACGTACACAAATAATTAATATAATAATTAAACGTATATATATACATGTGCATGTACATTAGGGTCATAACTTTTTGCATTTTCTTTTTATTCTTAAAATAATATGGATCGCAAGATAGATCATTGGGAGAATGACGTCCAAATAAAGTTATTATATGTACATGTATATTATGTATTTAAATAATTGTTTATCTTATACATATACATATGTACGTAGAATTGAATTCCAAAACTCGCTACATGCAACGTTAAAAAACGTTTAATACAGTAAGTGTGCCATGTACAGTTTATATCCTTTCGTTATTTTGTTGGATAGGCACATAAGTAGTAAATTTTTGCAAAAGAAAAAAATATTATATTTAAAAAATATGTATGTATGTGTATAGGAGCTTAAAACATGTATAGCAGGAGCGAGTTTTTAAGCTACGCACTTATTGCAGTGCTTTGGAATTAAATTTTCTTCAAGCTGCAAGTTGTGTTTCTCGCAAATTGTTTTAGTTTGTTCTACTTCTCGGTCTAAGGGCGTTAAAGAGTAGAATGGATCAATATTATTTTTATTATTACTATGAGGCTTTCTAAAACATCAGATTAAAAATTTAAACTTTCTATTACTCGCAAATCTACAACAAAATTAATACTAAGTTTTTTCGGTTTTTAATAATTTATAGTGTTTTTCTAATGCTTTTGGGAGCTACTCTTAACCAATAGTGCTCCACCCAACAATTTTTTTTTAGAATTTTTTAAATTTATGGGCAACGGAAAGTACGACAACTACACAAAGCAAAAGAAGGTACACATTAGGCTGGTTATGGCTGCAAGGGACGAGTTTTGTTCTGTTCCATGCAAGCAAGAAGTTTTTTTTTAGACAACGCAAAGAAAGAATTTCGGAACTCCCTCCAATTTTTAATGTAATTCTTAAAGATTTATCAATATCTCATTAGCATTTATAAATTTAGACAAAAATTAAAATGGTTCGCTTCCAAAATTTAGAGAGAAAAATTATAATATGTTCCTCAGTAATGTATACTAAATTTTTTTGCTTGTTTGTGGCTTAAAATTATCAGCCAATAGCAAAACATTACGTCAAGCGTTAGTGCATACATAAATACATACATATGCATATCATTCCTGATCAATGCTAGCCAGTGATGTCAGATTTATTTGTAGCCTCCTCGCTAAATTAGTTGTCGAATATCGCCAATATAGTGTTATATATGAGCTAAAAAATTTACATGTTTTTATTTAACAAATATTGTTAAATTTAAATAAAATAAGTTTTTACATTAACAAACGTTAATTTATAAGACATACATTAGCTTACCATACTTTAAAAATACTGTCGTATAAAACATAATAAAAATTACTTATACCAAAAGATGAATCTTAATAAGAAAAATTAAACTTGAAATATTGAAGTCTCGTGATAACATAGAATTAATCTTTACTTAAGAATAAATTTAAGTACAAATTGTTGTACTAGTCATTATATTCAGCTATTTACATCCTCACTGGTAAACATACGGTATAGAAAATAACTCTCTTTTGCATTAATTATTTTATGTTGTAGAAAAACTTCCTCGCAAAATTTGCTAGATTTTTAACACTAACCCATATTAGTGAAATCACATAAATGGATATAGCTAAAAATATCGCCAAGGAATTAAAATATTGCGAAGCAAATTGCCAAAAAATACTTCAAAATTTTCATCGTTAAAAACGAAGTCTTATCGTCGCCCTTAGTAACAAATATCTACATCTGACAGCACTGGCGGTGGCCACACTCTCCATTTTCTATAATGGGGGACAATGTTGTCAACATTTAGATTTCAAAAAACAATGCAACCAGGAAAAACACTTGAGTTAAATAAAAAGGTACTAAATATTATATGCCGTATTCATAAAAAATATTTAAGGTTTATTTGACAAATTTTCCATAGAAATATGTCAAATAAACCTTTAATAAACTTTAAATGTGTTTTGTGAATACGGCAGAATATGTTTTACTTTTATTAAAACTAATCTTATAGTTATATAAAAAAAGAAAATCATATACTAAAGAACATATTATTAAAGCATATACATATGTAGTGGGTGTTTTTTATTGAGGTATAGAACTTTAAGTTGGCATCACTTTTTTAGCTGGCGGCCATTTTGTCAACTGTCAAGTGATTAATATTTAGTTTGGTTTGCCATTTCATCATGAACAGGTTGACAAAAGAACAACGCTTGCAAATCGTGCAAATTTATTTCGAAAATAATGGTTCAGTTCGCGAAGTTTACCGCAAACTCCGTCCATTTTATGGTCGACATAATCGTCCATCAGAGCAATTAATTCGGTTAACCATGGATCGTTTTCGCACTACGTTTACTCTATGTGATAACACGCATCCGCAGAGACGTCGAACAGTGCGCACCGAAGAAACAATTGCCGCTGTAGAGCAAAGTGTTGAAGAGGACCCGAATGAATCGATTCGCCACCGTGCACAGCAATTGGAGCTTTGTCCATCAACTTTATGGAAGATTTTGCGCAAAGATCTTGGCTTGCGACCTTACAAGATCCAGCTTGTGCAAGAATTAAGGCCGCGAGACCATGCAATGCGTCGTGATTTTGATGTATGGGCCGAAAATGAGATTGATCTCGATGCTGATTTTCATCGCAAAATTTTGTTCAGTGATGAGGCTCATTATTGGTTGAATGGCTACGTCAACAAGCAAAATTGCCGCGTTTGGAGTGAAGAGAATCCACATGAGACCCTTGAGACGCCATTACATCCACAAAAACTGACTGTTTGGTGTGCTCTATGGGCTGGTGGAGTCATTGGGCCATACTTCCGAAATAATGCTGGAGAGTCAGTTACCGTTAATGGAGACCGGTATAGAGCCATGATAACCGACTATTTTGTTCCCGAATTGGATGGCATGAATGTGGATGAGTTGTGGTTCCAACAAGATGGCGCTACATGCCACACAGCGCACGTCACAATCGATTTATTGAAGGAAACATTCGATGAGCGCATAATTTCGCGGAATGGACCTGTCAATTGGCCACCAAGATCGTGTGATTTGACTCCATTGGATTATTTTCTTTGGGGATATGTGAAGTCGCTCGTCTACGCCAACAAACCAGAAACGTTAGGGGATTTGGAAGCCAACATTCGTGGCGTTATTGCCAACATACGGCCCCATATGCTCGAAAAAGTGGTTGAAAATTGGATATGTAGAATTGGCTTTATTCGAGCCAGCCGCGGCGGCCACATGCCCGAAATCATATTTAAACATTAATGGCATAAAATTATCCTTCCAATAAAGCCAAATTGATGAACATTAAAACGATTTTCTTGTGTTTTATTTCAATTCGAAGTTCTATACCTCTAAAGAAACACCCTATATATTAAAAAGCAAACATTAAAAATAACGAACATACCAAATTTTCATTTCATAAAAATATCACAGTTCTTTTACTTTTTTTTATTATTAAAAATTAATAAAGAGTAACCGCTTTATTTGTAAAAATTATTAAGGCTTAATAAAAATAAATTTGTATGAAAATTTGTTTTAAAAAATTTTTAAACATTTTTTTAAAAAAATTTTTTTAATAAATTTTAATAATTTTTATAAATAAGGCTGTAAAAATTTCATATTACTTTCTATAATAATAAGCAAGTTTTTATTGAAACAAGGACTTGCTTTGCTTAAAACCAGCAGATGTCAGACGATCTATATCAAAATTGATGTTTGCACTGAAAAATATCACATTATTATAAGGTTTTCAGACTACATGTACAAATGTACCATGTAAAAGTGATATTCCACAAGACAAAAACATATATGTAATTTGAACACAATTTAACAACTTTGAGTGCTTTGTTTTTGTTTTCAATATAAATAGGCAGACGAGAATTTTCACATGGCTTCTATAAACTGGCAGTAAGTAGTTTTACACCTATTATGTAGTATTTTTCTATATTTTTAAAAGCATTTTTTCAACTATTGGTGTATCATTCAAACCCATACAAAATGTAAAAGAAGATAAAAAAAATTGTATATACATATGTATGTATGAATATGTATATCATATGAAATTTTTTCAAGAAATAGCCTCTTTAACATTGTTATCATCTGATCATAACATAGTTTTTATTTTAAAAAGAAAAGTTATGTACATGTCATTGCTACTTATATGAAAATCTACATCATTTGGTATTTCATTGCTTTCACACAACAAATTTTATTGTTTCAGCGTTAAACGCGTGTAAGAATATTGTGGTATATGTTTTAAACTTAAAGAAATACATAAAAGCTAAATCTCTTTCTATTTCTGCCTTTAAATATGGATGTGACAGAACTTTTTGCTGGTTTGTAAAACAGGTTTATATCAACTCAATCTATATAAGATTTTAATTCTTCCTAAAACTCTAAAATAGACTCAAATGTTTCTCAATTGCATTAAGTGAATCATTTTCCATATATTTTCTATAATACAAATTTCGCTATTCGACTCTATTTGGAATGTTGATGACATAATGATTCTCTCTTGTTAGACAAAACAACTTTTTACATTAATTAAATTATATATTAAAGTTAGAATTTGATAGAGCGCGTATTCCTTGAATCCGTCTTCTAATAATACAAACAAATATCTTGAAATGCTCAATTTAAGTTTTTAAATGACAGGATTGCTCGAAATGAAATAGATTTGAAATTTTGAGTTTAGTCCACTTCCACGAAAAAAAAAAAATATTTTAAAAAGCACTATCTTAATATTTTTCCGCGTTCAAAATTTCAAAAGCTGACAGCATTGCAAGGCGAGTATAATCTGTTACTTTTTAACATCAACACACGTACGCTGTGTATGATACTCACGAAGCACATACATTACCAAAGAATAAGATAGTGTATGTGTGGGCACAACAGTTCTTGATACATGTTACACTCAAAATTTGCTTTTAGTAAATTCAAATGAAACATCTTTTCAAACAATATTATTTTGATTTAAAAACCGCAGTACTTAGCCTATGGTACACGACATATAGAAAGACACATAATGATGTCAGAAGAATTTCCAGCATGTCGATTGCATTTTGTTAAGTAAGCAGTAACGGCTACAAATGTAACACACATTTTTTATAAGCAGCACTTAAAATTTATATATACAATAGGCCCTTAAAATTTAACCACCCTTGTGCGTTGAACACAAATTTACCTACGTTTTGTTGTAGACGTGAACATTTTGATTTACTTTGCACTTACAAATTAACAGCCGTATGTAAAGTGGTTAAATTTTAATGGCCGAAATCGGCCCTAGTACGTGGTATGTACCATATGCAGCTTCATAGTGACGCCAATATTACGCTCAAGCTACATGCGCACAGGCTTTATTTTTCATGCGAATCGAATGGTTTTTAAGTTATTTTGGAATATTAGTTATTTTAATTTCAAACTTCAGTAAAAAATAATAAAGATATTCACGTCAAAAGTTGCACTGTTGCAGAAAAGCAAAATTGCAAAATTTTCAAAAAATATAACAACAACCACATAGAAAATTATTTTGCACAAATGATGCAAAATTTTCGGGGTCTGAGCAAGTGCAAGATTATCAGGGTAAATTCTGCAAAGTTGTGCAACTTTTTATGGCATTGCCAATCCAAAAAAAATTGACAAAAAGTACTTTTAAAATCAACCATACACCAAATTACAACGCAGAAATACCTAAATGTTTTTCTTTTAAATGAAAAAAAAGTCGTTGAAGATATTTTCGATACAAATAAATTAATTTAAAAATTATAAAATTAAAAAATATTTAAAAATTCTTAGCTAGAAATTATAAAGAAATCTTCAAATTCGATTTTCAGATAACAAATATGTACATACATACATAATTTTGCTATTATCAAAAGACATATGGCTCAAAATAGTTATTAGAATTTTGTTAAATAATACCAATATTATTAATATTGATATTTTATTAGTGAATTGATTACAAAATTAATCAGCGAAGCTCCAACACATCGTTTCAGCATTTAAACAAACATACGAGTACAATATATCTATGCACATATTAAACAAAATTGGTTGCTCACGTCAGAAAGTGCAATTATGCATTTTTGCACAGTTGCAAGAGTTGACGTGAATATCTTTAATGTTTTTTCTTTTATTTTTAGCACCAAGAAACAACCTACATACACATACATATGTAATTAAAACTACTGATTTTAAATCGTCTGTTTCAAAATACTTTTCATCTAATTTGGAACACATACTATTAATTTGGAACACATACTATTAATTTGTGGATTCAAAATTTCAAGTTAAGCAGGTGTGGCATGTCTTTTAACAGCTGAACTCACATCAAGACAACACGTCAAACGACTCGGAAGCTATCACATACCTATATAAAACTATAGAAATTGTTTTTTACTTATTTCAACGTAAAACAAATTACCTAACTAACCAATTGAAACTACTGTTTCCTTAATTTATTTTAATGCATTATAGTATTTTTTTTAACTAAAGGTAATACAATTACAATTGCTTGATTCACAAGCATTGTTGTGTCATTTAAAGCCGTATTTGAAAACACGACTTCAAACAAAATGTCTCAAAACAGATATTATACCTTATAGAAATAACTTGTTTTCATTAAGAGGCATTTTGATTAAACTTTCTTTTCAAATACAACCTCTAGCAACACAAGGCTTGTAAATTAAATAAATATAATTTTAAAGATTTTTTTATAATTAATTTTTATTGTTTATAAATCTGTAAAGTAAATATTGCTGACATAATTAGGTAATATGGAAAAAATATCTGTAAGTAATCTAAGAACTTAATTTTTTTATATTCGTACAAAATCATAGGAAAACAGATGTTCTTTCCTCATCTTCGCCCTTAGGTGTTAAATATCATGTAACAAAACTTCAACCATCTATTTCATGTTTTTTGCCTTAGCAAATTTAAAGTTTTATGTATTTTATGTACGTAAATATCGAGCTCTATTTTCGATGTAATCATAAGCTAGTATATGTTGTAAAAAATTACCATTTTTATTGAAATTAAAATTTTATGGGCCTATCCATAGTTTAGAATTATCAAAATGCCAAATTGTTCATAACTTTTAAGATATAGGCTGTACAATTATATTGTAAGTTACAATTTAAGTACAAAATCATATTTGAATATTTAAAAAAAACCTTCTCCTGAAAACTTAAATTTGTCGCCCACGATAAAGTCGAAAATACGGCTCGATATATAAAAAAATCTCTTAAAAACTTTAATTTTTGTCGTTTACGATTAAATCGAGAAAAAGGCCCGATATGCATTTCCCATATTGATTATTTGTTATTAAAATATTTTTTTTCACTTTTATAATGAAAGAAAATAATCTAAAGCAAATAATATACGCATGTGGCTCGGACGCAATTTTGACGTCACCATGAAGCTACATTGTCTACATGCCGTCTACTAGTAGCACATTTTAATGTAGAAACTCACATCTTTACACACGTGCTTCTTCTGGAAATGTGCCCGACTCGGCTAAATGTTTTACATTTAGATATTGGAACAAAAATACTATGAAAATTTAACGTAATGTAGCCACTACTACTAATCAAAAACAATTCAACTAACATGCTTAAAATTCTTGTGATGACACAGCCACATTAGTATGTGGCATTTACTAAAGCTTAAGTAAAAATTGTACGAAAAAAGCTTTTTGATGAAATTGTCTACTAAATACATACGGTCTAATTCATAAAAAATCTTTTAGGTTTATTACAGGTTTATTTGACAAATTTCCCATAGAAATATGTCAAATAAGTGCTTAATAAACCTGAAATATTTTTTATGAATAAGGCAGATATTCTAAATAATTTATTATATTAAGTGTACAGAAAATAATTAATGTATTGTGGCTTGCTTTTTAAACAATAAACACAAAAGCCCAATTCACAATCTTGTGTAAATGGTCTTGCATCGTTGCATGTGCAAAATTGTGTAGTATATTCTACTCACCACTTAACAGTTCTTAGTGGTTGTTATCAATATACTATACCATTTTGCACATGCAACGATGCAAGACCATTTGCACAAGATTCTGAATTGGGCTAAAGTCTTCACATACAAATAGCTTGGTCAAAATATACATGTAAAAACTTTAATTTTAGTTAAAAGAAACTTCTTGTACATTTTTTTCATGAAATTAGTTGCATGAAAATTTTTTTATTTGTCAGTAGGAGGCCTGGAGAAGGAGGCCATAAAAGCTGCCAAAAATGCATCAAAGATTTATTCTACCTCCTTTTTTATATAAAATTCTCTTCTATAGCGCTGCAATTAGCAAATACAAAAAGTTGTGTGCAACAAAATTCATGAAATTTCATGAAAAAATGCTTAATGTAAATCAGGTATTACTGTAAAACTTTTTTGAGTGTACTATATGCATTAAATATACTTTAATAATAATGTCTTTAACCTTACAAAACGAAGTGTTGATCATCATCATTTTGAGTAGGTTAACATAATTATTCTTATTGTGCAGAAGTTACCCTGCAGAATGTGCGAATAGTGAAATTGTGGTGATTTACTAGTGACGTTGTCAGTAGCACTACTGACCAGCTGTACCCCAGCCAATGGTATCATCTATTGACATTTAACATTAGCTTGTCATTGAAAATCCACCACTAGACTATAGCACTACTGACTTAGTAGTTCTTTCGGGACCACATGGAGACATTGGCACCAAAGATTCACTAGTAAATGTTAGGGGCTCTAGTCTGCAATATCGATATATCCTCTCTCGTTGTCAATAGTAAACTTATAGTGATTTTCTACTGATATTGTCAATAGTGCTACTGACTAGGTGTACCCCACCCAATGCAAATGCCTATTGACAAATAACATAGGGTTGTCATTCAAAATCTATCAGTAGACTTTAGCACTTTCGAGAAGGTAGTTCTTTTACGACCATATGGAGATATTTGAACCGAAGATTCACTCGTAGATTTTATTGACCCTCGTCTACATATATTTATTTAATATTGCACAACATAATAAAAAAGAAAAACAAACTATTGACGCGTTCATTGACAATATCACCAGAAATACACTAGAACTGTCGTCTCTAACGTATCTCTGTACTCGCGCATAAAAGGAAAGTTGTCGACATTTTAACTAGTGCAATTGTCGGTGGAGAAAGAGTATTGACATAGAGACATATGGTTCCAGGTTGACTAGAGGGTAACTAAAATTATAAGTACTTATAATTTTAATGTATTCGGTATGTCTACATTATTAGCGCTTGTGTATGTGAGGTTGTATCTTACTCTGCAGCCACACGTTCAATAAATGGCTTTCAATTTCATTACACATATTGTGTGTCGAAATTGCTTGAAATTGATAGCTGTGCCACAAATTGACAATCAATTTCATTTTTTAAATGCCACCGACCAAGAAACAACTCAAATTTGTAGCTTCAATAATGTGTGCTGTGACCAGCCGTTCAAATTGAAAACTAAATTGCCATTTAAATGATAGGTGAATTTGAAATCAATCTAGTTTTCAATTTAAAAAGTTTGACTGTGTTAGTGAAAAAAGTGTGTGTATTGCAAATTGAATGGAATTGAAAGTCAAAAATTGAACGTGTGGCCCCCAAGTTACAGAACATTAAAGTACATTAAATAATGTTTATTTTCGAACACTGGTTTTTTTCTGTCAACACATTTAAGACTTTTCCATCTATTAATGTCATATATAAATTATATTTTACTTTAATTTTTTTCCCATTACTAAGTGTGTATTGTAGTGGTTTGAACTTCTTAATCTGTTAATTTATGTTGTGGTTTTCAGTTAAAATGTGCTCTTTTGTTTCTTTAACAAACACCACTTTTAAAGACCCACAAAAGCGTACTTACTAATGGCGTTTTCTTTTCTGAGCAATATGCTGCATTTATGTTGCCCTTTACATTTCTTTGTGTTCTTTTCTGAAAAGTATGCAATATTTTAAAAATTGACCGCGCTCTTTTCCCATGATGTTACCCTTAAAAAGAAGAAAAATGCTACATGTTCAACACTCATTTTCATTAAAGGGGCATAAGTGCAGCATTATATTAACAGCTGTTTTTGTTATTGTCTATGAAAAAAATAAATCATTTTCTAGTTCGTGATTGTTTTATGCCGAAACTTGTTGGAAAATTGTTCTTTTGTAAACGTAAAATATGCAACACTTCTTAAAAATCAGGTGAGCATTTAAAAATGTTGCCAAATCACATGTAGCATATATGTTTCAGTTTTCTTTTAGAAAAGAAAACACCATAAGGTGTGCTGTTTACCCAAATATTATCACCTGTTGATAGACTTGGGTCGAACTCGTTCACTAGTTCATTTTTGCCACAAACCAATGATCAAACCCATTTAAATTACGTGGGTTTGATCACTGGTTTGTGGCAAAAATGAACTAGTGAACGAGTTCGACCCAAGTCTACCTGTTGATGAAATAATTTTTATTGGAATGACTGATGTCACAAAAAGGGACTGATCGAAGCTTTCCGAAGTATTTTCGAAAAATTTTTGTTTAAACAAGCTGTGACCGGTAGAACCATCAAACCCGTAGCTCGAAATTAGGATCGATTCTTCAACATCAACACAAAAGATGTGTAATTTTCTTCGATGTGTAATTGGAGACACAGCGATGTGTAAATTCATTGGCAACACTGTAATCATTTTATTCACACACATACACTTACATTTTCGCAGCTTGTAAACAAAGTTTGACAACTATTTGCATTGTATACATCATAGACTACTTAATTAGACACGACACCGGCGAATTGAAGAAATTCGCTTTACCACGATTATTTGATAGAGATAGCAAATATGACTATTTTCTATGCCTTTCTCTGTCATATTATCGTGGTAAAATGACATTTAGTTATTTACCAAATAAAAATTTTCTTGGCAGGAATTGGCGCAAATTGGATAAAAAATGAATTTGCGCCAAAATCCTTGCCAAAGTTGGTAATTTGTGGACAAAATTTAGTAGATTATTTTGTCCACATATTACGAAGAGTGAGAATAGTGCACAAAACAAAACTGATGGTGAAAAAAACATGGATTACAAGGAGCATCACACAGCAAAAGTGGAAATGTAAGTATATATTTATTTTTTATTTTAGTTATTTATAATAAATTTTAGTAATTTATTCTTATTTTTCAGGAGGCACAGATGTACTATTGGCTGTCCTGCAGGATAGAATGTGGATTTGTTCCCGATGGAGCCAACTAAGTAAGTAATTTAGATGAAAACTTCTGTGCAAAGTGAATTTTTTTAGTGAATTGTGGTGTGGAATTTTGTGCATTGGAAGGGACAAATGTGTTTTTATCCAATGTACAAGTGCTCGGTTAACATGTAGTGCAGAAAATATGTGTTCCTATCAATAAGATCAAAAATACGCTCGCTTTTTGTTATTTTTAGGAGCAAAGTAATATAAACTGCACGAGAATGTGTACATGTAAAGTGAATTGAAAGTGTGGAATTTTGTACATTGGAATTGACAATGATGTTCCTGTGTAATGTACACATTCTTTGGTTAACATGTCGCGGTGAAATTAAGTGCTTGGAACAATTGGATTTCAAATTTGTTCGCTTTGTGTTAGTTTTTTTGCAAGTGCTTGAAACAAATAACTAGTTTTTCTGACTAATGTGTACATATAAGTGAAGTGTTTCTGTGGAATCATGTACATTGGAAAGGACAATCATGTTCTTGTCCAATCTACAATGACACTGGCTAACAAACCGCAAAAAAGTGAAGTGTTTGGATCAATTGGAATCCAAATGTGTTCGAATTGTGTTCTTTTTTACTATTATTGGCAGAAATAAGACTAATGTGTGCCTATAAAGTGAATTGACAATGTGGAATCATGTACATTGGATAGGACAATCATGTTATTGTCCAATGTACAATGACACTGGTTAACAAACCACAAAAAAATGAAGTGTTCGGATCAATTGGAATCCAAATGTGTTCGCTTTGTGTTCTTTTTCACAAGTAGTTAGCAGAAATAAGACTAACGCATAGATGGAACCAGAATTCTGGTTCATATTCTGTGGTATACATTAACAGACTGGGCTTGTGCATGTACCTGTTATAATTGTATCATGGCCAGCACAGAATATGATCCAGAATTCTCACTTCTGAGTTAAGCGAAAATGCGATAACAGCTGATTGGTGTTGAATTCGCTGTTTTACCACGATTATTTAAATGAGAGAAAAAATTGTTTTCTACATGTATAAAAAGCAATAGCTATATACTGCATTCGCAAACATATGTTCATAAAAAACTGGAAAATAAAATTCACAAAAATTGTGCAAAAGTGAAAAATTTTAATTAAAAATTTGTAAAAAATAGATATGTTTTTAACATATTAAAGTGTGTAATTGAAAGCCAGTGGTATTCCTCAGCTACTGACTGTAAATTGTTGCCCAAATAATGTGAGATATTTAAGCAATTACAAAGTGTTTGCAAAAAAATATAAGGCCATTGTGATACCTTCCCGGCATTTGGAACATTTGGACATATGCAGCTACAAAGTTACTACCGATGATGAAGACTCATCTAAACGAAACGTGTTTGTGCACTTCGGAAGATGTAGCAAATAAAATAATTGCTAAAGTTGTGCATGTTGTTTAAGCTTGTTGGAACGCCACAAGAAAGTCGGCATTAGCTCAACATAAATAATTTCGTAGTTTCTGGACTCACAATATGTGCATCATATGGGCGTTACACGACGCATACAACAATTTTGGGCAAGTATTCTAAAATAAATCTGCTGGAGGCTTCTTTGTGCCTAACAGGGCCCGGCCAACTTATTTTGAGCCGCAAGTGCCTACACAACTGCGTATAACACCAAGCAAACTATCCCAGCACTTACATTGCTTTGGCCGGGCCGCCTTAAAAGCTGCATTTGTTCAAGAGCGTGATAACAATTAAAAATGTACGCGTACTATCATGCCTAAAATTGGACCCGGCCAACGTTTTTTGGATCCTTAAGTTCTTAAAAAATGTTTAACACTCTACGTTGGGTTGCAAACTATTCCAGTACCTTCCTGCAAGTCAGCTTGTTTCGTAAATGCACAAAAACGGTAAGTTTTATATCTATTAAAAATATTTCGGTATTTGAAATATTAATTGTTCTTATTATTTATTCCAGAAAATCGCTTGGCCTCTTTGTTGGTAAATCCAACAAGATCAGAAACAAATACTGGTCGAACATTTATACCCAATGATCAAACATATGCGTCCATCTTTGGCTAGTAAGATCAATGATATGTTACTTGAAATATTAGCTGGTCAAGAAAATATTCCAGAAATCAATGTTTCTTTGGCTGGCCCACCTTTACCAGATGCTAAAACAGCTTTGAAAGAAATGATTCAAAAGGTACTATCAGTACTATAAACTACAAAAAGGTACTATAAACAAGAAAACGCAAAATCAAACATTCGTTTGCAAGGGGAACATCATAAAACTTGTTTGCAGAAAACATAAAGCTGCCTACCTGGATCAGCTTCGGACGAAATTCAAGGCCAAGGTATTTTTTTTAATATGTATGAATGCACATTTATTAATTAACTTTTTTTCTTTCAGTTGCATGCATCATTTAAGAAAGTTACATCGCAAACGTGAATTTGATTAGTTTATTTGTTTTATCTTTAAACATTATTTAAAGCAAAACAAGTTATACAGTGGACATATAAAGTTTCAGTACACCTTCAAATTTTTTAGTAGTGCTATTAACTAGCATAATTAATTTAATCGAGCCAGATCTTTTCGGGTTAGTAGTTTTAGAAATAAAAGAGATATTTAAAAAAAATTGAATATCATAAATAATGCCAAAAGGTTTACGTACGTGATGTACTTGTTTATGGTTATGACTGGACTATTTTTAAATATCTTTTCTTTTTAAAAACTACTTACCCAGAAAGATCTGATTCGATTAAGCCAATTATGCTAAATGTTAATATTATTAAAAAATTGGAACGTGTACCGAAACTTTATAGGTCCACTGTAGATCCAATTTTAGAATTGTTTTTGCATTAAATTAAATTTATATTGAAAAAGTAATAACTTTGTATGAAAATAAATGATTTTCTTTAAAACTTTTGTATTAACTTGGAACAGAAATAAGTTATTTTAATAATAGGGGATCCAAATCAATTGCAGGCAATTCTTATTCCTTTCTTGAGCGTATACTCACCCCAATTTGAAATAATAAAATCTTCAAAAAATAAGGAATTGTTCCTAATTTATGTTGTTCATTTATTTAATAAATAAATATAGAATTTTTTATTATTTTATTAAATGATTACAAAAATAACTCTGCACTACACACATGCGTAAACAAAAAAAAATTGGATTATATTCTGATTTAATTAATCAATTTTTTTTAATAATTTGAAACAAAAATATATTTACTTATGCCACCAAAGTCTAAAGTTGCTTCGTCCTTCTTAAATGGTTTTGTTTGCGGGTGTATTATTTTTTTCAGTTCAGTTTTTAGGGGTCGAATAGTTTTTGTAGCAGCTACATTTTATTTAGTTTCTTCCAGGTTTCCTTGGTGACGTTCACATCTGTAAGTAAAATTTAAATTTAAAAATAGCATTAATAAAATAGTATTTTTAGTTAAAAAAATTATCTCTTTTGGAAAACATGCAGTAAAATGTTTTATGTCTATAACATGTTTTATATCTATAAAACAAAAGTTGAATCTATTTTATAAAGTGTTCTAGATAGCGTAAAAGGACTTTTTATTTAATGAAAAGTGCTTTGGTTTTTTACTTCTAAAGTAGGACACAAAATGAACACATTAGCGTTCCAATTGATTCGAAAACTTCTCGGGACTTACACACTTGCGTTATTGTACATTGGACAAGACCATCATCGTTCATTCCAATGTACAAAATTCCACATTGTCAATTCACTTTATAGGAACACGTTAGTCTTATTTCTGCCAACTACTTGTGAAAAAGAACACAAAGCGAACCCATTTGGATTCCAATTGATCCAAACACTTCATTTTTTTGTGGTTTGTTAACCAGTGTCATTGTACATTGGACAAGAACATGATTGTCCTTTCCAATATACATGATTCCACAGAAACACTTCACTTATAGGTACACATTAGTCACAAAAACTAGTTATATGTGTCAAGCACTTGCAAAAAAAACACAAAGCGAACAAATTTGAAATCCAATTGTTCCAATCACTTAATTTCACCGCGACATATTAACCAAAGAATGTGTACATTGGACAGGAACATCATTGTCAATTCCAATGTACAAAATTCCACACTTTCAATTCACTTTACATGTACACATTACTCGTGCAGTTTATATTACTTTGCTCCTTCTAAAAATAACAAAAAGCGGGCGTATTTTTGATATTATTGATAGGAACACATATTTACTGCACTACATGTTAACCGAGCACTTGTAGATTGGATAAAAACACATTTGTCCCTTTCAATGTACAACATTCCACACCACAATTCACTAAAAAAATTCACTTTGCACAGAAGTTTTCATCTAAATTACTTACTTAGTTGGCTCCATCGGGAACAAATCCACATTCTATCCTACAGGACAGCCAATAGTACATCTGTGCCTCCTGGAAAATAAGAATAAATTACTAAAATTGATTATAAATAACTAAAATAAAAAATAAATATATACTTACATTTCCACTTTTGCTGTGTGATGCTCCTTGTATTCCATGTTTTTTTCACCATCAGTTTTGTTTTGTGCACTATTCTCACTGTTGGTAATATGTGGACAAAATAATCTACTAAATTTTGTCCACAAATTACCAACTTTGGCAAGGATTTTGGCGCAAATTCATTTTTTATCCAATTTGCGCCAATTCCTGCCAAGAAAATTTTTATTTGGTAAATAACTAAATGTCATTTTACCACGATAATATGACAGAGAAAGGCATAGAAAATAGTCATATTTGCTATCTCTATCAAATAATCGTGGTAAAGCGAATTTCTTCAATTCGCCGGTGTCGTGTCTAATTAAGTAGTCTATGATGGCCAGCACAATTATGCCCGTGTAAATCAGCGCAATAACAACAACAGCTATTTAACAATAGAGTGTTGCCACACAAGTATTTTTCTGACCGGGTGCAGTCAAGTTAGTAATTAGTGTTTTTTATGGGAATTGTTACAATTTAAGTTTAAAAATTTTTTAAACGCACTAATAATCCCAAATTAATATTTTACTTATTAAGTAAAATATTTTTTTATTAAAAATACATTGAAATTGACTATTGAGGGGTTTAGCTGGATCCTATGCGCATTTCACTGTTGCTAATGCAGATCATCAGGGAACCTTTACCCAAAGCTTCTTAGAACAACTAGAGTTATTATATTATAAACTTTCATTTAACAAATGAGAAGCTCAATAACAAATAACAAAGTTGAAACAAGAACTCAATAATCAACATGTTTTTTATTTTCTTACTTTACTATTGCTACATTGGCTGACTTTTTTTTCAGCTTCAAATTGTAGTCGTAAGAGTATGTAAAAGAAAATAAATGTAAATAACAACAACAGCTATTTAAGAATACAGTGTTGCCACACAAGTATTTTTTTGACCGGGTGCAGTCAAGTTAATAATTAGTGTTTTTTTTATGAGAATTGTTACAATTTAAGTTTAAAAATTTTTAAACGCACTAATAATCCCAAATTAATATTTTACTTATTAAGTAAAATATTTTTTTTATTAAAATTACATTGAAATTGATTGTTGAGGGGCTTAGCTGGATCCTATGCGCATTTCAGTTGCTAATGCAGATCAGTGCGCTTAAAAAATTTTAAACTTAAATTACTATTGTGTTTTATGTTTAATTGACGCATATTTAAGTACTGCTTTTTATTTAAACTGTTTTCTAACAAAAACATTAGAGCTTCGTCAGGTGATACTGGCGTAACTTCTTTATGGCTAGTATTAAGAACTTCTCGAATCTTGGATGGTCGATTTGGAGATTTAGCAACTTGTTGTAGGACAAATTTCAAATCCGTTATTTAAAGGTTTTCAGACTACATGTACAAATGTACCATGTAAAAGTGATATTCCACAAGACAAAAACATATATGTAATATGAACACAATTTAACTGCCATGCGTCTGTGTATTTATATTGACAACAAAACCAAATTTGAGTGCTTTGTTTTTGTTTTCAATATAAATAGGCAGATAGGTTTTACACCTATTATGTAGTATTTTTATATAATATTTTTTAAAGCATTTTTTCAACTATTCATGTAGCATTCAGAGCCATACAAAATGTAAAAGAAGATAAAAAAAAATTTTATATACATATGTATGTATGAATATGCATATCATATGAAAATTTTTCAATAAATAGCTTCTTTAACATTGTTATCATCTGATCATAACATAGTTTTTATTTTAAACAGAAAAGTTATGTACACGTCATTGCTATTTATATGAAAATCAACATCATTTGGTATTTCATTGCTTTCACACAACAAATTTTATTGTTTCAGACCGTTAAGCGTTAAACGCGTGTAAGAATATTGTGGTATATTTTTTAAACTTAAAGAAATACATAAAAGCCAAATCTCTTTCTATTTCTGCCTTTAAATATGGATGTGACAGAACTTTTTGCTGGTTTGTAAAACAGGTTTATATCAAATCAATCTGTATAGGATTTTAATTCTTCCTAAAACACTAACATGGACTCAAATGTTTCTCAATTGCATTAAGTGAATCATTTTCCATATATTTTCTATAATACGAATTTCGCTATTGGACTCTATTTGGAATGCTGATGACATAATGATTCTCTCTTGCTAGACAAAAAAAATTTACATTAATGAAAATAAATATTAAAGTTGAGTTTGATAGAGCGCGTATTCCTTGAATCACTCTTATAATAATACAACTAAATATCTTGAAATGTTCAATTTAAATTTTTAGATGACAGGATTGCTTGAAATAAAATAGATTTGAAATTTTCAGTTTAGTGCACTTCCACGAAAAAAAATTAATTTAAAATGCGCTATCTCAATATTTTTCCGCGTTCAAAATTTCAAAAGCTGACAGCATTGGAAGGCGAGTATAATCTGTTACTTTTTAACATCACACACGTACGCTGTATATGATACTCACGAAGCACATACACTACCAAAGAATAAGATAGTCTGTGGGCACAACAGTTCTTGATACATCCCTGTCGGAGAATATGTGGTTAACTACAAAAATAGTTTTCAGATTAGCTTATCAGGACCTGGTCTGGATTTCAGATCAGCTTATCTGGTTTTCAGGTAGATCAGGTTATCAGTATACAAGTAGCTGGCCATTTATATAATTTATAGGAATAAAGTTTCAGCTCAGATGAAATAACTAAAGTCAATCTTTTATGAGCAGTATTTTTTTCTATAACGAAAATCGTTTAATTCAATATGTTTGCTTATAACCAAAATCTATATTTATCCTTCCAACACTACAAATTTCTTAAAACTTTTTAAAATTCATATTACTGACAACATGATCCTTATAAACATGTTTCATATTTTTCTCATCTTACTTAAACATTATAATAACATTTGCATTGTCTCTTGTTAAATGCTTACAGCCGTATTCATAGAAATTTTAAACAGCATTTTAAATGTTGTTTGAGCAAAATTCGCTAAAATTGTATTCATAATAGAATATTAGCTTAAAAACGTTTTTTAACTTGCGTAAATCACCAAATCTTAAAAATTAAATGCATCCATATTTAAAATAATTTTGAGTTGACGTCGTTGTAGTTTTGCTTCATGTTTATTTATATTTTTAACTATGCCCGTATGTGATTGATGGGTTTTTTTGTACGTCTCCTGGACACTTTAAATGCATAAATGAAACTTACTTTGATATATCCTTGATGAGTACATAGTGGAAGTTTTCATTAGACTGGAGCAATAAGAACTTAATATGAGCATGTTTTTCTCCTTTTGTTATGTAGTATGGTCCTAAAAGCGATGTTCCATTGTGACCAAATACATTGATGCTCACATAATTTTTACTTTAAAATTTTTTTATCTGCTTCAATGGGAGTGGAAACTGTAGGTCTTTAAAATTTAATACAATTTCCCCTATATTATTATTCTCATCAGAAATGTTTTCAATATTGTAATTTCTAGTTTTTTCGTTGTTTAGGACTCAGACCACTGTTTACATTCAAAGACACAGTGAGACACCATTTGAAGCAATAAACATCAGAATTCTCGACATTTATGCATGCACGTTTCATTGCAATATTTTTTGGGAGAGGGATCAAGCTCGAACCTCTTATTATGAACGCCTTGTTTATATTAACTTCAAGGGAATTTATTGAAATCAAGGTCCATCCGCTATCCCTCTCTTGAAATTCTTCCATTTTGGCTCTTAGCTCCTCGGCTTGTTTCTTGTACATATCCTCGAAATATGAACAAGTTGGGAAACATTCATCTCATCATTCACCATATTCATATAATCACATGTGAGCTCCATATTAAATTTAAATGTAGTATGTATCCTACTACGTCCATTTAGTTGTTGTACTATGGAGCTCTTAGCAGATTTCAAAAACTCCTCCGGAAACAAGACGCCCACATTTTGGTTGAGGAGGATAATTGTTTCGATCCTACCATTGAAGTTGCTTGCTCTTTTAGTGAGAAAATCTCCAATCCGTTCTTGGTGACAACTGTTTTTGTGTTTTGTGGTTCTGACATGAGCCATATAATCATTTAATGGGATCATCCTCACAATATTTGTTTTGAAGATTAAGCTTACTAGTTCCAAGCATAGCCTTCGATTGGCTAGCATATCAGTGCGTTTCAATATGCTGATGTAGTTTTGTTTGAGTCAGAAAGACTTTATTGCAGATGGTACAACTTGTAGTATTCATTTTATTTAATTATTTGTTTATTAATTATTTTATTTATAAACAATTTATTTAATTATTTTATCTATAAATAATTTATTTTAGTTATAAACAATTTATTTAATTATATTTTATACACTATAAACTTGTTCAACAAACAGTAATTAGTTCTAGCACTTTTATAGTTTTTGGATTTTAAACACTTTAGAGATTTTGGTTGGGAAAATAGGTTGTCACTTGTTGAGATATCAGAGCAGACTGATGACAAACTACATTCTTCTTCTTTCTTCTTCTTTATTTCTCATTCATTTTACATTTTCTTAAAAGTTCTTAAGAACTAACAATCGATATTATTTTCCTTACATACTATTTGTATTTTTCAAAGGCTTTTTCTCTCTTAATTAGATATAAGTAGCTTAGCTACATCGTCTTAGATATGTTTATCACTTAAAATAAAATCCCCAAAAAAGGGGTGACAAGCTACATTATTTCTTCTACTTATATACTTTATATGAGAATCGCGTAGTAGTCATCAAATCTAATTTATTACGACATATGATGAAATTCACACACACACACACACACACATATATATATATATATATATATATATATATATATATATATATATATATATATATATATATATACATTTCCACAATTCTCTGTTTGTATTACGATATACATATGATGAAATTCATATACACAGCCCATAACAAAATCGCTAGCATCAGTTTGCAATACGAAGGTACGAGAAAAATCGGGACAGGTGAGGTAGGTGCTTCTATAAGATTTTGCTGTATTTCTCCAAAAGCTATTTCTTATAATTCTTACATTAAAGTAAAATTATACTGAAATAAAAATATCACTACCCCTATTCAAAAGCTCTTCTGATTGGATTCAAAACATTTAACATCTGAAATTCACTTGTACATACATAAAACCTGCCGACACAATATTTTCTATGTCCATAAGAATAGCAACGTTAATAGCCTTAAAAACATATATACATTCATTTGTAAATATGTATGAAAAAGTGATGATAATTCACACAAGCAATTATATTCTTTAAAGCAAAAAATAGATAAGATCACATACATGAATCCAACAACATATACATACATTCTCTATCCACTTCTATTCGCAACAGGGTTGCCACTCTCTGCAGCTATTAGATTATTATTTCCCCAGAGATCGCAAACATAAATTCGTACCCTATACATATATAAATTCTGTGATATTTTAAAAATGTAAAATTTTTTATAAAAGATTATTCATATGTAAGTTAACTATTACAAAAAGTAAGGTTGCAGTATTACTTTTATGTAATTTATTTTACTTTTATACGTTTGTGGTTGCCAGATTTTAATAAAGAATCCCTGAAGAAGTTGGAAAATACCAACGAAACGTAGGATTTAAAAATGAATAAATAATCTTTTATTTACATGGAAAAAGATACAAATGACCTTGAAAGCCTGAAAATTAAATAGGAAAAAGGAAAATACGAATTTTTACATAAATAAAGAAGGTCGCTTTAGTAACAAAATTTTACAAACATATGTAAATGCATACATACAATAACCGTACATAAGCATACCAACGATAACTCAAAACAGCAACCTAAAGTCTATCAAATAACAATCACTACATGCACACAAATACACAGATCCCTTGTAACTACCCTGCAGTCAGACTGGGAGCAAGTGTCTTTGTGTCAATAATAATGGTATAATAAGTTTTCTTCTATCCGTCAGAATAAAAGAAGGAAAGAAAACAGATATGGTGTATTTATGGTGGAATTGTCAATAAGTTGTCAATATACATGCATTTGTATGTACATGGTACAAGCGACTCAGTACATTTTCACCATCGACATTTCCTACTATGTATAATGATTGTCTGCCAATACAACAAAAGTATCGGACACCATCAAACATACGAGCAAGTACAAAAACACACACACAAACATACACACACACTCCCTGTCGGAGAATGTGTGGTTGACTACAAAAATAGTTAACTTATAGTTAACTTTTCTTAGACTGACTAAAAGCTAGCTGCAAAGTCATCCAGAACAAACCCAAAATTAATTCTAAAGTTGAGTACGTAATCGAATTTGGTGAGAGCCAACAAATTTATTCTCAGCTACTTTAAAACTCATTTCAGTTTTATATTAACATTTTGCTGTTGTTATTATACATGGTAGCTTAGCAGAGTGGTAGCGCATTGAGTACACAACGTGTGATGTTACATGTTCGAGCCGCAAATTATTTTTTTTAATTTACTGACTACCAAGTGATTTAAAAAAAGTCAACTTTAAGTTAGCTTAAAGTAGTGCATAGTGAGACAATTGACTACCGCCTAGGACATCGCAATGTTAAAATAGTCAGTTGATTACATTGCAAAGTAATCCAAGTGCAGTCAGTACTAGTTGCGAAATAGTTAGCTTAAAATTAGTTTAAAGTTAGCCAAATTTCCGATAGGGATGTTACACTCAAAATTTGCTTTTAGTAAATTCAAATGAAACATCATTTCAAACCATATTATTTTGATTTAAAAACCGCAGTACTTATGCTAGGAACACAATTGGGACGAACGACGAATTTCGTCCACATCGACGAATTCGTCGATAAGAATTCGCTGCGTAAATTCGTGGTGTGAAACACAATAACGACGAATTTACTCAGCGAACTCAGCTCTTATAATTGATAAAGTTGGTTATTGTCAGTGTGACAGCTAATTTTGTGCTCAATTTAGCTTATTTCTTCTGGATTTAGCTTTAAAATTTTTACTGAGCTCTTAGCTTCTTTTTCAGCTTTTTTAAAAATGGATTTAGCTTTTTTAGCCTTTTTAAATCCAAATCGCGTATTCTCTAAAAATATATTAAAGACATATGTGATTTAGCTTAATTTAATTTAAAAATCTGGTCACACTGTTTATTGTGTATGTAAAGAGAGTGAGAGAAAATTATTTTTTTCGTCGTTCGTCGGCGTACAAAGTAGAAATAAATGTAGAAACAGAATAAAGTCTGCAAATTCAGGAAAATCGCTGACAAATTAATCAAGTAACTTCAAATGCTCTCTAATTTTTGTTTTATTTTCTTTTGTGCTTATTTTTCTTTGTAGTTTTGTTTACAAAATCTATGAAATTTATTGAAAGTATGGTAACATTTTTGTGAGAATGAACATTGATATGTGAGAGTATAAGAAAAAACGCTCTCAAAATAAAATAGATTCTATCTCACGACCGGTTTCTGCGGCTGTTTTTTTGTGTCAATTTGTATGGAAAATGTGTTGAAGCCGGTATTCTGTTTAATCATTAAATCTATCTCAGAGTTCTTCACGCACGACGAATTTTGTTCTACGGCGGTGTTGTGTTCATTTTCATATGAACAAATGTGTTTTATTTTTTATGATGAAAGTTCGCACCGAAAAATTCGTCGTTCGTCCCAGTTGTGTTACTAGCATTAAGCTAAAATTAGACGTGACATAGTCATAACGCCATAACCAAACCAAAACTCAATTGGTTTCTATGGTGAGAGTTATGGCGTTATGACGAGTCACGTATAATCGAATACAGTGTTGCCCATTAGTTTGGTTCGAACGGCTGCTCTCTATGGCTATGGTTATGTCTCGTCTGATTGAGACTTTTGCCTATGGTACACGACATATATAAAGACACATAATGACGTCAGGAGAATTTCCAGCATGTCGGTTGCATTTTGTTAAGTAAACAGTAACGGCTACAAATGTAGCACATATTTTTTATAAGCAGCACTTAAAATTTATATATACAATAGGCCCTTAAACTTTAACCACCCTTGTGTGTTGAACACAAATTTACCTACGTTTTGTTGTAGCCGTGAACATTTTGATTTACTTTGCACTTACAAATTAACAGCCTTATGTAAAGTGGAGGCTTTATTTTTCATGCGAATCGAATTGCTTTTAAGTTATTTTGGAATATTAGTTATTTTAATTTCAAACTTCAGTAAAAAATAATGTTTTTTCTTCTATTTTTAACACCAACAAACAACCTACATACACATACATATGTAATTAAAAATACTTTTCATCTAATTTGGAACACATACTATTAATTTGTGGATTCAAAATTTCAGGTTAAGCAGGTGTGGCATGTCTTTTAACAGCTGAACTCACATCAAGACAACACGTCCAACGGCTCGGAAGCTATCACATAACGTATATAAAACTATAGAAATTGTTTTTTACTTATTTCAACGTACAACAAATTACCTACCTCACCAATTGAAACTACTGTTTCCTTAATTTATTTTAATGCATTATAGTATTTTTTTAACTAAAGGTAATACAATTACAATTACTTGATTCACAAGCATTGTTGTGTCATTTAAAGTCATATTTGAAAACACGACTTCAAACAAAATCTCTCAAAACAGATATTATACCTTATAGAAATTACTTGTTTTCATTAAGAGGCATTTTGATTAAACTTTCTTTTCAAATACAGCTTCTAGCAACACAACAAGACTTGTAAATTAAATAAATATAATTTTAAAGATTTTTTTTAAATCACTTTTATTGTTTATAAATATGCAAAGTACATAGTGCTGAGATAATTAGGTAATATGGAAAAAATATCTGTAAGTAATCTAAGAACATATTTTTTCATATTTGTACAAAATCATAGGAAACCAAATGCTCTTTCCTCATCTTCGTCAAAACAAGGCCCTTAAATGTTAAATATCATGTAACAAAACTTCAACCATGTACGTATATATCGAGGTCTATTTTCGATTTAATAATAAGCGACTTTATTAATAAATTAAAATTTTTATTGAAATTGAAATTTTGGGGGCGAATCCATTGTTAAGAGTTATCAAAATGCCAAAATTTTTGATAACTTTTAACATAGAGGCTGTAAAATTGTATTGTAAGCGACAAATCACGCATGTAAAACATATTTGAATATCGATCCATATTTTCGATTTTACCGTAGCGACATGTTATCGAAAATTTACTTTTTTATTGAAATTAAAAGTTTATGGCCCATAAATATCCATAGTTTAGAATTATCGAAATGCTAAAATTGTTAATAACTTTTTAAGATAAAATTTTATCGTAAGCGAACATTTTTTTGTACGTAACAAAAACATATTTGAATATTAAAAAAACCTCCTGAAAACTTTAATTTATGTTGCTTACGATCAAATCGAAAATAAGGGTCGATATATAAAAATTCTTCTCAAAACTTTAATTTTTATCGTTTACGATTAAATTGATATGTATTTCCTTACTTACGTACATATGTGAATTTCACATGCACATGTGGCTCTGACGTAGTTTTGACGTCACCATGAAGCTACATTGGCTACATGCCGTCTACTAGTAGCACATTTTAATGTAGAAATTCACACCTTTACACAAGTGCTGCTTCTGGAAATGTGCCCGACTCGGCTAAATGTTTCACATTTAGATTTTGGAACAAAAATACTATGAAAATTTAACGTCATATAGCCACTACTACTAATTAGAAACAAAATTCACCAACATGCTGAAAATTCTGTTGATGGCACAGCCACATTCGTATGTAGCATTTACTAAATGGCTTAAGTAAAAATTGTACCAAAAAATTGTCTCATGAAATTGTTTTACTATATACACATTCTAAATAATTTATTATATTGATTGGTTTGCTTATTAAACAATAAACACAAAGGCTCCACATACAAATACCTTGTTAAAAATATACCTACCTTTAAAATTTACTTTATTTTAGTTAACAGAAACTTATTGTATATTCAGTTATTGTAAAAGTTTTTTGAGTGTAGATATATATATGCATTAAATATACTTTAATAATAATTTCTTTAACCTTACAAAACGAAGTGTTGATCATCACCATTTTGAGTAGGTTAACATAATTATTCTTTTTGTGCAGAAGTTAACTAAGATTATAAGTAGATACTTATAATTTTAATGTATTCGGTATACCTACATTATTAGCGCTTGTGTATGTGAGGTTGTACCTAACAGAACATTAAAGTACATTAAATAATGTTTATTTTCGAACACTGATTCTTATACACTAGCATAAACATTATCATCTGCATCCGGCCATTTTAACTTGGCAGCACTGAACTTAGTACAGCGAAAACAAGTTTGAGTTTCATAAAACCAACTTAAAACCAATTCAAAAATGGTTTTAAGTTGATTTTAACTAAATCGTATTGTATGGTCAAATCAGGTTTTAGCAGTTGGTTTTAACGAAAGGTCATTTACTGTGAGAGTAGTGCGATATTGGAACATCCTTCCGTATGAATTACGTATTTTTTATCATAGCAATAATATTATTCGTCTTAAACTCTTAAGCTATTTTTCTATGAATGATGGTAGGAATTAAAGTTTGCATATACTATACCTTGACATAATCTATCTGTTCAATTTGAAACTAATGACGAGATATTATTTCTGTTGCATTATTGCCATATCCGGACATCTACCCTTTTATATGATTAAATATAGCTAATCTTAAATGGCTGGGGAGCCCTTGAATGGTTATAATAGTTTACGTTTAAGTTTATGTATATATTTTTATTATTATTGTATTGTATTTACTCAGTACATATTAAATGCTTTGTAATACATATTTTTTGGCCTAAAAGGATTAATATTACTGTGGATGAAATAAATAAATAAATAAATAAATAAAAACAACTTTTCGTTTTAATAAAAGTTTGTTTTAACGTCAGAGTGAAAACACTATTAAGGATATTTCAACATACGATCCACCTAAGAGTCTAAACACAATGTTTGCGGTGCGGTGCGAATTCTCGTTGCGGGAGAGAAAAATAAACATAATACATCGGAAGACGGCGACGGCAATACTTCTCATTGTTTGTTAAAATTTTTATTAATTTTTGTGTGCATACATTTTTATAAAAAAAATTACTCTTTGTGTTAAATATTTTGTAATGGCAGTAACTAAAAACAAAAAATTATTAAAATTTTATACATTCGCAGACATATTTGATAAATTTTTTAAGCTTTTATATTTTATGACAAACATTTTTGAACTTCAAAATCATGTTTTTTTGTTGTGAACACCGCCAATTATTCAAAAACCATGGCAACATCAGAACTGTGATCAGAAAGAGAAAGAGAGTCAAAAATTGAGAGAATAAGAAAGTCCGCAATGAAAATAAAATAGATTTTAAATTTTTGCCGTTCCGCACAGCGGGTTTTTACTTCAAAATCGTATGAAAAACCGCACCGCAATGAATTCTCGTTACATTGGGCCATAACCATAGTCATAGAATAAAGTCGATTCGTTTTAGAAACAACTTAAAATTAAAAACCTGTTCTTAAATATTTTTCTACTATAGTCAAAAACAAAGTGTGTGTTAAGTTGAACCGACTTTAACTGGGTGCCACAGTAAATATTGGAAATTTTTCATATGATAGAAAACAAAATATAAGGAAGTGGCATCAGTCTCTCAACTCTCTCATCTCTCTCTCATCGGACATTGTGTTATGAAAAAGGGTTGAGTTTAAGAACAAGATAAAATAAAACAACCGAACATAAAAATAAATTAACAAATAATTAATATAGAGAAAATTAAAAAGGTGTTTGTATTTTGTATTATTTTAATACAATAAACTCTTCAATGATTGGATTATAAATTGTTTATAGGAACAAAAGAAGCCAAGACATAGAAAGTCATACATACATACATACATACATATGTGTTCTCTTTTATTTTAATGTGTTTTGTGTTGAACTAAAGAGCCAGAGTCGATGCTAATCTAGTTAAAAACAACTTCAGCATGTTTTAACTTTAGAACCGACTTTTTCCTTTAAAATGCAGTTTTTCTCGTCTATGGTAGGTCAAAAGTACATGTTTTAAAAAAGTGCATTCTAAAACTAAAAAATTAGACTTTTTTGTTAACTATGGTTATGGCCCATTGTGTTTAAACTCTAAATCGATGATTACTAGTAGTGCGAAGTTTTTTGAGGAAATAGTAACATCGTTTTTATTTTTTCAGGAAATTTGTACGAACTTTTTGATATAATCGCCTTAGTATAAACGCTCGTATATTAATTTTATTTTAATTTTATGACTTAAATAAATACAAAAATGATTTATAAGATATCATTTTCTTTACAATATTCATTATACATGAAATAAAAATGTTATGGTAATATATAAATACGGCACACAATTTTATCTCGTACACTCTTAAGTATTTTATCATCCACCAATGTTGTTCAAAATTGTTCAAAATTCCGAGCATAAAAATATAAAAAGCGATTTAATTTTTTTTTGTTTGTTTTGTACGCACATGTTTATAACAAATAGAGAGCTACATACATACATACATGTCAAGTGGTCTAATTTAGACCACCGGGCTATCCTAGTGTTAATAAATGTTAAACGTTAAAATTGGATTTTAAAATTTTTCTCAAAATGTATCTTTTTGAGAAAAAATGCATCTTTCTGGAATAGACTTGGGTCGAACTCGTTCATTTTTGCCACAAACCTATGATCAAACCCATGTAATTTAAATGGGTTTGATCATTGGTTTGTGGCAAAAATGAACTAGTGAACGAGTTCGACACAAGTCTATTCTGGAAACTACAATGTATCTTTCTCGAAATGTCACTGGCAACACTGCTTTGATCAAACCCATTTAAATTACATGGGTTTGATAATTGATTTTTGGCAAAAATAAACGAGTTGGACCCAGCTCTACTATGTAGTTTGAGAGCGTTTGAATCAAACGTTGTTTCAAACCCATTTAATTTACATTGATGTTTTTGACCGGACTTGTGTCCAATTAGACTTAGGTCAAAAATGAAAGAGTGAATGAGTTCGATTCAAGTCTATGTCCAACTGAACGAACTAGTTCAAAAAGATCTGTTGGACACAAGTCAACTCACAATTAGACTTGGGTCGAACTATGATCAAACCCATGTAATTTAAATGGGTTTGATCATTGGTTTGTGGCAAAAATGAACTAGTGAACGAGTTCGACCCAAGTCTACTCACAATCACTCCAATGAACAGATATTAGTACGATGCTGATTTTATTGAACGTTCAATGTTTTGTACGTGATTAAATGTGAGTAAAAATTTTAACGTATGAGGAACACCAGCAAGCAATTTTGCTTGAAATCAAGTGTAAAGCAATTGTTATTCAAGCCACATATTCAATTGTCGTGTTGAATTATGCTTGATTTACACTTTATTTCAATAGCATTCTCCAGTTACATATTTCGAAATCATTAAAAATTATGAAATTTGCAGCTCTGTGCCTGACTGACGAGAACAAACGTTGGCAGTTCACTAGCAGCTAATTGGCCAACAGTTTAGACTGGGTTCTATAAATCATCAGTGCGCTAATTTCATGACAAATATTTATTATACATTAGGTTGCAGAACATTATTTTAGTTAATGGTAAAAAGTTTAATCTAATTCAATTCTATTTTCAATGAATAATTGCCCCGTATGCATTTTAGACTCCTTCATTTTGTCATATGATTTCAGTAATTCATCCATAGTTATAGCCAGCAATTCTTTATTACTCACTTCACGATTTAAAAAAACGTCCGATTCTGTATGATTTAAGGATATCGTATTTTCATTTTTTCGCATAAGCTGCCTCATTCGAAGAATTGACGAGTTTCTACACATTTCCCTCAAATCTGATCCAGAAAAACCATTTGTTAGCTTAGCTAAACGATTTAAATCTACATTCTCGTGAACAATTTCTGTTTTTAAGATGAGTCGTAAAATTTCTAGCCTTTGATCTGTGCTAGGAAGTCCAATATGAAATTGAGCAGGCATCCGTCTAAGAATAGCTTTATCTAGGTCTTGCGGTCGGTTTGTTGCTCCCATCACAATAACCGTCGCATCACTATTAGTGTTTAAACCATCCCAAAGCATCATAAATTGTGTTTTCATCATAGCCGTGGCTTCATGGTCGTTGGAATTACGACTCCTTAAAAATGAGTCGATTTCATCAATGAAAACTATGCAAGGTTCAATTTTTAATGCCAATGAAAAAACTGCTGATGCTAGTTTTTGCGTCTCTCCATACCATTTGTCTGTTAATATTGAAACGTCTAGGTTTATAAATCTCATCCCAGCTTCCTTTGCTGTCGCCTTTGCAATTAAAGTTTTTCCACAACCAGGTGGTCCATGTAAGAGAACACCTTTGGGGGCTTGCCATAACTTTGATTGACTGAATATACCACGATGGCGAATTGGAAGAACGACAGATTCTCTTAGTTCTTGCACAACACTATCCAAGCCAGCAATATCGCTCCAGCTTACTGTTATATCGCTTGGCACAACAATATGAGAAGCAATCATCAACTCATAATCGTTGAACTTATGAGCACTAATTTTATATATTCCTTGATCGCTAAGCCTACAGTAATATTATATAAATAAAGTATGCATGTAGTATAATTTTGACAAAGTAAGAATTACCGCTTAAGCTGTTCTTCTGCTTTAATTTTCGCCTTTTTTTTGCTTTTACTTGTTGGGTCTACTTGATTCATCATCCACTTCACAGAAAAATATGTTATAACAGAAGCGATTGAAACTCGAAGAAACATTTGAAAAAAATCTCCTCTCGAAATTTGAGATCCACTTAAGTTAAAATTATCCATTATATATTACGAAAATCCAAAGTGTATTAATGCAATTTGATGAAAACCTTTTTACGTAAAGTGAGGATGGAATAATCAGTGATGCCAACATTTTTGTCTCTAAGAGCACACCAGTGCCCCATTTCTGTAACTTGTGAAAAGTTCTCGCATCGAGAAAAATTAAATAGTTATAGTGGTTGTCCTATTTTACACAGGGTTACTCACATAAAAACTTTTATAAACTTGCAAAAAATATCAAAAAATACAGTATTTTTCTTACTCATTCTGTGTTTCACAGGATGATAACAATTTTTTCGATTCGAAAAGTTCTCACATTCCTTACAGAAACGAGACACAGAATTTAAAAGAAGTACTAAAAAGCACTAAAGTTTTTCTGTAACATTTAAGTCAGAATTACCTGACTGTAAATGTAGAACTGTATATGTAAATGTGTCAGCTGATCGAATCTGTTGCATGAAAAGCTATGCAAACGCTTATAACCTTTTCACACTTATCAACATCTAATATCTACCATCAGTTTGAGATGATGTTGAAAATTTCCCATAAGAAATGTACAGGGCTAAAAACCAACATCTTTCAACATCTTTGTAAAATGTTCCTAACTCATTTTGTTCCACTCAACATCTTTTGATTATTTTAGTGCCATCACTGATAAATGACAAAAAATTGTAGTGGCATCACTGGAATTTTTGACATTTAATGACATAAAAAAGTATTTACAGTTATTAAAAATGAGCGAAACATCTAATTATTTTTATTTTTAAATATTTGTACATAATTATTCCATTTTGTTGTATGTACATTCTTACATATGTATCTATTTTTTTTTGCAGTAAAACGAAACCCATTCTCCGAATTTGTTGGACGGAAGAAATAGAAGCTATGTTGCTGGATAAGATTGTACAAAACTATGTCTTCATCATCTTTTCCTCCAGTAAGCTTTTTATGGATTCTACACACTGCATTAATAGTAGAGATTGCTCTTGCAATTGAAATTAACAACTAGTCCTATTATTAATTTCTCTTCATTATCCATTTTTTTTTTAATTTTTACACAAAACGTGGCCTTATTTATTTTGACAGCTATATATGATGGTTGATGTTAGATGTTGTAATGTGAACGTATGTTTCACTTTTTCAACACCTTCCACACATTCCACGAAAATGTGGGCAAGTGTGAAAAGCCTATTACCTGACTGAAATGGCACGACAATGTAACATCTGAGCCTGCAGAAAATAGAATTTCATGACGACGTTACGTGACATTTGTAGACAGTGATGGGATGTATGTATATTGAATGAGAGTGTGGCACTTTTGTTTCTTTTAATAATATAAGCTTTAATTTGTATACGTACATGACATATTTAATATACAGTGGGGAGCAGTGGTGAGTACATGTTTGTATTTTCTGCATTTGAAGGCGCATAAAAATAGTAATAATGAAGCGATTTAATTTTAGTTTTTTGAATTATATTTATTATTTAGTTGGTAGCATAAATGCTTTTAAAACAAAACAAAAACCTACACATTCAAAGAAAAAAGCAAATAAAATTAAAATAACTCACATGTACTCACTTTTGCACCTTCAGGCAACATTTAAAATATGATGTATTTTTAGTACTTGATCCATAGCCATTTATTATGAAATGCACTATTTATGTATTTGGGCACACTTTTGATAAATTTTTGTATAATTTCGCCTGGAATTTTCTGCCACTCCAGCTGCATACATTGCCACAGCTCGATTCAGATAGATGGCGCCGTTCGATATTGTGCCGACCATATTTTCACAATTGACCACAAATTTTCAATTGGATTGAGGTAGGTACTTTGCGGATTTTATGATTTATTATTTATTTATAATGATAAACACCTAGAAAACAAAAATTCCTGTATATGTACATGTGTATGTATTTTTGTTAAAAAATATACATATGTATATTGTTTGTAAATAAAACTAAATTATTATGAGTAGGTACGAACATTAATAAGAAAAGGTTAAAACGAGAAAGTAAAGAATTGATTGAGGTGCTACTGAAAGCATACACATTCTTGGAAATTAAAGAGCTAAATACTTCGTCTTTCCGATGAAGTTGCTCAAAATCTGTTCTGGTAATGTACAATGACAAATATTACTGTTGAGCGTTACAGCTGCTATTAAAATTATTATAATTGAGTTTATTTAAATAAAATAATAATAATTTTCAAAACTTCTAGGCGCATTTTCGTTCTAAAAGGTGTGTTATTTCAAAAACTCAATTAGTTTTTTCCAACAGGCTAAAACTTGCCATCAAAAGAAAGTAAATTAAAATAGTTTTAGCGAAATTATTAAAACAAATCTTGGATAAATTAAAACATTACTATTTTATATATTATTTATTTATAAGTTATAATGCATACATATATACTCGTATGTATGTCCGTATACATATTAGTGTCCTGCACAAGAGTATTTATAAGACTTTTCAAGACATGAGAGATTTTTTCCAAAGCTTTACTAGAGCGAAATATTCTAAAAGAATCGCTAAACAACACTGTTGACAAGACAAACCACTGAAAAAAATTACTTGCCAACAGTGTTGCTTAGCGATTCTTTTAGAATATTTCGCTGTAGTAAAGCATTTGAAAAAATCTCTCATGTCTTGAAAGGTCTTATAAATAGTCTTGTGCAGGACACTAATACATATGTATGCACATTTCAATCAAAATGATTTCCATGAATTTAAATGTTATACATATTTATATGAACTTTCGCGTTTGACTTCAAATAACTCGCAATTTAAAATAAAAAATGCGTGTTTGCTGGGCACAAAGCAATTACCGTGTATGTATGGGCGCATTCATAAGACGTAGCTGTTGAGCTCAACAGTTGTGCAAATGCTAGCAACTGTTGGCCCCAACAGCTACATCTTAGAAACGGCTTGATGGATATAATTTAATTTTATATCTTTATTTCGCTACTTCAACGCATTTGTAATATAAAATTTAACAAATATTTGCTACTGTCACCTAACAAAGCATATAAATGGCAAAACTCTATTCGATCAGCTGTTTATGCTGAGCAAAACATGTTGACTACAGGTAGCGAAAAAAATTTGTGATGGAAAATTACTCAACTGTTGAGTGGAGCGGAATTACTCAACTGTGCGTTTCTAAGACAAATACTCAACGGTTGCGCAACAGCTACGTCTTATGAATGCACCTTATGTGTGCACAAAGAAGTTTTTTTTGTTTGTGTCGAAAACACATGACACGTTTTTAAGCATTCTATAAGCGCTCAAACGTTTACATTTACATTACATTTACCTTACATCTGCGATTTCTGCAGTCGGGTAATGGAGCCTTTACGCTGCAGCCACACGCTCAATTATTGACTTTCAATTTAATTACCACCCGTCTAGACTGGCAATAAAATCATTAACATATATTGCAGCAAATGTCAAACTATTTCTATTGCCAATGGAGACACCTCATTGCCAGTACTTGCAATAATTGCGGCAATAATTGTCAGCAGTTTTTCGTTGACAATTATTGCGAATATGAAACGTCATTTCTGTGTTAATTTATGATCGACTTTTCTGTATTGCGTTTGGCATTCCGATAGTATTATTGAAATTTGTAAAATATACATATGTATATATATTAAAAAAGGAAAATAGTCTCTTAAAAACGTGTGTAGTGAAATAATTTGTATTGTTATGTTTTTAAAAATAAAAAATAGTTTGATCAACCAGATATTTACAAGTTAGTTGTATTTTTATTCTGCACCTTCCCAATTCGAATTCAGTATCAGGTGACCTTATCAGTACAACAATTTTACAACACAAAAAACAACATGTAGTTTTCTATGCTACAAAACCAATCTGTCAAAAGATTTCTGGGCAAATTTTGACATTTTGGTTCAAATTGCTCAATTTCTCATCAACAGCTGATAATCAGCCGGGCTGATAAAGTCACCTGATACTGTATTCGCCTTGCACCTTCCCTGTTGACTTTTTCCATATTGTGGCTACGATTTCCCATAGCCTTAACATAAGTAAAGCAATAAAGGCCGTGATACACTTATCATACAAAGTCGTGTGATCTACGAAAATATACAACCCTGGTGTGATGAATTGTTATTGTCTTTTGAAAATTTTCATAAACTCCATCATACCAGCGTTGTACTTTTTCGTAGATCGCACGACTTTGTATGATAGTGTATCACGGTCTTAACCAATATTGTTCCGTTATTCAGCAGGCGTTATTGCTATATTGTCCACATATTTATTGCCAGTCTAGACGGGGGGTTACACATATTGTGTGTCAAAATTTTTTGAAATTGATAGCTGTGAAACAAATTGATGATCAATTTCATTTTTTAAATGACACCGATGACTCTGCAGCCACACGTTCAATAAATGGCTTTCAATTTCATTACACATATTGTTTGAAAAATTCCTTGAAATTGATAGCTGTGACTCAAATTGATAATCAATTTCATTATTTAAATGCAAACGACGAAGAAACAACTCAAATTTGTAGCTTCAATCAGTGTGTGCTGTGGCCAGATGTTCAAATTTAAAATTAAATTTCCATATGAATGGATAGGTTAATTTGAAATCAATCTAGTTGTTTGTGTGAAATTCAGAATATAAAAAACAGTTTTCGTAATATTTGTAATGAGTAGAATCTTTTATTTAATTTACCTTTTGTAAAATATAATTTGTAATGAAAGATAGTACAATATACTTATGGTAGCATTCCAAAACGTTCAAGAGAACGAGTGAATAAAAACAATTGCGGTATTCACAAGGGTGTCTTAAGTGTCCTAATGTCTTAACATTTTAACATAGTTTAAAAAAATTGTTGTTGTAGCTCAAACAAAACGGTCATAAAGTAATAAGACTTTCTCACTACATGTAGAAATCCGTGAGAGTTTACCAAAGGAATTGAGAGAGAGAGTAAAAAATGTACAAGGTGTTAAAACCAAAATACAAATAAGTACAATATTTATAATTGTAAATTATAAGGGGTAGCTCACAGCAGTCATATATTTTCGTTTTATAACTTTAAAACGTGTTAATTTATGAATACCATTTGAATACCCCAAATATATTTTGTATATATGTATAGAGCGGCGCAAGAGCAATGTTTAAGAAAAAATACCGTTAGCGGTTCACTCGTTAGAATCTATGTAAATACTCTAACACAAGGTTGTGAAGAAGAGGAGTAATATAGATCCTAGCAAGGTTGTAATAAATAAAACAAAGTGTAAAGAATTCGCAATGTAATAAATCTAACTTAAACACTAGTTTTCAATTTAAAAAGTTTGGGTTTCCAAGGGCTTACACGTACAAGTGTTTGTTCATAAAAATCAATACACTCAAACTCTTTTACCAATACAACTACACTTTCGGCACTTGCAGTCTGTTTCCAATTCAACTGCCAAGGAATTTTACAAGACAGTGACCTGTTTCACTTGTAGCAAGTAAATGAAAAGTTAGCTAACAGTGTTGCCCTATTAATACTTTAGTACAATTTCAGTGTAATGTTATATGACTTTTTACTAATTTGAAATACATTCAAAAGCCAATTTAATATTTTTTTTTAAACAAATTGAAACAATACGAATAAAGTTCAATACTATCTGGTTCCCTTTTTTCTTTTTTTTGGATTTGGTATAATTTGGCTAGCTACCAGGAGCAAAGTGCCAGGTTCTTCAACAAATAGAAGTTTTCTCAAGGCCTCATTCGACCCACGCTTTCACATAGGAAGTAGAGAATCCTAGAGTCCACTCCTAGAGTATAAATGGTCTCCACCAGTCAAAATCTTCTTCAAATTTGAGTTATATTTGGTTCTCCACCAGGTTCTTCAACAATCTACCCTTGAGTATTCTATTTGGTTTCCACCAGGTTCTTCAACAAATTGCCAATTCCATTCAGTGCACTGCTCTAAAACTGAGTTATATATGGTACTCCACCAGGTTCTTCAACAGATTGCTTTCAATTTCGTTTCCACTATTGCTCCAATATCCAATACGTTAGTGTCCAATACTAAAAAATTTCACCAATCACTTCAGTTATATATGGTACTCCACCAGGGTCTTCAACAATTCGCTAAGTAGTGTTTATTCCTTATTAAAGTATTCAATTTGGTCTCCACCAGTTCACTGCTCCAGGATTTAATAAATCGTGTCCATGTATTAAAAATTCCCATCAAATTTCAAGCACCAAAAAGTGTGGTTATATGCAGTAGATTCATACAATAAAAGCGTTTAAACAAATCTTTGAACATGTAACAAGTCACGAAGAGTTATACATATAAATATGTATTTATTTATATATAACAAACAAAACGATTACATATGCCAATGAAAAATTCCAAAAAGAACCGCAAATAATTACGGTTATTCGAGGAAAAAACATTAAACAATGCGACTGCCGAAAAATTCTCGAAAGCAACCCTACAAGAACACTACCAGTCAATTGACTGCTCATTTGATCGGAAGTCATAAAGGATATTTTCATCAAGAGATTATCGAATGACGTTGACAACTCTATGACACTGTTCAGGAGTTCCATGTTTTTGTCTAAATCCAAATTGATGATCGGGAATAATATGCAGTTGTTCAAGTACTGGAGACAATCGGCTCAAGAAAATTTTCTCAAACATTTTTGAAAAAATACTCAATAGACTACTCGGTCTATAATATGTGATCTCATTTTCTGGTTTATTTGGTTTTTTTAATCATTATAATCTCAGCACATTTCCATTGTGAAGGAAAATGGCTCAAGCGTAGAATAGAGTTAAAAATTAATGTCAAATATATAATAGCTTTTTTGGACAAATTTCTAACAACCTTTGCATCAATATTATCATAACCAGGAGATTTGTTTTGCTTCAGATCTTTTATTTGATCCTCATCAACCTCAGAAAGAGAAATGTGACTTATTGGGAAACACATTTGGTATGGTACGTCTAAGAAATTTGAGATTTCTTCATCTTCGACAAGATTTTCAATTTGATGAGGTTGAAAAGTATTATACAGATGTTGCGCAATGCCTGCGCTTAATAGATTTCGTTGCTTTCCATAATTTGTGGTTGTTATTTAATGCTAAATTAATGTTGTCGAAAAACTCTCCGATAGATTTATTTTTTTATGTTATTCAAGTGCTGTTTAAGGGATTTCTGCTAATCTGCCATGCTTTTCTAAGCCTTCTTTTAATTCGAATAAGTTCACGTGTCTGTGAAGAAATTTGAAATCTATTTTGCACAGCAGATGGAGAAATTGATAGATTTGATAAAAAAGCTGCTTCGTGTATTAATTTGGTAATACTTTCAACTGCAATGTAATTGAAAGTCAAAAATTGAACGTATGGCCACCAAGTTATACGCACTTTTTATTTCCAGATAATAAAGCCTGGTAGTCTGTTCACAATTTCGTGCGAAATGCTGTCAAACTACAAAGCGAATTTCAAAAAATAATTTTTTTGCGATTTCCAAAATTATTTTAGGAACGTGACCAATTAGGCCACTTAAAGGACCCTTAGGACTACCTAAACTATATAATGTCATACGTGTGCTCTTCTATATTTCGGCAAAATGACCACTAATCTTCTCAAGAAATGTTACTAAAAAGCAAATTTCAAAAAAATTTTTTTTGCGATTTCCAAAATTATTTTAGGAACGTGACCAATTGGGTCACGTATAGCACCCCTAGGACTACCTAAACTATATAATGTCACACGTGTGCTCTTCTATATTTCGCCGAAATAACCACTAATCTTCTCAAGAAATGTCACTAAAATCAAAATTCAAAAAATAATTTTTTTGCGATTTCCAAAATTAATTTACAAATGAGACCAATTGGGTCACGTATTGGAACCCTAGGACTACCTAAACTATATAATGTCACACGTGTGCTCTTCTATATTTCGCCAAAATAACCACTAACCTTCTCAAGAAATGTCACTGAACGTAGATATTGGTTAGCTCTAACTAGTTAGGCAAACGTAAATATTGGTTAGCTCCAACCAGTTAGGCAAACGTAAATACTGGTAAGCTTTAACCTGTCAGGCAAACGTAAATATAGCTCTAACTATTAAGTCATAACATAAATAAAATTTACATTTTAAATTAAAGTTTTTATTTAACATAAAACAATAAATAATAAAGTTTTTAAAACTAATTTAAGCAACATGCCCTTAATCGTACTAGCCAAAGATGGATGCATGCTTTCGGTCATTGGGTGTAAACGTCCGCCCAGAATTTGCTCTTATGGTATTACATTTTTCAACAAAGAGCTTTATGAACTTCCGTCATGCGTCTTAGATGGATGCATACGTTCTATCATTTGGTATGAACGTTCGCCCAGCTTCTGATCTTGTCAGTTCCTTAAATAAATGGCGAGAACTAAAACTTCTAAAACAAAATTATTTAAAAACCATATTACCGTTTTGATGCATTTGCGGAATAGCCAGAGTTGCTTGAATCTGTTGAGTGTTGTGTGCGCTTAGGACATAGAAACGTTGCCCGGGTCCCATGCTAGGTATAGAAACCACAAGCGGCATTAAGTGGGAACAATTGGCCAAGTTGTGACATGTACTATGCCGCAATGACGGAAATTGTTAAGAACATATAGTACGAATCAAAATTGATTGTATTTAAAGCGCATTAAGGGTAAAAAATATTTATTTAAATCAATGAAAATTCTTGAACATTCCACAAATATTTTATCACTTTCCCATTACTTAGGCTTTATTTCACAGTCAGAATTTGATGAACACCACTGGCCTTTGATTAAGGAATTTAAAACACAAAAATTACAGACATATTGAACAATTATTTAAGTTTTATTCCAAATACATGTAAAATTAACTTTTAGAAAATTTTATTTTGAGGTTTTTAACAATCATGTCAGAGAATACACAGAAGTGAAGAAAGTGACAGGTAAAAAAAGCTCCAATCAGGTTTTTGTTAAAATTCATGGAAGAAAGAGAAAAGTATAGTGTATTTGATACTGTAGTGTATTACTACTTACCAATTAACACAGCTAATAAAAATGTATTGCACTAGAAAGACGTAGCAAAACAAAACCGACGACAAAATTTGAGGGAAAACGAGACAAACTGAAAAATTAACGTATCTTCCGTCTCGTGACACTTCTGCATGTTTTGTGATCATGTAGAGCTGCAAAACTATCGATGGTACTATCGATAGTTTTATTTTAAGAGAACTATCGATATTTTTTTTTCGATAGCGAAACTATCGACAAAAACACGCTACTAAAAGAGAAAAAACCAAAGTTAATAAAAACGGAATGATGGCGATTGTGTAATAAAAAATGCAACATTCAAATTTCGCCGCCTGTAATAGTACGTTTCCATATACGTGATTTAGTTCAAAACATTTGATTTGCCCAAATTAAGTAATTTGCGAAGTGATTTGCCATACATTTTTCATATGAGCAAATTATCTCAAATGGCTTAATTTGCTACAAATTAAGTCGAATTTGTCAATGCAACACTGCGCTGCTGCTATTATTACAAATGCAACTCTGGGTCATCCATTACTGATGACTTACAAATCCTAGAAAGTGACATTTAAGTACGAATTAAAATGGCAGACTCTATTTGCTTATGAAAAGGAAAAAGTAATTTAAAAAAAGAAAGTTATTGTCAATGTTGTTTTCCATTCTTATGTACATGTTTTATTTATTTTGCTGTTCCAAATTATTATTAAACAAATGTGTGTGCTTCGAACATAGAAACACTTACAACACATAATGGAAACACTTCGACATGATTTTCTCAAATCAGCTTAATTTGCTCATAATGGAAACGTACTATAAACCTTTATAATAATGGTTATCATTACATATATAAATGTGAAAACAAATTAATTAGTATTAATTTCTTTCAACATAAGATGTCAGTTTTTATCTACTAGATGCAAATTGCATAAAAATACAATTATACATAATAATAGATACATGAATAAATTTGACGGCGGCTAAATTTGACGACTACTGGAATGTCTCCGCTCTTTACTTTTAAATAAAAGGTGACGCTAAATACTTTGCTTGTCCTTCTGTTAAACCAATACTTTTTAGCTAACTGCAATAGTTTAAGTAATGATGAAGGATTTTTTTATTTTATTCCTTTTTAATTTATTTTTTATTGATCCATCTATTTATGTTTGCTTTTTCGTTTATTTTTTATAGAACTGTGTATATATGTTTGTTGAATATGTGTATTAAAAACATTGGAACTAAAAGTTTAAAAAAAATCAACTTTCTTTTTACTTTATGGAATGATTAACAAATTTAAGATTTTATATTAGAAAAATACACAATTGATAAGTTTCTAATACCATGTTCACACGGGCAGCAATTATCGAGGTTCGCTCTCTCATTCACGGTTCGCGGTCGAATCTTGATTGAATCAACATGGTTCGCCATACAAATTTTTGAGAGCGAACCATCTTGGGTGATTTTAAACCTTGCTGCGAACCACGAACAAATTGCTATCATCGCTAGTTTTGATAACAAATTATCGCTAATATATCTGAACTAGCTATCAAAACAAAATGAGTGTACACACACACATACACATGAGTAAACAAAAAACAAACCAAAATAATGGCTGCGTGTATGAATTAAAAAAAATAGAACACATTTTATTCATTATTTTTTGCTTAATTTGTTTATCTACTGTAAAAAAGCAAATAACACAGAAAATAAAACTCCTGCCAACTATTCACGTATGTATGTATGTGTGCATGTATGTATATTTAAATAAAAACAGTGATGCCAACTTTAGATACTCAAAAAGCGTAGACATATTTTGAAAAAAGGCTAAATTGAAAAATATACGCTTAGCGCTAAATAAAGTAACATTTTTCGAATAATCGCGAAAAGGGGCTAGTATTAAAATGTTTCTGTTGTAAATCAAAACATCGAAAACATTGTTGTACAATAATTTATTAGAAAATCATGAGATCAACACATAGATAGCTTGAGATATTACATTTCATATTAAATTTCAATAAAGTACCCATAAATAGTGTACATATACACACATATATATATATATATATATATATATATATATATATATATAAATAAGTTGCATTGTGTTAGTAATTGATGTTCTCTGGAATGCGTGAACCGATTTTGATTCTGCAAAGTTTATATGAAAGGTGACGTCAATACCAAGGTTTTTATGTACAAATAGTCTATGTATGTGTTGTATTGGTTCATGAGTTATATTTTAGTGAACACTGCATTCATTTCGAAATATTTGAGTTAATATTTTGAAAAAGTGAAATATAATTCGTTTTTAAATTCATTACAATTCAATTTTAGTCAAACCATTTATATACTTAGCTATTGTAAATCACAACTTCGGGGATCTATTAAATAAATTACATATAAACACACCACTAAAAACTTAAATATTTGAATACATTATGCACAGCAATGAGCTTTATAATATGTTAACTTAACGGATATTCCAAACATTAAATAAAACAGCTAATATATACATGTAATGTTGTAACGGACTTTTTCTCTAAGGTCGCTAGCTTTTGAGTGTATGCTATGACTGACATTTAATGATCGGCTGATCTATTTATTTTCCTAATAATTGCATTATTCAACTAATATATGTATGTATCTCAATTTTTGAATTTCGCGAATAAATAAAATTTCAATTACTTCATATTTAAGTTTAAAATTTTTTAAACGCACTAATAATCCCAAATTAATATTTTACTTATTAAGTAAAATATATATATTTTTTTTTATTAAAAATACATTGAAATTGATTATTGAGGGGTTTAGCTGGATCCTATGCGCATTTCACTGTTGCTAATGCAGATCATCAGGGAACCTTTACGCAAAGTTTCTTAGAACAACTAGAGTTATTATGTTATAAACTTTCATTTAAACAAATGAGAAACTCAACAACAAATAACAAAGTTGAAACAAGAACTCAATAATCAACATGTTTTTGTATTTTCTTACTTTACCATTAATACATTGGCTGACTTTTTTTCAGCTTCAAATTGTATTTGTAAGAGTATGTAAAGAGAAAATAAATGTAAATAACAACAACAGCTATTTAAGTATAGAGTGTTGCCACACAAGTATTATTTTGACCAGGTGCAGTCAATTTAATAATTAGTGTTTTTTATGGGAATTGTTAAAATTTAAGTTTAAAATTTTTTAAACGCACTTATTAAGTAAAATATTTTTTATTTTTTTTTATTTTTATTTTTTTATTAAAAATACATTGAAATTGATTATTGAGGGTTTAAGCTGGATCCTATGCGCATTTCACTGTTGCTAATGCAGATCATCAGGGAACCTTTACCCAAAGTCTTTTAGAACAACTAGAGTTATTATGTTATAAACTTTCATTTAAACAAATGAGAAGCTCAACAACCAATAACAAAGTTGAAACAAGAACTCAATAATCAACATGTTTTTTATTTTCTTACTTTACCATTAATACATTGGCTGACTTTTTTTCAGCTTCAAATTGTATTTGTAAGAGTATGTAAAAAGAAAATAAATGTAAATAACAACAACAGCTATTTAAGTATAGTGTTGCCACAGAAAAAAAAATATTTTACTTAAGTAAAATATTAATTTGGGATTATTAGTGCGTTTAAAAAATTTTAAACTTAAATTGTAACAATTCCCATAAAAACACTAATTATTAAATTGACTGCACCTGGTCAAAATAATACTTGTGTGGCAACACTCTATACTTAAATAGCTGTTGTTGTTATTTACATTTATTTTCTTTTTACATACTCTTACGACTACAATTTGAAGCTGAAAAAAAGTCAGCCAATGTAGCAATAGTAAAGTAAGAAAATAAAAAACATGTTGATTATTGAGTTCTTGTTTCAACTTTGTTATTTGTTGTTGAGCTTCTCATTTGTTAAATGAAAGTTTATAATATAATAACTCTAGTTGTTCTAAGAAGCTTTGGGTAAAGGTTCCCTGATGATCTGCATTAGCAACAGTGAAATGCGCATAGGATCCAGCTAAACCCCTCAATAATCAATTTCAATGTATTTTTAATAAAAAAAAAAATATATATTTTACTTAATAAGTAAAATATTAATTTGGGATTATTAGTGCGTTTAAAAAATTTTTAAACTTAAATTGTAACAATTCCCATAAAAAACACTAATTATTAACTTGACTGCACCCGGTCAAAAAAATACTTGTGTGGCAACACTCTATTCTTAAATAGCTGTTGTTGTTATTTACATTTATTTTCTTTTACATACTCTTACGACTACAATTTGAAGCTGAAAAAAAGTCAGCCAATGTAGCAATAGTAAAGTAAGAAAATAAAAAACATGTTGATTATTGAGTTCTTGTTTCAACTTTGTTATTTGTTATTGAGCTTCTCATTTGTTAAATGAAAGTTTATAATATAATAACTCTAGTTGTTCTAAGAAGCTTTGGGTAAAGGTTCCCTGATGATCTGCATTAGCAACAGTGAAATGCGCATAGGATCCAGCTAAACCCCTCAATAATCAATTTCAATGTATTTTTAATAAAAAAATATTTTACTTAATAAGTAAAATATTAATTTGGGATTATTAGTGCGTTTAAAAAATTTTTAAACTTAAATTGTAACAATTCCCATAAAAAACACTAATTATTAACTTGACTGCACCCGGTCGGAAAAATACTTGTGTGGCAACACTCTATTGTTTAATAGCTGTTGTTGTTATTGCTCTGATTTACACGGGCATAATTGTGCTGGCACAACATGCTAGTTTGTTGGTGAGAGAGGCAGAGTGGTTTTGCGGTTGGCATAACTTTTCAACCAGCTTCAACCCCGCATTAGCAGCATAAAACCAATACACATACAACTTAAAAAACAGCAAATGTTAAATGAATACTAAAAACACTAACACACACACAGCTGTGTATACGAATACATTTTGTGCCAGATGAATTAGTCTCGTGTAATTTGGAAAAGAACAAAAATTGTGCGGCTTAAAAATTGTTCTCATCTAAACTACCTCTTTGAGCTAAGAAATGTATGTCTGGCAAGTCTAAAAATGTGTGTTTCTATTCATAGTGAATGAATTCTGTAAATAATAAAGAAGAAGTATCAAGGCAGATTAAACAATATAATGAACACTACCAAAACAAGAATACGTAACAAAATGAAATGACTTGTTGGAAGCACTTCTTAGAATAAACACACTTTAAAAAAAATTTCATTTGTTATGACAAATTTATCCTTCTGCTGAAATGCTAATGCTTTTTAATTCAAGTAGTATGTAAGATTCTGAAATATTTGAAATGGTAAACTTCTGTTAAAAATTTGTTTATGCTTGTGCTAACTAGTGTTATTTTTTCTTTGCAAGTTTTATAAGTACAAATTAAATTAATATGAATGTAAATATAGCTATCGATATATACTGCTCGCTAGTGTTGTAAATGCATTGAGTACTGAGTACTCAATACCGTGAGTTTTTCCCGGTACCCAATACACAAAAGTAACTACTCAATACTTTCAGGGTTGCATTTTGTAGTATTCAAGCGAAAGTCTCCCTTTAAAATATATTAGAATTATACAACTCTGTGAGCTTGATACAAATAAATATGACTCTGAACCTCATGAAGTTTGTGTAACAAACAGCCACTAAAAAAGTACTACAAAATGCATTATTAAACTACTTCAGTCATTAACAAATACTAGTGGACAGAAAAAGTGACCCTTTAGAATAGTGGAAGGAAGGCACGTGATACAATATAACCAGCAAGTCAGGTCCTCACAAACATGAAAAATATTTTAAATTCTTTCAATGTCGGTAAAATTTTATTCCTACATTTCCACAATGACTAAGTAATAACATCAATTGTGAGAAAAAAAATGTTTATTAAAAATATTTAGAAGATAATTTAAGAGATTAATGCACTAGAGGTGTTAAGAGTACGTAAAAAAATTGTATGTACAAAAACTAATCTTCAAACTTATTTATTTTCATTTGTTATAAATTAATTTAAATATACTTGTATTTAATCTTTGTTTTTCCATATTAAATTGCACAGAAAAAAAATACAAGATTTATGTTCAACAAAACCATGTTGTTGAATAAAATTTTTAATTTCAATAATATTTGTCATTAACTTGAATATTGTATTTATTAACTGTGAATAACACAATAATTTTAATTGGAAATAATTGAGTTGATTTTGTTTTCTTATGTTTATTAAAAATATTTAGAAGATAATTTAAGAGATTAATGCACTAGAGGTGTTAAGAGTACGTAAAAAAATTGTATGTACAAAAACTAATCTTCAAACTTATTTATTTTCATTTGTTATAAATTAATTTAAATATACTTGTATTTAATCTTTGTTTTTCCATATTAAATTGCACAGAAAAAAATATACAAGATTTATGTTCAACAAAACCATGTTGTTGAATAAAATTTTTAATTTCAATAATATTTGTCATTAACTTGAATATTGTATTAATTAATTGTGAATAACACAATAATTTTAATTGGAAATAATTGAGTTGATTTTGTTTTCTTATGTTATGTTATGTTATGTGTGTTTGTATTTACAAAAATCGTTGTAGGTAGGTGCCTTTTTAAATAATATTCTATTTATATTCACAAATAAATTAGTTGTATTTATCAATAAAATAATATAAATAATAATTTTTAACTTCCCATATACATACATATATAAAGTATTGAGTAGTATCGAGTACCCAATTGAAAAAGTATCAAGTAGTACTGAGTATTCAAAAGTAGCCGCTTTTTACAACACTGCTACTCGCCACTAAAGAAACAAGTCGAGGCAAAATTATCGGCGGCGGCGGCGCAGTAGTTTTGGGACCGGCGGCGGCACGCCGAGAGAATTTTCGGCGGCTCAAATAAGCATATGCTTATATGAAAATTTAAGGAGAAAATAAAAATTGAAACTGAAAATTGATTTTCAAAATTTTTTCTCCGAAATTTGTCTTTTGGATCAGATAAAATTTCGGCTGGTATTGAGCCGATACAATCGGTGGCGGCTTGATACCCAAAAAAATAACCGGCGGCGGCGCGCCGTCGGCTTTGAGCCGGTCGACTTGTTTCTCTGCTCGGCACTTAAATAGGAGACCCAATTTAAATTTGTTGCTTGCATTCTCTTTAGAAATCTTTGCTCTCTCGTGTGTTTTTTGTTTTGATCTCTAGATTATCTCATTATCTTGCTCTGAGAAATAATTTGTGGACTGATACTGTACTGTTATTTTTTGTTTTTTAATTCACTTCTTAAGCATTAAACACATTCACCACAGCAAGCTACCGACTACCAAATGTCAAGAATAGAATACACATGTTTATATGAGAATAATTCTTTTGAAGACAGCAAGGCAACATGGCGGCAGGTTGTTGACTATGCTGATTTTGTCGTTGTAGTCCAATTAAACTAATTTCTATTTTGTTGGCTACAATGAGAAAATTCAGTATTGCCAGTATAATACAAAATGTTGAATGAATGATTTTGTACAATTATTTCATATTATTTAACAGAAATCCAAAAATTGATGTTAGGAATAAATTGGTTCATTTTTGCACTTTTACGTGAAATAAGTACATTTTAAAAGAGTAATTAATTTTTATAAATGCAAAACATATAAAAGTGGCAATACTGAACTATGTATTTGTACTTGAACATCAACTGCAGATGGTGCTGCTGCCGTCTCCAAAATAATTAAGTAGCCGGCTACGAGTCGACAAATGCTGCTAGCGGCATTTGTAGTCGTGTGTTCGTGTAGCCTGCTGTGGTGAATGTGTTTAATGCTTTACTCTGCTAAAAGCATGAAATATTTTGGCGTCACATGAATAGAATATTCTTGATTTGTTTTAGTTATTTTGCGTTCGTGGAAAATATTAGTTAAAAATATTTTTCTTCAAAACATTATCAGCAATTAAAAGGAAAAATGGGTAGAGGAAAGTGTTTAAATGAGGCATTAAAAGTAGAAATTAGAGCCTATAAAGACTGTGGTAAATCTATTGATGAAATAGCAAAAAAGATTGGCCGAAGTTGGAATATAGTGTCTAATTACATAAGAAACGAATTGACCTACGGGAAAAACATGAAGGGTCGAACTAAAAGCGTACTTTCAGCTGCTGACAGGCGCGCAATACTCCGTCAGCTTCAAATTCGCACGACACTGCTGCACAAATAAGAGAAAAATGTGGAATTTCAGCAAGCATAAGAACTGTTCCAAAGCTGAGCATTTAAAACGCACAAAATTAAAGAAAAAACCACATCTTAATGATGACCGAAAAACTGCGCGCTTGATTTTTGTCGACATTACATGACGTGGAATAGTGAGTGGCATCGAGTAGTTTTTTTCCGATGAAAAAAAAATTTAATTTGGAGGGTCCCGACGGATTTAGCTACTACTTTCATGACATTCGCAAAGAAGAACATCATTTGAGTCGATTGCACAGCCGGGAAGGAGGAGTTATGGTATGGGGTTCGGTCTCCTATTATGGGACCTGTGAGTTGCAATTTTTGTCAAGTAGATCGAATGGACGTTTCAACAGGATAATGATCCAATACACACCGCACGTGTAGTAAAATCGTGGATTCGAGAACAAAATGTAATGGTATTAGATTGGCCAGCTTACTCACCAGATCATAATATCATAGAAAATGTTTGGGGTTGGTTGTCGCGGAAAGTTTATGCTTCTGGCAAGCAATACGAAAACAAAGCCGAACTTATTCAATTTCTTTAAATTGCACAGTGGTACAAAATTGAATGAAATAGAAAAACCAAACCAAATAGAATCCAATTGTGAAATATGCCGGACACCTCCAAAATTGGATTTACGGTTAAAAAAACGGTTTTTTTACCTTTGCGCACTTACATGGGTTTGATCATTGGATTGTCGCAAAAATGAACTAGTGAACGAGTTCGACCCAAGTCTAAATAAATTCAATAGTATTATAGTTTCTTAATAAAATAATGTATAAAAACGTCACCAAAGTTTAAAAATTTTTGAAAAATCTACAAAATTTGTGTTTGCTGGATAATAACACCCGAATTTCTCAAGTTTTCTTAGATAAATTATATATCATTCGAACGATCTCAGTTTCTTCTTTCCAAATCTAGTAAGAAATTGAAAATCGGATCATTATCAACAAATTTACAGGCTTATAAGTACGCAAAGGTAAAAAAACCGGTTTTTTAACCGTAAATCCGGATTTTGGAGGTGTCCGGCATATTTCACTATTGGAATCTTGTTTTACTCGACAAGCCCTACAAGAAAAATAATATCCGGTCCCAGGTTTTTTGGACTGTCGCACCGTGTTATCTAAAAGCGCTATATGATTCTATTCCTGACAGGATATATGATACCATTTTAAAAAAAGGTGGCCCAACTTATTATTAATTAAAGTATTTAGCATAAATTATAATAAAACAATTGAAATAAAATAATAAAATTTTGATTTTGAATAAAAATCTTGAGTGTTGCTTACAATCTCCTATTCAAGTATCGCAAATTCAATAAGCATTTTTCAGATTTTAAAAGGAAATATTGAAAATAAAAATAAAATATTTTTCATTTTAAGTTTGATTTATTTTTATTTTATTAAGTAATAACACAGTACAACAGCCAATCTGGGGGGTGAGAAATTCCAAGTCAATATGAGGCCAACTATTTTTGGACATGTTGGCAACATAATGTTGTGCCACAGGGTGGGATATATAGGCGAATTAACGTAAGGAGCACGACAAAGTCAAGTCGCCTTAAAGGCCGGGGCACAATGAATCTGTCATACGTTAAACTTCGCATTTTTCAACTGAAATTAACGCAACGACGGAGAAGGTTGACACAATGAGTACTTTATTGATGGAAGTGTTTGAACAGCTTCAATAGGTCGACTCTCCATTTAATTATTAAATTCAACTTTTTGTATTTATTTCGTTTAATTCTTTTGTTTAATTTTACTTTTGCTCCCACAAAACACAAAATCTAAATCAGAACATACCAAAAAAATCAACCAATATCTGTCAAACTACTCAACGTAAACAAAAAGTTAAAAGTTGACCAAATTTTGTACTTTGCGTTGACGGACACGTACTGAATGTAACAGACCTCATAAGAAACTATGTATGTCAACCTAGCTGTCAGTTGTAAAAGGCGAAGTTTAAAGTATTTCATCTACGTATAAATGTTAGTTAATAGCAAATAGTTTTGTTAGCAAATAGTTTTATTTTTTTATATTTTTTTTTAAAGTAAGTGCTCACTTCATAGTAAAATTTTTGAAAAATCTCTTGAACTGCGATCTTGTAATTAGCATGTGATCCCATAATCTTTATTATCATTGCAGTTGGGCTATTTTCCATGAAATTTTCGACAATTATTCCTTGAGATCAAATATCAATTCCCTTTTTCATGTGACACTGTATTTTCTGTCAAAGTTATCAGACAGATTCCCAATGTGATTTATATCTGGCAATTGAGGAGGAGTTTTCATCCATTTCGGGGTAGTGCACAAAAGTCTCATCTTGGTGTTCGGCGCCATGTGGTTCTGACTATTGTCTTCAGTAAATAAAAAATTTTCAGGTATTCCCATTTTTCTTATAATGGGTTGGAGATGGAGTTTTAAAATCACGATTTATTCCTTATGGTCCATTATTCCCTCCATTATATGTAATTTTTCGAGTCCAGCCACACTCATGCATCCCCAAACTAGCCCTAACCCACCCATAAGTTTAAATGTGGGACACATGTTATAAGTCACTCAATGTGCCAAGCCTCGAAATTTAACTTAAGCAGCAGAAAATTATAAATTTTAAATGCGGTTGAAATTTAATTTAATTTTTGATCTAAATAAAATAAAATTATTAATTTAAAATAAAAAAATAAAAAATTTTTTGGTTCAGTGAGGGTGCTAAAAAAATTTTGTGAAACGTTGAAACATAGGAGTGAGTTTGAGGATGCATGAGTGTGGCTGCCCTACACAAAATGGACGGAATAGTTTTAAAGTTTACTGAAAGTGAAGCAGAAATACAGTTTTAAGTTTTATGGATTTAACTAACTTTTTTAAAAATACAACTTGAAACATTTTAGGCAGATATGAGCACTCACTTTATGGAGTGACTGTATAGTGTAACAAATTTGTTTGTTACGTGACCTATCGGCACTTGGATGGTTTCCACGACTAGCTCAAAAAAAAACGGGAGGATTTTTAGTGGAGTTCTCAAACCTCATCCAAGCCCAAGGGCCAGTAGCAATTATAATACAAAACAAAAAAAAATTAACTTACTTGTCTAGACGCGTTTTAGGGAAGGTAGCTGTTTCTTCCGACTGCCCTAATCCCATTCTTGGTCATTTCTTCCATTCCACTAAATTTTCTTATTATGACCCCTCTCTTTTTACCACCACACACTCACCTCACTTTGTATTTCAACCCCTCTAACTTGACTTATTCAGACATCTTTTATAATTTCGACTCAAAAGATACAATATGAATATTTATTTCGATTCCTTATTTTATGAATTACACTTTTCTATAGATACATATAGAAATTTTAACAAATTTAGTTTTTCTACAATTTCGATTCAAAAATATCAGTAGGTGGTCTCCAAAAAAATTATATGTAGCTAAACTCTATATTTTCACACTAACAAAAAAGACAATGTTACGCACAAAAATGAAATATATCTCAGGTTTCTCTTCCTCATGACCTTAGAGCCAATCTCACGCATCTAAATGTTTCAAACTCTAATTTGTTCCTACCTGAAGGAGCTCCATAAGGTATTGAATAATCTGCCACTATGCAGAACCGCACTAAAATTTAAATCCTTTACGAGGATGAAATACCTTTCATAAATTCCTTTCTATTTCCACAAAAAAAACTTTATGTACATATATTTCTCTTTTAATTTTGGGCTATATAAATATTTTTTTGGGAGACTATCCTTACAAAACGCAATCGATTATATTTTTTTTAACACTAACATTAACACTTGTTTTACATAGAAAAAGGAACAAAATCACACATAAAAAGAGATATCAAAGGCCTGTCTCATACATATACTTATTTTTTCAAGCAATTAATTAATATTTGAATTTTTGACTTATCTTTCATTTCTTTTTTTTTCTTCGCCACCGTGGGGCTTCACTCATCGCTTGTTTCCGGAATTTCCCTTTGCCGTCACACTGATTCTGATGGTAATTATTATGGTAATAGTAAGTTCTCTCGCCTTGATGCTCTTTTCCAAGATATGCACTGGTCTTTATTTTTTTTTTTGCAAATCTTATCTTTGCTGACCAAAAATTCCAAGTGTATTTTTTTGTTCACACATTCACTAATCGGAACGATGACCACAGCTTTTCACTTCTTCTGATTTAGCTTCTCACGTTCCAAAATTTTAAAATTGTCGACTGTTGATGATATTCAATTTTTTTGACACTTTCTTTCCTTTTTTTCTTTTTACAATAATATAAGTTTGATCTTGTCTTTTAGATATATATATAGTTGTTCTTTATTTCACATAAAAATTTTATTTTTTTTAACTTTCTTTATTTATTTAAAACTCGTTGACTCTGCGCTCAACAACCGCCAGATCAACCTTTTGCTTCAACCTTCTCTCGTTGACTCCCTATTCCATCGTCGAAATTTCTTTTCTTAACTTCACGCCTACGTCTTTCCCCGCTTCCAATTCTTCCAATTTTCCTCTACCATCTTTTATAATAGCTATTCCAATCTAGCTGTCTACGTCCGCTATCCTTCCTGACTACATGACTAATTTAAAAAAATTTCTAGACATTTCTGCCTCCATATTTATTTCGTTTCGCCATCTTTTTTTTGTGTTTCCCTCCAAAACTTATCTATCTATTCCTTAATCCTGTTCCCAATCCTACTGTCCTAAACTCCTCTAAATCACCTTGTCATAACCTCCAATATACCAGGGCAACATACAATTTAACAAGACGACTAACCCATTCAACAATTCACGTAACTCCGCTAACAAATTTAAATTTCAAATTACTCCATTAACCGTTTTACGCAAAATACTAACGTTGCCAATCACTTGTCGCTAATAGTAAATTATTTCATTCACTGTCTTCTATTAGCCTAAATAGCTGTTTTGACATAAATGAAATCCACACTCATTTGCACGCGATACATCGAACATAAAACATCACATTATAAAATTACTTCCCGACAAGAAATAGGAAAACCAAAAAAAACATCAGCAATTATTGGTTGCATGACTTCCATAATCTCTACGGATTGGCTTCTACTTTTGACCGCTTTCAGCCTGATAAAACTTTCCGAGGGTAGTGTATTGTTCCTATCCATTTCATTTACATACTTTAACATTTGCTTTCTCTCCCACAGGTCCTTAATTGAGCCTTACTACACCGCGGTTTTGCTCAGCCGCCGCCGCATCATTGGGCATCACAATCCCTTTTCCTAAACACTTGAACAAAAAACACAAAAACTACATATATACATATACGTACATACTTTTACATACATATGTTCATGTAGGTGTGCATGCTCACTGCCCTCACGTTGCCATGAACCTAGATTGAGCTGGAGAGTGGTTCCTCCAAAACGCAATAAGCTCTTTCTTAACTAAACAAACTACATATGCCCATAGAAACTAATATACGGGCATGCCCACCGCAACAATACACCAGATTTCTTAACCGACAGAAGACAAGGCTGGTGTGCGTGGGTCTTGAATTCGAAAAGCGCTCAACGTGGGGAACTCCTACGCCCTGAGATCACAGCCGGGCATTCGTTAGCCTTTTCTTTCGTTGACACTTCTTATCGAGGTTAAATTCCTTGTCACTATTTCGCCGACAATCATAACTAATGTGACTAACATCGCAGGTATACGCATGCTCACAAAACACAACAAGTGGTCATTTTAACGGTCGCACCAATCGAACTAACCCATGTATACATTAAAACATCTAGTTGGCCAAATACAAAGCATTGGGTACTGTATAATTACCCTACCAATCTTGACACAGAAAGAAAAACAAGCCGTATTCATACCATATCTCGTAGCTCTGTAAACCTGTAAGTGCTATTTACTAATCGTTCGTTCAAGCATTACTAATTTCCAATTACGCCTTGATATCCTTGGCGTGAAAAATACCGACAGGCTTCCCTTGCAATTTTGGGCTATATAAATATTTTTTTGGGATACTCCTTACAAAACGCAATAGATTATATTTTTTTTTAACACTAACATTAACACTTGTTTTACATAAAAAAAAGGAACAAAATCACACATAAGAAGAGATATCAAAGGCCTGTCTCATACATATACTTATTTTTTTCATGTAACCCATGTATACATTAAAACATCTAGTTGGCCAAATACAAAGCATTGGGTACTGTATAATTACCCTACCAATCTTGACACAGAAATAAAAACAAGCCGTATTCATACCATATCTCGTAGCTCTGTAAACCTGTAAGTGCTATTTACTAATCGTTCGTTCAAGCATTACTAATTTCCAATTACGCCTTGATATCCTTGGCGTGAAAAATACCGACAGGCTTCCCTTGCAAGTCTTCTAGCTCGAACATATTGGTCCCTACGGGCCTTAAAATGCGGCATTTTAAAAATTTCCTACAGAATTTTGCGTTGCGATTCTTCTCGAAGTCACTGAGGACCATGTTTCTCCGGTACACTTCTTGACCTGGTGTGAATTTGATCTTACTTGCGCGTTTGTTATACCTTTCGGCAGAAGGGACGTAGGCTTCATGCATATTTTTTGCAATTTTTTCTCGTATTATCTCCAATCTGTCCTTATTCTGTAAATCGCTTGTCTCGTGATCACTCAACGATCGCAGTTTCCTGGCTATCCTATAATCAGTGCCACTGGTGAACATATGGTAGCCGAATAAGGCAAAAAAGGGTGTTACTCCAGTTGCTGAATGGATTGAATTCCTTAGAGCACATTCGATTTCAGAAAGGTAAAGATCCCAGCCCCTGTGATCTTCCTGTAGATACGCTCTTATCGCCGCTAGTACCGATTGATTTACCCTCTCTGACGCATTAGCCTGTGGGGAGTAAACTGCTGTTTTTAGGTGTTTTATTTTAAACGTACTTAACATGTTGGTGAAACTTTTTGCCACGAACTGAGACCCGTTGTCACTATGGATTATTTCTGGCACACCAAATTTATAAAATATTTCATTTACCAAGAATTTTATGACACTGTTTGTGGTGGCTTCGCGCATCGCCTTCAAAAAAGTAAATTTTGAAAAATGGTCTACTACTATTAATATGTAGCAGTTACCACTTTTTGATCTAGGGTACTTGCCAAGAAAATCTATATAAAGTTTTTGAAAGGGGCGTTCTGTAATAACTTCCTGACCGATACTAGGCATTAAATTCGTATTTGCTGGTTTTGTTTCCTTACATACTTCACATAATTTTATAAATTCTTTTACCTGTAATGTCATACGAGGCCAATAATAAAAACGTCTTAGTTTTTCCAGGGTTTTGGCTATTCCATCGTGCGCCGATGTTTTTTTTAGAGTGCGCTTTATTTATCAGATTTAATGTCAAGTTCGCTGGTACCCATATTTCGACTGTAATTGGTCAACATTTTCTTGATCAAAGTGTACTTTTTTGAAAATTACTCCATTTTCAACTTTCAGATCCGGCAGTTTGTCTTTGTTTTCTTTTATTTCCTGAACCAACTTCGAATACTCTTCCTCTTTAAACTTTTGTGCATCCAACTGTAGTAATTGTTCTATTTCTATTTCGTCCACTGCTAGTTCTACTGGGTTTCTAGATAACATGTCTGCTACAACGTTCTCAGAGCCCTTTCTGTGTTGAATATCGAAGGTAAACGATTGCAGTTGTAGTGACCATCTTGCTAATCTGCCGCTAAAATCTTTTAGACCCATTAGCCATTTTAAACTTGCGTGGTCTGTGATAACAGTGAAAGGCATTAGTTCCACATAAGGCCCAAATTTCCTAATAGCCATTGCTGCCGCCAAACATTCTTTTTCGGTCGTACTATAGTTCCTTTGGCACGCGTTTAGTTTTTGGGAATAGAATGCTATAGGATGTTCCTCGTTCTGGGCGTTATGCTGGAATAACACGGCACCTATTCCATAATTAGATGCGTCGCATTGTATAAAAAATCGTTTTGAAAAGTCTGCGTGTCTTAGCACAGCCGCTGTCGTAAGTGCGACTTTCAATTTTTCAAAAGCTTCTGGTGTCATAGTGAACTTCTTATTCTTTTTTAAGGTATCGGTTAAAGGGGCCGAAATAGATGCGAAATCTTTAACAAATCGTCTGTACCACCCCGGGGTTCCTAAGAAACTTCTTACTTCCCTGGTGGTTTTGGGGATTTTTATGCTTTTTATGGCAATAATTTTTTCAGGATCTGTTTTTAGCGCACCGCCTCCAATAATAAATCCGAGATACTTCAGCTCCTGATAGCAAAACTGGGACTTTTTTAACCCTATCGTCAGATTGGCATCCCTTAGACATTTTGCTACCTCCTTTAGTAAAAATATATGCTTGTCGAAATTACTTGAAATTACTAACAGGTCGTCCAGATAGATGAATACGTTGTCTTTAAGTTTGCTTGGAATGACCTTATCCATTAGCCTGCATAAGCGTTGCGCGGCGTTGCAAAGGCCGAATGGCATCACGCAAAATTGATATAAAGAACGTCCGGCTACTGTGAAGGCCGTGTACGGTTTACTTTACAAAAGGCATATTTTAGGTCAACTCTACTTATAAAGACTGTCTCATGTATTCTGCTTAAAATGCCTTCGATGTGTTGTAAAGGGTATGCATCTTTTACTGTCAAATTATTTAATTTGCGGGCGTCTAAACAAAATGGGTTTTTATCCGGCTTTCTCACCACGGTAGTGCGATTGGACCACGGGCTTTCACTCTCCTCTATAATACCTAATTCTAGCATATTATCTATTTCCTTATAAGTTATTTCTTGCATGGCTGGTGACGTTGGGTAGAATCGGTCTTTTACTGGATTTGCACCTTCTACAAGTTTTATTGTGTATTTTTCTATTTTTGTGCATCCCAAACCCTTTTCTTCAAACGTATCGAATTCCTTCACAGCCTCTTCCAATAGCTTTTTCTGTCTTTCATCTAATTCGTGGGGTTTCAGACGATAATAATTTTTTTCATTTTGGTATTCTTCTTGAATTTTCTCGATATTTAATTCTTCTACTTGCATCACTTCGGGTGCCAGTTTGAATAATTTGAAAAAATCTACCCCTAAATACAACTCCTGTTCCAGGTCAGGGAACAAAAAGAAATTCATTTGAAATTTTTGTTCTCGGAATCTGACAGACGCGTTTATTTTGCCTATTATCCGTTGGTGTTGACCGCTGGCCGTTCTGACGCTTGACCATATGGGTATTATTTGTATATCTTTATCCGACGCAAATTCTCGACATCCCTTCCCTAGTATAGTTACAGACGCTCCCGTATCTAATAAACCTGTTATTGCGTAACCTTCAATCTCTATCGACAAGAATATTCTTGGGTCATTTGTGCAATTATTTACCCTGTTTAAAGATTCAATAAGCATTCTCCTATTTCTACGACGTTCTTTAAATTGTTGTCTTAATTTTATTATACGATTTGGCACCTGTTTTATAAGTTTATCTGATCCCAATATGCGGGATTTTACTTTGTTATAATTTTCTTCTCTAATTCCTACGGGTATATAATGACGTAATTTTGGACAAAAGTTCTCTGTACTGTTGTAATTTATTTGCATTAAATTCTCCAACAAGTTATTATTTTCCTTATTATTTATTCTTAATTCCTGTGGTTTCGATACTGACGCTGATCCCCCCGAAATACAGCGCCTCTCTGGCGGTTTTTCGGACGACAATCTTGGCATTTCGGAGTGACTACGTTTGGCTTACCACACCCATAACAAAATATTCTTCTTTCCAGAGACTCGCACTCTCGGAAATTGTGCCCTACGGCCTGACAATTCCAGCAGCCTATTTGTCACTTTGGCTGACGATCCATTCCAGTTGCCACTTCTTCACACATTTCTTCCTCAGAATCAAATATATCGTCATCTATCTCGTTTACCACTCTTATAGGCCTTTGTTGGAAGGGCAGATTCCTAACCTCCCTTCTAGGAAAATTCTTTTCGGCATCATTGCACTCTATACGCAGCTGTTCAACCGACGATACAGCCACCGGGTATATAATTCGGGCAATGTGCTCCTTGACGTTTCGTTTCATAATTTTGATCATATCATATTCCGACAGGGGTTGTAACAATCTCGATCGTATTTTATTCATTATTTGGAAAAAGCTATCTATTGATTCATTTGCTTGCTGTTTTCTCTCCACTAATTCTCGCATAATTTCAAAATTTGAAGTATTTGTTTGATATTGGCTCAACAGTTCACACTTAAGAGTGGGCCAATTCATCATGCGTGCGGACTCGAAGCCAATACCATTCCTTAGCTGCACCATTAACCAACAAGTGGAAATCTCTTAAAATTTCCTCCCACATTACCTCATAATGGGCCTGTAGGTGTTCCAAACGAAATATAAAGTCTTCGACGCTCATATGATTGCTATTACCGTCGAATGATATACCCCACTTGTCCACTCTTATCGAAATCTTTTCGCCTGCCCTATTGATGCCTGTACCATTTGACATATTCGAAGTTGCACTATTACTCACAACTACCGATGTGCGTGGTAAAGAGTTGCTTTGACCATGAGAATTAGTCCCTATCATGCCACTATGAAAGGACCTAGCACTACTTCTTAGATTTTCGCTGGTCGTGTTGCCGTTGTTACTTCCACCACTTTCGGATGGAGGTATATCCGATATTTCATTTCGCGGATACCTAACGCTTGTAACGCCTCTAACCACTGTCGCCAATTCTCCTACTAATCTTCTAACGTCGTTCATTTCACCTTGAATCATTTGTTTCATCCTTTCTTCTAGCTCTACTTGACCACTTACGGTTGCATCAATCGTCGACCCTCTCCCTACTGGTCCATTTGCCACCATGCTAGACGCGCATATGTTTTCTAATCCCATATTATTATTAGTATTAGGGGTGTTTAATGCTGTCGCTGCAGAATTATTTCCAGTTTGTTTACTACGTGAACTAATGGTGTGTGACAAATCTGTGATACTCGGGTCGCTATTATTATTTGCCATATCGTAATTCGTCACTTTTTTCTGTTTTTGTGGTATAAAAAAAGATGTATCAACTTGTGATCGAAGCTCAATTTTTCTGTTTTCTTTCTTTGTTTCTTTGCCTTTGTCCATTCCTGAAGGTCAGCCAATGTATTTGGACCTATACAAAATTAACTCTTTATGCCCACAACTTTATCAAGCGAGTGACGTTATTACAAAATTAGACAATACGACTATGAACGATGTGAATTGCTAAATATTTTAATAAACACTTAAATGAAATGACTAAATATATAGGTATATAAATGAAAAAAAAGGACTTAAACTAAATATATAGATGTATGTACAGGGTGGGCCAAAAGAAACCAAGGGGTGTAAAAGTTTAATAACTTTTTTGTTTATTAATTTTTTTTTATTTTTTCTTTCAGATTATATAGACAACACTTGGAGAATTTATAATGGAGAGGTTCACAACTGAACAGAGAACCAGAACAATAGAATTTTATTATTTAAACCAGAAATCAACTTTATTGAAAATTTGATTATGAGTGATGAAGCTCATTTTCATTTGAATGGCTTTGTTAATACGCAGAACTGTAGGTTCTGGGGTTCTCAAAATCCAAGAGCCATTCATCAACGCCAATTGCACCCCATCAGGTGTACAGTATGGTGTGGGATCACATCTGAAAAAGTCATTGGGCCCTACTTCTTCGAGAATGAAGATGGAAGCGCTGTAACCGTAAATGGAGAGCGGTATCGGTTTATGATAGAAATTTTTTACGTCCTGCTCTTGAAAACAGACCTGGTATGTGGTTTCAGCAGGACGGAGCCACTGCCCATACTGCCCGAGACACAATGGCACTTTTAAGTCAAATTTTTGGAGAGCGAATAATTTCTCGAAATTCGGAAATTATTTGGCCAGCGCGATCGCCAGATTTGACAGCACCCGACTATTTTCTTTGGGGTTTTTTGAAGGAGCGAGTGTACGTGAACAAGCCAGAGACAATCTTTGAACTCAAGGCCAGCGCGATCGCCAGATTTGACAGCACCCGACTATTTTCTTTGGGGTTTTTTGAAGGAGCGAGTGTACGTGAACAAGCCAGAGACAATCTTTGAACTCAAGGCCAACATTGTTGCAGAAATTCGAACGCTACAGCCACAAGTTTTGAAAGATGTTATGGAAAATGCTCTAAAAAGAGCCCATCAGTGCGAAGCTGAAAACGGTGGTCATTTAAGAGACATAATTTTTCATACTTAGTGTAAAAAAATTTCCATTTTGTATATTATATAATCTGAAAGAAAAAATAAAAAAAAGTTAATAAACAAAAAAGTTATTAAACTTTTACACCCCTTGGTTTCTTTTGGCCCACCCTGTATGTGTATAACCAATCAAAGATAAAACGTGAAATCCATACAATAATATATACATACATAAATCTCTTTGACCAATAGTAAACAAAATCTTTTAAAAATAATTAATTTAAAAATCGCAAAATAAATTAACACTTAGTGCTTCCAAAAACTTACTTCTGACACAAACAAACCTTAACAATTTCTTCCTCTAGACATAAATTTTTTTAGCTCAATTATACTCAATTTCTCTCTACTATGCAATGCTTATTTCAGGGGTCTAATACTAGCTTCGGTGTGTATGTGTGGTAATAATATTTCTGTAGTTCCTACTTCTAGTCCTCTTCTGTATGAGCTAAAACACTGCGTCTTAAAAAACATGTAAAAAAAACTATTGCCGAATATGAATCCATTTGTACCCTAGTCTACCATTCCGCATTATCTTGCCGTTACGTACCAGGGGCACTTGCTACCCTTTTTATTTCCATCAGACCAATATCTTACATTGGTTCAGTTGCTTTATAAATCCTTCAAGGCCTCACAAACGAATAAAAAAACTCTTACTTAATTACACAAAACAAAATGGGGTAAAAGGTACTCGTCTTTCTCACTAAGTATAGACTCATCACTACCTTTGCAACTTTTCCTAATACACTCCCATGCATTTGATCTACTGACACTCATATCGTTTTTTCTACTTAAACATTACCAACGCCTTCGTACAACGGACTTCTAGCCTATGGCTAAAAAGGCTACGTGGTGCATCTAGAATATTTTCGTGGATATGAAGTCATAACTGGTCTATTGCGCTTTCATTAATGGGCTATTGTATTGTGTTTCGTTCTTATACACTCACATTACGTATATTTTATAATTCCTATTATTTTTAGATTGGGCGCCATATTGTTATGTGACCTATCGGCACTTGGATGGTTTCCACGACTAGCTCAAGAACGGGAGGATTTTCAGTGGAGTTTTCAACCGTCATCCAAGCCCAAGGGCCAGTAGCAATTATAATACAAAACAAAAAAAAATTAACTTACTTGTCTAGACGCGTTTTAGGGAAGGTAGCTGTTTCTTCCGACTGCCCTAATCCCATTCTTGGTCATTTCTTCCATTCCACTAAATTTTCTTATTATGACCCCTCTCTTTTTACCACCACACACTCACCTCACTTTGTATTTCAACCCCTCTAACTTGACTTATTCAGACATCTTTTATAATTTCGACTCAAAAGATACAATATGAATATTTATTTCGATTCCTTATTTTATGAATTACACTTTTCTATAGATACATATAGAAATTTTAACAAATTTAGTTTTTCTACAATTTCGATTCAAAAATATCAGTAGGTGGTCTCCAAAAAAATTATATGTAGCTAAACTCTATATTTTCACACTAACAAAAAAGACAATGTTACGCACAAAAATTAAATATATCTCAGGTTTCTCTTCCTCATGACCTTAGAGCCAATCTCACGCATCTAAATGTTTCAAACTCTAATTTGTTCCTACCTGAAGGAGCTCCATAAGGTATTGAATAATCTGCCACTATGCAGAACCGCACTAAAATTTAAATCCTTTACGAGGATGAAATACCTTTCATAAATTCCTTTCTATTTCCACAAAAAAAACTTTATGTACATATATTTCTCTTTTAATTTTGGGCTATATAAATATTTTTTTGGGAGACTATCCTTACAAAACGCAATCGATTATATTTTTTTTTAACACTAACATTAACACTTGTTTTACATAGAAAAAGGAACAAAATCACACATAAAAAGAGATATCAAAGGCCTGTCTCATACATATACTTATTTTTTCAAGCAATTAATTAATATTTAAATTTTTGACTTATCTTTCATTTCTTTTTTTTTCTTCACCACCGTGGGGCTTCACTCATCGCTTGTTTCCGGAATTTCCCTTTGCCGTCACACTGATTCTGATGGTAATTATTATGGTAATAGTAAGTTCTCTCGCCTTGATGCTCTTTTCCAAGATATGCACTGGTCTTTATTTTTTTTTTGCAAATCTTATCTTTGCTGACCAAAAATTCCAAGTGTATTTTTTTGTTCACACATTCACTAATCGGAACGATGACCACAGCTTTTCACTTCTTCTGATTTAGCTTCTCACGTTCCAAAATTTTAAAATTGTCGACTGTTGATGATATTCAATTTTTTTGACACTTTCTTTCCTTTTTTTTCTTTTTACAATAATATAAGTTTGATCTTGTCTTTTAGATATATATATAGTTGTTCTTTATTTCACATAAAAATTTTATTTTTTTTAACTTTCTTTATTTATTTAAAACTCGTTGACTCTGCGCTCAACAACCGCCAGATCAACCTTTTGCTTCAACCTTCTCTCGTTGACTCCCTATTCCATCGTCGAAATTTCTTTTCTTAACTTCACGCCTACGTCTTTCCCCGCTTCCAATTCTTCCAATTTTCCTCTACCATCTTTTATAATAGCTATTCCAATCTAGCTGTCTACGTCCGCTATCCTTCCTGACTACATGACTAATTTAAAAAAATTTCTAGACATTTCTGCCTCCATATTTATTTCGTTTCGCCATCTTTTTTTTGTGTTTCCCTCCAAAACTTATCTATCTATTCCTTAATCCTGTTCCCAATCCTACTGTCCTAAACTCCTCTAAATCACCTTGTCATAACCTCCAATATACCATGGCAACATACAATTTAACAAGACGACTAACCCATTCAACAATTCACGTAACTCCGCTAACAAATTTAAATTTCAAATTACTCCATTAACCGTTTTACGCAAAATACTAACGTTGCCAATCACTTGTCGCTAATAGTAAATTATTTCATTCACTGTCTTCTATTAGCCTAAATAGCTGTTTTGACATAAATGAAATCCACACTCATTTGCACGCGATACATCGAACATAAAACATCACATTATAAAATTACTTCCCGACAAGAAATAGGAAAACCAAAAAAAACATCAGCAATTATTGGTTGCATGACTTCCATAATCTCTACGGATTGGCTTCTACTTTTGACCGCTTTCAGCCTGATAAAACTTTCCGAGGGTAGTGTATTGTTCCTATCCATTTCATTTACATACTTTAACATTTGCTTTCTCTCCCACAGGTCCTTAATTGAGCCTTACTACACCGCGGTTTTGCTCAGCCGCCGCCGCATCATTGGGCATCACAATCCCTTTTCCTAAACACTTGAACAAAAAACTACATATATACATATACGTACATACTTTTACATACATATGTTCATGTAGGTGTGCATGCTCACTGCCCTCACGTTGCCATGAACCTAGATTGAGCTGGAGAGTGGTTCCTCCAAAACGCAATAAGCTCTTTCTTAAACAAACTACATATGCCCATACAAACTAATATACGGGCATGCCCACCGCAACATGTTTTCAGAAAAGAAATCGCGATTAGTGCTTTTTCTTACAGCCTGTTTGTAGAACACGACTCGTCAGTAAAAAGCGCTAAAATTTTAGCATTATTTATTTTTTGGTTATGGGGCACTTCTTCAGCTTCCAATGTCGAGAGAATCCAACGAAGGCAAAACAAAATTTTACAGTTAATAACATCGTCTCCATGGTACATCCACAATTCTATTATGCATCGTGATTTAAATATGCCACTAGTGACTGAAGAAATTGCAAAATACGCAGGCAAATATGTAACAAAACTCGAATCAAATCCTAATCCGCTTGCTCGTAATATTTTGAACTTTACTGGACACACATAATACATTTATTTTTCCTTTTTGATTATCACATTATGTATTATTTATAACTATCACTAAGTTATGTCCGACCTGGTCGGGCCTAATAATTTTTTTATAGATTTAAGATTTGAATACTTATTGTTAGTTCATACATATATGAAGATACAATAAATAAATAAAAACAAACAAAAAATTATTTTTTGAACACGAGTGTTGACGATTTTTGTTAAAAAACGTAACTGATGTTAGTTTATTTTGGTTTGTACAAATATAATTAAAATAATTAAAAAAATAAAAAAATGGAACTTCCAACAAGGGAAAGGTAAGTAAACTTTCATGTCAAGATTGTGTTTGTTTTTATTACTTAAATTTTTAGCATAATGTATGGAGCAATTTTCCCACCTGGCCAAGAGAATTCCACAGTTTGGTAGCAGTAAGTGACATGTGGCAAGTGATGAAAGAAGATATGTATTCCTGTTGGAATTTCCAGTTTAGCCAATTGGTGGCATGTATGGAGCAATTTTCCCACCTGGCCAAGGAAATTCCACAGTTTTCTAGCAGTAAGGGAATTTATGAGTTTGTAGTGTATGTCTGTATATCTGTACGAGTCCATGTGCAGACTTAACGGCTGGACAGATTTTGATTTAGTTTTTTCTGTTTGAAAGGTGACTTGATCGAAAGTGTTCTTAGCTATGTTTGCATAAAATCGGTCCAACATCTTTTCTAGATATATTCTGTTGAATTTGTGTTTCTTTGACGCCGTACCTCCCAAACGGCTAGACCGATTTTAATTTGGTTTGTTTTCGTTTAAAAGGTAACTTGATTGAGTATTTTCTAATCTTTAATTGAAGGAAATCGGTCCGGTCCAGCCGTTTGGATATTATCATAAATTTTAAAAACCCCCGACGCAGTTTCACAGCCTGTTTGTAGAACACGACTCGTCAATAAAAAGCTCTAAAATGTTAGCATTATTTATTATTTGGGGTTTTAGAATACGACTGTTGACGATTTTTATTAAAAACGTAACAGATGTCAGTTTATTTGGGTTTGTGCAACACGATTTGACTCACCATAAACGTCAAAGAGGGCGATTAAAAAATTCTAGCCGTGTTCAAAAAAGTACACTAAAATAAACAAAATAATGATAATACACATGCACTCACAAAAATTTTACATACCTATTTTCAGAAAAATCATACGTTTTGTTCTTCAAATAACAGCACAAATTTTAAAGCAAAATATATTTTTTTATTAGACTTCAATTTTATTACAGCAAAACACAAAGAATAAATATACATTTTTACAATGACTATACAAATAAAGTTATTGGAAGTCCTGGTTAATATATAAAATAATTCCAACGCGTATTAATACCCAGGGCACTAGGAGTTACTTTTTTAAAAGGCTTTTTCTTTGCCTTCATGATATTACGCAGGGTAGCATAACGAGGAGAGTTTAAAGGCAAATCAGCATTTAGAACAGCTGGAGTTTTCGGAGGCATTCTTTTGAGTGGTTTGATTAAAATTATCCTCAATGGCTTGCTTGCCAAAATATAACCAGATCAGACTTTTCAACAGTAAATTGTAATATTTGCCAGAAATCTTGACATGCATGCTGCGATCAGGGCCCATGGCCAATGTAGCACCAATCCTGAGACTGAGCTTGTCTAATGAAAACACCAACAACTTCATTTGCCAATTCTTTCTTTTATTTTCACAGCTTCTTCCACCAGCTTTTTCAGGATACGTGTGAATCCTGAGGTACCTTAATGTCATAATCCACTACACGTTTAACACCGACCAAAATGCGAGTATATTTTTTGTATTTTCGAAAGAATAGAATTATTTTTTAACTTTAATTAAAAAAATTTAAAACACAGAATAGACAAGAACAAAATAATTTTTCATTCATTTGTCAATTGTGTTTACATTTATGCACATGAATAGGGTTGCCGTTTTTTATGTTAAAAAAACAATTTCATATGAAAAAATTTCGAAAAACGCTATAGTTTAACATGTTGGCAACAGTACGATTTAGTACATATTTCACATATATGGGCGAATTAACGTAAGACGCACGACAAAGTCGAGTCGCGTTATACAAACGCTTTTCATTACGTATTCGTCCATCAATTGGCTCGTCGTGAATCGGCTTTGTAGCGTTCTACAAACAGGCTGTTAGTTTTCGTATTTCGCGATTACAATTTTTGCTCAAATATATCGTCGGGAGGTTATTGGTTTGCTTTCAAACGAAAACAAACCAAATTAAAATCGCTCTAGCTGTTTCGGAGCTACGGCGTCAAAGGCACACACATTCAACTGAATGTATCTAGAAAAGGTGTGATATTTTCTTAAAGGCTGAACCGATTTTATGCAAACATAGCTAAGAACACTTTAGATCAAGTCACCTTTCAAACAGAAAAAACTAAATCAAAATCTGCCCAGCCGTTTGGTCTCCACGTGGACTCGTACATAAAGACACTACAACTTATAACACCCCTTTCTTTGGTCGGGGGTTAAATAGAATCATCTGAAAACAAGCCTTGGTCAATTCTTCAATACTAATATGCCTACCAACATTAATTTATTTTCATTAAATAATTAAATTTCATTATTTTTCATTTTACACTTTATACACTATTTTTAAATAAAAATCGTTTGCAAAATTTTTTTTTATAATTTTTTATCTTTATACTCGTACTAATAATCTTGTTCACTTTACTTGACCACCAGCCACTCGTTCTCAGTAATCTTCGACGATTCTCTAGGATGTGCGAGCTAAAGGGGTTTAGACACGGTCAAAATGCTTGCTGAGATTGGTTATAGTATGAGTGAAAATTTGTTAGTATGTGTGACACCAACGATGCTTGATGGAAAATCAAAAAATTTTGATTCTCTAGGATGTGCGAGCTAAAGGGGTTTAGACACGGTCAAAATGCTTGCTGAGATTGGTTATAGTATGAGTGAAAATTTGTTAGTATGTGTGACACCAACGATGCTTGATGGAAAATCAAAAAATTTTGATTTTCGGCATGCTTGCTGTCATTTGTTAATGCGTGTATATTGTTACGCCATCAAGCGCGTACAAATTTTCATTATAATTATATTTCCATTGTGAAAGGTTGCCCAAAATATCAGAATTAAAAGAAGAAAAACATAAATTTGAGTGGCGAAGAAAAAAGAAGTGTTAGAACTTTCTTATTTTGCTTTATTCTTTTTTTAACCCCCGAATAAAAAAAGGGGTGTTGTTATAAGTTTGTAGTGTGTGTCGGTGTATCTGTGTGTCTGTCCGTGTCCACGTACAGGCCAAACGGCTGGACCGATTTTGATGTTTGAAAGATGACTTGATCGAGAGGGTTCTTAGCTACGTTTGAAGAAAATCGGTCCAGCCGTTTAAAAGATATAACATCTTTTCTGAAAAAATTCGGGCGTTTTTTAAATTTTTAATTTTTGTTATTTTGTAAGCATGCTACCATTGTTGTTATTGAATTTCTTTATTTAGACCTTTTTATATATTTTTTTTCAACCAAACTAACAGCACAAAATCAAAATAAAAATGAATGCTTGGTGGGGCATCAAGCATGGTAACATCAAGCCGACAAGCACACGTACACGAACTTGACAGCAAGCATTTTGATCGTGTCCAAAGCCCTTAAAACTTGAAATAAACAAAGGTTTTGTTTCAAATAATGCCTGGCCATTCATGCTTCAATTTGAGTTACCAACTCGCCAATATTATTCATGTCATCTCCGAATAAGACTGCTCTAGTCGTTGTTGCGCCACGTACTTTCTCTTCGGCCTACCTAGGACACTTGCGACTCTGAAAATCTAACAAATCAGATTCTTACTATTATTAGTCGTGTTTCTTTGTTTATACATAAGTATGTATTTATTTACACACATACATTTATGCATGCACATCACTTATATGGAAATCACTTACCTTATACAAAAACTTTTATTAACTAATAGCCTGTTTGTAGAACGCGACTCGTCTATAATAATCGCTAACATGTTAGCATTATTTATTTTTTGGGGTTTTAGAACACGAGTGTTGACGATTTTTATTAAAAAACGTAACAGATGTCAATTTATTTGGGTTTGTACAACACGATTTGACTACTACTTACGGTCCGTCATTAAGAACTGGTACTGAGTGAAAGAAGGTATGTATTGTTAACGGCCTAATAGATGTATGTAGTTTTAACCCACTGGCATAGTTTTTAATGTAAAATTGTTTGGGAAAACTCGTTAAGATCATGGTAAATTTTGCCAATTGTGCTTTATGCCAGTTATTATCCCCCGACCAAAAAAAAAACGGTATTATAAGTTGGTAATATGTGTGTCTGTATTTCTATGTGTATGTACGAGTCGACGAACAGACCAAACGGCTGGACCGATTTTGATTTAGTTTTTTCTGTTTGAAAGGCGACTTAATCGGAAGTGTTCTTAGTTATGTTTGAAGAAAATCGGTCCAGCCGCTTAGAATATATCACATCTTTTCTAGGCATGTTCGGTTGAATTTGTGTGTTTGAAGACGTAGCTCCCAAACGGCTTGACCCAACTCTTACAAACGCTTTTCATTACGTAGTCGTCCATGAAATGGCTCGTCGTGAGTCGCCCTTGTCGCGTTCTACAAACAGGCTATAACGGCCTGTTTGTAGAACACGACTCGTCAATAAAAAGTGCTGAAATGTTAGCATTATTTATTTTTTGGGGTTTTAGAACACGAGTGTTGACGATTTTTGTTAAAAAACGTAACTGATGTCAGTTTATTTGGGTTTGTACAAAGCGATTTGACTCACAATAAATGTCAAAGTGGACGAATAAAATATTCTACTCGTGTTTACAAAAATAGTGCACAAAATAAACAAAACAAATAAAAAAGGGAAAATAATAAGAATATAAGAAAAATTCAAAACTGCAATCTCCTACAATAAAAAGGTAAGTAAATCTTCATATTACGATTGTTCTTGTTTTGATTGCTTAAATTTTTTAGCAATAAAATCTCAAAATGACAACAATAAGAAATTTGCACACTTGGCCACAGGAACTCAACAGTTTAGTATCAGTAAGGGTTGTTATAAGTTTGTAGTGTATGCCTGTGTGTCTGTACGAGCCCATGCACAGACCTAATGGCTGGACCGGTTTTGAGAAGCTTTTTTCTGTTTGAAAGGTGACTTGATCGAAGATAACAATTCCGAGGAAGTCGTACCACCTGCTGCAGCAGAAGAAAATGGTGGAGAGGGTGAACCTAAGAAAAAGAATAAAAATAACAAAAACAAAAAATTAGTGCGCCCTCAACAACTAATTTAGACTCGGTGATAGCTCTTAACTATATATGGCAATAATATAGCCAAGAGTCTACTGAACAAATCTTGTTACCACCTTATGCCAAAAAAAATAAATTCTTGCACTTTTTTCTGAAAAACTAAAGGTCACCAAAATCAACAACAGGCCTTACTATCCTCTGTTAGTACTATCAAAACTATACTATACTTGACAGGAAACTCCACATGGATAGCCTCTCCAAGCTTTTGCGTCGTTTTATGCATTATTATCCTATCTTTTGTTATGTTTTGTTCTTGTATCTTTACTTATGTACATATCATAATCATTATATCTTATTTTGGTTCTTTAATAAAAAAAAGATATCTTTAAAACAGTTTTTTTTAATTATTGGCTGTTTTTTATTACAGCAAACATAGAATAATATACATATTATATTATAATATTATAATAATAAAAATTAAAAATAATACTAATAATAACAATTACAATGAAATCAGCTTCCTTCCATTAAACTCGTTTCTTTGTTTATATGTAAGTATGTACCATGCTAAACAAAAAATATAATAAATTTTCATAATTTATGAGAAGATTTTAGTTATTACCGGTTTATTAAAGCACATAGAATGTGCATACAACTTTGTCATTCGTAAACACATCTGACACATCTCTGAGTTCCTTGACAAATTCGTAGGCATGTAATTGGGCGCAGATCCATCTCAGTAACATAGCACTTAAAGGCATTGTATATGTATATAAAAATGTAAGCAGATTTATTTTTGATGCTGTGTAAGTTCCATTCGAGACTTGAAATTTTTGTTGCAGCAACTTTTTATTTTTGAGTGCAAGAGAACGAGAGAGGAATACAAAATATACTCTCCTACATATTCAACAATTGCTGCAACAAAAATTGCAATCTTTTACTGGAACTAATTATGAAAACTACAGCATACCTCCACAGCGACGTTTCCTGCGCACAGGAGTATCAACCTGAGTAGCTTGCAAGGCATTTGTATCCTTTCCTTTAATCTGCCAAACATTTACCGATGCACGATTCAAAATGGGTTGTATTGCAGGATCACATATACTTGTATGTATGTAGTATATACATATGTATACATATGTGCGTATATTTATATATGCACATCACTTATGTACATCAAAGTCAATCATTAATATAAATTGCACAACTTTAATTGGCATTTTTTACGAAATAAAAAATTTAAATTCACAAAATGAAAAATTGTTATACAAAATTTGTTTACTTTTCGTATTTACATATGTATACGTCAGTTGTGCACAAGAATAGGGTTGCCGTTTTTTTAAGCTGAAAAAACAATTTTATATGAAAAAATATAAACTAAAACTATTTTTGAACATGTTGGCAACAGTACGATTTAGTACATATTTGACATAAGGGCGAATTAACGTAAGCTGCACGACAAAGTCGACTCGCGTGATACAAACGCTTTTCATTACGTAGTCGTCCATGAACTGGCTCGTCGTGAGTCGCCTTTGTCGCGTTCTACAAACAGGCTGTTAGTTTGGCACTAAATGATCAAACAGAATTGCGGTATAAACACATTTTCCATACAAAAGCAATGAAATGATAATAATTTGAAAATTTTGTCCTAACAGTTGTATGCTACATCTTTTTCTATTCAGTGTCCCACGATTGCCACATAGCAGCTTTGCTTATACCAAATTGAGCGCTACCAGTAGCCAAATGCTGTAATTCTTCCATACATGCAGCTTACCAACTGTTGAAACTGCACGGCTGTTGGCAACTTTATGCTGTAATTGCCACTTGCAATAATAAAAAGCAAATAAACATTTACAATTTGTAGCAACAATCACTTTTTTTTACGAAAATATACATTTTATTTTATTTATTTTTTATAAAATTTTTAATTTTTTCCACCGACGAATGTAGTTTTTCATTCGTGCACTTTTTTTGTAGCAGAGCGAATTATATTAAGTGTGGACTGCAATATTACTATTATACCATGTTCATACTTATGGTCTTAAACGTGTTTAAGGCAAGTTTTTTAAAAAACTAAACACAACTGTTCACATTACGTTTGAGATGTTTAAGGTTGACGTTTTGTCAATAATTTATTGAATTTGTACAAAATTACGAACAATTATGCTTTTTTATTGGTTAATTATTTTCAAACCACAATTTTTCTTGTAAATATTTTAGTATTCTGTAACTAATTACTTGTTTACCAAATAATTTTTGACGTGACGCCATTTAATAACAACACAAAGTTGCCAGAGTTATCAAAAATCGGACTGAACATACTCAATTATCGTGTTTAAGGAAGTGTTTAAATCTTAAACACTTCATTTGAGATGTTTAACAAAACAAGTCAATGTATGGTGAAACATCTCAAAATCGTCGTGTTTAAGCTCTTAAACACGAATGAGGCGTTAAACACGTTTAAAACCATAAGTGTGAACATAGTATTATATTAATATTATATCAGATATTATAATATTGATTTCATAATATATATTTAGCATGATACAATAATATAAAGGTACAACCACATATGACGTATAAAATTAATTCTGACTTTTTTCCCGATTATTTGATTACTGTTTTTTTTTGTAAATAGAGAGGAAAGCGTTGCCACACACATATAATGACAACTTTTATTTGGGAATGCTTTTTAAAATGTGTAATTTGAGTTTAGAAATTGTAGTTAAACACATATTTTTTAATGTTAATTGAACATGAGAATAACGAAATCTGTGTGTAATAAGACCTACAAAAGCAAATATTTGAAAACCTGAATATAATATTGTACTACGTGATCCAATCGAGATGAAACAGACTAGTTACATTATGGTCCATGTAATGCAGTCATGGATCATGTCGTTCTCACACAAGCATTCAATGCAATATGGAGTGGTTTTGCGGTTAGGCCGATGTAATGCAAATTTGGACCATTTAGTCCAACCCTAGGACATAAACCTCCTCTTTTCGCATATTTGGAGTTTTGGCGTATTCCTACTCTTCTTTGGAGTATTTACATACATGTGTGGAATAGTCGCTTTATCTGCAAACAATATACAAAACTATACATACATAAGTATATATTATTGCTTCTGTGAAGCACTTTGGTGAGGCAACAAATTATGGCTATTTGGAAGCTGAATAAATTGCTTCTAGCTGGCTCATCTTGCACAAAAAAAATCTCCTTACTCATGCGCAACACCAAGTGATTCTCTAACATTATCTCCCTTACTCGCGGTCTCCACCTGACATAAAATAGCTAACTTTAACATTAACTTCTAAGAATTGTTAAGTGGTGAGTATCAATATACTATACAATCTTGTGCAAGACCATTTGCACAAGATTGTGAATTGGGCTATAGTTTTTATGTACTCAGATGCAAAAGTTACTAGCTTGCAAATTTTTTTTTACTTTTTCCTCTATTTTGTTAGAGAAGTTCTCGTTGAACCTTCATAGTGAAGAGACATTAAAGCGGATTTTTTTTTACATACATACATACGAAACAAATATAAAAAACAACAAAATCAAAAATCATACAAAAAATATTCGTAATACATATTCACCTTGATAAATAAGCTTATTGGCTTTGCTAATATTTTTTACATAGCAAGAAATAGCAAAAACAAAAAAAAAACCGTAAACACAAACAAAGTTCCCTTGAGGAATAATACTCTGTATGAGTACCTCAAAGGAAAAAAATTTTGAAGTGAGTTCTAACGGCAGAAATGCTTATTTTACTGTGAGTTCTGAAACTCTTAATGAAAAAAATATAAATAATAAATCTGATGAAAATCTTTTTTTAACGGCAAAGCCAATTTTTCGTCAGCGATCAACTTCGCTTTGTCCAATGCCAACTAGTGAATCGTTAACATTACCATTGCCTAGTACTTCTTCATTTAAGTCTGCGATATCATCCGCATCGGGCTCGCTTTCATCACTAAACCAAGTTATCACTACAGATAACAGTAGCTCAAAACCCAAGGTACAAGTGGGAATGGACAGATATATAACAGTGGTAAAGCGTGGGCGAAGCCCAAATTCTTCAAAAATTTCATCTGCTCCAAAGATGTCTAGGGATAACAGCGCATCATCTACCAATCGTCAAAATCGTTTTTCATTATTGCAAAACACCGACGACAAGCCCTCTACATCATCGCAAAAGTCTTTTAAGCCACCACCTATTTATCTGAGAGAAAAAAATTCTAACGCACTTATAAAAAAACTACTGTCGACCATTGGTGAAAATACTTTTCACATCATTCCAATTAAACGAGGTAATATTGATGAAACCAAAATCCAAATATATAATGAAAAAGATTTCCGAAAAATTGTTACTGAATTCGAAAAAAATAAAAAAAATTTTTACACATACCAACTTAAGAGTGCTAAAGGCCTACAGATAGTATTAAAGGGCATAGATTCATATGTTGAACCCGAAGAAGTAAAATGTGCACTTGTCGACCAGGGATTCAAGGTAAAAAATGTTACCAACATATTTAATAGAGAAAAGGTCCCCCAACCCCTATTTCGGGTTGAACTGGAGCCGAACGACATACAATTGAAAATAAATGAAGCCCATCCAGTTTATAACGTAAAGTATCTCTTACATCGAAAAATCACAGTTGAAGAGCCACGTAAGCGTTCAGGTCCCGTACAGTGCCATAATTGCCAAGAATATGGCCATACGAAAACTTACTGCAAGTTACCTACAGTGTGTGTTATCTGCGGTGAATTGCATGGTACTGCTAGCTGCACTAAGCCAAAAGATCAAGCAGAAAAAAAATGTAGTAATTGTGGAGGTAATCACACAGCTAACTATAGAGGGTGCCCTGTATTTTCTTTCGTTAAACAGGCTATGGGTCAAAAACCCAAGTTAACTCCAGCTCTACAAGTAAACGCGAACTCCGACACTTTTTCTCAAATCAGCCAACCAGTTACTTCACGTGTATCGTATGCTGATGCTGCTAAGACTAGTTCAATTCCCACGCAAAATGTTCCACCGCCAAATAATTCAACGAATTCAAACTCAAGCTTTAACTTTAGTCGCCTTGAAGCTACTATTGAGAATCTGGTGCTAACTATAAACAACTTTACTACAAATATGACAAGCATGATGCAAGAAATGCTGCGAATGCAGAATACACTGCTTCAAGCATTAGTTAATAAACCATGAACACGTTAAAAATATGTTTCTGGAACGCAAACGGCATTCGCCAACATAAAAATGAACTTGAGCACTTCCTCATGGAAAAAAATATTGATATAATGTTAGTTTCTGAGACCCATTTGACCTCAAGAAGCTTATTTAAAATAAATGGTTACACTTTATATGATACAAAGGACCCGAGAGAGAGAGCATGTGGTGGATCAGCAATTCTGATTAAGTCAAGACTCAAGCACTATGTCCTTGACAACGTTAGTGAAGAATATTTGCAAGCAACGAATATTTTCGTAGAAAATTTTTGTGCGAATTTCGTGATATCATCAATTTACTCACCTCCCAGATTTTCAGTTACCGAAGATCAGTACGAGAAGTTCTACAAATCGCTTGGATCTTGTTTCGTGGCAGCTGGTGACTACAATGCAAAACATACGTACTGGGGATCGCGTCTTGTTACACCTAGAGGTCGAGCCTTGTTCAATACAATTTCAAAAATGGGCTTAGATGTCATTTCGAGTGGGGAGCCTACTTACTGGCCTACTGACGTAAGAAAAATTCCAGATGTTATAGATTTTGCCGTCACTAAAAATATTCATAGGGACTTAATTCATGTAGAGGCCTCTCTAGATCTGTCCTCCGATCACTCTCCAACAATAGTTACAATTTTCAACCCACTAAGGAGTGATTTAACTAACTCATATGTGAAGATGATTAATGGAATCAACTGGCTGGCATTCAAAAAATATCTTAGTAGTCACTGCGTAGAAAACATTCAGCTTAGATCATGCGATGATATTGAATTTAACATTGCCAATCTTAACGAAAATATTAAACAGGCTGCTGAACACGCCACTACCTCCTATCCGCAGACCGGCTTTAACAGAATTTATTCTACGGAAATTGAACGTCTTGTATGTGAAAAAAGGAGAGCTAGAAGAGAATGGCAACAACACAGATCACCCCTAAATAAAATCAGACTTAAAGAATGTACTAAACGACTCAAAGAGCTGCTATCGTCGGAAAAAACTGCACTACTGGAAAAGTATTTAGAAGGTCTTGATGTAACGTCCGCATCTAATTACTCTTTATGGCGCGCTACTAGAAATCTTAAACGACCCGTTGATATTAAATCACCATTGCGTACTGCGACCGGAGGCTGGGCAAGAAGTGATAGTGAGAAAGGTAACTTATTTTCTGAGCATTTAAAATCTGTATTCACTCCCAATTCATGTACGGGTGCTGCTGATTTACCGTGTGTAGTTTCTCTACCCCCTCGTCCCTTAAGGTTTAAGATGCGTGAAGTACAAAAAGTAATTGCTGAACTCAACCCGAAGAAAGCTCCAGGTATTGATGGAATTAGTAACAAAATGCTCATGAACTTGCCTCATATTGCAATAAGAATCCTGCTATTTACTTTTAATGCTATTTTAAGAATGCAGTATTTTCCACATAACTGGAAACTGGCCAAGATCAAAATGATTCCAAAGGCGGGCAAAGATCTTACCAAGACTGAGTCATATAGGCCTATAAGCTTACTATCTACAATCTCAAAGCTTTTCGAAAAGCTGCTCATGACTAAATTGTCCAAAATTTTAACTGATAATGGGTGCATTCCAGACCATCAATTTGGCTTTAGAAGTCAGCACAGCACGATTGAACAAACGCATAGATTGGTCCAAGTTGTAAGAAGAACATTTGAAGAAAAGAAGTATTGTTCTGCTCTCTTTATTGATGTTTCTCAGGCGTTTGATAAAGTATGGCACGAAGGCCTAGTTTTAAAATTGAAGACATATCTGCCAATAAACATTCAAAAGCTTTTGGAAAGTTATATTATTGATAGGAAGTTCACTGTTGTGGAAGGAGAGTTCACGAGTGTGCCCGAAACTATATCTTCTGGTGTGCCCCAAGGTAGTATTCTGGGTCCTGTCTTGTATTTAATATATACTTGTGATATGCCTGTGAGCAATAATATCCATATTTCTACTTTTGCCAATGATACAGCCTGTATGAGTGTGCACGAAAACCCTTATGAGGCATCCCGCAATCTCCAGGAACATATCACCCAGCTGGAAATATGGCTGAACTTATGGAGAATTAAAGTCAATGAACAAAAGTGTGTCCATATAACGTTCACCCTAAGAAGAGATACTTGCTCCCCCATTCGAATCAACAATCAAAATATTCCTCAACATTCCCAAGTGAAATACCTTGGTATACACCTCGATCGAAGACTTACATGGAAACATCATATTGACTCTAAGTTAACTCAGATGAAACTTAAGTTAACTCAAATATATTGGTTGATTGGCAGAAACTCAACACTCAGCCTAGACTGCAAACTTTTATTATACAAGTCGCTTTTGAAGCCAATATGGCGCTACGGAATTCAGTTATGGGGCACTGCTTCAGCTTCCAATGTCGAGAGAATCCAACGAAGACAAAACAAAATTTTACGGTTAATAACATCGGCTCCATGGTACATCCAAAATTCTATTATACATCGAGATTTAAATATGCCACTAGTGACTGAAGAAATTGAAAACTACGCAGGCAAATATTTAACAAAACTCGAATCACATCCTAGTCCGCTTGCTCGTAATATTTTGAACTTTACTGGACACGTCCGCTTAAAAAAGAGGGACACACGGGCTCTTATAACTAACACTCCAGATGGGACTACTTGAAAATACTTTTCCCCCTTTTTTTTTTTGATTATCACTACTAATGTATTATTTATAACTATCACTAAGTTTATGTCCGACACTGGTCGGGCCTAATAATTTTTTTTATAGATTTAAGATTTGAATACTTATTGTTAGTTCATATATGAAGATACAATAAATTAATACATGCATTAAAAAAAAAAAAAAAATTTTTGTTAGAGAGTCTGCCTTATGTTAGTGCTTTTCAGAAGCAGTTTTCGAAGATTTTGTGATCAAGTAAACAGTACATTGCTTCCCTCAGTTGTTAGTGCTTCCAAATCAGATTTTTTTTGCTGGGTAGTTACTGGCTAGCCGCATGGAAAAATTATATGGTTTTGAGAAAATTGATGAAGAATGTTTTTTTCATTTGTTTTATAAAAATACACCATAGTATATTTTCTTTAATAATAAAAGTAATAGATACATATGTTTTTATTTGAACTTACGGGCCTGGCCCGCGATGTCGACAAGAAACTTTCTATAGCTTACTTGCCGACATCGCGCGAGTTAAGATGTCGTATCTTATATACAACAACAAAATTATATTATATTTACAAACGTAATTACAAGACATAGACAGACGTACAAACTCCAGCATTGAATCATAACTGATAACAATATATACTTTAAGGAAAATATCTAATTTTGTAGACAGTAAGTAAACAATTAGGAATAATAATACCCAAACACATGTGCTAACTGATAAAAATATATACTTTAAGAAAAATATCTAATTTTGTAAACAGTAAGTAAGCAATTAGGAATAATAATACCCAAACACATGTGCTAACTGATAACAATATCTACTTTAAGAAAAATACCTAATTATAAATAAACACATTTTTATAACAAAGAATCATTACTAACCGAAGGGTTACTAATACATAAATAAACACTCTTAAAGATAAGAATATGATAAGTACAAGTAGTATAAATAGTCCTTAAGAAACATTTAGTAGTTCAGTAGTTTTAAGAAAATATACTGAATAAAGACGAACGCTTGTCGTTCAAAAAAGATATTTTTATTTTCTTTTTTTTACTCAAGAAAGGTGTAAGAACCTTAACTGGCGATCCTGGCAGGAGACTAACATATTGTTATTCTCCGAAGAGCAAATCTGGGAAAGCTATCCCTAATAAGGACCACAAAATAACAAACACTGACTCTTGGAAAGTAACCCAAAGATTCTAGTGAAGCACAACTTAGGCAAAGGAAGGTCTAACTTGTGAACTCTGACCACGATAAAGAAAATTCGTGCTCTAGAAAAAATAGAGAAAACTAAAATACTTATGTCGAAGAGAAGGCAAGCTAATTTCGATAACAATAGAATAAAATTGGAAAAGGAACCAACGACTAATCAACTAAACAGTATGGAAGCACTAACACAACAAATTGCACTAATGCAATTGACCATAGAAAACTTGGTCTCAAAGAACCAGCAACTCGAAAATAAAGTGAGTCAACTGCCAACAAATCCTCTGGCTCCAGTCGCAATACAACCTCTGCATCCCATTGGTAGGACGTATAACGCACCGGGTGAAATAAACTTGGATATATTCAAAGCACTGCCTGAATTCACGTGTAACCAGTTTGAATACAGATCATGAAGGGGAGATGTGTGTAGACTGATGGATAGTATTAAGCAGCACGAGGTATCAAACAGATATTGTGAGGCACTATCAATTGTAAAGACAAAAGTTAGAGGTCCAGCCTCAGACGTCTTAATTAACCACAATACTATATTTAGCTGGGAGGCCATAAAAAATCGTCTGGATTGTATGCAGACCAACGACCACTCTATGTTTTACAAGACGAACTAAGAAGAATAACACAAGGGAACAAAACCCTTTCGCAATATCATGATGATATAAACAAATCATTAACATTAATAACATCAAAGTTGTCAATGTCTGGTTATCCAGACACTACAGTTGAAATAATGATGAACGAAGCTGTTCAGGAAGCAGTTAGAGTATTTAAGGATGGAATAAAAAACTCTTATATAAGATCCACTCTATATGGTAATCAAATTAAAGATTTAGAACATGCATATGCAATCGCAAGGACAATTGAGCATGATAACGAACACAGGCGACTAAATCTAAGTTATGAAGAACCTAGGCAGGAAGGATATTCTCGTCCAAAGGATCAACCTAGACAAGAATTTCAAAGGCGTCCGAATATGACAATATTCAAACAACATGAACATCATCATCAACAGAATTATACTCGTCCAGAACCAATGGATATATCATCAGGAAATACTCGACAGTTTGTATCAAAACCTTGGATCAACAACAGATCAACACAACAACAACGATATAACCATCAACAATCGAGCTTCAACCAACAAGGTACTTACAACTCCAATATAGCTAAAAGGCAACAAGAACCCAGTGGCAACTATCAGCAACGAAAAACTATGAGAACGAACAACCTATGCATGGAAGATGACAAAGATGACATGTATGTAGAAATCGGAAACTCATCAAATATTGTAAGTAATAAAGGAAAAAATCCTTTTAAGCATTTAAACTAAGATACGGGTTGCCTTGTCTCACCTTGTCAGATGGTAGTAGAGACTATCTTGTACTAGTTGACACAGGCCCAACCCATAATTATGTAAATTCAAATATTAAGTTAGGCGAATCAGAAAATTTAAAAGAAAATCTTAAGGTTTATTCAATTCACGGTACATCCATTTTGAAAAAGAAACAAGCTGCTAAAATATTTAACAAAGTATTAGATTTTTATGAAACAAATGAATTAAAAGATTTTGATATATTATTGGGTTACAAAGGATTAAGGACATTAAAAGGAAAAATAGATTTAGATAAAATGATACTTAAATTAGGGGCAGAAATATGAAATGAAAAATATGAAAATTATAGAAGAAGAATAGATGAGTTAATGGAAGAAAACAATGGCATTGGGCCATTACCTTTTACAAATCTGCTAGAGGCGACAATTAGAACTGTGACAGAAGATCCCATTTATACAAAACAGTACCCATACCCAATAGCTGACAATGAATTTGTCAATAAGGAAGTTAAAAGATTACTTTTTTTTTAACACAACCACAACTCGCAAAGCGATTAGCTTGTCTGCGAAAAACACCCAGGGTCTATGGTGGGAATCGAACCCACGACCTCTGGACTGAGAGGCTAGCATCGCTACCACTCAGCCACAGGGGCACCCAAAGGGTATCATTTCAAAAAGTAATAGCCCTTTTAACTCACCGATTTGGACAGTCCCTAAAAAAGGTTTAGACGAATCTGGTCAACCCAAGCGTAGAATGGTCGTAGACTTTCAAAAGCTAAATAAAAACACAATTGCAGACAGATATCCTATACCAGATATTACTACAGTACTGCAAAATTTAGGACAGGCTTCGCTATTTACGACACTTGATTTGGAATCAGGATTCCATCAAATAAAAATTAAAGACTCTGATCAGGAAAAGACAGCTTTCTCTGTATTAGGTGGACATTATGAATACAAAAGAATGCCTTTCGGTTTAAAAAATGCACCTGCCATTTTTCAAAGATGCGTAGATGAAATACTTCGCGATTACATTGGAAAATTTGCCTATGTCTATATTGATGACGTTTTAATATATTCATCATCGGCTGATGAGCATATGAAACATATTGAAATTATCTTCGAATCCCTAAATAAAGCAACTTTAAGAATATCCAGGGAGAAAAGTAAGTTTTTTCAAACAGAAGTAGAATACTTAGGACATGTAATTAAGCATGGAAAGATCTCAACAAATTCGGAAAAAATCGTAGCAATAGATAAGCTGCCCATTCCACAAAACTTAAAGGAACTTAGAGGTTTTCTAGGAATGACAGGTTACTACCGTAAGTTTGTAAGGAACTATGCAACAATAGCTAATCCACTTACTGTTCATTTAAGAGGAGAAAATGGTAATGTTACAAAAAATCAAAGCAAAAATACTATAATAAAATTAGACCAACCAGCCATAGATGCGTTCAATAAACTAAAAAATTGTTTGAAGGAATAAGTGGAACTTCAACAACCCAGAGCTGATAAACCATTTGAACTCACAACAGATGCATCAAACGTAGCTTTGGGTGCAGTATTAACGCAACTAGGTAAACCAATTGCTTTTATCAGCAGAACCTTGACCAGTACTGAGGAAAATTACAGTACTAACGAAAAGGAATTATTGGCCATAATTTGGGCATTACAAAAATTCAGAAACTACGCTTACGGAAGTCCAGACTTAACAATACATACTGACCATCAGTCACTAACATTTTCCGTTTCGGACAGAAATCCGAACACAAAGCTAAAACGGTGGAAAAACATAATAGAAGAGTATGGTGCTAAACTTCAATATAAACCAGGTAAAGAAAATGTTGTAGCTGATGCATTGTCAAGACAGGTTATTAATGTACTAAGCACTACATCAGAAGATACAATACATTCAGCAGAATCATCAGCAGAAAATATTTTTAAAACCGTTAATACTCCACTTAACGCATACGGTGTACAAATTGAATTAGTACCAAATAAACATATTAACGAAGTTAGAACTCGTACAGTCTTCCCAAAAAGAGTTAGACACACAGTAAATTACACCAATGAACAGGAATTAATTAAACAATTAAAAAAGATAATCGTACCCAATCGAGCTACAGCTATACATACAACAGCCGAAACTTTATATTTAGTCGGCCCCATACTAAAAAATAGTTTCATAAATATACAATTTGTTTGCACACCGATTAAATTAAAAGACATAATTGATAAACAACAGCAAAATAATATCGCCGAATTCACTCACAACCGCGCACACAGAGGTTATAAAAATAATATCAAGGAAATTTTGGAAACTTGTTACTGGCCTGATATGGCAAGACATTGCAAAGCATCTAACAAGAAATGTTCACCATGCTTGTTCGGTAAATATGAGAGACGTCCAACAAAAGAACCTTTGAGAGATGCCACAATACCAACGGAACCTAACCAACTCATACACATGGATATATACTATAATGAAAATAAAACATATATTTGTGCTATAGATAAATTTTCTAAATAAGTAGTAAGTATGTAGTAAGACAAGTCTCCGATAAGACTCGTATGGATGAAAAGATAGAGGAAATAATAGTAAACAATTATCCAAGCTGTACACGACTCATGACAGACAATGAGCCATGTTTGAACACACCAGCAGTAAAGACAATGTGTGCGAAACACAACATTGAAAAGATAAACACACCCATATATAGATCATCAGCAAACGGCCAAATAGAGAGAGAACACGGAACGATAACAGAATTATCAAGAATACTAAAGATACAAAATGAGACAAGCTCAACGGAGGAATTATTTAAAGCAGTTAAAGAGCTGAACAATACTATACATTCAGTCACTCAACACAAGCCAAGCGAGGTACACTTTGGTAGTATCCAATACGATAAAGGAAAAATTTATAAGCGCATCAAGGAAGCATCAAACAAAGTCTTAGAAAGACTAAACCAAGGAACTAAACATAGGACATTTACAAAAGGGGAACAAATACTCGTAAGTATTAAGAACTTAAGAAAGAAAGGTGACACTAAGTATAAAAAACATATTGTTGAAGAAGATCGCGTGGACACGGTCCTCACAAAGAGGGGAGTTATTGTATACAAGAACAACATTAAGAATTATACGATTAAAAAAGAAAATGAATTACCAGACGTTACTCGTGGTGGTAATATTCGCCGTCCAAGAAGCAATATCAAAAGTGCAAGTAAGAGATGTGAAGGATCAGAAGTTAGTTCTGTCACAAACTGACGACGTATATCTATTCGAAGAAACAACGTTTTTATTCCATATTACGAATCTCACAAAAATACTTACCCCATACGAATCAATTTTTAAAAAACAAGATATATACATTTACAACGGAAGAACTAATCTGGTTGAGGAAGATTGAAACATTAGCAGACCAGTTGAATGAACATGGAATAACTGAAGAGTTTAAAAAAATCGAAAAACAAGAAAAAGTGACGTTCTATAGAATATTCAAGCGCTCAATAAATTTTTTGGGATCAGCACTCAAGTTCATCACAGGTGTCCCAGACCATTATGACTTAATTGCGATTGAAGAGAAAATAAATCAACTTATTAACAACAATGAAATACAACACCAAATGAACTCACGCTTCGAAAAACTTATTGAATCACTTGGTGCAAGGAAAGTTGAGAACCATCTTATTATACAACAAATTCATGATCAGTTACTACTCTTGGTAAGAACTATAAACGCCGCTAAAAATAATCAGTATCTTTCAGAAGCAATCGACTTGAACGATGTCAAGGAAATTATAAATAAAGAACGGGCATCAATACCAATAATAAATATACTAGAGTATTCTACAATTCACATAGCAAGATCTAATGAGTTAATTATTGCCATTTATAAATACCCAATTGTAACAAAGCATTGCAAATTTTTTAAGATAATGCCACTCAGCTTTAAACACGGGAAGGTAATCACAGATAAAAGTATAGCACAGTGCGGCATTAACTACGTCAGAACAAAATATTGCAAAAATTATTTAGGAAAAAAAATATGTCAGATCAACAAAACTCAAAACAATTGTACAATACCACTACTTGAGAATAGGAGCACCAAATGTTCGGTAATTCAGGAATATAATGAAAACTTGTTAGAAATAGATGAAGGACACATATTAATTGACGAAATCATACGGTTGAAAATAAATCAATGACATGCACATTTCTAGTTTCTTTCACAGACCTAGTTAACATTGATGGAACAACATATAGAAATCTTCATGATAGATTAATTGAGGCTATACATACCAAACACAACGAAAACTTTGAAATAGAGAAAAACTAGGGTGTTGATGAGAGTTCTGGAAACAAGAGCAGGGAGTAAAAAAGTTATACTAATTTTGTATGGCATGAACGATGCAAAAACAGCGTAATGCACACTTGGCAACGCTGGTCAGTTGAATGTGTGGTTAAAATAGGGTGGCACTTATATACCTGGAAGTTTTTGAAATTGTGTGTGAGTAATGAGATTCGGCAACTGGGCTGGCACGACTTGGCTTGGCTTGGCTAAGTTTGGTCGGGGTTTGGGCGGGGGTTTTGCTGGGGTTGGTTAGGATTTGTATACTAATTTTGTATGAGAAAACTAACAACGATGATATAAGTGCCACCTATTGTATTGTTGTTCTGTTGTTAAAAGTTCTGTTGTGGTTTTTTCATTGATATGTATGAATGTGTTTGGTATGTACCTACAAGTTTTTAAAATTGTGTGTAATCAGATTCGGTTTCTGTTGTGGTTTTTTCATTGATATGTATGAATGTGTTTGAAACAGTTGATTTAATTAAATTGTTTGAATACAAAAGCTTGACCCTAACCATACACAACAAAGTTGATTAGAAATAAAAATCAAAACAATACTATTTATGTATATATATTTTATTTATTAATTTGTTTGAAAATTTTATAATATAATAAAAAATAGTAAAAAAATAAATCTCATATTGAAGTATATTATATATATATATATATATATATATAATATTATTGAAGTTCATCTTTATTGATCCAAGAATTATGTTGATTGGAAAATCCCAACCATTTTACGTACGCCTGGTGTCCCTTAGTTTTAATAACATTTTCAATCAAGTATGTATTTGGAAAATGTGTCTTTAATAGTTCATGTTCATAGAATCCACCAACAATCGGATTCCTTTGATAGTCTTCCAATAAATAAGTAATGGGGTTTGTGTTCTGTAAGGTACGAATTTTAAAAATTTTCAGTTGTCCAGTTTGGAGTATATCCTTTTGAAAAAATATGTTTATATTTGCTAATTCGAACGTGATCTCCAACTTTTAGTTTACCAAATTTATATATTTTGGGATGATTATAGACTTGTTTTAGTATAGAACTTTCATTTTCTGTGTTAACAGACTTTGGCGTCATTCCAATTGTTCTATGCTTTTTATTATTATATTGATTAATTAAATCCTTGCATATATGTATCCATTGATAATTTCCTTGCAGACTAAAATTTTTCCACATCATTCCTTTTAGTGTTCTATTAAATCGTTCTACAATAGACGCTTTCATGATACTATATGTAGAATAGTGGTTGATATTATGTTTTATCATCAAGTTTTGAAATATTTTATTATAGAACTCTTTACCATTATCTGTTTGCAAGTTTTTTGGAATTCTCTTTAGCGAAAAAATAGATTGCATAGCATTGGTTATATCTTCACTACTTTTAGATTTTACGGGTACAGCCCAAGCAAACTTTGAAAATGTATCTATAACTGTTAAAATAAATCTATAGCCTTTGTTATATTTTGAGTAAACACCCATTTCAACAAGATCTGCTTGCCAAAGATCATCAATTCCCTTGATCACCACTCGACGTCGAATGAAATTCCTACGTGCTTGCTTATGAAGCTCCTGAACCACTTCTTGTCGCTCCATTTCTAACATCTATCTTAGATTATATCAATTTAAATGCTGCTGATATTGAATTTAAATCAAAAACGATTTATATATCTATGTTTAAACGGTTTGTAATGAGCTTCGTTTTTCATTTAGACGTTCTTCAACTGAATCAATTTTGTAATTAAATAATGATCTCATTTCCTTTAGTGATTGATTGAGATTATTTAGTATTATACTTTGATCAAGTGTTAATTTACTTAAACGTGTTTCTACATTATCAAATTTTTCTGTAGTCAACACGTTTTGTTGTCGTATTATTTCGTTAAAACGATCCTCCATTGCCTTAATTCTCTCCATATACATTGTATCCAGTTGTTTCTTTATTTCACTTAAATAACTTTTCATGTAAATTTTGTTTACAGCATCGTTTTCCAATACAGGACTAGCAATATTTTTTAAAGTTAAAGTTGAAATTACGATTACTATCCAAATGAATCTTGAAATGTTGATTTTGGTATCTTACAGATTTTTCAATATAATGTCCAAACTTATCGATAGGCATTTTATGAATATGAATTGTTAAACATTTTTAAGACTATTTATATAATAATTTTTGCTTCTCTCAATTCCTCAATAATTGATACAATTTCATTATTATGATTTGAGTGACCAGCTGTTGTTGATGAAATCAAAAGACGCAATCTATCAACCAATTCATTAGGATCATCCCAATAAACATAATTATGCTTTTTTCTATTCAATTTCATTAAACCTTTTCCCTTATGAATTTTCTGTTGTTTAAATAGGTTTTTAATAATCGTTGTATATTTAATTGAACGATTTCCTTTAATTTGTCCATTAATACTGTTATTTCGCTTATGAACATTAGTCATCTCCAATATTTGTTTATAATTATTTAAATCTGTTTTATTATAACTGATTGGGTTCTTATAAACTAACAATTCATATAAGCCTGATGTGAAGGGCCATTTTAAATTACCTACAGTAATATTGGTTGAATTGAAAGCGATGGGTTCATTACCCAGTCTCCATATTTGATTTTTATCCTTATGAGGACCATAGGTTTTATCATATATATTTAAGTTAACTTTTGATAAATTATATTGAATACTTTGATTGGGATGTATTGCAATGGTGTTATCATCATCATTGTTATCATCCTCATTATCAACATTATTATTATTATCATCATCATCATCATGATCATTTTCATCATCAAATGATTGAAACGTGTTTGAACTTTTCTCGATTTTCTTGTTATTAAAGTTTGGAGAAAACGTGTTATAATCAAGCTTACTATTTTTATATGGTGTACTGAAGGCAACTTTATTATTCTCAAGATCATGTTTAAAAGAGTTATCCGGATATTTTTCATGTTTTATAATGTTATTATTAGTTGATTGAACTAATTCTTTTAATGGTTTTGATATTGGTTTAAATGTCTTTTCCAACAATTCATCATTTGCAATTTCTCAAAGCAAAATATTCTTATATTTCTTTTTTAAAATATTTCGAGTTTTAATAAGATTATTAACTATATTTGTATTCATATTTATAGATTGAATTAGAAACAGATTCAAAACAGATCAGTTTAGCAGTTAGCGGTTTAATAGTTGAGAAGCTATTAGTTTAATAATTAATCTTGTACTGATTTTAAAATATCTGTAATATTTCTTTTATAGATTTATAAATATATCGAAACCTTTTCTATATCGACCATTATTCATATGATCATCTTTGTTAATAAGTAGAAAACCATATTTTTCTTTCCAACACTCGGCACATAACTTATGAAATGTTTTTAAAGTTATATCAGAACCAACATGATCATTGTAAATATGGTTAATATTCATTACATCCTGTTTAAAAATTATAATCATATTTGCATTATCGCGAATCAAGTGTTTTGGTATACGTGTATAAGTTTGACATAAATAAAAACTATCAATATCTTTATGACGACCCATACAGAAGTAAGAACGTACATGATTTTGTTTCTCACAAGCTATATCGTCGAATATAAATACTGAATTTAAATCTTATAATGGTAAGACTGGCATCCGCTCATTGAATAAAAATCAGCAAAAATCTCCCCTCCCTCAAAAAATGGTTAATAATAGTAAAGTTAAGAAAACAGCTGGTGGTGCTAGCGATGGTGATGACTCATTTCAATATGAAGATTATTAAATTAGTATATAAATATGAGAAACAATTCTTATCATCTCATTCAAAAATATATCGCTAACTTAAGAACATATCTATTAAAAAGAAAAACTAAAATGAAAAATATTTTTATCACATTGTTTTCATATATCTATATCAACAAGTGTTTTCAGCTTCATTACCTATTGATTTGAGTGAAAATGAACTTAAAAACACAGAATTTGCAATAAAATTACCAAATAATGATACTGTGAGCATACAACTAAATTTCAAACTTTTAAAGTTTAATAATGATTTAAATAAAAACAAAGAGTCAACAGCAAAAACAGAATATAAATCAAACGAAGAACAAGAAGACTCTCCACCACCTATAAATCAATCTTTTACTGTTGAACAAGCTATTGAAACATTTAGGCAAGACTTAGTAAAAAAAGAAAAAAAATATTGCAGGAATAATTGAAAGTTCGGTTCCATTTTATAGACATTTTCAACTTCAATACAAAGATAATATAGAATTGAGAATCCGTTGTACATATGACAGCAATTACTTGAAACGTCGATTAAATATTTCATGTTTCGAATATAGTCAAGTTGAATACGAGAGAATTTTAAGTAATGGTGAAATTGAGGCGGTTTCTGAGGATGATACTACATACCGATCCGATATTACATTAATCAACATTCAAGATTATACACATGATTTGGATATGGAAATATTATATTTAAATTAACTAATATGATGAAATACATTTACTACTACTTAATATAAAATTTGTTGTTGATGTGTTAAGAAGTTTTATTTAACATAAATAAAAAAAATTAAAATAAGAAAAATAATGAATAATCAGTTTTATTCGAAAATTTTACATGACTTCTTGAATGAAGAAAGGTTTTTGTGGTATGAACATGAGATTATTTTGAAGAAATTAAAAACTCAATTCGATGAATATGCATTTTATGAGAAAAGTAAATCAAAATTTGGATATCATTACACCAATTGTGTGTGGTTCAACAATGAAACAACTTGTGGACCTGATACCAGTAAATGTTCCCTTATCGATAAAAGTTGGGAACAAGCATTATGTATAATGAATTTTTATAATAATTTAAAAACATAGACTTTATAAACAGTTCTACAGTCGTCGTTGTGACTTGATTAGTATTACACAATGTCTGAGGAGAGAATATTAGTTGTAGATGTACAAGGTTTTTATCTCAACAATAAATTCATTGAAAAAGAACTGAGTATTTCAATTAACGATATACAAGTACAAACATTTATTATTAAACCACCTTTTCTATATTCATTGTTGACAATAAAAGAAAAAGATTCAATTAATTGGCTTTATAATCATCATCATGGATTAAAATGGAAAGATGGCGATTCAACCTTAATAAATATTATGGAATATTATATTGCGCATGTTAAAGATAAAAATTTTATTTATTATGTTAAAGGATTAGAAAAAATTAAGTGGATTCAAAATATTTTTAAGGATAAAATTAATTTTTATAACCTAGATGATCTAAATTGTCCAAATTTAAAAACATTATATCAAAATGATAAATCTGTAAATGTTTGTTGTTATCATAGAAAATATTGTATATGTGCTCAAAAAAATGTAATACTCTTAAGAAAGTTTATTAAATCAAATATTAATAAAGAAAACATAAAATTATAAAAGACATTTTTTTTAACACTTAAATCAGATAAAATAATCATCAAACATCAGTTCATTCTGAATACTTGAAATGTCAATAACAATATCTTTAATCGGAAGCACTTCAACTCTGGTTGGAGAATATTTTCCTCCAATTGAACTCCCTACAAAATATGTTTGTGGACTTATTGATTTTGTAACATTCAATTCCATACCCAATGTAGATGTTCACAACAATTTGTTTCATATAGGAAATCATATTATTACTATTCCGGTTGGTTCATATGAACTTGAGGATATTGCTTTTTTCTTAAACTCAAGCTTAAAAGATATTGATGAATCAATTTATCTAATAATTGAAGCTAACAATAACACACTTAAAACTGAAATAACCTCATCAATGGATATAGATTTTTCACAACTAAACAGTATAGGAAAGTTGCTCGGATTTAGCAAAAGAAAATTAGAAGTAAATTCAACTGAATATTATAACACTGATCAAAATCTTCAAAATGATAAATCTTTGGAAGTGATGATTGTAGATATTAATCAATTGAATACTACAAGGTTATTTGAATCTGACTTACCTACACATATTACGGATGTTAATACAATACGCATTGAAAGCAACTTAACAACCGAATCATTTATTAATAATACTTCGAATCATGTTATTCATGAATTTCCTCTTGATGTTCCTCCAGGATATAAAATAAGCGAAAAACCTCGAAATGTTATTTATATACCCGTCAACTGTCAGCAAATAAACAACATAACGATTAGAATCTTAAATCAAGACGGTGAACTTATAAATTTAAGAGGAGAAAAAATCACTCTTAGACTCCACTTCAAACCAGAATAATGATCATTTACAATAAAAACGTAATGCAAAGAGGATTTCTATTCAATCCCTCATCAACTCATATTCGAGAAAGTATAAAAAATAAAAAACCGTTAACATTATATAATACAGAATACCTAAAATCATTAGGATTTAATCTTCAACTATGAATGAAATACTAAATGTCCTTCAAAAACCTATATATGATGAGAGTATTGTAAAAAGAGAATATCATAGTTACTCTCCATATCTAAAATCATTCAACAACAATGATGAAATTCGTATACCAATTCAAAATCAGGATCTCTTTGTCTTACCAAGTGAGAGTATGATTTACATTCATGGTTTTATAGTAAAGACGGAAGCAAACAAAGAGGTTCCAGCTATAGATGTGAAATTTAAAAACAACTTTGTTTCATATTTGTTTGATGAAATTCGTTATGAAATTAATGGTTTTGAAGTTGATCGTACACGCAAACTTGGAATTTCATCCACCATGAAAAATTTTGTATCATTGAATAAGGCTGAAAGTGCTACACTAAAAAACGCTGGTTGGTGTCTTAACGAAACTTTCGTTTTAGAAAAAAGTCATTTTAGCTGTTGTATACCTCTGAAAATGTTGATGGGGTTTGCTGAAGATTATAACAAAATACTATTAAATTCGAAACATGAGAACATTCTTCAACGTTCTACATCCGATGAGAGATCATATTATCCTACAAATACAACTGATTATTTGAAATTAACAATTCTGGATATAACATGCCGCATATTCAACTATCGGAATTTGCAAAATTGGAAATGTTTAAGATAATCAACAGCAAAAATTCTATACCAATTGCATTTCGTAGTTGGGATTGTCATGTAAATCCTGCACTACCAACGAATACAAAGGTTTTATGGAATGTGAAGATTTCTCCACAAAACGAAAGACCACGATTTCTTATAATTGGTTTACAAAAAGAGAAAAGTAAAGAACAAGGAAATATATTTGACCATTGTAATATCTCTAATTTAAAAGTATATCTAAACTCAGAGTCATATCCATATGACGATTTAAATAATAGTTTTGAAAATGGTCAGTATTCTGTACTATATAATATGTATGCAAAATTTCAACAAAGCTTTTACATGCGAGAACCTGAACCATTGCTGGATGTTAATGATTACAAGTCTTACGCACCACTTATTGTTGTTGATGTTTCACATCAAAATGAGACTGTTAAAATTGGACCTATTGATGTACGAATTGAATTTGATACTGAAGCAAACAAACCAATTCCAGAAAAAACATCAGCATACTGTTTAGTTATTCATGATCGCTTAATCGAATACTCACCTCTAACAATCGAAATTAGAAAAATTATTTAATTATAATATTTCTTTTAAAATTTTTAATAAATGATATATATATATATATATATATATATATATATATATATATATATATATATATAAATAAAACAAGATCTTTTTAATTCTTAATCGATGTATTTTATTAAAACATTTATAGTTTCTTTTTAGTTTAGCTTCGAAAACAAAAATTTTAAACATAAATGACCACAATTTATTGTATTAAAATTTTGATATCTATCATAATTATAACTAATGTTTTTTCCTAAATATTTTATTAATTGTTTTGGTGGCTGCAAATTGCCAAAGCTATCAAAATATTCGATTTGATTGTTGTTTTTCCAGTATGCTACCCAATGTGTGCCAGGTCCCTTTGAAGTATCCAGATTGATTATTCCACATTCTTTTTTAAATGGTTTGCTTGGAAGAGTGTTACACATAAACATACCTCTAAAATTTGGAATATGTTTTGCATATTTTCTCAAGTCTACATCAGAAAGAGCTCTTTTAGGTAGCTTCATTAAAAATTTTGTTGATAAGGTTTTAAATATAATCCAAATCCTTTTTTATATGCTTTTAAGAACATGCCTTTTCCCATCGCAATGGCTTCCATTGTACTATTATGTCGTTTTGCTTCAGTCAATTGTTCCTTTCCATTTTTGACTGCATTGATTGCTTTTGTAATGCCAGATACACCACCAGCTAAACCACCAAGTGCGCCCAGTGCAGCGAATATAGGTGCAAGTGGAAGAAAACCTCCAGATTTAGGTAGAGGTATTATTCGAGGTGTTTTTATTAATGATTTTTTTCCCCTTGAAAATATTGTTTACTACTTTTCGTGAAATCTTTATAGCATCTTTCAAATTTTCAGTTTTTTTTATATTCTTTCTTGCACTTTTCAATGCATGTCTAAATAGTTGATGTTTATTTACTGAAGACAATCTTTTAGTTTTACTAATAACGTTACCCATTCCGAATTTTGTTTTTGTTTTCATTGCAGTAGTAACAAACCAAGCGTTTGATTTTTCACCGAAACTACTATCGCTAGCATTAACCCTTTGCCAAGCCTTTTCAGTTAAGATTCTATCAGCAATATGTCTTTTCTCTAAATCTTTATTGTTTGAGTATGCTATATCGTGCTCTCTGCAAGCAGTATCCAATGGATTGATTCCTTGATCACCTCTTACTAAACGTTTCTTTAATTTTGTTCCAGGTCCACAAAATTGATAACCAGGTAAATGAAGTTCAATAGGAAGTTTATTAATTATTTTATTCAGAAAACCTTTACCGATGAAGTATGGATGACGACTGAATATCTTTTTATAAATGCTTGTCATATCTATTGATACTTTATCGATTAAAGATTAAAATCAAATTGATTGAAAACAAATAAAAGAGACTGGTTTATTATCATTAGATTTCAGAATGCGTTTTTTTAAACAACATAAAAGGATTAATGTAAAGAATATCGAATCAAAGTTCGATTCATCAAATAAAATTCGTCATATTTCATTACTACCGAATTCTATTCGAGCTCTTATTGTGGGTCCATCAAATTGTGGAAAAACAAATGTGATGATCAGTCTTATTGAAAGTCCTCATGGATTGAAATTTAAAAATATTTACTTATATTCAAAGTCAACACAACAACCGAAATATAAGTACTTAGAAAATCTAATTAAACCTATCAAGGAGATAAATTTTTCATCATTTTCCAATAATGATGATGTTCTATCCCCAGACTAAGTTAAACCAAATTCGGTATTTATATTCGACGATATAGCTTGTGAGAAACAAAATCATGTACGTTCTTACTTCTGTATGGGTCGTCATAAAGATATTGATAGTTTTTATTTATGTCAAACTTATACACGTACACCAAAACACTTGATTCGCGATAATGCAAATATGATTATAATTTTTAAACAGGATGTAATGAATATTAACCATATTTACAATGATCATGTTGGTTCTGATATAACTTTAAAAACATTTCATAAGTTATGTGCCGAGTGTTGGAAAGAAAAATATGGTTTTCTACTTATTAACAAAGATGATCATATGAATAATGGTCGATATAGAAAAGGTTTCGATATATTTATAAATCTATAAAAGAAATATTACAGATATTTTAAAATCAGTACAAGATTAATTATTAAACTAATAGCTTCTCAACTATTAAACCGCTAACTGCTAAACTGATCTGTTTTGAATCTGTTTCTAATTCAATCTATAAATATGAATACAAATATAGTTAATAATCTTATTAAAACTCGAAATATTTTAAAAAAGAAATATAAGAATATTTTGCTTTGAGAAATTGCAAATGATGAATTGTTGGAAAAGACATTTAAACCAATATCAAAACCATTAAAAGAATTAGTTCAATCAACTAATAATAACATTATAAAACATGAAAAATATCCGGATAACTCTTTTAAACATGATCTTGAGAATAATAAAGTTGCCTTCAGTACACCATATAAAAATAGTAAGCTTGATTATAACACGTTTTCTCCAAACTTTAATAACAAGAAAATCGAGAAAAGTTCAAACACGTTTCAATCATTTGATGATGAAAATGATCATGATGATGATGATGATGATGATGATAATAATAATAATGTTGATAATGAGGATGATAACAATGATGATGATAACACCATTGCAATACATCCCAATCAAAGTATTCAATATAATTTATCAAAAGTTAACTTAAATATATATGATAAAACCTATGGTCCTCATAAGGATAAAAATCAAATATGGAGACTGGGTAATGAACCCATCGCTTTCAATTCAACCAATATTACTGTAGGTAATTTAAAATGGCCCTTCACATCAGGCTTATATGAATTGTTAGTTTATAAGAACCCAATCAGTTATAATAAAACAGATTTAAATAATTATAAACAAATATTGGAGATGACTAATGTTCATAAGCGAAATAACAGTATTAATGGACAAATTAAAGGAAATCGTTCAATTAAATATACAACGATTATTAAAAACCTATTTAAACAACAGAAAATTCATAAGGGAAAAGGTTTAATGAAATTGAATAGAAAAAAGCATAATTATGTTTATTGGGATGATCCTAATGAATTGGTTGATAGATTGCGTCTTTTGATTTCATCAACAACAGCTGGTCACTCAAATCATAATAATGAAATTGTATCAATTATTGAGGAATTGAGAGAAGCAAAAATTATTATATAAATAGTCTTAAAAATGTTTAACAATTAATATTCATAAAATGCCTATCGATAAGTTTGGACATTATATTGAAAAATCTGTAAGATACCAAAATCAACATTTCAAGATTCATTTGGATAGTGATCGTAATTTCAACTTTAACTTTAAAAAATATTGCTAGTCCTGTATTGGAAAACGATGCTGTAAACAAAATTTACATGAAAAGTTATTTAAGTGAAATAAAGAAACAACTGCATACAATGTATATGGAGAGAATTAAGGAAATGGAGGATCGTTTTAACGAAATAATACGACAACAAAACGTGTTGACTACAGAAAAATTTGATAATGTAGAAACACGTTTAAGTAAATTAATACATGATCAAAGTATAATACTAAATAATCTCAATCAATCACTAAAAGAAATGAGATCATTATTTAATTACAAAATTGATTCAGTTGAAGAACGTCTAAATGAAAAACGAAGCTCATTACAAACCGTTTAAACAGATATATAAATCGTTTTTGATTTAAATTCAATATCAGCAGCATTTAAATTGATGTAATCTAAGATAGATGTTAGAAATGGAGCGACAAGAAGTGGTTCAGGAGCTTCATAAGCAAGCACGTAGGAATTTCATTCGACGTCGAGTGGTGATCAAGGGAATTGATGATCTTTGGCAAGCAGATCTTGTTGAAATGGGTGTTTACTCAAAATATAACAAAGGCTATAGATTTATTTTAACAGTTATAGATACATTTTCAAAGTTTGCTTGGGCTGCACCCGTAAAATCTAAAAGTAGTGAAGATATAACCAATGCTATGCAATCTATTTTTTCGCTAAAGAGAATTCCAAAAAACTTGCAAACAGATAATGGTAAAGAGTTCTATAATAAAATATTTCAAAACTTGATGATAAAACATAATATCAACCACTATTCTACATATAGTATCATGAAAGCGTCTATTGTAGAACGATTTAATAGAACACTAAAAGGAATGATGTGGAAAAATTTTAGTCTGCAAGGAAATTATCAATGGATACATATATGCAAGGATTTAATTAATCAATATAATAATAAAAAGCATAGAACAATTGGAATGACGCCAAAGTCTGTTAACACAGAAAATGAAAGTTCTATACTAAAACAAGTCTATAATCATCCCAAAATATATAAATTTGGTAAACTAAAAGTTGGAGATCACGTTCGAATTAGCAAATATAAACATATTTTTTCAAAAGGATATACTCCAAACTGGACAACTGAAAATTTTTAAAATTCGTACCTTACAGAACACAAACCCCATTACTTATTTATTGGAAGACTATCAAAGGAATCCGATTGTTGGTGGATTCTATGAACATGAACTATTAAAGACACATTTTCCAAATACATACTTGATTGAAAATGTTATTAAAACTAAGGGACACCAGGCGTACGTAAAATGGTTGGGATTTTCCAATCAACATAATTCTTGGATCAATAAAGATGAACTTCAATAATATTATATATATATATATATATAATATACTTCAATATGAGATTTATTTTTTTACTATTTTTTATTATATTATAAAATTTTCAAACAAATTAATAAATAAAATATATATACATAAATAGTATTGTTTTGATTTTTATTTCTAATCAACTTTGTTGTGTATGGTTAGGGTCAAGCTTTTGTATTCAAACAATTTAATTAAATCAACTGTTTCAAACACATTCATACATATCAATGAAAAAACCACAACAGAAACCGAATCTGATTACACACAATTTTAAAAACTTGTAGGTACATACCAAACACATTCATACATATCAATGAAAAAACCACAACAGAACTTTTAACAACAGAACTTTTAACAACAGAACAACAATACAATAGGGTGGCACTTATATCATCGTTGTTAGTTTTCTCATACAAAATTAGTATACAAATCCTAACCAACCCCAGCCAAACCCCCGCCCAAACCCCGCACAAACCCCGACCAAACTCAGCCAAGCCAAGCCAAGCCAAGTCGTGCCAGCCCAGTTGCCGAATCTCATTACTCACACACAATTTCAAAAACTTCCAGGTATATAAGTGCCACCCTATTTTAACCACACATTCAACTGACCAGCGTTGCCAAGTGTGCATTACGCTGTTTTTGCATCGTTCATGCCATACAAAATTAGTATAAATTTTTTACTCCCTGCTCTTGTTTCCAGAACTCTCATCAACACCCTACTAGAAAATAATACAATCAGACAAGGAAAATGCATTCACTAACATAGACTCATTACAGAGATTTCTTATACCATATGAAGAACATCCCTTCAGTTTCTTACTCTTTGCTTATAATAGCAACCACAAAAGGTATAATTATATTAGGACTGAAAACATTTAAATACATTATTGCTTATAGACAAACCAAACAGAAGCTTACAACGTCTATTATAAATCAGTTTTAGAAAAAGCTAGGAAAGAGCGGGACGCTCTTATTTAAGAAGGAGGAGAGTTAAGATGTCGTATCTTATATACAACAACAAAATTATATTATATTTACAAACGTAATTACAAGACATAGACAGACATACAAAGTCCAGCATTGAATCATAACTGATAGCAATATATACTTTAAGGAAAATATCTAATTTTGTAGACAGTAAGTAAACAATTAGGAATGATAATACACAAACACATGTGCTAACTGATAACAATATATACTTTAAGAAAAATATCTAATTTAGTAAACAGTAAGTAAGCAATTAGGAATAATAATACCCAAACACATGTGCTAACTGATAACAATATCTACTTTAAGAAAAATACCTAATTATAAATAAACACATTTTTGTAACAAAGAATCATTACTAACCGAAGGGTTACTAATACATAAATAAACACTCTTAAAGATAAGAATATGATAAGTACAAGTAGTATAAATAGTCCTTAAGAAACATTTAGTAGTTCAGTAGTTTTAAGAAAATATACCGAATAAAGACGAACGCTTGTCGTTCAAAAAAGATATTTTTATTTTCTTTTTTTTACTCAAGAAAGGTGTAAGAACCTTAACTCGCGTCAGGCCGTTAAAGTTTCTAAACTTTTTACCCTCGACGTGAATAATTAGGATGCACAGAAAAAGACAAAAATGTTTGTTGCCGCTTATACCAATCATCACAACAATATTGTTTACTTCCTTTCAAGTAGTTCCAATGAGTGCATTTATTAAGAGAAATATACAATGGGAAAAGAACTTTCTATATCCTAATATATTCAAGATATCGAAAAACTGAAAACAAATTTAAGAAATGTACACATTAATCATATTTAATCGATCAATAACTAAATTTTTTGAATATTCTATGCGGGGAACCAGTAACCGTCCGACTATATGTATAAACAAAAATTTAACTATACAAATCTATTAACTTTATTCACGTTTAAAAACAATCGGTTATGTTCTGCATTTCACGTGAAATTACATCGTTGGGAAATTGTTGTTATAAATACATATTTCCAACAATTCTATGAAAATTCCACATGTTTTAATTTCCCGTGGAATACAGAAAACATACCCTTATATTTTTCTGGCATCAAACTTAAATAAATGCAATATTGTTCATAACTTAATACATTTGTTTTTTGTTATTTTTAAAATTTCATCAAAAACCAAAAACTTTTGTTTCCCTTTGCTATTGTTTGTTTATATTTAAAAACATATGGTTTCATTCTACTGGATTTTACTGGCAAAAATTTGTCCAGTAAAAACTTGCATTTACTCAGTAAAAGAACTGTAATTTTTCTCTCTCAATTCGCCCTCTCATTTACTGGATTTTGTATACTCGAACGCAATCCAGTAAAAAATAGTAAAAATTTGTAAAAATTTTTGAGTTCTCGAACGCACTTATTATGATATTTACAAGAGAACGTTTTCCCCTACACAGACATTAATATCAATATTAATATATTTTTCTTCTTATTCTGCCGACGTTCTCTCTCATATTATATCAGAGTTAATATCAGGTATAGACGCTATGTAAAGAAGAAAGTTAATAAATACCTAAAGTTGATTTTACTATTATAAAAAAAATATGTCTGTTATTAAATGGGACGATGAGTCCTGGAAAGCATTTGAGGAATGTAAAAAGGCTATTTCAAACGCTACGTTGTTAGCACACCCTTCTTTGAATGCGAAATTGTCACTACATGTGGACGCAAGTAATTTTTGTGTTGGCGCTGCTTTACATGAGATAGAGAATAACGAATTAAAACCTCTTGGATTTTTATCAAAGAGAATGATGGACTCTCAAAAACGTTTGACCGCGAATTGTTGGCTATTTGCAAGTCTATTAAGTACTTTGCCTACTTCATAGATGGACGCGAATGCGTTGTACTAACCAATCATAAGCCTTTGACATTCGTTTTTTCCCAAAAGCCTGAAAAGTTCACACCAAAACAATCGCGCCAGTTAAGCTTTATAAGTGAGTATACGACTGATATCAGACATATTTCAGGGAGAGATAACATTGTTGCCGACACGTTGCCTCGAGTGGAATCTGTATTTGATGGTAGACAAATAGATTTTTTTGACTGAAATGACACTTAAATGTAACGTCTGAACCTGCAGAAAATAGAATTTCATGACGACGTTACGTGACATTTGTAGACAGTGATTTGATGTATGTATATTGAATGAGAGTGTGGCACAATAGCCCTGATTTGGTACTTTTGTTTCTTTTAATAATTTAAGCTTTTGAGGGGTTAATTTGTATACGTACATGGCATATTTAATATATTTAGTTTTCTAACAAAGTTTTTTTTATAAAATCTAACCAGAGTTTGCCAATCGTATGTGTTTATTTTTTGTTAATATACATACATACACATGTATATGTACTTATGTATGAATTTGTAAAATATACATACATATGTACGTACAAACATACATTCAAGCGTACAAAAAACAATTTTTATTTAAAAATAATAATAAAAATAAAAATAGGTACGTATAATCAAAATAATTATAATGAAATAATAAAATATAAATATTTTTTATAATTATAATACGTTGTAATGTAAATATGTATATACGGGTATGAAGCTTAAATTGTAATTTCACTAAATGTCAAAGTCATTACAATGTTTGTAAGTATAAAATAATGATTTGATACCATTTAAATAATTTTGGTACTTTTTCCATGCAATCAAAAATAATGTGAAGATGTTGAACTCTCATCAATGTTTCGAAGAGCTGTTTTCCATTTTATATGATTTTTTTTATACTGATAAACAAAAAGTCCTGTATATGTACATGTGTATGTATTTTTGTTAAAAAATATACATACATATGTATATTGTTTGTAAATAAAACTAAATTATTATGTGTAGGTGCGAACATTAATAAGAAAAGGTTAAAACGAGAAAGTAAAGATTTTATTGAGGTGCTACTGCAAGCATGCACATTCTTGGAAATTATTTTTTTATTTTTTTTATTTTTTATTTTGCAAAATGTTGGCGGAGCAGGTAAGCTCACAAAAGCCAGGTTACAAACAGAGATGTTACTGAAACATCAGAAGATCAGGTAAGAATTGTTATATATCGATTTTGGCATCCTTAAGAAATTCATACAATGACTTGAATATAGCGATATGTCCAGATTTCAGAAGGGAAAAAATATCATTGAAACGGCCAAATAAACTATATTTGGAACGATAGTTGTCAAATCTTGGGCAAATAAAGATAATGTGATCCGAAGATTCGTAGACATTACAGCTGTCACACAATGAAGAGTTAGAAAGACCTATTTTGTTTAGGAAGACCTTGCCAAAGGTATGGCCTGTCATGAGACGATTAATTACTTTGACACATGCTGGTTCCAGACCATGCTTAGAATAAAACCATGGTTTTTTCGGGACATTTGGAAACAGACTAGCAAAGAAGCAGCCTTTTGTTCTGGACAATTCTCTGTATTCTTGATTCCATTCTTCATACAACCTATCACGAACAATACTCACAGCCTCATCCGGCGTAAAATCAAAGTCCATACACATCCCATCACTCACATTCTTGGAAATTAGAGAACTAAATACTTCGTCTTTCCGATGAAGTTGCTCAAAATCTGTTCTGGTAATGTACAATGACAAATATTACGGTTGAGTGTTACAGCTGCTATTAAAATTATTATAATTGAGTTCATATAAATAAAATAATAATAATAATTTTAAGAACCTCTAGGCGCATTTTCGTTCTAAAAGGTGTTATTTCAAAAACTCAATTAGTTTTTTCCAACAGGCTAAATCTTGCCATCAAAAGAAAGTAAACTAAAATAGTTTCAGCGAAATTATTAAAAAAATTTGGATTAATTAAAACATTACTATTTTATATATTATTTACTTATAAGTTCTAATACATACATACATACTCGAAAGTATGTCCGTATACATATGTATGTAAATTTCAATCAAAATGAATTTCATGAATTTAAATATTATACATAAGTATATGAACTTAGGCGTTTGCCTTCAAATAACTCGCAATTTAAAATCAAAAATGCGTGTTTGCTGGGCACAATGCAATTAGTATGTATGTGTGTGTGCACAAAGAAGTTTTTTTGTGTCGAAAATAGAGCTGCAAAACTACCGATAGTATCGATAGTTTTATTTTAAGTGGACTATCGATATTTTTTTTTGATAGCGATACTATCGACAAAAACACATCTCTACCCAAGTAGATAGACTAGGGTGCTGATGAAGTGCGTTGCTGCACAGAAAAATATCGGCATTTCCCCCAGTTTAAAAGTCTAATTTAATTTTTCTTCTCTTCCTTAGAAACTCACATTAATTAATAAAAATATTTCATTCAATAAAAGAATTGAAATTACTGAACTTAAGCCTGACTAAAAATTATTTCTGATTAAAAATTCACTATAGTTCAATTAAAATCTAAAAATGTCTCACTTAATTCATCATGGGCACGTGACAAAAATATGTTCACTTGGTAATCACTGTTCACTTGGCAATCACAAATGTTGGAAAACCAAATCAACTGTAGAAATCAAAAACAAAGTAACATAATATCCACTACCAAGGCGAATTCATAAGAGGTGACCTTAACAGTCCCGATGATTATCAGGTGTTAGAAGACTGCTTAGACCCCAACTGTCAAAATGTCTTCTTTTATCTGATGTTTGTTTACATTTAAAGTGAAAAAAATTGTATCGTTTTTTATGTTAAAAAAATATATTTAAAGCAGTGTTCGAAAATAAACATTATTTAATGTACTTTAATGTTCTGTAAGGTACAACCTCACATACACAAGCACTAATAATGTAGGCATACCGAATACATTAAAATTATAAGTACTTATAATTTTAGTTAACTTGTGCACAACAAGAATAATTATGTTAACCTACTCAAAATGATGATGATCAACACTTCGTTTCGTAAGGTTAAATACATTATTATTAAAGTATATTTAATGCATATATGTTCACTCAAAAAAGTTTTACAATAACTGAATGTACGAGAAATTTCTCTTAACTAAAATTAAAGTAAATTTTATAGTTAGGTATAGTTTTACCAATGTATTTGTATGTGAAGTCTTTGTGTTTATTGTTTAATAAACTGAAACAATAAGCGATTAGTACACTACATATAAAATGACACATACGAATGTGGCTGTGCCATGACGACAGTTTTCAGATTGTTGGTTTAATTTTTTTTTAAATAAGTAGTAGTGGCTACATGACGTTAAATTTTTATAGTATTTTTGTTCCAAAATCTAAATGTAAAACATTTCGACTAGTCGGGCACATTTTCAGAAGCAGTACGTGTGTAAAGACGTGAATTTCTACATTAAAATGTGCTACTAGTACACGGCATGTAGCCAATTTAGCTTCATGGTGAAGTCAACATTATATCGGAACCATGAGCGAATGTGAAATTCTCATGCCGTATACTATTTGCTTTAAATTATTTTCTTTCATTGTAAAATTCAAAAATATTTTAATAAGAACTAATGAATATGTTAAAAAATTAGATTTAAACTTAACCCTTTAATGTCAAATGTTGCTTATAGGCAACATTGTATGTTTCCATTCGTAGTTTCTATAGTTGTAGTTGTTTTTGATAACGGGTTTTTTCAGCAGTAGTTAAGGTGTGTGAGCATTCGTTTATGAACTTACATTTTGAAAAGCTTAACAAATGTCCAGTTGCAAGCTAGTCGAAGTGGTGTGCTGACGTGTGCAAAAAAAAGTGAAAATAGTTGTTCTACGAAAATTCAAATAAAAACTCAATTAGCAACAAGTTTCTTATAAAAAGTGTATTTTATTATAAATAACAGGTAAGAAAATTAAATATAGTTTGCAAAACTAAAACAAAAGATTTTTATTCTATGTCAGGAATTTCCTGAACACAATGTTGCTTATAGGCAACATTTGTCCATAGTAGCAATAATATTTTTGATTTTATTCTTTTAGAAATGCGTCCAAAAGGTCTCACAGAACTAGAAATAAAACAAATAATGAATTTCGATTTTAATAATTCTGAGGATGAAGAAGAAGAAGAAGAGTTATATGATTCGAATTTGGAGAGAGTCATTGAAGAAACAATTGGTCAGGTAATGGAAAGAGGAGAAAATGTTGAAATAGATTTGATAACCGGGATTGTTGGAGCAGATGTACCGGCTGATGAAGAAGTTGAAAATGTTGCAGAGATAGATAACATCGCCGTGGCAAGTTTTGAAAAAATCAATCTGGAGAGTTTGAGATGGAGGCACGTGGGCCTACCCGTTTTTGAAACTACTTGGAAAGAAGATACAGTTTGTCGAGAAGTCAAAGAGCCTATAAAATATTTTAGTGAATTCTTCGATGATGAAATAATAAACAAGATTTGCAACGAAACAAATCTATATTCAATGCAAACTAAAGGCGTAGAGCTAAATTGTTTACCATTCGAGATTAGACGATTCTTTGGTGTTCTGCTTTATTTAGGCGTTATACAAGTTCCAAACTTGAGAATGGCTTAGATGCCAAACTTCAGGTTATCAGCTGTTGCAGATTCTATATCAAGAGCTCGATTTGAGAAAATAAAGGAATCTTTTCACGTGAATGATAATAGTCAACAGCCGGAACGCGGATCAAGTAATTTCGATAAACTGTATAAAATACGTCCATTACTAAACAAAATGAAGGAAAAATGGAACAGAATAGACCCGGAGGAATACCAGAGTATTGACGAGCAAATGATCAAACATAAAGGACGTCACAATTTTAAGCAGTACCTACCAATGAAGCCCAATAAGTGGGGCTTTAAAATGTTTACGAGAGCTGGAGTTTCAGGTATCGTATATGATTTTGCTCTCTATGTAGGAGAAGGAACATGTCCATCTTTTGGATTAGGAATATCGTCCGATATTGTGTTGCATTTAGCCTCAAATGTTCCACCAAACAAGAACTATAAATTGTTTTTTGATAATTGGTTTGCTTCCATAAGCCTGATGATCGCGCTAAAAGAAAGAGGTATTTTAGCAGCAGCAACCATTCGAAGCAACCGAATGAAAAATTGTTGCCTTACTAATGAAAAGGAACTCATGAAAAAGGGTCGTGGATCCTATGATTTTAAATATGAAGCAACCCATAATTTAGTTGCCTGTCGCTGGTACGACAACAAGAGCGTTCAACTTATTTCAAACTATATATCTGAAAATCCAGTTTCGGAATGCAAACGCTGGTGTCGTAAACAAAAAAAGTACGTGAATATACCTAGACCTGCTATTGTTGGCTGTTATAACAAGCATATGGGAGGCGTAGACCTAGCTGATATGTTGTTAGAGTTATATAAAATAACCACCGTTCCAAGAAATGGTATATGCGTATTGTTTACTGGTGCCTCAGCACAGCAGTAGTCAATAGCTGGTTGTTGTATAGAAGAGACCTAAAAAATCAAGAGGGGAACACAAAACATATGTCTTTGTTGAACTTTCAATTGATGGTAGCAAACGAGCTTCTACACGCGTCTGATATCACGCCAGTAAACCAACGCAAAAGAGGTCGTCCATCGGCAGCCCTTTCAAGCATAGAATCAGATGCATCTTTACCGGCGTCTCCAGCACCATCTAATATTTCAAATGTTTCTTCAGAAAGTTCATCATCACGAAAACGATCATACATTCAAGAACCTCCAAAATCCATGCGTCTTGATCAAGTTGGTCATTGGGTTGAATGGGGAGGAAAAGGAAGGTGTAGGTTATGCCATACCGGGATTCCAAAATCAAAATGCTCAAAATGTATGGTACACTTATGTTGTAACCCACAAAAAAAAAACTGTTTTGTTTCATACCACACATAAAATGTATCCAAAATTATTAAAAAAAAGTTAAATATCAATATTCTTTTTTGTTTTGAAATGTATCACCATGACCAAATGTTGCTTATAGGCATCATCTCATAACGGTAAAACTAGAAGTCATACTGTCTTGAAATTGATATCAGTTCATACTTAGGGCTCAATCAATAACCTAACGTATTCAAAATATTTTTAGCCACGCCCACTTTAATTCTGACATCAAAGGGTTAAGTGTATACGAGTAGTTTAAAAAATTAAAATAGTTTTGCGTAAATTTAAACATAGATATGTACATATGTGCATACATATTTAAATACATATGTATATGGATGTAAAAAACTCATTACTGTCGAATATAAAAGTATTAAAGTGGTAAACTACATATGTACATAAAATTGGTATATATCATGTTGTGACATAGGCATGTAAGTATGTATGTATTTAAGTATGAACATATGTGCATGTATACATATGCGTGTGCATATGTACGTAAGTTTCGTAGAAAACGAGTAATGGGAAATGCGCCTTTTTTCGATTAAATCGTAAACGACAAAAACGAAAGTTTTTAGGAGAATTTTTTTTAATCGGGCCTTATTTTCGGTTTTATCGTAAGCGACAAAAATTAAAGTTTTCAGGAGAAGGTTTTTGTAATATTCAAATATGTTTTTTTTTACGTAAAAAAATGTTCGTTTACGATAAAATTGAACAACCTATATCTTAAAAGTTATCAAAAATTTTGGCATTTTCATAATTCTAAACTATGGATAGGCATATTTTCGATAACATGTCGCTTGCGGTAGAATCGCAAATATGGCTCGATAGTCAAATATGTTTCACATGCCTGAATTGTCCCTTACAATACAATTTTACAGCATGAATGTTAAAAGTTATCAAGAATTTTGGCATTTTGATAGCTGTAAACAATGGATTGGCCCCTAAAATCTCAATTTCAATAAAAATGTTAATATTTTACTACATGTCGTTTATTATTAAATCGAAAATAGAGCTCCATATGTACGTGCATAAACAACTTAAAACGTTAAATTTGATAAGGCAAAAAACATGGAAATAGATGGTTGAAGTTTTGTTAGATGATATTTAACATCTAAGGGCTCTGTTTTGACCAAGATGAGGAAAGAGCATCTGTTTTCCTATTATTTTGTACGAATATAAAAAAATTATGTTATTAGATTACTTACAGATATTTTTTTCCATATTACCTAATTATCTCAGCAATATGTACTTTACATATTTATAAACGATAAAAATGATTTATAAAAAACATTCTTTAAAATTATATTTATTTAATTTACAAGCCTTTTTGTGTTGTATTTGAAAAGAAAGTTTAATTAAAATACTTCTAAATGAAAACAAGTTATTTCTATTTTATTGGAAGTCGATTTTTCAAATTCGAATCAAGCAATTGTAATTGTACTAACTTGTGTTTAAATTGGTCAGGTAGGTAATTTGTTGTCCGTTAAAATAAGTGTAACACAATTTTTATAGTTTTATATACGGTATGTGATAGCTTCTGAGTCGTTTCACGTGTTGTCTTGATGTGAATTCTGCTATTAAAAGATATGCCACACCTGCTTAAGTTGAAATTTTGAATACATAAATTAAAAGTATGTGTTCCAAATTAGAAGAAAAATATTTTGAAACAAACGATTTAAGATCAGTAGTTTTAAATATGTGTGTGTAGGTGTTGAAAATAAAATAACTAATATTCAAAAATAACTAAAAAATCATTCGCTTCACATGAAAAATAAGGCATGTGCGCATGTGGCTTGGGCGTAATATTGACGTCACTATGAAGCTGCATATGGTACATACCACGTAGTAGGGCCGATTTCAGCCCTTAAAATTTAACCAATTTACATAAGGCTATTAATTTGTAAGTGCAAAGTAAATCAAAATGTTCACATCTACAGCAAAACGTAGGTAAATTTGTATTCAACTCACAAGGGTAGTTAAATTTTAAGGGCCCATGTATATATAAATTTTAAGTGCTGCTTATAAAAAATGTGTGTTACATTTGTAGCCGTTACTGCTTACTTAACAAAATGCAATCGACATGCTGGAAATTCTCCTGACATCATTATGTGTCTTTCTATATGTCGTGTACCATAGGCTAAGTACTGCGGTTTTTAAATCAAAATAATATTGTTTGAAAAGATGTTTCATTTGAATTTACTAAAAGCAAATTTTGAGTGTAACATGTATCAAGAACTGTTTTGTCCACATATATACTATATTATTCTTTAGTAGTGTATGTTCTTCGTGAGTATCATACACAGCGTACGTGTGTGATGTTAAAAGGTAACAGATTATACTCGCCTTGCAATGCTGTCACCTCTTGAAATTTTAAACGCGGAAAAATATGAAGATAGTGCTTTTTAAAATATTTTTTTTTTCGTGGAAGTGCACTAAACTAAAAATTTCAAATCTATTTTATTTCGAGCAATCCTGTAATTTAAAAACTTAAATTGAACATTTCAAGATATTTGTTTGTATTATTATAAGACTGATTCAAGGAATACGCGCTCTATCAAACTCTAACTTTAATATTTAATTTAATTAATGTAAAAAATTGTTTTGTCTAACAACAGGGAATCATTAATCATTAATTATCAATTGAGAAACATTTGAGTCCATTTTAGAGTCTTAGGAAGAATTAAAATCTTATATAGATTGAGTTGATATAAGCCTGTTTTACAAACCAGCAAAAAGTTCTGTCACATCCATATTTAAAGGCAAAAATAGAAAGAGATTTGGCTTTTATGTATTTCTTTAAGTTTAAAACAAATACCACAATATTCTTACACGCGTTTAACGCTGAAGCAATAAAATTTGTTGTGTGAAAGCAATGAAATACCAAAGGATGGTGATTTTCATATAAATAGCAATGACGTGTAAATAACTTTTCATACATACATATGTATATGCAATTATTTTTTATCTTCTCTTACATTTTGTATGGGTTTGAATGATACATGAATAGTTGAAAAAATACTTTTAAAAATATTATAGAAAAATACTAAATAATAGGTGTAAAACTACTTACTGCCAGTTTATAGAAGCCATGTGAAAATTCTCGTCTGCCTATTTATATTGAAAACAAAAACAAAGCTCTCAAATTTGTTTTTGTTTTCAATATAAATACACAGACGAGAGTTTTTACATGGCTTCTATAAACAGGCAGTTAAATTGTGTTCAAATTACATATATGTTTTTGTCTTGTGGAATATCACTTTTACATGGTACATGTAGTCTGAAAACCTTTAAATAGTAGCATGTGATATTTTTCAGTGCAAACATCAATTTTTATATAGAGCGTCTGACATCTGCTGGTTGTAAGCAAATCAAGTCCTTGTTTCAATAAAAACTTACTTATTGCTTAGGTTTTATTATGGATTTTTAAAACAAATTTTCATACAAAATTCTTTTCATTAAGCCTTAATAATTTTTATAAATAAGGCTGTTAGTCTTTATTAATTTGTGTGTTAAATGAATTTTGTTTTCGTATAGGAACTGCGATATTTTTATGAAATGAAAATTTGATATGTTCGTTCTTTTTAAAGTTTGTTTTTTAATATACATATGTGCTTTAATAATATGTTCTTTAGTATATGATTTTCTTTTTTTATATAAGATTAGTTTTAATAAAAGTAAAACATATTCTGCCGTATTCATAAAACACATTTAAAGTTTATTTATGATACTTAAACGACCTTATTTTCCTTATTTCTTCTTGATATTACAGAGTAATATAATGGTGGGCTTTCAAGGTCTTTATTGTATTTTAATGTAAATAACAAACTATTATTACATTTAAAGTTTATTAAAGATTTATTTGACATATTCCTATGGGAAATTTGTCAAATAAACCTTAAATATTTTTTATGAATACGGCATATTATATTTAGTACCTTTTTATTTAACTCAAGTGTTTTTCCTGGTTGCATTGCTTTTTGAAATATAAATGTTGACAACATTGTCCCCCATTATAGAAAATGGAGAGTGTGGCAACCGTCAGTGCTGCCAGATGTAGATATTTGTTACTAACGACTTCGTTTTTAACGATGAAAATTTTGAAGTATTTTTTGGCAATTTGCTTCGCAAGATTTTAATTCCTTGGTGATATTTTTAGATATATCCATATATGCAATTTCAATAAAATGGGTTAGTGTTTAAAATATAGCAAATTTTGCGAGGAAATTTTTCTACAACATAAAATAATTAATGCAAAAGAGAGTTGAGTTATTTTCTATACCGTATGTTTACCAGTGAGGATGTAAATAGCTGAATATAATGACTTGTACAACAATTTGTACTTAAATTTATTCTTAAGTAAATGTTAATTGTATGTTATCACGAGACTTCAATATTTATTTTGATCCCGATGTTCAAGTTTAATTTTTCTTATTAAGATTCATCTTTTGGTATAAGTAATTTTTATTATGTTTTATACGACAGTATTTTTATGTTATGGTAAGCTAATGTATGTCTTATAAATTAACTTTTGTTAATGTAAAAACTTATTTTATTTAAATTTAACAATATTTGTTAAATAAAAACATGTAAATTTTTTTAGCTCATATATAATATTATATTGGCGATATTCGACAACTAATTTAGCGAGGAGGCTACAAATAAATCTGACATCACTGGCTAGCATTGATCAGGAATGATATGCATATGTGTGTATTTATGTATGCACTACCGCCAGGGTGACCGATGACATTTTTCAAAAAGTGGCACCAAATAGGGGATTTATCAAAAAAGGGGCAAAATTAAAAAAAAAAGAGAAAACTGCACTAAACTTTTTATTTTTAATGTATTTTCATATAACTCACCCTAAAAAAAGGGGATCAAAAAGTGGCAATGCAGACGAAAAAGGGGAAACGCAGTCGAAAAAGTGGCAAATTGCCACTTTAGTCGGTCAAACGGTCACGCTGACTACCGCGTGACGCAATGTTTTGCTATTGGCTGATAATTTTAAGTCACAAAAAAGCAAAAAAAATTTGTAAACATTACAGTGGAACATATTATAATTTTTCTCTCTAAATTTTGGAAGCGAACCATTTTAATTTTAAATTTATTTAAAATTTATATATGATAATGAGATCATTGATAAAACTTTAAGCCATAAGCGGGTGCTAGACACATCAATATTCAGCTTCAATATGTGGTTGTGTGTGTTTTTTTATAAAAAGATATTCACACCAATAGTATATGTGTGACTATTTTTGGAAAACAAACGCACACAACCACACATATTGAAGCTGAATATTGATGTCTCTGGCACTCGCTATACATGAAGAAAAATATAAAACTTTTAACTTTAAAGAACTTTATGGTTTACTTAATCCACCAGCCAAGAAGTGGTGTAACCCACATCTAGTTTTTTAAACAATTGCTCCTTTTGATTATTTAATTGCTTAATACCTTGCAAAATTATGATCTGTACAAAAACTATTTTCCAGCTCCATTTTTTTAAGAATACCAAAATGCTATTTACTCTAACTTCGTTTGATAGTTGGTAACATATATTATGTATTTATCAGCAACCAAAAATCTAATGTACGGTACGCTGATAGCCTCATACATATACACTTAATATATATCATAGGTAAAATAAATGAAAAAATGTGGTTCATTCTACGAATATATTCGTCATTTCATGTATTTCCCATACATTACATTACATATTTTGCACTGAAACTCACGAATCAAACTGGCTATTAAAAGTTGCACGATGACATGAAAAGAAATGGAGGAAAAATTAAAAAAATTAACAAAACAGCAATTTTTATTTTTATATTTCAATATTTTGTTTATTTTTGGAAATTTCCAAGTTTATAAAAATGTTTTATTTTCTTCTAAATTCAATAAAATAAACGAAAAATATGGTACGATATATAATTTTTGTAACACAACGAAACTCGTATAATTACGAAATATGTTTCCTTGCACCAGCTAAACTTTTCGTAAAATTTACAAAATTTTCGTTTATTGCACAAATATTAAAAAACCAAACTTTTTTTCATATTTTCAAGCATGAAAGATTTTGTATGTAGCATATATTACCAAGATAACCACAAAGATATTAAAAATTGTGTTTGCTTATACATATGTGCCGGCTATACATATTATGAACATCTCAATAGGGTGTATTATCAATTATGACTTTTGAACTAGAACTTAAAATGCCAAAAAAAAAATAAATAAAATAAAATTAGTTTTAAATTTATAATTTGAAATTTCTTTATGCATGCTGAAAATTTTTAAAACAAATTATGTAATTTTTAATAAAATACTGCATTACTTTGATTGCAATACGAGTATTCTCTTTGCTCCTTATTTTTCGGAAAACAATAGAAGTAAAAAAATTTTTTGGTGTTATTTTGCTTGCAACTGCCCACTGCACACTTAATATTTAAGTATGAATTTTTTTAACTACAGGACTGCCAACTTTTAGGCAAGTAAGTACTTTTCTTGCTAAGTTCGGTAAAATGGGAAGACAAAATTAATCCTGCTTTCATATTCTTTTGTATTCAGACTATGATTTTATCGGTAATTATGTAATTAAATTCTATGGATTTGAAAATTATGGCCAGTGGATTCTTAACGAGTGTCAGTTTCTACTACATATGTATTATGGTTAGAGTGTAAAGTATTATTAACCAATTTTTGCCATGGAAAATGTCAAATTCCACTCATACAAATGCGTATTTTGAGCAATTTGAAGTTACAAAGCAAACAATGTTATGAATTTTCAAGTATTTTTTTATTAAAAATTTGGAAGTCTTATAAGTTTGTAAAGCACAATGTTATTATTTTACTCAAAAGTATTGCAAGATTAAACCTAAGATCCAAGGGTAAATTCAAGAAAAACCATATTTTTTTATTACGCACATATGAACTTGCAAAAGTTAAGAACTGATGTAGATTTTTGTCCTCAATTCATTGCCAAACTTAATACAAGAAGAACGGTTTCACATTACATGTGTAAAAGTTGGCAATCCTGGCTTAAAATTATCAACAGATAAGTATAGAGTGCATGGCGTCGTCCGTCTGCAATGATCTTGGGTTGGTTTAATCTCATATTCTATTCAGTGTTGCCGGAATCCCAATTCTGTTTTACAGGGATAAAACTTCAAACTAATCCAAATTTTAAATATTACGTAAACAAAATTTTTTGTAATTATATTGACGGTGCTCTATTCCTATATACATATGTACATAAGTATGTACATTACTTGTATGTATATATATAAATCACGATAGCAGTGACTTTTGACAAATAACACCGTGCAGCTTTAATATCTGAAGTAAAAAATGATTACTGAAAATTACATTAAAAATTGGATTGAGTTCCAAAACTATTTCTTTGCATTGTCTAGTGAGAAAAAAAACTTCTTGCTTGAATGGAACAGAACAAAACTCATCCTTTGCAGCCATAACCACCCCAATGTGCACCTTTTATTGCTTTGTATAGTTGTAGTACTTTCCGTTGCAGATAAATTTAAAAAATTCTAAAAAAATAATTGCTGGGTGGAGCACTATTGCTTAAGAGTAGCTCCCAAAGGTATTAGAAAAATATTATAAATTATTAAAACCCGAAAAAAACATAGTGTTAATTTTGGTGTAGATTTGCGAGTAATAGAAAATTTAAATTTTTAATCTTATGTATTAGAAAGCATCATAGTAATAATAAAAATAATGTTGATCCATTCTACTCTTTAACGCCCTTAGACTGAGAAGTAGAACAAACTAAAACAGTTTGCGAGAAACACAACTTGCAACTTGAAGAAAATTTAATTCCAAAGCACTGCAATAAAATAAAATAAAATTTACTATGTGCCTATCCAACAAAATAACGAAAGGACATAAACTGTAAATGGCACACTTACTTTATTAAACGTTTTTTAACGTTGCATGTAGCGAGTTTTGAAATTCAATTCTACGTACCGATATGTATAAGATAAGCAATTATTCAAATACATAATAAACATGTACATATAATTACTTTATTTGGACGTCATTCTCCCAATGATCTATCTTACGGTCAATATTATTTAAAGAATCAAAAGAAAATGAAAAAAGTTATGACCCTAATGTACATGCACATATATACACGTTTAATTATTATTAAATTAATTAATTGTATATGTTCTCACACACACATATAGATTTATACATACATACATATATAAGAAATATTCATAATGAATTTTCAACATGTGTACTTTTCGATTCTTAACCAAGAAAGAAGCGTCGGGTTAAGTGTCCCAGAATCGCTTATTTTGTCCATTACTTTGGTGACTTTTTGGCGAGATTGTCAAAGTAGCGTCTACATTTTAAGTTTGTTTTTGATACGAAGAAAACTTTTTACCAGGTACACATAACTACATATGTAGCCTTCTTCTTAATGTTTCATTAGTTTTTAAATAAAAGTGGCGTAAAGTAACATATATGTAAGTTTTTATAGAAATTAGTTTAACCCTGCACACATAACCTTCGAACGTATCCCTCTAAACCTAACCATTCGTCGTTTCGACGAGCACTTTTTGGGGCGTATAATATCGGTTCTAAACATATATATTTTTGTACTTGCAACACATACATACCTTTAGCAAGTACTTTTTTAGTAAATACAACTATATATTTCTATTCTGTTACAAGGATATTTATTATAATCCATTTTTCCAAAAAGCATTTTTTTTTTGAGATCACATTGTTATAAAATTTATATAAACGAACAAAACAAAAAAGCCTTTTTCTCTTTGGCAAAACTTAACTATAACACTATTGTCATTTAAAAAAATATATAAAATTAATTTTTTGAAGCGCATTGTGTGCAGAAATCAACTTTATGCTCGCCAACACTCGTGAAAGCGACGAACAAGTTTATCATATCTCAATAATTACGTGCTCACGCGCCGAATTTGGTTGTCTCCTGCAAAAGCTCAGCGAAAACTAAGTTGGCAAGAAATTTAGCGGCGATCGGTGCACGTGTTAAAAAGAAATAGCTAATTTTTCGTCCGGTGTTCGTCGTTTCGACGAAGGTTATGTGTCTAGGGTTAAGAAATCCCTGTAAAAGGTTAATATAAATGTATTAAACAATATTTCAAAATATTAAAAAAAAATGCAAAATTGTATAAAAATAAACAATTTGAAAACTTAACAATTCTACTTATGTGGAAGTGTAATTTATGAAATTTTTATGAGCCTGTGGAAGATTTTATGCCATCAGTTAAAGGTTTGCCACACGTTTAGTGCCATACTTAAGTGTTTGACTTTACTAATTCAGCGAAACATTAATTTTTGATTAACATGTATTTAATATAAATGACAAACAAAATACCTTTTATATAATATTTCAATTTAACACGAAATGTGAGCAAAATATGTATGCAACTTGATTATCAAAAGTGTAAACTGGAAAATTCTTTCCACTGAATAATTCGAGCATACAATAATGTTGGAGCGAAATTATATTAAAATTACATAAGATATTTATATATAATTCAAATATAGTTGAGGAAAACTTGGTTTGTTGCATTTATAGATAACATCGCAGAAGTCGGCAACACTGATGTTTTAATGTGTGCTGCTTTATACTCTCAATAATTTTCTCTCCTAGTTACTTCCCTCCCAACGAAAACAAAAATTTTTTTTAAATTGCACATCTTTATATGCATATCCATTCATACATGCATGCATGAATGGATGTACATCAGCACAATTGTGCAGATGTAAATCACATACATGCTTATGCTCATTCATTTAGTCGTCACATAGCAAGCGACGAATTAAGTTGTGCACGCGTGTATTAATTTTTTCCTGGTTTTTGGTTTAGTTTTTTTTGAGCACACGGAACGAAATTAAAGTTAAAATTTAATAAATTTCTACAGACAAAAAATTGATAATATAATTATGGAAGCTAAGAAATATTTCGTGATGAAAAATGCTTTTCGCAATATGCAATGCATTTTATGTTATGAAACATTAAAAAATAATAGGGAAAATAGTTTAAAAGGGCATTTTAATAGTATCAACAGAGCTGTGAATAAATTTAATTTTGAATTTATACACGAAATTGTTGAATGGTTATTAAATTTTTAATTTTTATTTAAGTTTTTAGTAAATTACTTATTTACAAAAAAAAAAATTCATACAACTAATAACCACATCATGTATTTCATATTACAAAATTTTCTTCAAGTGCAAGTTTATTTTACTCTCATTTTTCTCACCAATACAAACATATTTTATTTTGCGAGACACTGATGTACATATATTTACAGTCTTTGCTTATGAAGCACTAACACTTTGACAAAGAACACTAAAATATAGTGTATTTACACATAGTTTTACACAAAAATTTTAATTTCAATGCTATAGGCCGTCAAGCAGAGTGCTTTATAAGGTATATTACTTGAGTTGAAATATCATTGTGATTCTTATCGTGTAGTGTATATGTAAACATACACAAAGTAGATAGATGTCATATCTTAACCCGTGTAAATTACATTAAATAATGTACAGTTTATTTTCGTACACTGATTTAAAGTAAAAAGGATTATAATGTATGAATATTTATCACAATGGAACCAAATAGGGTCTCCGAGTGGAGGTGCGGTATAGCACCACTCTTCCTATCCTATGCATTCTAAATTAACTCTTGCAAAATGATTAACTCCATTAGTTTATTGATGATGATTTTTAAAAAATTGTATCGAATATAAAATATTTCTACCACATGTGTCTCGCCTAAATGCATGATAGCTTTTGGTACAGAATCTTGTATGGATTTTCGCACAATATAGAAATAAGATTTTATCAAACGTTCTGCATTCCTTGAGGCAAAGAATTAATACTATTCGACGCATTTGCACGTCGTTGTGGTTGCTGATGTCCATATGGTTCCATTGTGTCAGCTTTTAGTAGACTAGGCATGTTTATGAAAATTGGATATTTATATAGTCCAATTCAATGGCTCCCAAATTCTCAACCATGACATGGTGGCTGGTAAACGACGACGCAATAACGTTGTCACCACATCAACAATTTTTCCGTGCCATTTTGGGAAACCTTAAATAGATATAAACATACATACATATGTATGTATACATATATTATAAATTATGTTTATACATAGAAATAAATATTCATACCTTAACATTTCCTGTTGCACTTCATTGCCACAATGCGCTGCATTTCCTCATGTATCAACTCAACACAACGCAAGTTCTTAAATGTGGGGGTAAGACAACTCTTCCGGGCTTAGCTAATACTAGCTGACTTCTTATATATGTATGTATGTATGTAGAAATAAGACGCACGTTTATTTGTTGTACACTTAAGTATTTCATTGTCCGTTTTTGTGAATAATTTCATGCATTTAAGGATAATATTTTGTTTACGGCCATGATGGCCAGTAAAACACATTTTACATCACTGATTTCGCGTTAAACAAACCATCGGAGAGGCTGCAATAAGGCAGCAAGTAAGGTTTCTTTACGTTGTCCCAAAATATCAGGATCATTTAACTAGAACCGTCTTTCATCATTTTAATTACATTTATTTTACAAATATTATTTTCTGTGGTGTTGATAGTAGATGCACATGGATAGTAAAATGTGTTTTTATAAATATGTATGTATTGATATTTTAGTCAACTGTTTTTGACAGATGGGGTTTTTGAAGCCAGACGAATTGCATGTTGTTTTTAGTATTGTTGTATTGTTGTGGCGATAAGGTCACCTGTTATGAATTCGCCTTGATCCACTACTATAATACTTACATGTATGTACCGACGGTACATCGAATAAGTAAAAATAATTAATGTGATGATCGTAAAAGATAAGCAAGAATAGTTAAACATACGTAGGTAGAGTAATATAACTTCGCGCTAACCTAAATAGAAAAATGAAAAAATGGAAAAACAGGGGAAATACATAGTTATACTTACATATCTATTCACCAAAGGTAAAATCAATAATTGTACACAACAATCATTTCTCACATTCCTTTTCATTAGAATTTACGTTAAATAGCTGATGTTAATAACAATATCTACCCAATTAGATAGACTAGGGTGCTGATGAAGTGCGTTGCTGCACAGAAAAATATCGGCATTTCCCCCAGCTTAAAAGTCTAATTTAATTTTTCTTCTCTTCTTTAGAAACTCACATTAACTAATAAAAATATTTCATTCTGTTGTGTCTTATCTAAATAAAAGTCGTTAGTTTAAGATAATTTGGTGTACTTTTATTATGCTTTATTTCCAGCAGAATTAGAAGAATTGAATACTAAAAAAAACGTGAAGATTAAAAGTGATGCCAACTTAACAAAAAGTGACAAATATAATTAGGGTGATGCCAGATCAATACCTGACATTTCTTCCCTCAGCTACAGCCGATTATGGAGAATATAATTCTCGGTATTCGAGTCCTGGTCGACCTACGGGCTGGTGTTGTTCCACTTGCATCATCACTTGTTCGTTCATTTACATTCGCATTTGGGTTAGTTTCCCGTTCACCCGAAACCGCCTCGGTATTCCACGGTGGTTCAAATCCCATGAAATCCGAATGTGATTCTAAACCTTCGTATGCTGTCGCCGAATAGGTATTGTTTGATAGTTGACTTTGTGGTGTTGAGAAACTAACCGGTGTTGAAAAACTTATTGGCCGTTCCGACAATGAATCATCAATTCTGGTCCCAGTTGGTGAATGCATTTTCTCCGTATTGAATAGCGATTGCGTCTTTCGATTTTCAGTTTTTGTTCCTGTCCCTTTTGACTCTTTCGGTTCCTTCGTGACATTGAAATCCACCTTTCCTCTAATTTGGTCGATGTGTCGTTTAATACGTTTACCATTATGAAGAATTTCATAATGCAAATCTCCGCAACGATTCTAGATCACACCTGGCAGCCATTTTGTCTGACGAGTACTGTTGGACAGAAAATATACATTTTGCATTGGTGCCACTGTTCGAAACGACGTGTAAAATTTCATAGACTGTTTCTCAGTAACTTCCGACGACACATCTTGTGGTAACAGCAAGTTTAACCGTGTACGCAATACACGCCCCAAAAACAAGAGAGCTGGGGGCTTACCAGTTGTTGCATGGGGGGCAATTCTGTATTGGCGCAAAAATAAATTTAAGTGTATTTGCAAGTTATTCCTTCCAGCGCCGGCTGATTTGAGGGCACTTTTAATGGTCTGAACCGACCTCTCAGCTTGCCCGTTCGTAGATGGATGATATGGGGCTGTCAATTTGTGGTACTTAACGCCGACTGTGGTGAGAAACTCTTTGAATTCGGTTGAGGTAAAACATGTGCCATTGTCGGACACCAGGGTGACCGGTACCCCATAGGTAGCGAAAAGCTCGTCGAGAATGTTAATTGTGGCAGATGATGTACTGCTAGACGTCATTTTGACCTCAATCCACTTACTGTACGCATCCGTCACTATAAGCAACATCGACCCCAAAAATGGTTCGGCGTAATCTACGTGAATTCGCTCCCACGGTCCTTTTGGATAATGCCAGTGATGATCTCGAAATTTAGGTGGATCTTTTACGAATTTCGAGCAATCAGCGCAGCTTCTTGCGACTTCCTCGATGTCTTTATCGATGCCGGGCCAATACACAAAAGATCTAGCGATGCCCTTCATTTTCACTATACCCAAGTGAGCAGAGTGCAGATCTTGTAGAATTTTACGGCGAAGTTTTTCCGGAATAACAACCCTATGCTCAAATGTCAAACAGTCTCCAGCCATCTTATAATTGATTTCTGGTGATTTAAACCCATGTGATTGATTCATCTCTCCTTGTCTCTGAAGCTATTTTGGCAGTGCTCGTCGGAAGTTGTTCAATCTGCTTTATAATAAGCGTGTCAAAGTCATCTAGCTCAGATTCTTGAATTATTTTGTTTAATGCATCGTTTTTCATGGCTCTTAAGCAATAATCGGCGTTTGCGTGTGCCTTGGTGGTTTTAAACACTACATCAAAATCAAAGTTCGCTAAAAAATCAGCATAGTTTGCCATACAGCTGATACACAACACAGGGAGCGACTTATGGGGGTCTAGAATTTGGGCAAGCGGCTTGTGGTCGGTAAAAAGAGTAAAATGTCGTGCATACAGATACAAGAAAAACTTCTGCACTGCCCACACAATAGCAAGAGCCTCCTTATCAATTTGAGAATATTTTCGCTCCGTACTGCTTAGTGTACGACTCACATATGCGATCGGTCTTTCACGGCCATCTGGATGTCGATGAGATAGAACCGCGCCCAGTCCCACCTGTCTTGCATCCATGGCAAGGAGTAGCGGAAGTTCTGGCTTATAAGTCATCAAAACTCTAGGTGATATTAACGCGTTTTTAATATCCATATATGCTTTTTCCGCTTCCGCAGTCCACTTGAATTCTTTTTTTAAGAGTATATCCCTTAGGGGTCTGTTGCGTGTGGACAAGTTAGGTATAAATGACCCATAGTAAGTGGCCTTTCCCAAAAATAGTTGTAAATCTTCCTGTGTAGTAGGCCTAGGAGCATCTCTTACGGCCTCCACGTGTTTATCGGATTTATGAATCCCGCTGCTATCAATTTTGTGCAACGGCTGGTGCAGCAAATACACATTTCAAGCGGTTAAGCTTTAAACCCTTCTCTCTAAAACGATTCATGGTTATTTCTAATACGTGCAACAATTTTTCGAAATCTTCAGCGTAAATTAAAATATCGTCGAAAAAGTTACAAACGTTGGGGATACCTTGCATACAGATTCCATCGTTCGCTGCCAAATTGCGGGTATGTTTGCTGCTCCGTAGACAGCTCTGGTGATAAATCGTTGTCAATTTGTAAATGAGAATAAGCATCCGTTATGTCTAAATGGCAGAATAGTTTCGACCCATTCATCTTATTAAAAATGTTTTCTGGCTTAGGAATAGGATGCTCATCTACAATTATCCTAGGGTTGAGAGTTAGATTATAATTACCTGTTATCCGGATTCTGCCATCTTTTTTTGAAACCACATGCGTTGTAGAGCTGCAAAACTATCGATAGTCGCTCCACTCGATAGTTTCGATAGTTTTATGTAAAACTATCGATACTATCGATAGTATCGAATAGTTTTATAAAAGTTGCCACATAAACTACATTTGACTCGAAAAAAAAAATCCAGAGTCCTCAACATTTTCATTAGTATATAAAAACATATCAAGCCTTTTTTTCGATTTTATCGTAAGCGGCACATTATCGAAAATATACTTTTTTATTGAACTTATAATTTTATGGGCCTACCCATGGCTTAGAATTATCAAAATGCGAACATTGTTGATAACGTTTAAGACACTAACTGTAAAGTTTTATCGTAAGCGACAATTTTAACCTTCTTCTACAAATTTAATTTTTATCGCATACGATTACATCGAAGATTAGGCTGGATATGTAGGGAAACACGCTAGGGTATGTCAAAATAAATCCGAGACGATTGGCGGCCGTCGCGATATCAGTACCACAAAAATTTATCTTTGTGTCGACGATGTTGAATTTATTAAGATACTTGTGACTACTATTTGTCGAATAACACTTGGATTTATAAATAAATTCATATACATACATATGTATGTATTTAAGTACTTATGTATAAAGAAGCAGGGATGCGATGTCATATTTACAAATTGTACTAACTTTCAAAAAAAATTTTAATTTTTTCAGTACGATTGTACCTAATTCTTTATTTATATTTTTTTCAATACTTGTACTTTTTAATTAACTAAAAATCAATTAACAAAACGCCAGAAGGTGCACAAGGAATATTAGTTGCTGGGATCTGAATATAACAGTAACATTTACGATATACTACGTTTATAACCTTTTTTTTATTCGATTATTCACAGTCGATGCAAATAGTCGGCTTCTCCCTTTGGTACGAAAATAAAATTTCCACATTTGCAGATGAATTTGGAATAAATAACATTCCTCCAGCAATTCTTTTGATTCGTTTGATTTACATAATTTTCTAATACCTTCGAGCTAAAGATTAACCCCCTTGTGCAAAAAATAAGTGAACGTTAAAACCGGTTTTTCTATGGAAATTTTTTTTAATGTACACTTCAAGCACGCATTATTTTTTGCATAAGGGGGTTAATATATTTTAATGCTATTTTTGGAATGTAATAAATATAAAGAGATTCCAGTAGTGCTAAATGGGTCATTGCGGTGCCACGGTACTTTTGGCATTCAAATAGCGCCAAAATTATACAATTGTACCAACTTTTGCATCGCTGTACAAAAGCTTAAATCAACGACGGATAACTTGCTTCAAAGCTGCCGGCTACTGTTTACTGCCTTCGATTATTTTTACTCTTTTAAGGCTCAGTTAGCCGACTGTAATGTAATGTAACTGCAACAGTAAGAAACAGCTGATCGATTTTGTTATGTGAAAAGTAATGAAAATGGTTATAGAGATGTAATGTAACGTAACCTGCTTCTCATATAAAAATATCAATCAGCTGTTTTCTACGTTACATTTACATTACATTACAGTCGGCTAACTGAGCCTTTAATTACTTGTCTTTTTTACCGATAGTATCTTTAGTGGAAAAAACTATCGATATTTCATTTACAACAAAACTATCGATAGTACTATTGATAGTTTTGCAGCTCTAATGCGTTGTCGATGCCCATTCAGAAAAATCAACCTTTGTGTAGAATCCAGCAGCAATTTTCTTTTCTATTTCGGCTGCGTAGGCATCCCTCAGTGCTACTGGAATCTCCCTTGCTCTGGCGAAAACAACGAATTTCCCTACTAGGGCTCTTAATGTGGATTGGCTTATTGTGCCACATGGCGCACCAGAATCCAACTCCATTATGACCTTTTTGCCATTTAACAATACCTGTATCATGTGTTTTCCTGATATAGGACCACCCACTTTATTTAATCTTTGGATAAGCTCCGAATCGCTATCAGCATCCGATATATGCGCTGTTCTCGATTTACACATCTTTGCGATGTGGCCAGTTTTGTTGCAAGCATAACAGGTCGCAATGCGAAATTTACACTGGTTTCTGTTATGGCTGCCGCCGCAACCATAGCACTTAGTATCGCTTGCAGAATCTTTATGTGCAACTGTTCTTTTTGGGGGAGACCTTTTGTTGCCATCACCCCATTTCGTAGTTTTATAGCCTACCTTGAAAGTAGATTCTGTCAACGCATTAGGACCGGGAGTGCTGCCTTTCATCTCAACAGCAGATTTGTGAGACGCTTCTAGTCTTTGGGCTATTTCATACGCATCCTTAAACAACTGAGGCTCCTTCGCAATAATTTCATCTCAAATGCTACTGGACTCCAATCGAAAAAGCATTTGTTCGGTGAGCATTCGGTCTAATGAATTGTTGTAATTGCAATACGCTGCCACTTGCCTCAAACGTAGCGCGAAATCAGCCATACTTTCACCTTTTTCCTGCACCACCTGCCTAAATTTTACGCTCTCTTCGTACTTGTTCTTTTTTCTATCAAAATGGCCCACTTATGTATTTTTAATTTTATCATATGTGAGGTCTTCAGGGACTTTCGGGCTAACTAATATTTTGAGAGCGTTAAAATATGCACCAACAAATCAATGCCATTTTGTTGCAAATTTGTTGATTCGCAAGGATATTTCATTTACGTTGATCTAAGACCAACGCCAGAAAACATGTATTTACATGAAAATCCTTTCACCTTTCATAAAATAAACATATATGTACCTTATTAATGTAAACATATTATCAGTATGAAGCAACACAATTTGTGGAATTGAAATTTTAAAATTTAGTTACCCAAACGCTGACAAAAGACACAGAATTTTCGTCATACAAAGTTATCTTGTATACTACAGGAACCGTCGCGACGCTTCGAGAAGGTATACCTAAATTCTTAGAAAACGACTTCGTTTTCTGTTGATCGCTATTCAAGAAGAAATTAGTTTGTTCATTATGATTTAACTAATTTAAAAGTACATTTTAATTCAGATTCTTATCCATACGGTGATCTTAAAATAAAATTTTAGAATGAACGTTTCACAATTCTAAATGATATGAATCTAAGACTCCAACAAAGAACCTCAACCGCTTTAACTACATCAGAGTTTAAAATAAAAGCTCCTTTTATTCAATAGCGGCCCAATTGAATAAAACTTTAATTTGAAACAGTAAGCAAAGACATCAGCTTAATTATTCATGATCATATAATAGAATATATACCCATCAAAGAACAAATTTTAAAAGTCTTATAAATTAAGCAATATGAAAAATAAAATAATTTTTATAGACGCGTAAGGTTTCAAAAGTAATTCAAATGATTTCATTGCAAAAGAAGTAGAGATTTCTTTTCAACAATTATGAATATAATAATTTCATTATAAAACTCCCTTTTGATTTAAATCTTTATCAATAAAAAATAAAATAGTAAAAAAAGCAACTTGTCTATCAAAAAACTATCATTACATAAGCTGGGGGTCGATTCTGTTTCTGTGATAATGTGAAATGAAAAAAAAACTTTTCATATTCATTTTAACAACCATTTTTCATAATACTTTTCACAATTACATAAAATGCGATTGTCGTTGCTATTATGAAAACATTGTTTTATTATGTTGTGCATATGAAACTTTTGTTTTTATGCTATTGAAATATGTTATGTAAATAAATAATATTAATTATTATTTATATAAGTACATATTGCAAGGAACTTGGTATGAGCATAGGTAAGAGTTTAAAAGCTTATCGCTACATAATTTAAATTAATATTTTTCTCTTTATTATAGAAGGTTGAGGTGAGTTGTTTTTTTCCGAATCATCGTCATAAGCAGAATTTAGGACAAACTTTACTTTAACCCCTAGGAGTTATTATTCGTTTATTCTGTAGGAATAGGGAAATGTGTTATGCCGAACTTAAATATCGAACAGTGGCTGTGCTGAGTAAAGGTTTTCTTTTTATCTTGCCTGTAGCCCTTAACCCTACGGTCAATGACCAAAACAATATACGTTAGTCAATGACCGGGTACCCTTATGTACTTTTTTCGTTTTTTTAATTGGAAATAAGTTCAATTGATGCTAAAATCATTTGATTTAAATATTTACTTTTGTTTGGTATAACATATGTTGTCCTTCCGTCTGCAGGTAGGTCAAAATAGTGTGTCATGGCGGTTGGGATAGTAATAACAGATTATGGCCATTAATACGTTTTATACGCTTCAGCAACGCAAACACTAGAAAAAAGGGCTCAGTTACCCAACTATAATGGAATGTAACTGCTACGTAAGGAACAGCTGATCGATATTTTTATGTGAAAAGTAGGTTACGTTATATTACATCTCTATTGTAATTGTGTGGGGATACCGGGGTATGGGGGTACCCAGTCATTGACTCTCGTAGGTGTCACCATTTTAAACATAGAACTAGTTAACATTATTAACATTTTTTTCTGTAATATTTATAAACACCTAAATCGCGACGATCTTGAGTTTTATCGCTATATCTTCATTATTACCCAGGTACCCGACCACTGACCATAGGTTTAATGAACAAAACCTTTGTCAGCCATTAAGTTCTGCAGAAGGCTGGATACGCAAAAATATTTACTCAGCAAAGTCGTTATTCGACATACTTAGGGGATAAATCCCTTTAGTTCTGTCGGCCGGAAGGCTGTGAATGCTAGTAGATTAGTAAAGGCGGAGATAGTCCTGTTTTGGGAATTAAAAACCGGGGAAAAATAAAAATGATGGCAACCCTGTTACAAATCGGGGGATTTTGGGGATTTTCATGCTGATATTGTGTGTGTGTGTGCGTGTGTGTGTGCGCGCGTGTGTGTGTGTGTGCGCGTGTGTGTGTGTGTGTGTGAGTCTGATTCTTTGGTTATGTCTATGCATGTGTATGTGGGTGTTTGTATGTGTGTATGGGAGTGTGTGTGTTTGTGTATGTGTTTTTGTATTTACTTGTATGTTTGACGGTGTCCGATACTTTTGTTGTAGTGGCAGACAATCATTATACCCAGTAGGAAATGGCGATGGTGAAAATGTACTGAGTCGCTTTTGACTTGTCGCTTGTGCGACGTACATACAAATGTATGTATATTGACAAGTTATTGACAAGTCCACCACAAATACACCATATCTGTTTTCTTTACTTCCTTTATACTTATGGATATAAGAAAACTTATTATAACAAAATTTTTACTAGAATTTTAGTGTTGACACAAAGACACTTGCTCCCAGTCTGACTGCAGGGTAGTTACAAGGGATCTGTGTATTTGTGTGCATATAGTGATTGTTATTTGATAGACTTTGGGCTGCTGTTTTGAGTTGTCCTTGGTATTCTTATGTAGGGTTATTGTGTATATATGTATGCATTTATGTTTGCGATCTGTGGGGAAATAATCTAATAGCTGCAGAGATTGGCAACCCTATTGTGAAGGGAAGTGAATGCCGAATATATTTATGGTAATGTATGTATATGTTGTTGTATTAATGTATGTGATCTTATCTATTTTTGCTTTGAAGAATGTCATTGCTTGTGTGAGTTACATCAACACTTTTTCATACATATTTACAAATGAATGTGTATAGGTTTTCTAGGCTATTGACGTTGATATTCTTATGGATAGAAAATATTGTGTTGGCATAGGTTTTATGTGTACAAGTGCAGTCCAGATATTAAATGTTTTGAATCCAATCAGGTTGATAAGTAGAGTTTTTGATAGGGGTAGCGATATTTTTATTTCAATATATTTTACTTTAATGTAACAATTATAGGAAATAGCTTTCGGAGAAATACAGCAAAAACTTATAGAAGCGCCTACTTTCACGTGTTCCGATTTTTCTCGTACCTTTATATTGCAAACTGATGCTAGCGCTTTTGGTATGGGTGTTGCTAGACTGTGGGAATTTCATCATATCTCGTAATACCAACAGAGAAATTAGATTTGACGACTACTACACGATTCTCATATGAATTGGGGGAATGTGTATATATATATATATGTGTGTGTGTGTGTGTGTGTGTATGTATGTATGTAGTGTGTGTGTATGTATGCAGTGTGTGTGTGTGTGTGTATATGAATTTCATCATATGTCGTAATACCATCAGATAAATTAGATTTGATGATTACTACGCGATTCTCATATAAAGTATATAAGAAGAAGAAATAATGTAGATTGTCATCAGTCTGCTCTGATATCTCAACAAGTGGCAATCTATTTTCCCAACCAAAATTTCTAAGGTGTTTTAAATCCAAAAACTATAAAAGTGCTATAACTAATTATTGTTTACTAAACAAGTTTATAGTGCATAAAAAATAATTAAATAAATTGTTTATAACTAAAATAAATTGTTTATAAAGAAAATAATTAAATTAATTAATAAACAAATAAATAACTAAACAAAATGAATACAACAAGTTGTACCATCTGCAATAAAGTCTTTATGACGCAAACAAAACTAAATCAGCATATTGGAACGCACTCATATGCTAGCCAATCGAAGGCTGCCCTTGGAACTAGTAAGCTAAATCTTCAAAACAAATATTGTGAGGATTGTGACGAGATGATCCCATCAAATGGTTACATGGCTCATGTCAGAACCACAAAACACAAAAACAGTTGTCAGCAAGAACGGATTGGAGATTTTTTCACTAAGAGAGCAAGCAACTTCAATGGAAGGATCGAGACATATATCCTCCTCAACAAAAATGTGACTGTCTTGCTTCCGGAGGAGTTTTTGAAATCTGGCAAGAGCTCCATAGTACAACAACTCTATGAACGTAGTAGGGTACATACTACATTTAAATTTAATATGGAGCTCACGTGTGATTATATGAAGATGGTGAATGATGAGATGAATGTTTCCCAACTTGTTCATATTTCGAAAATGGTGTTGGTGACTTTGTCTGATGACATAGATGATATGTACAAGAAACAAGCCGAGGAGCTGAAAGCCAAAATGGAAGAATTTCAAGAGAGGGATAGCGGATGGACCTTGATTTCAATAAATTCTCTTGAAGTTAATATAAACAAGGCGTCCATAATAAGAGGGTCGAGCTTTATCCCTCTCCCAAAAATTATTGCAATGAAACGTGCATGCATAAATGTCGAGAACTGTGATGTTTATTATTGAATGTAAACAGTGGTCTGAGTCCTAAACAACGGAAAAACTGTAGAAATTTCAATATTGCAAACGTTTCTGATGAGAATATTAATATAGGGCAAGTTGTATTAAATTTTAAAGACCTAGAGTTTCCACTCCCATTGAAGCAGATACAAAAATTTGAAAGTCAAAATTATGTGAGCATCAATGTATTTGGTCACAATGGAACATCGCTTATAGGACCATACTACATAACAAAAGGAGAAAAACATCTTCATATTAATCTCTTATTGCTCCAGTCTAATGAAAACTTCCACTATGTACTCATCAAGGATATATCAAAGTAAGTTTCATTTGTGCATTTATGCAAAATTTGTTTTCATCTCTATTTAAACAGTTACTTCTTATTGTTATATTTACTCATATCGTATTGGTATTTTTTATATTTTCTTCAGACTCCTTCGTTCCAGCATAACTTCGCATGATCATAAGATCCTAATATGCAACACCTGCCTATATCATACACATGATGATTATATGTATAATCATCATAAAAACGTTTGCGGGCAAAAAATCATCAGAATGCCAGAAGATGGATCTATTATCAAGTTTACGAAGCACTACAAACAGTTACATGTACCATTTGTAATCTACGCAGACTTTGAGTCCATTTTAGAAAAAGTCAATGATCCTGTAAGTAAAAGCACTACAAATGTACAGAAACATCATGCGTGTGCATTCGGGTATTTTATTAATTGTAGTTTTAAGAGAGAAAATAATTTATAAAGGAATTATTTTGGTGAAGATTCGGCAAATGTATTTATTAAAAAAATAGTTGAAGATTGTACAGATATTTATCTAAATTATTTACTTAAAGTTAAGAAAATGTTCATAGCCACAATAGAAATAGCTCAATATAATAATGCAAAAAATTGTTATATATGTAAGAAAATATTAAATAACGATAAAGTTAGAGATCATTGTCATCTTACGGGCAATTATCGTGGGGCAGCTCATAGCGAATGTAATTTGAATTATAAAACACCTCAGTTTATACCGGTTATTCTGCATAATCTTTCTGCATATGATTTACACCTATTTTTCAAAGAACTTTCTACTATAAAATACTCCACAATAAAAGTGATTCCCCAGAACACTGAGCGTTATATTTCTCTTTCAATTTTCATCAGATTAGATGAAAAATATGGATTCGAAATAAGATTTATAGACTCGTTTAGATTTATGGCTTCGAGCTTAGATACGTTAGCGAAAAATCTTGATAGCAATGATTTCAATACTATTCGATCATGTTTCGTTGATGAAGCTCAGTTCAACCTCATTAGAAGAAAGGGTGTATTTCCGTACTCTTACATGGATTCCATGACTAAGTTTAAGGAAACTAAGCTCCCTAGTAGAAACGAATTCTTCAATATTCTAACGAATGAAGAATATGATGTATTCGAATATGAACATGCTCAAAAAATATGGAGGGTGTTTAACTGTAAAACCCTCCTTGACTATACTGAGCTCTACTTAAAGACAGATGTTCTACTTCTAGCCGATGTGTTTGAAAATTTTAGGAAAATTTGTAGAGATATATACGATTTGGACCCCTGCCACTATTATACAGCACCAGGCTTATCCTGGGATGCAATGTTGAAAACCACAGAAGTTTCATTGGAACAGTTCACTGATTCCGAAATGTATACGTTTATGCAAAACGGAATTAGAGGTGGACTAGTTCAATGCTCGCAAAGATATTCGAAAGCGAATAACAAATATTTGGAAGATTTTGATCCATCAAAGCCATCAGAATTTCTTGTATATTTAGACGCTAACAATTTGTATGGTTGGGCGATGTCGGAATATCTTCCTTGCGGTGAATTTGAGTGGGTATGTGATACTGATTTTGATGTTAAAAAAATTTCTGATACTGCAGAGTATGGGTACATTTTGGAAGTGGATATAGATTATCCGGATTCAGTGCATGATCTTCATAATGATTTGCCACTCTGTCCCCAAAATAAGACCGTGGGGGGATCCAAAATCAAAAAATTAGTTGCAGACTTACACTCAAAAACAAATTACACCATACACTATAGAGTTTTAAAACAAGCCATTTCAAATGGCCTCATTTTAAAACAAATCCATAGAATACTCAGATTTAAGCAATCCCCTTGGCTTAAAAAATATATTGACTTAAACACATTTCATAGGACAAATGCTAAAAATAATTTTGAAAAAGATTTCTTCAAATTGAAATGAAATTGTGAAATTTGGGTAATTAAAATTTGAAAATTTTAAAATTCTTGAAATTTGATACCTACGAGGGTAGTTCAATAAGTCCTTTAAATATTTTTCGAGGGTGGTTCAATAAGTCACTCTTATTTTTGTAACATAAGAAGTTTTTGTTTACATTAAGTCTATGTCTGTCTGTCTGCCTGACCGTGGAAATTTGAGTCTGTCAGTGATTTGGGTTGTGTAATAATTTCTGGGTGTCCTTTGTCGGAGTTATGGGTAATGAAACTTTAAAATTTTAATCTACACCGAAATGTCCAGTTCCCTACTACTATCTGAGGTTTAAAAACATATATTTATACTAAAATTAACTATATATTACTACAAATATGAATAGTTAAAGAAATTACATAATTTCATAATTAAAAGAATGGGTTATTATACATTTATTTTTTTCTGGTAATGAAGCTTAATACATTTCAATTATGATATTTGCTGATGTTGCATGTGGAAAGCAGAATAATATACATACATATGTACGTGTACGTGTATATTTTTGTATGGGGCGACAGAAGAATGATGACTCATTCTACTTGTGCCAAACATAAGCATAATTCTTAATACATGCATACATACATACATACAGACAAAGTTAAAAATATAAATAAACAAGAAGCAAAACTAGAACGACGTCAGCTCGAAATTATTTTAAGTATGGGTGCATTTAATTTATAAGATTTGTTGATTTACGCAAGCTAAAAAACGTTTTTAAGCTAATATTCTATTATGAATACAATTTTAGCGAATTTTGCTCAAACAACATTTGAAATGCTGTTTAAAATTTTTATGAATATGGCTATAAGCATTTAATAAGAGACAATGCAAATGTAATTATAATGTTTAAGTAAGATGAGAAAAATATGAAGCATGTTTACAAGGTTCATGTTGGCAGTAATATGAATTTTGACAAGTTTTAAAAAATTTGTAGAGTGTTGGAAGGATAAATATGGATTTTTGATTATAAGCAAATATATTGAATTAAACGATTTTCGTTATAGAAAAAAAAAAATACTGCTAATAAAAGATAGACTTTAGTTATGTCATCTGACCTGAAAACCAGACCAGCTCCTAATAAGCTGACCTAAAAATCAGACCAGCTCCTGATAAGCTGATCTGAAAACCAGACCAGGTCCTGATAGCCTGATCTGAAAACCAGACCAGGTCCTGATAAGCTGATCTGAAAACCAGACCAGGTCCTGAAAAGCTGACCTGCAAACCAGACCAGGTCCTGAAAAGCTGATCTGAAAACCAGACCAGGTCCTGATAAGCTGATCTGAAAACCAGACCAGGTCCTGAAAAGCTGATCTGAAAACCAGACCAGGTCCTGAAAAGCTGATCTGAAAACCAGACCAGGTCCTGAAAAGCTGATCTGAAAACCAGACCAGGTCCTGATAAGCTGATCTGAAAACCAGACCAGGTCCTGAAAAGCTGATCTGAAAACCAGACCAGGTCCTGAAAAGCTGATCTGAAAACCAAACCAGGTCCTGATAAGCTGATCTGAAAACCAGACCAGGTCCTGATAAGCTGATCTGAAAACCAGACCAGGTCCTGATAAGCTGATCTGAAAACCAGACCTGCTCCTGAAAAGCTGATCTGAAAATAAGACCAGTTCCTGATAAGCTGATCTAATAGCTGATACCTATTGTACTATTTGCTGTTATCAAACGTAGATGAGATGGTGTTAAAGCAGTTGGTGTCGATAAGAAAATATCTAATGAAGTATTATGGAATTTCATAATATTGTGAAATTCGATTTGTTTTGTGCGGAACTTTTCAAAGACAACAAGACTGTGCATGTTTAAGCGAAATGAAAAGAAAAAAAAAAACAATAATTTGCAAATAAGCAAAAAGAAAAATTTTTTGATCTAGCGAAGTAAAGCCAATAAAGAGACAAAATATAAAAATGTAGACATTTGTAGTTAAAATTTCTATTCAGTAAATTTAAGTCGAAATAAAAACCATTTACATATATATATATATTATTATTTTTTCAATATTTTATTTAACATTTTTTCTTAAAAATCTTAGTACCAATACAAACTTAACTCTATGTATAAATAAAAATAGATATAAAAAAAAAACATTAATCTAATATTTGATTTTTATTTACAGATAATTTAGGTATAGGTAAAAAGAACAAAGCTTTAAAGCATTAAATTTTTATATACTTTTGTGTGAATAAAATACTAAAATTAATAGATAAATTCATAAACAAATATATAAGCAATAAATAAATAAGGAAATAAACTAATAAATAAATAAAGGAATAAATTAATTAATAAATTAATAAACAAATAAATAATAAATACATAAATTAATTAATACATAAATAAGTAAATAATAAATAAATTAATAAATAATTAAAGAAATATATTAATAAATAAATACAATTAGTACAAATTTAAATTTTCGTTGACATCTTACATGCAATTTAGTAGGAATCATTCTATTCTACATCCATTGTTTCATTATTTCGGTCTATGTAATGTCCCCAAGCGCGCGTTTTTATATTATCTTTCATTATATTTCTTTTATCATCAAAAAAGCTAAGTGCTATTTTATGTAGTTTTTGGGTATATAGTTGATGTGTTTTAGATCTAAACAAAAACACATCATCCGAGATAATTTTGGATTCGAATAAGCAACTTTTGTAATCATTAATGGACAACTTTTTAATTATAGACTTTTTGACCCCTTTTGATTTTTTAACAGCTTCCGAGCGAAGAGTCGACAAAGAATACATTTTTGCTCTTAAGCCAACAAACTCTGTCATTATATCCCCATTGTTTTCATCTTTCATCATTCCCAAAACCTTCTTATTGAGTAGCGGCAAACGAAATTGATTATCTATAGGATATTCCGACGTATCAAAGTTCAAACTAATGTCATTACGGATGACATCGCAAAAATCATTAGTTTTAATTGAATAAATAAATGAGTCAGTATCCATATAGTTGAGAGAAATGCTGTCTCCAAATTTAGGCTTCATGAAGCCATAATGGAAGTTCATACATTCTCCACTTGGATAACTCTAGTACTGTGAAACCAACATATATGGGCTTATCATATAGTGGTTCCATTTTTTCTAACTCAACCGCATACATATCATCAGAAAATTTTGTCAACTGCTTAAAATTAGGTTTCGCAATTAATGCTCTGAGTCCTAAATGATTCCTGTTTGTTGTTTCCCAAGATGAAGTAATTCTAATGTCCCTACGTTTTTCAATGTTTTCCATTGTCTTCCCGTAAAAAGCATTGTTTAAAAGTTTGAAGAAATCTTTTTCAAAATTATTTTTAGCATTTGTGCTATGAAATGTGTTTAAGTCAATATATTTTTTAAGCCAAGGGGATTGCTTAAATCTGAGTATTCTATGGATTTGTTTTAAAATGAGGCCATTTGAAATGGCTTGTTTTAAAACTCTATAGTGTATGGTGTAATTTGTTTTTGAGTGTAAGTCTGCAACTAATTTTTTGATTTGGGATCCCCCCACGGTCTTATTTTGGGGACAAAGTGGCAAATCATTATGAAGATCATGCACTGAATCCGGATAATCTATATCCACTTCCAAAATGTACCCATACTCTGCAGTATCAGAAATTTTTTTAATATCAAAATCAGTATCACATACCCACTCAAATTCACCGCAAGGAAGATATTCCGACATCGCCCAACCATACAAATTGTTAGCGTCTAAATATACAAGAAATTCTAATGGCTTTGATGGATCAAAATCTTCCAAATATTTTTTATTCGCTTTCGAATATCTTTGCGAGCATTGAACTAGTCCACCTCTAATTCCGTTTTGCATAAACATATACATTTCGGAATCAGTGAACTGTTCCAGAGAAACTTCTGTGGTTTTCAACATTGCATCCCAGGATAAGCCTGGTGCTGTATAATAGTGGCAGGGGTCCAAATCGTATATATCTCTACAAATTTTCCTAAAATTTTCAAACACATCGGCTAGAAGTAGAACATCTGTCTTTAAGTAGAGCTCAGTATAGTCAAGGAGGGTTTTACAGTTAAACACCCTCCATATTTTTTGAGCATGTTCATATTCGAATACATCACATTCTTCATTCGTTAGAATATTGAAGAATTCGTTTCTACTAGGGAGCTTAGTTTCCTTAAACTTAGTCATGGAATCCATGTAAGAGTACGGAAATACACCCTTTCTTCTAATGAGGTTGAACTGAGCTTCATCAACGAAACATGATCGAATAGTACTGAAATCATTGCTATCAAGATTTTTCGCTAACGTATCTAAGCTCGAAGCCATAAATCTAAACGAGTCTATAAATCTTATTTCGAATCCATATTTTTCATCTAATCTGATGAAAATTGAAAGAGAAATATAACGCTCAGTGTTCTGGGGAATCACTTTTATTGTGGAGTATTTTATAGTAGAAAGTTCTTTGAAAAATAGGTGTAAATCATATGCAGAAAGATTATGCAGAATAACCGGTATAAACTGAGGTGTTTTATAATTCAAATTACATTCGCTATGAGCTGCCCCACGATAATTGCCCGTAAGATGACAATGATCTCTAACTTTATCGTTATTTAATATTTTCTTACATATATAACAATTTTTTGCATTATTATATTGAGCTATTTCTATTGGGGTTATGAACATTTTCTTAACTTTAAGTAAATAATTTAGATAAATATCTGTACAATCTTCAACTATTTTTTTGATAAATACATTTGCCGAATCTTCACCAAAATAATTCCTATATAAATTATTTTCTCTCTTAAAACTACAATTAATAAAATACCCGAATGCACACGCATGATGTTTCTGTACATTTGTAGTGCTTTTACTTACAGGATCATTGACTTTTTCTAAAATGGACTCAAAGTCTGCGTAGATTACAAATGGTACATCTAACTGTTTGTAGTGCTTCGTAAACTTGATAATAGATCCATCTTCTGGCATTCTGATGATTTTTTGCCCGCAAACGTTTTTATGATGATTATACATATAATCATCATGTGTATGATATAGGCAGGTGTTGCATATTAGGATCTTATGATCATGCGAAGTTATGCTGGAACGAAGGAGTCTGAAGAAAATATAAAAAATACCAATACGATATGAGTAAATATAACAATAAGAAGTAACTGTTTAAATAGAGATGAAAACAAATTTTGCATAAATGCACAAATGAAACTTACTTTGATATATCCTTGATGAGTACATAGTGGAAGTTTTCATTAGACTGGAGCAATAAGAGATTAATATGAAGATGTTTTTCTCCTTTTGTTATGTAGTATGGTCCTATAAGCGATGTTCCATTGTGACCAAATACATTGATGCTCACATAATTTTGACTTTCAAATTTTTGTATCTGCTTCAATGGGAGTGGAAACTCTAGGTCTTTAAAATTTAATACAACTTGCCCTATATTAATATTCTCATCAGAAACGTTTGCAATATTGAAATTTCTACAGTTTTTCCGTTGTTTAGGACTCAGACCACTGTTTACATTCAATAATAAACATCACAGTTCTCGACATTTATGCATGCACGTTTCATTGCAATAATTTTTGGGAGAGGGATAAAGCTCGACCCTCTTATTATGGACGCCTTGTTTATATTAACTTCAAGAGAATTTATTGAAATCAAGGTCCATCCGCTATCCCTCTCTTGAAATTCTTCCATTTTGGCTTTCAGCTCCTCGGCTTGTTTCTTGTACATATCATCTATGTCATCAGACAAAGTCACCAACACCATTTTCGAAATATGAACAAGTTGGGAAACATTCATCTCATCATTCACCATCTTCATATAATCACACGTGAGCTCCATATTAAATTTAAATGTAGTATGTACCCTACTACGTTCATAGAGTTGTTGTACTATGGAGCTCTTGCCAGATTTCAAAAACTCCTCCGGAAGCAAGACAGTCACATTTTTGTTGAGGAGGATATATGTCTCGATCCTTCCATTGAAGTTGCTTGCTCTCTTAGTGAAAAAATCTCCAATCCGTTCTTGCTGACAACTGTTTTTGTGTTTTGTGGTTCTGACATGAGCCATGTAACCATTTGATGGGATCATCTCGTCACAATCCTCACAATATTTGTTTTGAAGATTTAGCTTACTAGTTCCAAGGGCAGCCTTCGATTGGCTAGCATATGAGTGCGTTCCAATATGCTGATTTAGTTTTGTTTGCGTCATAAAGACTTTATTGCAGATGGTACAACTTGTTGTATTCATTTTGTTTAGTTATTTATTTGTTTATTAATTAATTTAATTATTTTATTTATAAACAATTTATTTTAGTTATAAACAATTTATTTAATTATTTTTTATGCACTATAAACTTGTTTAGTAAACAATAATTAGTTATAGCACTTTTATAGTTTTTGGATTTCAAACACCTTAGAAATTTTGGTTGGGAAAATAGATTGCCACTTGTTGAGATATCAGAGCAGACTGATGACAATCTACATTATTTCTTCTTCTTATATACTTTATATGAGAATCGCGTAGTAGTCATCAAATCTAATTTATCTGATGGTATTACGACATATGATGAAATTCATATATACACACACACACACACACTGCATACATACACACACACTACATACATACATACACACACACACACACACACACACATATATATATATATATATATATATATATATATACATTCCCCCAATTCATATGAGAATCGTGTAGTAGTCGTCAAATCTAATTTCTCTGTTGGTATTACGAGATATGATGAAATTCCCACAGTCTAGCAACACCCATACCAAAAGCGCTAGCATCAGTTTGCAATATAAAGGTACGAGAAAAATCGGAACACGTAAAAGTAGGCGCTTCTATAAGTTTTTGCTGTATTTCTCCGAAAGCTATTTCCTATAATTGTTACATTAAAGTAAAATATATTGAAATAAAAATATCGCTACCCCTATCAAAAACTCTACTTATCAACCTGATTGGATTCAAAACATTTAATATCTGGACTGCACTTGTACACATAAAACCTATGCCAACACAATATTTTCTATCCATAAGAATATCAACGTCAATAGCCTAGAAAACCTATACACATTCATTTGTAAATATGTATGAAAAAGTGTTGATGTAACTCACACAAGCAATGACATTCTTCAAAGCAAAAATAGATAAGATCACATACATTAATACAACAACATATACATACATTACCATAAATATATTCGGCATTCACTTCCCTTCACAATAGGGTTGCCAATCTCTGCAGCTATTAGATTATTTCCCCACAGATCGCAAACATAAATGCATACATATATACACAATAACTCTACATAAGCATACCAAGGACAACTCAAAACAGCAGCCCAAAGTCTATCAAATAACAATCACTATATGCACACAAATACACAGATCCCTTGTAACTACCCTGCAGTCAGACTGGGAGCAAGTGTCTTTGTGTCAACACTAAAATTCTAGTAACAATTTTGTTATAATAAGTTTTCTTATATCCATAAGTATAAAGGAAGTAAAGAAAACAGATATGGTGTATTTGTGGTGGACTTGTCAATAACTTGTCAATATACATACATTTGTATGTACGTCGCACAAGCGACAAGTCAAAAGCGACTCAGTACATTTTCACCATCGCCATTTCCTACTGGGTATAATGATTGTCTGCCACTACAACAAAAGTATCGGACACCGTCAAACATACAAGTAAATACAAAAACACATACACAAACACACACACACACACACTCCCATACACACATACAAACACCCACATACACATGCATAGACATAACCAAAGAATCAGACTCACACACACACACACACACGCGCACACACACACACACACGCGCGCACACACACACACACACGCACACACACACACAATATCAGCATGAAAATCCCCAAAATCCCCCGATTTGTAACAGGGTTGCCATCATTTTTATTTTTCCCCGGTTTTTAATTCCCAAAACAGGACTATCTCCGCCCTTACTAATCTACTAATGCTAAATCTTATTGAACCTACTGTTTGATATACTCGTAAAATGTTATGTTTTTGCAAAAGGCAAATGATGCCCATCGTGACATCGTGGACGTTATTACTTCCTTTCTTAAATGTTACCGCGCACATCTTAAACCACCGCAATTAATTTTCCACATTCTATCATCTTAAATTTTAGCATGACCCAAAGGCATGACCTACATGTACGTCTCTGCACTTTTCTTCTCCGAACTTGGCAGTCACTGTCTGCAGACGCATCTGTTACTGTATTCTTTTTTTTTATTAACTGAATTTCGGAATTTTCGCTTGCAGTTTCGACATCCAGCCTTAAATAATTCATAAGGTATTATTTTTAATTATGTACTTAAATTTCGGACTTGTTGTTAATAATTCCGACATCCTCTAATAATTTAAAATCAAAAAATATTGATTTTCGCTGTTGCGCTAGTTTTTTCTAGCTTCTTTACTGTTTTTCACGAAAATATTTTTTTGTAAAATAATTTATCATATGAAATCGTGAAAAAACTTTTCATTTCATAGTTTCACAGATCGAGAATCGACACCCTGGACTGCTGGATCAGTTTCATTTAAAAATGTTTATAAACTTTTAAAACGTAATGCAAGATGTTCCAAAATAAATTTAAAATGTGAAGAAAAAAAACGATGGTTAGAAAAAATTTTATACCCCAAAAATTTCTAACGTTGACTATATAGGCTGCATCACCTTTAAACAAATGTAACCATATTAAATATAGGAAATATTTCTATTACTATAGAGCAGCTACGTCCAAGCCATATGCTCAATGCGCAGACTTTTATAAAGAGATTTTTGTGCTTTCACACCGACGAGAGTACAACATCCACAACAACACAACTAGTGTTTTGGAAACGGGAATTCCTGGGCGGGAAATGTATACCTGATGCTCCCGGGAAATTTTTTAGATTTTCCCGGGAAAACGGGAAATTAAAAGTACATGTTTAAGTTGATTTCCTTTTAAGCTATTTGGTCCTAATATTTCAATGCAAATAAAAAGCCATTTATTTACAGTTTTCCCGACGTTTCGTAGATTTTTTGTCTGCATTTTCAAGGGATCGTCTATTTAAATAATAAATACATACAATGAGTTATAAAAGTTCATGTTATTTAGTGTTTGGGAAACAGGAATTCCCGGGCGGGAAATGTCTACCTGATGTTCCTGGGAAATTTTTTATATTTTCCCGGGAAAACTTGAAATTAAAAGTACATGTTTAAGTTGATTTCCTTTTAAGCTAATTGGGCTTAATATTTTAATGCAAATAAAAAGGACATGTTATTTCATAAATATATAGACTTTTGTAAAAAACACATATTTATAAAATAGCCTAAGTGACAGTCAAATTTATTTTCACTAATATAAAAATTTGTTTAACATTTCTTTTATCTTTTCTATGTAAATCCTATGAAATTCTATATCAGTAATCCTCAGAACTCTTGAACTAGATTCTTTGCTGTTTAGAGTAATAATTGATAATCCTCCCAGATGAAGTAGGTTTCTGATACCAGTCTGTACATAATCGATTTCCCTTTCTCATTACTAGGTTGTCTAATAGGCTTTAGCATAAGTACGTATTACAAATACTACAAGACACTCTCTTTTTTTTCGTCGATTTGCTTTATGCTACCATCACTTAATAAATACAAAGGAATGTTCTCTTATAAAAAAGAAGTATAATAAGACTTGTGTTTGTACCAAATAAGAAAAGCAAATTTGAGTGGCTAGGTATGTCAACAAAGCAAATAAAGAATATTTTAATGATTTAGTATAATACTCGAGTATTTTGTATTTTATTTATTTTATTTGTACGTTTATTAAAGTTATTGTTTTTGCCCTCTAACTTATTTTTTACTTTATATTATTAACATATTGGTAGAGGTTAAACATAAAAATAAAAGTCAAGAAAATTTCTGCAGAAAATAATCAAAAAGACTTATAAATATTATTTAAAAGTAAATAAAAAAGTTGTAATTAAAATGTAATATAATGAAAAAATAAAATAATTAAAAATTTAAGGGTTAAATAAAATAACAATACATACATATATACATATGTACATAGTTGAGAAGTGGAGTGAGTGTTGGAGTGTACCAGCAAAATTTTGTTTTGCCTTACTTTACTTATGTTTTACAAGTGTGAGTAATATGTATAAATTCTTGGGACGTATAAAGAGAGTAAAATTTTGTATTTGTGTTTTTTTCTTTGCATTAGCTTGCTTTGTCCATCATTTGCATTTGAGTTATGCTGAGAATGTTTAAAAAAGCAAATGTACTTATAAAATAAATATTATGAAAATCGGGTAAAAATTTTATACTTTAATAGTAATTTAGTAAAACAAACTAATTAAAGCTAAGTTCCCACTATCGGCACAATGTACCGATATTCGTCGCGTTTCATGTGCCGATTATGTGAACGCTCAAAATTTCTTTAAAATGCGACAACTTGAACCGAAATTGTGCTAACTGTTGACAATCAAAATAAACCATGTTGCGCCGATAATGTGAACACTCTTTAGCCCAATGATGAGAAATCAAATTATAAATATGGTCCAATTTTTATCGGCCACTTGTGCGCCGATCACAGTCGATAATCAAGGCTGATACTTGGGATTGTAGAACGAATTTTAAAATTGTACAAACTGGCTCTTAAAATTTTACTTTTATGAGCTTAATTGTAGCAAAAATAAATTGTTTAATATATTATTCATATACAGTAATGTACAAAATAAAAGCAACAAAAATAGTGTTTCAAAAGTTATCTAAAATAGTCCAGGGGGTCAATTCTGGTTCTGTGATAATGTGAAATGAAAACGTTTTTTCATCTTTTCATAGTGTTTCTGATTCTAGTTCAGTGAAAAAATGAAAACAAAATTGAAATGATTTCATATGAAAAAAAAAACAATTGGAATGAAACCAAACGTTTTCACAGTTACACATCGTTACTGATTCTCGTTTTATGAAAAAGTGTAAACAAATGTCAAAACCGTTGCATATGAAAAGTTTTTTTACACAACAATTCATTAGTGAAAAAGCATGGAAACCCATGAAGAACCCATACTAATACTAATATAACACTTTTAAAATATTTAATTCACTTATTCTCATCCCGAATTTCATCTGAAGGGTCCATTAAAACATTTTATCGAGACATTTTCTATTTTTCTTCATGTTCATATTTGCATAATTTGGCAATTGATTAGCAGCCGAGGGAGGCATAAGTTAAGTTATTATCGGCGGCAAAAAAATAATTTAGCGAAGAGTGGAAGTTAACTTGAAATGTTATTTATAATAGTTTTTATTATGAAATTTTTTAGTAATCAAAATGCCATACGACACTAAAATTAATATGTTTTCTTGAACAAAGTTTCAAACTCAATTTGCAAAAAAATATATGTAGCTTTCTAGTATTGAAAAGAGAAATCAATTCAACAATTCCACAGTCTTTAAAAACAATTTTTATTTGTGAAGCACTATGAGGAGTTTTGAAGAACAATATGCCAATTTTTACATGAAAAATATGTGTATTTACATAAATGTGTACATACTCTGCAGCCACACGTTCAATAAATGGTTTTCAGTTTCATTACACATATTGTGTGTCGAAATTGCTTGAAATTGATAGCTGTGACACAAATTGATAATCAATTTCATTTTTTAAATGCCACCGACCAAGAAACAACTCAAATTTGTAGCTTCAATCAATGTGAGCTGTGACCAGCCGTTCAAATTGAAAACTAAATTGTCATTTAAATGGATAGGTGAATTTGCAATCAATCTAGTTTTCAATTTAAAAAGTTTGATTGTGTTAGTGAAAAAAGTGTGAGTGTATTGCAAATTGAATGGAATTGAAAGTCAAAAATTGAACGTGTGGCCCCCAAGATATGTATGTACGTATGCTAGTTTGTATTAAAGGGTTGCATTTGTATACTCGTTTGTATAGCCAAAACAAAGATACCATGGTATGTACCATGATACAATTATACAGGTAACCGCGAAACGCCAGCTGTTTTGCTTGTTTCGTGGTGCCAGCTGCCAAATGATGTTTATGTTTTACAAACACACACATACTATTAAGCAACCACATTGCATATTTTATTAGAAATGAGCAAATTTTACGCTGAGATTTTACGTGTTTTAAATATTTAATCTGTGTTTTAAATTGTTTTGTGAAAAAGTTTAATATTCATAAATTAGTGATATATATATTTGCGAACAAAATTGCTTATTTTATCAAAAAAATAAACTTAAAATGAAAAAGTGTTGTGTCTACCAAAAAAAAAACAAATACCTGGAAATGGAGCCTTTTTTGCTGTGCCAAAAGGTGACCGCAGGACGAAGTGGAGCCAAATATGTGAATTGAACTTTATATTAATATTGGAATGCATGCACAATAATATTTTATTAATTTTCTTCTCAATAGAAAATACAAATGTGCTTTGCTGTTTGTTTATCTTTCATTTCAATTACTTGCTCTATGACAGTTGGCAACATAAACTAGCAACAAAAAGCCCTGTTGTTTTATTTGCTGTAAATTTGTTGTCGATTCGCGGTTACCTGCATAATTGTATCATGGTATGTACCATATAATTGTAGTGTGAGCGACATAGCTAGTATAAGAGTTATTGTGTGTGCGTGCTTTTCCAAATTAAAATACAATTGAAAACAAATAACAATGGCTTACTGTATTGCTGCTGAGCAACTGTTTGATCTGTTTTTGCTCAAAAAATACATATCGTACTACAAATATATGAAAAAACCACTATTGAAACAAATACATGATGTGCAGATGTATGTGCGGACGTTCGTTATGTTATTTTGTGGGGCAGCCAAAGTATAGAGAGAGAAAGAGACAATTTTGCTCTGAGAGTAATTACAAATGCATGTGTATCATGTACATGTATCATTTACTTACATATGTATGTGCAATTTTGCTTTCATTCATTCATGATACAATAATACAGGTAGCCGCGAATCTACAACAAATGTACAACAAATAAAACAACAGTGATTTTTATTGCTGTTTTGTGATTGACAAGAGAGGAAAACAATATAATGGGTGTTTTTTATTGAGGTATAGAACTTTAAGTTGGCATCACTTTTTTAACTGGCGGCCATTTTGTCAGCTGTCAAGTGATTAATATTTAGTTTGGTTTGCCATTTCATCATGAACAGGTTGACAAAAGAACAACGCTTGCAAATCGTGCAAATTTATTTCGAAAATAATGGTTCAGTTCGCGAAGTTTACCGCAAGCTCCGTCCATTTTATGGTCGACATAATCGTCCATCAGAGCAATTAATTCGGTTAACCATGGATCGTTTTCGCACTACGTTTACTCTATGTGATAATACGCATCCGCAGAGACGTCGAACAGTGCGCACCGAAGAAACAATTGCGGCTGTAGAGCAAAGTGTTGAAGAGGACCCGAATGAATCGATTCGCCACCGTGCACAGCAATTGGAGCTTTGTCCATCAACTTTATGGAAGATTTTGCGCAAAGATCTTGGCTTGCGACCTTACAAGATCCAGCTTGTGCAAGAATTAAAGCCGCGAGACCATGCAATGCGTCGTGATTTTGGTGTATGGGCCGAAAATGAGATTGATCTCGATGCTGATTTTCATCGCAAAATTTTGTTCAGTGATGAGGCTCATTTTTGGTTGAATGGCTACGTCAACAAGCAAAATTGCCGCATTTGGAGTGAAGAGAATCCACATGAGACCCTTGAGACGCCATTACATCCACAAAAACTGACTGTTTGGTGTGCTCTATGGGCTGGTGGAGTCATTGGGCCATACTTCTTCCGAAATAATGCTGGAGAGTCAGATACCGTTAATGGAGACCGGTATAGAGGCATGATAACCGACTATTTTGTTCCCGAATTGGATGGCATGAATGTGGATGAGTTGTGGTTCCAACAAGACGGCGCTACATGCTACACAGCGCACGTCACAATCAATTTATTGAAGGAAACTTTCGATGAGCGCATAATTTCGCGGAATGGACCTGTCAATTGGCCACCAAGATCGTGTGATTTGACACCATTGGATTATTTTCTTTGGGGATATGTGAAGTCGCTCGTCTACGCCAACAAACCAGAAACGTTAGGGGACTTGGAAGCCAACATTCGTGGCGTTATTGCCAACATACGGCCCCATATGCTCGAAAAAGTGGTTGAAAATTGGACCTGTAGAATTGGCTTTATTCGAGCCAGCCGCGGCGGCCACATGCCCGAAATCATATTTAAACATAAATGGCATAAAATTATCCTTCCAATAAAGCCAAATTGATGGACATTAAAACGATTTTCTTGTGTTTTATTTCAATTCGAAGTTCTATACCTCTAAAAAAAAACACCCGTTACATGTACTTGCGTTTTCTCTTGGCTCTGCAAAGCATGTTTGTATTAGTACAGTTTTAATAGACACTGTGCGCGTGTGTTGGTAAGACATAAGCACAATTTGACAGATCAAATCACAAAACAAGCAAAACAGCTGGCTCTTCGTGGTTACCTGTATAATTGTATCATGCATTCATTCATTCATCAGCCAATTACATTTTTTCTCAACACATCATAAGGCACTTATGGTAAAAGCAGTTTTATGTATCTTATTTGCCTTAGAAAAACAAAAAAAAATAAATGTGTTGTTTTCATTTGCTCATTGTCCAACCATACAATAATTGCTTAAAAAATCAACATTTACAACTGGTAACAGAAAACGATAAATAACATATTTGTTCATACCAGAACCAAAAAACACGCAAAACTAGTGCAAACAGATGTATCTGTGCAATGCTATAGTTTGTATGTATGAATGTTCCTATGCAAATTATTAAAAAAATAGGTAAAAAAACACATGTTGGTTAACTTGTTTATCATTTCTTTGGATTACTCCAAGGCGAATTCACATAAGGTGATCTTAATTCGCCAGCTGACATAAATTTCCTGCTGTCAAATGAACCAAAACGTTAAGAAATATTTTGACAGCAGGAAATTTTACACTAACAAATATACAAGGCGAATTGATATAAGGTGGTCTTGATTTGCAACTCTGCGTATTCGCCTTGTATATTTGTTAGTGTAAGATTTCCTGCTGTCAAAATATTTCTTAACGTTTTGGTTCATTTGACAGCAGGAAATTTATGTCAGCTGGCGAATTAAGATCACCTTATGTGAATTCGCCTTGCAAATATACAAGGCGAATACGCAGAGTTGCAAATCAAGACCACCTTATATCAATTCGCCTTGGATTCCTCGTTTATGCTGGTGTTTTACTCTTTTCTCTACCTGACAGAAACATGCACACTAGGATAGTAAATGGAACCACTTCATTGGACAAACATATTTTAAATTGTATTTCTCGTAAAATATTTTATTGTAATGTGAAATATTTTCTTTATTAGCTTTTAAAAATGTACTTTTTCTAACCCAATAGTACTAAAATCGGTATTTTTTGTATTTTTAACTTTTTTTTATTATATTTTTGGAACATGTCGCTCATTTACTCAAATAACGTCATAACTCATAACACAAATTTCAAGTTTTCAATTTACACACGTCTTAATTAAAAATGAAAATTTTGTGTTTGTTTCAAAAAAGAACTACATATATGAGGATTAATCTGCATCATTAACTGAAATTTTATTAAAATCAACGAATGAAACAGGAAGTGAATACGTATCGTTGATCTCAAGTAAAAAGGCCCTAACTCAAATAATTGCTATTTTACAGGAGAAGGTAAAAACACAATAGAAACTGTAATATTCTTTCTGTAATATTTTTGTACAACTGATTGTAAAAGCGTTACTTTTCAAACTATTTTAAATATATTGGAATCACTGAAAAACTGAATTTCGTAAAAAAAATATGAGTTACAGCCTCCCAATAAGTCCTTTGTTTGTATTAAACTTTCAAGTCTTCGTTTTGATTATGAAAATTCTCTTTCCACATTCGCTGATGAGTGAAGAATTGACAATATTCTCCTGATAACTTTTGAAAACTCATTAGCTCATACAAATAATTTTTTAAAGCTCGAAACTCGTTATTTATTTCCATTTTCTTTTAGGAATATTTTTAAATAAGAGAGATACTATACTACTAAAATATTCGGGAGTAATTTTATTTCTAGATATATAAAGTTTTTAATTTATAAGTAAACTTTAATCGTTTACATATGTATGTAGCATACCTAGCTTCATTTAATTTCATCACTTAAACGATTGATATGATAATAATATAGCAAGTTTTTTATTTCTTACAAATTTTATATCAATATAATAGATAAAATAAATGAAGACGGCGCTATCATATTAAAAACGAAACACCGGTGAAGTTAGATGTAGTTCTCTATAATAAACCAATCAAGTGTAATGCACATCTAAAAAGGTATTCGCCCTCAACAACAAAACATATTCGCCACTTTTTTCTCAAATTGATTATACTTTAAATGATCGCGATTAATTATTTTTGTGAAAATAAAACAAGGGATAGTCTCTCGCAAATTTTTCAAATAGTACCAAATGAGTCACGCGGGTACCAACGTACTTTTAGGGTTTGAATAGTACCAAAAAAAGTACAATTGTACCAACTTTATCATCCCTGACCACAAATGCAATAAACAAGCAAACACTTATACTAACTTATTCACAAAAATATTTTGGATTTATGATTTATAAACCCTTTATAAAGCAAATTTATTTATTAATTAATTAATTAATTTTAGCTTTTGTGAAGATTTTTAATCACAGATCTGTGTTTTTAATACTGTCAAAAACCACAACATATCTACATACATACATATGCGTGCAGATGTAAAATAATTGAACTAAAAAAAGACCTAACTAGTTCATTGAACTAAAAATAATTAACTAAAATCACAGAATCACCCCAATTGAAGTAATAAAATCTTCAAAAATAAGCAATTGTTTCGAATTTTTGTTTTTCATTTTTTTAATAACTAAATGCATATATAATTTTTTATTATCTTAATGTTTACAAAAATAACTCAGCACTATATATGTACATGTGTAAACAAAAACAAAATTAGATTACATACTGATTTAATTAATCAATTTGTTTAATAATTTGAAATAAAAATACATTTACTTATGCGACCAAAGTCTAAAGTTGTTTTCCTTCATCCTTCTTAAACGGATTTCTTTTGGGAGCTGTACTATTTTCTCCAGTTTAGTTTTTAGGAGTAGAATAGTAGCTGCTACATTTTATTTAGTTTCTTCCAGGTTTCCTTGTTGACGTTCACATATGAAAATAAAATTTAAATTTAAAAATAGCATTATTAAAATTGTATTTTTAGATAAAAAAATTAACTTTTTTGGAATACATGCAGTAAAATGGCTTTTTAATTATAGAACTACGGTTTTATATCTATAAAATAAAAGTTGAATATTTTATAAACTGTTTTGGAGCGCGTAAAACTGCTTATTTAATGAAAAGTGCTTTTTTTTGTCTTAAGTTAAAGTAAAACACAAAATGAACACATTTGCGTCTGATTCGAAAACTTCTTTTTCTCGCGACTTACACACTTGTGTTATAGTACATTGGACAATACCATCATCGTCCTTTCCAATGTACATGATTCCACATTGTCAATTCACTTTATCGGTACACATTAGTCTTATTTCTGCCAAGTACTAGTAAAAAAGAACACAATTCGAACACATTTGGATTCCAATTGATCCAACCACTTCACTTTTTTGCGGTTTGTTACTCAGTGTCATTGGACAAGATTATGATTGTCCTTTCCAATATACATGATTGCACAGAAACACTTCATTTATAGGAACACATTAGTCACAAAAACTAGTTATATGTGTCAAGCACTTGCAAAAAACACAAAGCGAACAAATTTGAAATCCAATTGTTCCAAGCACTTAATTTCACCGCGACATGTTAACCAAAGAATGTGAACATTCCACACTTTCAATTCACTTTACATGTACACATTACTCGTGCAGTTTACATTACTTTGCTCCTTCTAAAAATAACAAAAAGCGAGCGTATTTTGGATCTTATTGATCGGAAAACATCTTTTCTGCACTAAATGTTAACCGAGCACTTGCACATTGGATAAAAACATATTTGTCCCTTCCAATGTACAAAATTCCAACCACAATTCCCTGAAAAAATTCACTTTGCACAGAAGTTTTCACTAAATTACTTAATTAGTTGGCTCCGTCGGGAACAACTCCACATTCTATCCTGCAGGACAACTAATAGTACATCTGTGCCTCCTGGAAAATAAGAATAAATTATTAAAATTGATTAAAAATAACTCAAATAAAAAATAAATATATACTTACATTTTCACTTTTGCTGTGTCATGCTCCTTGTAATCCATGTTTATTTCACCATCAGTTTTGTTTTGTGCACTTTTCTCACTGTTGGTAATATGTGGACAAAATAATCTACCAAATTTTGTCCACAAATTACCAACATTGGCAAGGATTTTGGCGCAAATTCATGTTTTATCCAATTTGCGCCAATTTCTGCCAAGAAAATTTTCATTTTGTAAATAACTAAATGTCATTTTACTAAGATAATCTGACAGAGAAAGGCATAGAAAATAGTCATATTTGCTATCTCTATCAAATAGTCTTAGTAAAGCGAATTTCTTAAATTCGCCGGTGGGGTGTCTAATTAAGGTCTGTTCCAGATGCATAACAAAACAGTCCGAACTTGTACAAAGTTATCCAAGAGCGTTCCAGATAGCAAATTTCGTGCAGTTTTGAGAGCGAATGAGAGAGTAATTTTTTCCATTTCCTGACAAACTAGTACGAACTTTTTCTTCTGGGTAAGTTCGGACAAGAATTAAATAATCAGCTGTTTTTTGTTTGCATATCGAACTGAAAAACTAACCAGAAAGTTTGCAAATATAGGAAAATAAGTATTTACTTACAAATTTATTAAAAATCAAAATGGAAGGTTTTTTGAACAAAGTTGAAGTTGTAAGTACATTTGTACACATTTCCCTATTTATTTAATATAAAAAATGCTGTTTTTAAATAATTTACTTTTTAGAACTCATTTTCATTTGCTTTTTAAAGCTGTTGCCAATGATGCAAAACTTTTGTTTTTATAATGTTATGCGTTTTAAGCGACTAAAATCACTTAAATTAAATTTAATTTAAAAAGTAAGCAGCACTAGTATTTTAAGATGGGCAATTATGGTTTTTTGCGTTCCAGCAATTTTTTATAACTTTTGCATATTCAGCGAGTAATTTTCTTTTTTACTCTCATTAGTCCGAACTTGTACGAAATCTTGTGGAACACACCTTTAAGTAGTTTATCAAGGCGATTTGATATAAGGTGGTCTTGATTTGCAACTCTGCGTATTCGTCTGGTATATTTGTTAGTGTAAAATTTCCTGCTGTCAAAATATTTCTTAACACTACGCCCACACCAGCAATTTGATGTATCTAAACACAAGCAAAAACGCCGGCAGAATTATGACGTCCGATTGCTTGTGTTCAACAATGTTATTAGAGGTGGTGAACACGTATATTCAAATATATTTCCTTTTTATTCACATTAATACTTAAATTATCAATAATTTTATCCTTTTCTAATTTTAAATTGAACTTTCTTGGTTTTATGTAGTCAAAACTTTTCTTTTCTACTTTTGCCTTGAAAAAAAAATTAATATAATTTGTATTTGACAGCTTGTGTTAAGAGAAAGTTTCTCAGCAATGTATTTTAACATTTGTTGCTGAATATATATTTGAACACATATTCATACGGTCCACACGCTAATATCTTGTGTCGGCAATCGAATTTGACAGTTGCCACGGCAATAATTGCCTAGATTATTGCTCGTGTGGTCGGCATGTAACGTTTTGGTTCATTTGACAGCAGGAAATTTATGTCAGCTGGCGAATTAAGATCACCTTATGTGATTTCGCCTTGTTGTCTATGATATATACATACATAGCAGAGAAACAAGTCGATTCAAAACTAACGGCGGCGGTGGCGCAGTAGTTTTGTGGCCGGCGGCGGCGCGCCGAAAGAATCTTCGGCGGCTCAAATAAGCGTATAAAAATTTAAAGAGAAAATAAAAATTGAAACTGAAAATTGATTTTCAAAATTTTTCTCCGAAATTTGTCTTTCGGGCCAGATAAAATTTCGGCCGGTTTTGAGACGATTCGACCCGATACAATCAACGGCGGCTTGATACACAGAAAAATAACCGACGGCGGCGCGCCGTCGGCTTCGAGCCGGTCGACTTGTTTCTCTGATACATGTACGCATGAAAAAAAGCAACTTTCTGCATATGTATGTTTATATTTATATATACCTATTTGTTTTTTTAATAAATAAATCGGGCTCAAAAAATAAGCCAAATTATATACTTCAATCATAAATATAAGCAGCGGCAGCGGCTCAAGCAATAATAAAAAATTACATTCGGCTTAGCGCGGCATCGTAACTACGAAACTTGTGCCCATTTCTTAACTTAATAATCAAACTGAATTTATTTTTAAGTTGTAATTAAATACGAAATTGTGTTTTTGAGTGCATAATTAAATAATAATTAAAAGCCCAACCTTGTGTAATTAACCCCCAGTTTTTAACTTTAACAGGTACACGTATCAGGCATATTGCTCATCCGCTGATTTTTTTGTTTACAAGTTTATAACGAAGAATTCGTTTGACAATTACTTTTATGGTATAAGGGCTTTATTTATATCAACTTGCATAAACGTGTTCTTTCTTACAAAGATATTTTTTATAATGTCATTTACCGGAAGTGTCTAGGCAAGGTTGCACTCGCTTAAAATATCAAAAACAAGACAGGAGTGCATTACCGGAGTTGCCGTATGTCAGACCACTACAATGGCTTGTTTGATGCATACAAATTTTTGACAATTAATTTGTAAAGCTATGTGATAAGCACAGAGTTGCCACAGAGTTTTACCTAATGCATGTACCTGTAGTAAATGTGCCTTGATGAATAGAAACTTCTCACAGCTACACTGGAATGAAACATTTTTTCATTACTTGAACCAGAATCGCAATCTGTGAAACTGTGAAAAGACGGTATGAAAAGTTGCTATGAAAACGAAAATGAAACATTCTTTTTCACTTCACATTATCACAGAACCAGAATCGACCCCCAGTCTTCTATATGGATTTTGTGCATAACAAAATCAACAAGTGAGTACTTTTTGTATAATATTTAGTTTTTTCACATAAAGTGCACAACTGGGGGCAATTAGTATGTATGTGTGCACAAAGTTTTTTTGTGTCGAAAACACATGACACGTTTTTAAGTATTCTATAAGCGCTCAAACGTTTACATTTACCTTACATCTGCGATTTCTACAGTCGGGTAACGGAGCCTTTACTTTCTAAAGCACCCCATACACTATTCAATTCAATTTTCAATTGAGTCGGTTGTTGTTCAAATCAAAGAGTGTATTGCTTTGTCAATTGATTAGTTGGCAGTTGTTGAGTTGGTGAAGAAAAATCAAAAGATTTTGATTTATCATGTTGACTAGTAAATCGTTCAATTCGATTGTGCTGTGTGTTTTCGAAAAAAATTTTCATCGCCAAAAACAAATTTTTGTCGCCACGTTTGGTGAGATATTGCCATATCTGACAACAGTGCATGCAAAGTAATTATTTTAAATTAATTGCGCTAAAGAAGTAAGGGGCTGTCCATATATTACGTAACGATGTTTTCCCCGATTTTTGACCCCCCCCCAGGAATAACGTAAAAATGGGATAAAAAATAAATTAAACAGTTTAAAGTTTTTATTAAAAAAATTAAATTTAATTCATTGTTTTAAATTCATTTGTTAGAATAGCACAGTGCGTAGACAAAAATTAAATAAGCTTACGTATGAAAGTACTCCATATATTGGCGAAATTTCGAAGCTCACTTTCACGATCAATAAATACTTTTTAGATAGATTTCAGCATTAACTAGGAAGTACTACAATAAGTACCTGCATATAATGATAACTATAAATAAGTTGTTATTTTATTCATTACAAGACAGTCATTATTATACACATAAAATAATTAAATAAATAAGTACCACTCATTACTTTTTAAGCCATTTAAAGAGTACTACCCATTACAAAATCTTCAAATTTTTTTGATGGGATACATACTCACTCGTACATAATATACGTAGGCAACACGTATGATCAATTAAATAAAGAAATGAGAAAAACATACGTAGTTTTGTACAAAATTAGTAATTTTTTCTGTTACATAACATTTTCAAAGACCCTCCCCCACCATAACAAATCGTAACAAAACTCGAGCCCCCCTCCCCCCTAAAGCGTTACGTAATATATTGTCAGCCCCTAATCGGCATATTATTTGAGAGACCTACAAACCAGGGAAGGCATTGAGAATTTTAAAATTGTTCCAACAACTTTAAAAAATTATACTTTTTTGACTTTAATTGTACTTAGATATTTTTTTTAGATCAAATTACATATTTTTATTTGTTTTTATTAAAATAATAATTTACTTTTTTATGGGCAGCAAATCGTTTTCACAAATTTGCTTTCAAGTTACACCTCTTTTAGTTGAAATTTAATATACACAAATAAATAGCATGTGCTCCAGCATCCGATGTTTTTGAAATGGAATAGTTCAAATTTTTTTAATTTTCTTGCTGCGGTTTGCTTTCACAAGACTGTTTTCAAGGAGAAGAATATGAGTTTCATTGTTTAAAAAATGAAAATTGGTCATTGTTGTACTATTGACTTTCTGAGTTTAAAAAGGACCAAAAAAGGTACAATTCTACCAACTTTGCCATCCCTGCCACAAACCTTTTACCCAGTACGTTCGTATCTTAACCCCCAGTTTTTAATTTAAAAATTAAGTACGTAATTAGCTAATTTTTATTTAAAATTAAGTTGTAATTAAATACGCTTTCATTTTTCAGTGGTTATTTAAAGTTCTTTTTAAATTACGTTGAAAGTACGGTAGCACTGCAAAATTTCCTAGTATTATTGACGGCTTTTCAAACAGCAGCTGTTTAACGTAAACAAAAAGGTAGTTAGTTATCAACATGTGGAATATTAAATTGCATAAAAATTCATTTTATAACACCAAAAGAACATCATTATGCCTTTTTATATTACTTTATTCCATGATATGAAACTTTGTACTGTATATGTTATATATTTATGAAATTTTAACGAAATTCTTTTTAATACGACCGCATGACGCTCATGTGTATGTTTTCAGTAAACACACACACGCATAAAAACATATGGTACAATCATAAAACTTAAGTACTGTTTAATTTCGCAAGGTTGACCATTTAATTATTATTTAAATATGCACTCAAAAACACAATTTCGTATTTAATTAGAACTTAAAAATAATTACAGTTTGATTACCAACTGAAAAAATGGGCATAAGTCCTACCTAGGGCTTACACGTGCAAGTACAAGTTCGAAAAACTCAATACACTCAAATTTTTTTACTAACACATCTACACTTTCGGCACTTGCAGTCTACTTCCAACTCAACTGCCAAGGAATTTTACAAGACAGTGACTTTTTCAACTTGTAGCAAGTAAATGGAAAGTTAGCTAACAGTGTTGCCCTATTAATAGTTTAGCACAAATTAACTGGATTTCAGTGTAATGTTATATGAGTTTTTACTCATTTTAAATACATTTAAAAGCTAATTTAATAATTTTTTTCTTAAATATTCATAAATCGAGCAGTTTATTATTTTTTTAGACATAAATAACATTGAAACAATACGAATAAAGTTCAACACTATATGGTTCCCTTAAAATTAAAATTTTTTATGTTATGGACAACTCTGCACTAAAAGGCAAACATGCAAGTTGCAAGACAGTCAGGCATTTGTGCGAAATTTTCGTTGATAATACGTACACAGAGCTTGCATGCATACACTTGCATGTGTAAACGCAGGGTAATGAAAAACTTTTAGATTCAGAGATGTATTTATTAAGTTAAACAGTTTCATACATAACTAATAGACAATTTTATGGAAATTAACATTATTGGAAACAGTTTAAATCAATAAATACATATCTGAATCACAGTTTTTCATTAGAAATTAATGGTTTTTGGGCACATGACACACAAGAAATACCAGATGTTAACTCAGCCTAACTTATATTTAATTCAGTTGTGTCTACCAATTCTTTAAGATGGTTCTTAGAAATGAACTGCAATTATTATTAAGGGGTTTAGACACGGTCAAAATGCTTGCTGAGATTGGTTATAGTATGAGTGAAAATTTGTTAGTATGTGTGACACCAACGATGCTTGATGGAAAATCAAAAATTGTGATTTTTGGCATGCTTGCTGTCAATTGTTATAATAATCCAGTCATTAATTTTATAGAAAATAACAAAATTCTCTAGATAAAAAACAAAGTTCATATTACTGCAAAAAAATTATATTGAAAACTATTGTTAGACGGATTATTTTTGCTTTTATAATTAATGGCATTAGTTTTTAATCTGATCTCTTAAAATAAATTTTATGTACGAATATGATTTTTGTGTTTTTTAAATAATTGATTCACCTTTTGACTTAAAATGAAGAATGAAATGACTTTTAGTTCGTATTTCATTATTTGTCCAAACAAATGTTTCATTAAATAAAACCTCTCTGTTCAAAATTAAAAAAAAGTAATTTTAGTAATTTAAATTATTGCACAGCAGTGAGCTTATATGAATATATACAATCATATATGCCCATATACCCTCATTTTTCGGATCTGAACCATATATGGGATATCATATATGATCCGTAAATATTTTTTTTAGTTGGGTTATTTAAAAAACACAAATTTATTAAAAAACAGTCTACATATTTTTCATTTGACTTTCACGAATATGTTATTTAATTTTTATTGTTAGAATGTGAACTGACTTAAAACAGTGAAAAACAATTTTTTTCTTTTATTTTTTACTATAAATTACAAAAAAAATAAATAAACGAAAAAATCTAAATGGTTTTTTCTCTACCCAGCTAAAAAAATTATAATTATAAGTGTGTGTTAACCCGTCAAGCACGATAAAATTTTCATTATAATTATATGTTCATTGTGAACGGTTGCCCAAAACATCGGAATTAAAAGAAGAAAAACATAAATTTCACTGGCGAAGAAAAAAGAAGAGTTATTTTGCTTTTCTCTTTGTTTTGTTAACAGTGCTGCTATAATTGCTATTGAATTTCATATTTAAAAATGTTTATATATTTTTTTCAACCAAACGAACAGCACAAAATCAAAATAAAAATTAATGCTTGGTGGGTCATCAAGCGCACGTACACGAACTTGACAGCAAGCATTTTGATCGTGTCCAAAGCCCTTTAATAACAAAACTATTGTGAGGATTCGGGCCTGTCCCACGATGTCGACAACGTTTGACTTGTCGCACAGTTACATTTGAAATGAAAAAAATGGTAAAATTGCTTGATCTAGGGTTTACACGTGCAAGTGAAAGTACGAAAAACTCAATACACTCAAACTCTTTTACTAACACAACTACACTTTCGGCACTTTCAGTCTACTTCCAACTCAACTGCCAAGGAATCTTACAAGACAGTGACTTGTTTCACTTGTAGCAAGTAAATGAAAAGTTAGTTAACAGTGTTGCAATATTAATACTTTAGTACAAATTTTCTGGATTTCAGTGTAATGTTATATAGGTTTTTAGCAATTTTAAATGCATTTAAAAGCTAATTAATATTTTTTTTCTTAATTATACATAAATTAAGCAGTTAATGAATTTTTTAGACATATATAACATATAAACAGTTTGAATAAAGTTTAATACTACCTGGTTCCCCTACAGTGAGATTACACGAGACATAAGTTGGAATTTTTTGTGTTGGCAATTGTCTGTTGTTAACACAAAAAATTACTGTGTAAACCGTAAGGGCTCAGTTAGCCGACTGTAATGTAAAGTAACTGCAACAGTAAGAAACAGCTGATCGATTTTGTTATGTGAAAAGTAATGAAAATGGTTATAGAGATGAAATGTAACGTAACCTACTTTTCATATAAAAATATCAATCAGCTGCTTTCTACGTTACAGTTACATTACATTACAGTCGGCTAACTGAGCCTTATATGTTAGTGTTCGAACATATGTTTGGAAACAATTACTCAAACAAAAGTCTGAGCATTTATATTAGGACACAAGCTGTCAAATTTCCTTTTTTCGTAGAAAATAATGGTGGGAAACTAGAAATAATAAGTTTATTACAAAAAAATCAAGCAGAAGCACGAAATGTATGCTCTGTTTCAGAAGTATTAAAAAATCAAAACGTAAAACGTGCACTTTGTGTGCATACGACAACCTAAAGTTTGAGTTTTAACATTATACGTCTAGTTTGAGCACAAACTTTTTTGTGACGTCATTCTGCCGACGTTATTTCTTATATTCAGAAATAAAAATTGCTCGTCTATTCGTACTGTTAAAATTAAACTTTTTATGTTATGGACAACCTTACACTTAAAGGTAAACATGCAAGTTGCAAGACAGTCTGGTATTTGAGAGACATTTTGGTTGTTAATACGTACACAGAGCTTGCAAGCAAGGTTTTTGCATGTGTAAACGCAGGGTTAGTTAAAAATATGTGTGTATTGCACATTGAATGGAATTGAAAGAAAAAATTAAACGTGTGGCCTCCAAGTTAGCTCTTCTATTACTATATGAGGGTATATAGATAAATTTATTTTATATGTTTGAATTGATATTGGCCTTGTTCATGTAGAAATGTTGGCAGAAATAATGTTTTTATTTGGAAGAAACCAAATTTCATGATATTTACACATAAGCAATATACTCCTTTTTTCGCAACCATGCAGAAAAAAGTTTGCTAAAAAGGTTTTTTTCTTCTATTCCGTGGTAATAATATTTATGTCCTCTCAGCTTAAAATTGTATCTGGACGAAATTAACGTATGAATCACAGGGTATAAATTGAGCAAGTAATTTAATATTAATGGAGCAGAAAATTATTCCGGGTAAGTTGAATTGGTGACAAAAGAGAAATGTGTAAATAATCGTAAGATTTTAAAGCCGAATTCGCAGGAGCGCCACAACCTGAGAAGCGAGTGAAACATCTTTCCGATATGAAGGCATGGCTACGTTCTCAGGCGTATTATGATACCATTGGTTTTATCAACGGGATCAGTACTGCAGTTCAAGGAAAAAAGCTAAGCTATGATATTTACGTTTCGCCCACTATGAAAGAATTAATAGAGATTTTTGTCAAACTGAATGAGCTTGTTGATGAAACACCACCAATTGAAGAACCACAACGTTTTGGAAACAAAGCCTTTCGCATCTGGTCCCAAAAAATGAATCGTGTAAATTGCGTAGTCATGCGTAAATATACGGCCTTGTTCATATAATTTTAACACAGGTTTATCAAATATTCTAAAGTTCTTTTACACACGATGTATTTTCAAGTCGCTTTGTTCATTGTGCGATCTACCAGTAATTGCGTATGTCCCGCTTCACAAACTTCAACTTTTGTTTATAAACTAGTAATTCAGCTGTAAGAAAGACGGAGAAGGAAATACAAGTATCTCTATTTTTCTACCAGTTGACTAAAATTAGCAATATACAGACGGTTTATAATTTTTGTTTGCATACGAGTTTGTTATCCAGGGGTGTTCTGTAAACCGAGCGTTTTGAAATTGTATGATTCCCAAATTGGAAATCAGTTTACTGCTGATTGGACGCTTTAGTGCACTGAAAGTTAAGTTCGTATAAAATGTCTTCAGCATCTAAAACATTAAAACCAATTAAGAAGCTGCAATAAGTCACCTTTTTAATTGAGCTCTTGCCTGGAAATTAGGCGATTTCAAATCGCGCGAATTACGGAACACCCCTGATAATCTGGCATATTCCATTATGTTGAAAGAAAACCCTGCGAAAAAAGGTCTCGGTTCACGTTTCAACTTTTGTTGCTCAACTCGTAGTACAGCTGAAAGGAAAAAAGAGATATTTGTACTTCCGTCTTCGTCTTTCTTACAGCTTGTGGGTTATTACATAATCCGATTCGAAAGGAAATGTGTTCGAATTGTAATGTTAATAACATACAAATTCGAATAGTTACCGTTTCGAATCAAATTACATAATAATCCCCCTGAATTACGAGTTGAGCAACAAAAGTTGAAACGTGTGAACCGGGACAAAGCTAGTCGCTCGAATTCATTTTACATAAACTCGTAAAGTTTAAATGTGTGAACCTAGACTTAAGATTACGTACCAGGGATGCGAAATCAGATTTTAAAATTGCACTAATTTTCAAGAAAGATTTCACTTTTTCGGTACGATTGCACCAATTTCTTAATTTTTCAATACTAATTTTTCATGCTTTTTTAAATTAACTAAATATGTACGTAGTGTTGATTTTTTATGTAATTATATGTGCATATGCGATTTATGTATAAGAATAAACTGGATTGAAGTTAGCATAAGTGTCGACATTGAACTAGGTGCTAACGAGTTCGTTTCTCCATACAATTTGATATTAAAAATCGACGCATAATGTAGTTTTAACACACTGTTAAATCCTAGAGTAATTTTAAATGTAAAATTGTATGGTAAAACTCGTTAAGACCATATTCAATTTTGCCACTTATGCTAATTTCTTTCTAGTTTTTGCTTATGTATATGTACATAGGGTCGTTAACAATTAACAAAAACGCACTTTGCAGTTCAATTATTATAATATTAATTAATACTATTACCCTAATATTACTATTAATCCTTAGAGTATAACCTAAATTATATCGTCAAGCGTTGCGCTAGCAGCAGGGTACGTATTTTCAGTACATTCAAATAATATTTTATACGTTTAAATGTACTGAAAATACGTACCCTGGTGCCAACAAACGCTTGACGCTCTGACTTAGGTTGGTCTCTTAATATTAGAAGATACACAAAAGACTATTAGTTGATTAGATATGAATATAATCGTAACATTTAGGTTATATTTTTCCATCCTTTGTTTTGATTCCATTGGAAAAATTTCAAGCAAATATTGTGTTTCTCTCTGATTCGAAAATGCCCTTTCACAATTTGCAGATGAATTTGAAATAGACAATATTCCTCTAGCAGTTTTTGAAAATCGGAAAAAATCGGTTCATTTCCTTTATTTTTCATTTCTAATACCTTTGCATGTGTTGACGTCTCTTAAGGACCTAATAATTTCTACATCAACCGTCGCTCGAAACTGGTTGTGTGCTAAATTGATGTCATTGGGGTGCTACGGTAATTTGGACATTCAAATGTTGCCAAAAAAGTACAATTGTACCAACTTTTCCATCATTGCACTACAGTCGGCTAACTGAGCCTTAAATGGGCTCATGGACACATACTGCTCATGCTCATGCAATAAGCATGTGTTGGTAAATTTTCAATTTTTGTTAATGTATTTGTCACACAGACAATGTAGTATGAAAATATCAAAATAGTTTTGATTTTGAAATGAACTCGTACTGCTGACAGTTTGTCAACTGAACAAAAATTAATTTATTAATTTTTCTGATATCGCACTTAATCAACAAGAGGGTAATAACTCAAAATTTTAAAATGTTCATTAGAGACGAAAAACTGTTTGTGGTTACATTTTAAGAGAATTTGAAAATCCGAATCCATAATAGTAAGGAAATTCCATTTGAAAATATATTCACATTGTTTTTATTTTAAAATCTTGCAATTACCGGGGAAAAATATCTATTTTTTGAAAAGAGTCATAACTCCAAAAAATGTGAACATTTTTATTATAAAAACGGTCACATTTATGATAAATTAAATTATGACGAATTAAAATCACAAAATTAAACAAATTTTATCAACAACGCAGTATCAACTCAAAATACAACAAAATTTAAATTAAAACAATTTGATTGTTTTTAACTTGAATAAAAGCTCAAATCAAAATAATACCTTTTTTGTGAAAATATTTTCTATGTCCAATTTTTTAGTAACTCAAAATAATACCTCTTTGGTAATATAAAGATAGTCACTACACTATCACAAAAATGGTCTCAAGTGTGGTTTTCGAGATGAAAGAGTAATCGGAATGCGTTGAAATTTTTACAGTACATATATGTGACAGCGCGTAGAGAAAGGGACCTAAGGGTAAAAAAAAAAATCAATTTTCACTTTTTTTTATTGATGTGGACAACATCTGATCATCGAATGAGACCGATCCCATGCCCCAAAGTGTTCCCTCCCAGAGATATGCGCGTTTTATGATGTGATGGTACACCAAAGATACACGTATTTAAATCTTTAAAATGGCTCTCTGAACAAAACCGGTTTTTACCCTTAGGTCCCTTTCTATTTTGCGTGTCACATATTGATGTTGTTAGTTGATTTCTTGGAAAAAGTGAAATTTTAGGAATTTTGAGTTAATACCCTCTTGTTGATTGAGTGCGATATGCATATTTTTAATTTTGACGCTTTAGAAATTAAAACAAACAGAAAACAAGTTTAAAAAAATGTGTAAAGGAAATTAGTTTTTTCTTAATTTCTTGAATTATACCAATAATTTCTTTTGTTCTCAAATGCATGTTTGTTTTATAAATTTTTGTTTTAAATGATGATTGATACAGTATTGTGCAGAACAAAAGCAACAAAATGCCTATTTGACTTAAATTTGTAATATTTTGGATATTTGATTGTTTCAAGCAGCCCTTTTTACATACTTTTGTAAGCAATCATACTAGAAAACGAATTCGCATTTAAATTTTTCAATATTGATATTTCCTGAAAAATAAAATAACTTATATTCTCAAACCCGTGTATCGTGACTGTGCAGAACAATAGCAACAAAATAGAGAATGTCACAATTATCAATAAACTCTCTGATATAGCACTATAATTCCGAAGTTCAACAGGCTTAATAGTTTTTATTATTCCTTATAATAGATTTTAAAATTCCTTTCTAAATGATGTTGGTGCGGCTTCATCTAGCAAGAATGGGAAAGAGTAGATATTGCTGTACATCCGAATCTTTAAAAAGTTAAGGGTCTAAAAACATATAGAAATTGGCCGTTAATCACTTAAAAGTGTAATTAAAATATATCCCTAGTTTTCCGATGGGTAGGTCGGCAGGATAATTACGTATTAAGCAGTTTTGTGTACGACCGCGAAAAACTTCCGCAGCTTATGATAGAAAATTGTATTTCACATAATCCAAAAAGCTCGATTACTGTTTCTAATGAGGTTATAATATCTGCAAATTTAAGTGAGCATTATGGTACAACTCGAAACCGTATCAGAGAAAGCAATTGAAAAAGTTGTAGACTAAGGAAATACCATAGTTGACCCAGAGATCCTTCCAAAAGGAAAGACAGGTAAATCTTATTTTTAGTTCATACAATTTTATTGCTTTTATATGCTTAAAATAGAGTTCAGTAGAACACATCTTAGTTGGATCATAATAAAATGGGAAACCGATTTATTTATTGAAGAATTTAAATTCTATGTAACAAATTGGTATATCATATCTTAAGTTCGGGTCTTGCCTAGCAAACAGTTTTCGGTACTAAATATCAAAATGGGTTTTAAGCATAACAGCGGTTAGGTGATGTTGATGTTTTGTCTTCCGACGTATAAAGTTAGACCATTCCACAAATTTTGTTAAAAAAAAAAATACTTGAAGTAAAGCTCATTAGGCATTTTGAGTGGAATACGACTTCTACGGATGTTTCAATGAGGTAGTAGTTCATAACATACTTGGAGGTTGGGCAAAAATAGCAAGAAAATGAATTTAACTCCAATACTTGCTTGACCGACACGCAGTTTTTTTCAACGTCATTGAAAACCTCATTGCAAGATGGTGCAGGAGTGTTTTCGGAAAATTGCAACAAATACTTCGAAATTCCATTAACTCAGCCGAAATGTATTCCATAGTGCATAATAAATAATCGCCCAGGTTCTATAGGGTGTTTTTTAAGAGGTATAGAACTTTGAATTGAAATAAAACACAAGAAAATCGTTTTAATGTCCATTAATTTGGCTTTTTTGGAAGGATAATTTTATGGCATTAATGCTTAAATATGATTTCGGGCATGTGGCCGCCGCGGCTGGCTCGAATAAAGCCAATTCTACAGGTCCAATTTTCAACCACTTTTTCGAGCATATGGGGCCGTATGTTGGCAATAACGCCACGAATGTTGGCTTCCAAGTCCCCTAACGTTTCTGGTTTGTTGGCGTAGACGAGCGACTTTACATATCCCCAAAGAAAATAATCCAATGGTGTCAAATCACACGATCTTGGTGGCCAATTGACAGGTCCATTCCGCGAAATTATGCGCTCATCGAATGTTTCCTTCAATAAATCGATTGTGACGTGCGCTGTGTGGCATGTAGCGCCGTCTTGTTGGAACCACAACTCATCCACATTCATGCCATCCAATTCGGGAACAAAATAGTCGGTTAGTCGGCTCCAATTGCTGTGCACGGTGGCGAATCGATTCATTCGGGTCCTCTTCAACACTTTGCTCTACAGCGGCAATTGTTTCTTCGGTGCGCACTGTTCGACGTCTCTGCGGATGCGTATTATCACATAGAGTAAACGTAGTGCGAAAACGATCCATGGTTAACCGAATTAATTGCTCTGATGGACGATTATGTCGACCATAAAATGGACGGAGCTTGCGGTAAACTTCGCGAACTGAACCATTATTTTCGAAATAAATTTGCACGATTTGCAAGCGTTGTTCTTTTGTCAATCTGTTCATGATGAAATGGCAAACCAAACTAAATATTAATCACTTGACAGCTGACAAAACGGCCGCCAGCTAAAAAAGTGATGCCAACTTAAAGTTCTATACCTCAATAAAAAAACACCCTTTACATTCCACTACAAAATGAAATTGAAAACGTTTTTAATTCTGCAAAGACGATATCACTGTGTTCTAGAAAAGTAATGAAACTTTTTCTCCATGACGATTTCATTCCCAGTTTATTTCAAATAAATATTTCAAGCAACATGAAAAAAACATTTTATGCTATAAACACAATTGGGACGAACGGCGAACTGGGCATAGTTCAATGAAATTGCCTTCTAAAATTCGTCGCTTAAATTAGTATTTTGAAAGAATTAAATTTGACTACCTATCTGTCTTGCTATGGATATTTTTGTAGCCAATGGATGCCAAAATATGCAAATATTCACTGCGAAAGGAATCAATTGCATATAAGTATATTCACCAAAAAAATAATGGTTATGTACTTGTAATAAAAATAAATGCAAAAATCTATATCAAATCTTGATAAAAAATATAATAATAAATCACGTATCGCGAAAATTTAGAAAATTTGCAATATTTGAAACAAGCTCTAAACTAAAATTAATTAAACTCGCTAAAACTGTAAGGTAAGTCACTAACTCTGGAGAAAGCGCAAAACATAATGAAAATTGGCCAAGGCTTGTAAAAAAATTTAAATTTTAAGTCTGTAAATAAAAATAAATAAATAAATAAAGCCAAAAACGTTGCAAAAATGACATCTTTCGCAAAAAAATAGAAATTTTGCGAAAAATTGCAAAATTTTAAAGAAGCCATAATTTTTTATTAAAAATTAGGTAAAAAAGTCGCAAAAATGGCGAAAATTCACAAAAAGTCTAATATTATTATTATAAATTCGCAAAAAATGCTAAAAAGGAGAATTTTTCCAAAAATTCGCTTTCATTGCGAACAATGACCAAATTCGCGAGAAGTTGCAATATCGGAAGCAATCCTTAAAATTCATTAAAAATTGCCAAAACTGTTATAAATAAAATAAAATTCGAAACGTAAGTTAGCAAAAAAAAAATCGCAAGTTCGCTAAAAATTTCTGAACGCCTTGAATAAATCATTTACAGAAAGAACCCTTAAGCTAATCCCGGATTTTTTCCCCATATATTTTAGCAACGCCTCATCTTATTCCATGTTTTTGTACTTATCCCTTTAAAACACAAATAAAATCGTTTGAAAAAATAATTTATGTACAAATGTTATTTATGTGCCTACATCTTTTTATTTTTGCAATAAAAAGTTACAAAAATTTTATTTTTACTAAAACGTATTTTCTTTCACAATGTTGTTTGTTGCCTAATTCAAATTACTTTTTTTGTAGTGAAATTGGATTCCAGAACACTTCAATTTCGTTTGAAACAAACTGAAAATTAAATTTTACTTTTTAAATCGCTTTTACGAAATTAAGAACACAAACCAAGAGAAAATTTCACTTTCATTTCATTTTACGAATGTAGAACCCGGGCGAATTTATGTGAATTAATCCAACGTTGAAATAAATACACGTGTTATGAAAAAAATAAAGATTATACGAAAAGTATTCATTTGTTGCTTTTCTTATGCACAGCTCCATATCAAAGCCTGGACTATTTTATACAACTTTTGAAAACCCAGTATTTTTAACCAAGATTTTATTTAATGCGCTACATAGTGCACATAAGTACAAATAAATTATGGTCACAGTTTTTGTCACATATGATGTATATTCGGAAATAATCGTCTGCATTTATTTTTGCAGAATTTGTTGCTTTTGTTTTGCAACTTACAAACTTACAGTACTGTAAGTTTGTAGTAAAATATCAATCACACAAGTATACCAAGGGTTCATCGGCAGTAGCTAAAAGCAGTATGTGTCTACGTCCCGGTTCACACGGTTTGTTGTACCCCTTTTAGACACGCAAAGTTTACTTTGCAAAGTCTTAATTCAGCTGTGTGAAAGATAGATGGAGGAATACTATCTCTTTCTGTCTTTCTCCCAGCTGAACTAAGACTTTGCAAAGTAAACTTTGCGTGTCTAAAAGGGGTATTACTCAACTCGCAAGTCAGCTGTAAAAAAGACGAAGACGGATATACAAATATCTTTTTTTCTTTCTTACAGCTGAATTATGAGTTGAGCAACAAAAGTTAAATTGTGTGAACCGGGAATATGGGCCTCTTAATTCATCTGGCATAAAAATGTATACGTACATATACACAGCTTTGTGTATGTTTGTGGTTTTTGTATTCATTTCGTCGGTTGGTTTCTGGTTTGATGTATGGAACAAAAATGTGTTTTCGAGAAAATCGATGAAGAATGTTTAGTCCATTAGTTTTATAAAAATACACAATAGAATTTTTTGTTTAATAATGGGTGCATTCATCAGACGTAGTTGTTGCGCAACCGTTGAATGTTTGTCTTAGAAACGCATAGTTGAGTAGTTCCGCTCCACTCAACAGTTGAGTAATTTTCCATCACAAAATTTTTTCGCTACCTATAGTCAACATATTGTGCTCAGCCTAAACAGCTGATCGAATAGAGTTATGCCTTTTCTATGCTTTGTTAGGTGGCAGGCGAAAATATTTGTTAAATTTTACATTACAAATGCGATGAAGAAACGAAATAAAGATATGAAATTAAATTTGATCCATCAAGCCGTTTCTAAGTCCTAACTGTCAACAGTTTCACAACTGTTTAGCTCAACAGCTACGTCTTATGAATGCGACCAATAAAAGTAATATCGGGTGTTTTTTTAGAGGTATAGAACTTCGAATTGAAATAAAGCACAAGAAAATCGTTTTAATGTCCATCAATTTGGCTTTATTGGAAGGATAATTTTATGCCATTAATGTTTAAATATGATTTCTGGCATGTGGCCGCCGCGGCTGGCTCGAATAAAGTTAATTCTACAGATCCAATTTTCAACCACTTTTTCGAGCATATGGGGCCGTATGTTGGCAATAACGCCACGAATGTTGGCTTCCAAGTCCCCTAACGTTTCTGGTTTGTTGGCGTAGACGAGCGACTTCACATATCCCCAAAGAAAATAATCCAATGGTGTCAAATCACACGATCTTGGTGGCCAATTGACAGGTCCATTCCGCGAAATTATGCGCTCATCGAATGTTTCCTTCAATAAATCGTTTGTGACGTGCGCTGTGTGGCATGTAGCGCCGTCTTGTTGGAACCACAACTCATCCACATTCATGCCATCCAATTCGGGAACAAAATAGTCGGTTATCATGGCTCTATACCGGTCTCCATTAACGGTAACTGACTCTCCAGCATTATTTCGGAAGAAGTATGGCCCAATGACTCCACCAGCCCATAGAGCACACCAAACAGTCAGTTTTTGTGGATGTAATGGCGTCTCAAGGGTCTCATGTGGATTCTCTTCACTCCAAATGCGGCAATTTTGCTTGTTGACGTAGCCATTCAACCAAAAATGAGCCTCATCACTGAACAAAATTTTGCGATGAAAATCAGCATCGAGATCAATCTCATTTTCGGCCCATACACCAAAATCACGACGCATTGCATGGTCTCGCGGCTTTAATTCTTGCACAAGCTGGATCTTGTAAGGTCGCAAGCCAAGATCTTTGCGCAAAATCTTCCATAAAGTTGATGGACAAAGCTCCAATTGCTGTGCACGGTGGCGAATCGATTCATTCGGGTCCTCTTCAACACTTTGCTCTACAGCGGCAATTGTTTCTTCGGTGCGCACTGTTCGACGTCTCTGCGGATGCGTATTATCACATAGAGTAAACGTAGTGCGAAAACGATCCATGGTTAACCGAATTAATTGCTCTGATGGACGATTATGTCGACCATAAAATGGACGGAGCTTGCGGTAAACTTCGCGAACTTCGCCATTATTTTCGAAATAAATTTGCACGATTTGCAAGCGTTGTTCTTTTGTCAACCTGTTCATGATGAAATGGCAAACCAAACTAAATATTAATCACTTGACAGCTGACAAAATGGCCGCCAGTTAAAAAAGTGATGCCAACTTAAAGTTCTATACCTCAATAAAAAAACACCCATTACTTAGGCACAGCGTTGCCGTTGTGACACTAAAGTATCACTTTATTATTGATTAGCTTCATCCGATCATTTTTACGATCTGGCCAGTTAGAGGGTTAACATTGATTTGTAATTAAGGTGTGTATGTTAATGAATTTTATTTTAGTTTAATGTACTTACTCGTAATTAATTGTTAAAATTCGTGTTTTTTTTAAATTAAATAAATGTTATTTTTTGTTCACAAAAAACTTGACCCTATTTTACTATAAAATACCATTTTCTTTACCCTAAATTTTCTTAAATACCCTTTTTATGATACTTTTTTCGAAATTTTCAACGGAAACCCTGCTTAGCCATTATTGCAAATGGAATATGTGAATTGTTTTGATTCATATGCTTAATTCACAAAACCTCTTGTATCTCTGTATTGATTGTATTATCATATTAAATACAAGAGTGTAAGGCCGGGTTTCCATTTGTGTGCCATGTGCCACACAAGCGTAAAAAAAGCGTAACCAACTAATTACTAATGAAAAACTTTTAGATTCAGACATGTATTTATTAAGTTAAACAGTTTCACACATAACTAATAGATAATTTTATAAAATCCAGCATGATTGAAAACTGTTTAAATCAATAAATACATGTCTGAATCAAACAGTTTCTCATTAGTAATTAGTTGGTTACGCTTTTTTGGACAAATGACACACAAGAAATGCCAGATGTAAACTCGGCCTAACATTTGTTGTTTGAAATTTTCATATAAAAATGAAATACACTATTACACTTTTATTTCATATGTTTTTAAAATGTATGTATTTGTATGTAGCTTGTTCTTCTTTTTTCATTAAAAATACAAAGTACATTAATACACTACACAGAGGGTGTTCACAATTAAAAAACAAAAAGTGTATTTGATACACAAATACACGATAAAGATTGTTGTGAATTAAACAATTGTATTTCAATTTGCTGAAATATTTTTTGCAATGAAAGCTCAATTTTACCATATCTAAATTTACAACAGTCTTACCATTGTCGTTTGTTCTTTACTAATTATGCACATGTTAGTTAATTTGCTTATCTTCTGTTCTACTTGGGACAAACTTTTTTGGTTTGTTAATATTAATATATTTTATTTAATTTTTGCCACAGGCCCATGACTATTAATTTTGGTTAATTTTAATCAACTGTTTCCTACAGTTGCAGTTATATTACATTAAAGTCAGCTAACTAAGCCTTAAATCATGCGCAAGGTGTAATCTTTATTTTATCATTCTTGAGTACTTGGTCCCGGTTCACACGTTTCAACTTTTGTTGCTCAACTCGTAAGTCAGCTGTAAGAAAGACGGAGACGGAAGTACAAATATCTCTTACAGCTGAATTACGAGTTGAGCAATAAAAGTTGAAACGTGTGAACCGGGACTGAAGCGAAAATGTCGAGTACCTTGCGACAGCATTCAATCGCTATTTTAATACAGATTGTGATACAAACAAAAATTAATAAAGCAATTTTACAATTTCATTAATTTAAACTTTTGTTATTTGTTCAATTATTTCTTAAAATTAATATAATTAGAAGTTTATATACATTGATAAACATTGGACCTAATTACGAGTGTCGTATTTCGACTACGACTACGACGATTTTGTACTAGATTAAAGAAAAAACGTTGCAATGTTCTTTAGTCTAATACAAAATCGTCCTAGTCGAAGTCGTAATACGACACTCGTAATAAGGCCCATTAGTTTAAAATTATTTTCATGACTTAATCTCCATTGCATGTAAATTAAAATGCTGCATAGTATAAAAATATTTTTGATTTGTTCAAATGTAATCTACTAAATATCTTGACCAATGAAATATATACATATGTACAAGTGATATAACGAATGTAAATTTTTGATATTCGCGAATACGAATACGAATATTGGAAACGATATGCGCGAATACGAACATGAATACGAATATTTAATGTGAAACTTATAGACATTAAATTTCTTTTACGCCTGCAATATGAAATATTAAAAAATTGTTATGAAAAAGAACTTCATACTCCTGTTGTCGTACTTTAAAGTTAATAAAAACTATCCAAAATTTTAACGGACAAAACTAGACATGCCCTCTGTTAATGATTTCATTTTTAAGTTTTTTCGGACTCTTCAAGTACACATCTATGAAGTCACGAAATATTTTCGTTAAAAACCAGTTCGATCCTACCTTAAAAAAATAACGAAAACTGACTTTTTCTTGCTTGTCCCTATCTAAAAAGTTCAGTAATTTGTCTGTCCTGTAAAAAACAGTTAACGGGACTAGTCCGGTTTTGTCCGCCAGCTCCTTATTTGAAAATGATACAAAGCACAAATTTCTATAAAAAATTTAATGGATTCGTACAAACTAATATTTTTATCCATTTATTTAAATTTCATTTCGGATTTATGCATTTATTTATTTCATTTTTTTTTTTGGAAAAATATTCGTATTCGCCTGAATGTAGCGAACACGAATACGAATATCTAAAAATGGCCGAATATTCGGCAATTCGAATACGAATACGAATATTCGTGCATCACTACTGGGTAGTTACTGGCCAGCCGAATGGACAAATTATGTGTTTTTGAGAAAATCGATGAAGAATGTTTTTTCATTTGTTTTATAAAAATACACCATACAATATTTTCTTTAATAATAAAAGTAATAGATGCATATGTTTTTATTTGAACTTACGGGCCTGGCCCACGATGTCGACAAGAAACTTTCTGTCCGACTGTCACTCAACCACAAAAAATTCTGTGGTTGACTTGACTGACGAAATTCGTGTTCACACTATCGATCAATGTAAAATTTGAGCAAAACTGTCACTCATGTTCGATACAGGTTTACATATTTGACAAATTTCTTATAGAAATATGTCAAATAAGCGCTTAATAAACCTGAAATATTTTTTATGAATAAGGCAGTAATAATTTAAAAAATATATTTCAATTTAATTCATGTACCCAACTTAAAAACAAATAAAACAAACTTCTTGTACAATTAGCATTAAAAAAAGTTAAATTACTTTTCTAGATAGTATTTGTTCGATAATTTCTTCTGCATATTAAAATATAATAAAATCGTTAAATATATGAATGGGCAAACGTTCTAGATAACTGCTGTTTTAAAAAAATATTTTCTTTAGTTCGGTTAAATAAAAAATTAGAATAATATCCATTTGAAAATATGTACGTCTTTGTATGAAAGTTTCCATTAATACATATGTCACTTATAACTTATACGATGTAGCCTCAAGTGGGCCAACAACAATTTTAAAGCATATAATTTGATATTGTCTTACCCATGTAGGAATATATTCTTTGAAAACTGATTTGTCCATGAGAATTAGAAGAAATATTTCATAAGTTTCTGCAAGACCATTTCTTTCTATGTTTTTGTTGCCTTTATTGGTAATAATGGTTGTAGTTTCATATCGAAATTAGCAGGGAAACCGCAAATATGCAATTGCATGTTTTTGCTTGTGTGACGTAGTAATACCAGGACGAGATATTTATCCGTTTCAGAATTTTTTATGAATCTTGGCATCCATTTGTTACTGCATATTTTTACACATTTTACCCTTTAAAACATGTTTTTGCATATATTAGTCTTACATGCATATTTTAGCATCTTTTCGAATTTTTAGATCATAATTTACGCTTTTAGGGCATATCTTGGTACTTTATAATTTTTTTTTTAATTTTAATATGCTTACAAGCTAGTTATTACGGACGTTATTTTCAACAATAACTCGCTTTTGCTATTTGTGGTCCCAATGAAAAATTTAGCGCGAAGAAAGTCAGCTCTCTTTTAGAAGTACCTATAAATTGATTTGTGTATTTTGTGTGGTCAAAATACATATGTAAATATTCACTGCAAACACGAAAAATAAGAAATAAAAAGTACACTAAAAGTTAAGTTTATGTTAATTTAGACGTTTCGTATTTTTTTTAAATAATTATCATCTGGTATTTCATATCTATGGTTCTAATAACGTTGGCAGCAACTCGTTTTCCTGCTTTACGCTTCATTTACTAACTTGTTACAAGTTGCGTATACGTATTAACAATCAATACATTGAATGAAATAATAAAAACACTCACAACTTGCTTGATTGTTTACACAGTCAAGTGCAAGTTTATTTTAATTTTTCTATATGTTACTATAAATATTTGAAAATTTCGTTTTTCTCTTTCTTCTGTGCGTTGTTTGTACTTTTTTTCGTCTATATTAGTTTTTAATGTGTGGGCTGCCAAATTTTTGGTATAGGAATATTATAGGGAAACGAATTTAGTGATCAACTTTGTACCAAAATAAATGATAAATTTATATTGCAAATCAATAATAAGTCATATTTGATTACATGTTCTTACTTTTTGTTTTATTTTTCTGTATATAAGTTGAAATAATAACATTTTAAAAATTATTCCATGTAAGCTATCCATTAAAATTAAAATAAAATCCTTAAAGGGTAACACTGTTTTTATTTTTGACAATTCTCCTACATGCAAGTGAAAAAATTACTTGTAATGAAAATCTCTTGCCAGTGAGCCTACAACTTGTAGCATTATGACTGTATTAGTAAAAATGTGTCGACGTATTGAGTTACTTGCACTTGTACTTGCATGTGTAAACGGTAAGTTATAAAGACTACTTGCAGCAGCAAATGTTAACTCTTCTGCGGAGTAAGTGTTCACAAGAGATTTAAATTTTTATTGTTTTGATCCTTGCCCCTTCTAAAAACAGTTTGCAAGATCGGCCGTATTTCTATGTTGAGGGTCCGTCCACCGTGTCTTCATCCAAAAAAATGCACGAGACTTTACCGTGAAATAGAAAAATGTCATGCAACAAAGACTTATAAGTATACTCGAACAACTTCTTTCTTTGATGTGCTGTCATCCACTTCTTCAGCTTGCTAACGAAATTTCGATATGCTTTCTTTATTTTATTTTATAGTCATCATTTTTCACCCACTTTTGATGAAAATGTAAAATATATCAGCATCATTCTTTTTCTTTTGATCCGTTTCAGCATACCAAACATCAAACAAATCCCTTTTGGTGCTAGACTTTGTAACCTAAAGATTCGATATGAAGTGTTTAGGCAAATATCGGCAGCTGATTTCTTAAATATTTCACAAATCACATGTAGAATATGACGACACAAAAATTGAAGCGAAAGCTGGTGAAATTCACTTTTAAAAGTCTAACAAAAATCTTAATACAGATACAATTGCTCAGTTAAGGAATTTGAATTTTCATACATAATTTTCTAAACGGAATGATAAATCAACTGGACATTCAGAATCAAATACATACCTCTATTATGTACTATATATATGTATATATATATATATATATATATATATATATATATATATATATATATATATATATATATATGTATGTATATATGTATATACATAAAACCAACAAATATTACAGAAAATGTTTTCACTTTATATTATAAGGTCTCCAAACCACACACAATTATCAACTTGTTTCTTATTAAAAACAAAATTAAGCAATTTCTTCTGTTTAAAACAAGACTGCAGTTATAATATTGGAAATATACAAAAAAATATACCGTTGTGCACGGTGGGGGCTTGCCATTAAAAATTCATCCAAAATTTTTACTTTTGTATCATATAAAAAAACTACTTTTTTTGCGCTAAATTTGGTATTGGGACCATAGTGGGACGGACTCTGCGCCGAGTAGACGCTAAAGGAGCATTTTCTATGACAATTTTGTTTTAAACTGCATTTCACACCCAAATTATTCTTTTTTAATTTTTTTTGTTTCCTTGTTTTGTTTATTTTATTTTTGTGTTATTTTATATGCAAGTATGGTTGAATTCTAGAATTAAAAATATTTTTTCATTTTGATAACCAATTTATTTTATTTTTAAGAGGATATTTTTTGAGTTTTTAGTGCATACTTTAAAGTTTTTACTGCATATTGAATGCGCTTAAAACACTTTCTTTAGAGCATATTTCTGGCTTCACTGGAAATAAGTTATTTAAACGTATTAAAAATTTTTCAAAATGTAGAGAGAAAAGAGATGAAGAAATGACAGTTTGACTAGAATTTGTCTAGATTGTTTGGCAAAGAGTGATTTTTCTGCAAAAAAATAAAAAATTAACATTTGTCGTACTATGTACGAATTCATTAAATTTTTATATAAATTTGTGCTTTGTATCATTTTCAAACGCTATTTAATGACATGATTAAAATTTTGGGTAGTTTTTATTAAATTTAGAGTACGGCAAAAATAGTATGAAGTTCTTTTTCATAAAAAGTTTTTAATTTTTCATTTTGCAGGCGTAAATAGAATCCCAATTTTATGTCTATAAATTTCACATACAATATTCGTGTTCGCGAATATCGTTTCATATGTTCGTATTCGTATTCGCGAATATCAAAATTCTTGAAAAGGTTTATGTCACTCCTGAACATCTGGAATTTTTTGACTTTTGACTTTTTATGATTTAGTGTGCGATATGTATGTATACTATATTGCACAGATTTGTATGTATTGTACCATTTTTTTAAGCTTTATATAGAAACGAGCATATATTTGTTCCTATCCTTTTATTAATGTTTATTTTTATTCAACAATTTGTAATATCAGCATATGGTTTTGCATAGCAAGATAATTTATGTCAATTTGAAAACAAAATAAAAAACAATTCAAAATGAAAGTGTTTTTATTGTTGCAGAGTTTTTGCCGATTTTTTTAAACTATTTTTCAGGTTTGCCAGATTTTTTAGCCAATTTTTACACATTTTTGGTAAAATTTTCGGGCAACAGTGATTTGCGGCACTAAATACAAAACATTGTGAAATCTAAAATTCTTTAAGGACCATTATTATAGCTTGTCGTTAGTTAAAGGTAGGATTTTATTGGATGGATAAACACTTTTTCAATATTTTAACTTCATTTTAAACAAAAGTGAGCGATAAGTTAAAGACAAGTTCATCCTACCTGTATCTTTCATCGTAAGGTGTAGTCATTTGAAGTTGCCACATTTTCATTAGTTTCCACACTTTCTACTTTATAAATTACAGCCAAATTTATTTGGTCAAAATATGACATACAACAAAACAATACAACACAAAACACAATAATACAAAACAAACAAAAGAGTTGACAAAAATTATTTAAGTTTAAAAATTTTTTAAACGCACTAATAATCCCAAATTAATATTTTACTTATTAAGTAAAATATTTTTTTATTAAAAATACATTGAAATTGATTATTGAGGGGTTTAGCTGGATCCTATGCGCATTTCACTGTTGCTAATGCAGATCATCAGGGAACCTTTACCCAAAGCTTCTTAGAACAACTAGAGTTATTATATTATAAACTTTCATTTAACAAATGAGAAGCTCAATAACAAATAACAAAGTTGAAACAAGAACTCAATAATCAACATGTTTTTTATTTTCTTACTTTACTATTGCTACATTGGCTGACTTTTTTTCAGCTTCAAATTGTAGTCGTAAGAGTATGTAAAAGAAAATAAATGTAAATAACAACAACAGCTATTTAAGAATACAGTGTTGCCACACAAGTATTTTTTTGACCGGGTGCAGTCAAGTTAATAATTAGTGTTTTTTATGGGAATTGTTACAATTTAAGTTTAAAAATTTTTTAAACGCACTAATAATCCCAAATTAATATTTTACTTATTAAGTAAAATATTTTTTTTATTAAAAATACATTGAAATTGATTATTGAGGGGTTTAGCTGGATCCTATGCGCATTTCACTGTTGCTAATGCAGATCATCAGGAAACCTTTACCCAAAGCTTCTTAGAACAACTAGAGTTATTATATTATAAACTTTCATTTAACAAATGAGAAGCTCAATAACAAATAACAAAGTTGAAACAAGAACTCAATAATCAACATGTTTTTTATTTTCTTACTTTACTATTGCTACATTGGCTGACTTTTTTTCAGCTTCAAATTGTAGTCGTAAGAGTATGTAAAAGAAAATAAATGTAAATAACAACAACAGCTATTTAAGAATAGAGTGTTGCCACACAAGTATTTTTTTGACCGGGTGCAGTCAAGTTAATAATTAGTGTTTTTTATGGGAATTGTTACAATTTAAGTTTAAAAATTTTTTAAACGCACTAATAATCCCAAATTAATATTTTACTTATTAAGTAAAATATTATTATTAAAAATACATTGAAATTGATTATTGAGGGGTTTAGCTGGATCCTATGCGCATTTCACTGTTGCTAATGCAGATCATCAGGGAACCTTTACCCTAAGCTTCTTAGAATAGCTGTTGTTGTTATTTACATTTATTTTCTTTTACATACTCTTACGACTACAATTTGAAGCTGAAAAAAAGTCAGCCAATGTAGCAATAGTAAAGTAAGAAAATAAAAAACATGTTGATTATTGAGTTCTTGTTTCAACTTTGTTATTTGTTATTGAGCTTCTCATTTGTTAAATGAAAGTTTATAATATAATAACTCTAGTTGTTCTAAGAAGCTTTGGGTAAAGGTTCCCTGATGATCTGCATTAGCAACAGTGAAATGCGCATAGGATCCAGCTAAACCCCTCAATAATCAATTTCAATGTATTTTTAATAAAAAAATATTTTACTTAATAAGTAAAATATTAATTTGGGATTATTAGTGCGTTTAAAAAATTTTTAAACTTAAATTGTAACAATTCCCATAAAAAACACTAATTATTAACTTGACTGCACCCGGTCAAAAAAATACTTGTGTGGCAACACTCTATTCTTAAATAGCTGTTGTTGTTATTTACATTTATTTTCTTTTACATACTCTTACGACTACAATTTGAAGCTGAAAAAAAGTCAGCCAATGTAGCAATAGTAAAGTAAGAAAATAAAAAACATGTTGATTATTGAGTTCTTGTTTCAACTTTGTTATTTGTTATTGAGCTTCTCATTTGTTAAATGAAAGTTTATAATATAATAAGTCTAGTTGTTCTAAGAAGCTTTGGGTAAAGGTTCCCTGATGATCTGCATTAGCAACAGTGAAATGCGCATAGGATCCAGCTAAACCCCTCAATAATCAATTTCAATGTATTTTTAATAAAAAAATATTTTACTTAATAAGTAAAATATTAATTTGGGATTATTAGTGCGTTTAAAAAATTTTTAAACTTAAATTGTAACAATTCCCATAAAAAACACTAATTATTAACTTGACTGCACCCGGTCAAAAAAATACTTGTGTGGCAACACTCTATTCTTAAATAGCTGTTGTTGTTATTTACATTTATTTTCTTTTACATACTCTTACGACTACAATTTGAAGCTGAAAAAAAGTCAGCCAATGTAGCAATAGTAAAGTAAGAAAATAAAAAACATGTTGATTATTGAGTTCTTGTTTCAACTTTGTTATTTGTTATTGAGCTTCTCATTTGTTAAATGAAAGTTTATAATATAATAACTCTAGTTGTTCTAAGAAGCTTTGGGTAAAGGTTCCCTGATGATCTGCATTAGCAACAGTGAAATGCGCATGGGATCCAGCTAAACCCCTCAATAATCAATTTCAATGTATTTTTAATAAAAAAATATTTTACTTAATAAGTAAAATATTAATTTGGGATTATTAGTGCGTTTAAAAAATTTTTAAACTTAAATTGTAACAATTCCCATAAAAAACACTAATTAAAAATTATTTAATTTTATATGTAATTTGGCAAATAAACAAAAGCAAGTTGCCACTAAGTATTTTTAACAATTAATATCCACAATATCCGCATAAATGTTCCCACCAAACAAAAATTTTACTATATATTTTATCGGACAGTTGTAATAATAGAAAAATTTTAAAGGTTACTTTATAATTCAGTTTTGCTAAAGTTAGGATTAACTATTCGGAACTTTCTTGTCAAGTTATAATAATGGCCCTAAAACTCAATATCTTATGTAGTGCTTATGAATACAATTTTATAATAAACAGTTTATATCCCTAAAGTGTGTAACAAAAAATTGATTTTTAAACCTAAAATAAAATTTTTTATGAATAGGGCCGATAATAATATTTACTAGTCATATATCTATATTACTAATGTATATATATATATATACATATATATGTATGTATATGTACATAATTATTAGTGACGTAACGAATAATCTTAAATTGTTTATTCTTGATTTGATGAAGTTCGTATTTACCAAGCAAGAGCCTTGCACATGCTAAGCTTCGAATTCGGTTGCAATCAGTTTAGCAAACTCTTTGTTTCCTTATGATAACCATTGTTATTGTCACCGACTTTAAATAGTATCATAGGTAACACATATAAAAATATCTTTTTTTATTAACTGAATCCAAATTATTTTAACTATCTACACCACTTGTAGATAATTCAGAAAGCGTAAATTTTCAATTTAAATTCAGAAAGTGTGAAATGTAATTCAGATTCGTCAATTTTACTTCAAAAAGGTTCAATTGTAATTCACTTTCTGAATTGTAATTTAGAAACCGTCAATTGCAATTCAGAAAATAATAAATTTTATGGTCAAATATTATTTAAAAACACCCCATTGTTGTAGATAGTGCTTGTTCTATCTGCAGAACAGTAATTTTTCATTAAAAAAATTAATTAGAGGAACAAATTATAAAAAAAGTTTTTTTTGTTACAATAAAATTAATTCATTTTATTGGTTATTTTCCTTCGCCGATGATTCCACTACGCAACGAAGGAGGGCGCTCTGATGTTACATTAGGATTAGTATCTGCTGAAGTTGGTATACATAGTTTAGTGACCAATGCCTTATGCCTGAATTATTAGAATTTGTCCTACAACAACTGATACAAAGGACACTAATGTACATCAAAAAATGGGTGGTGTTCTTATTTTTAATGACTGTCGGACACCGGGCTCGAACTATAGCGTTGCACAGATACATCTGTTTGCACCAGTTTTGCGTGTTTTTGGTTCTGGTATGAACAAATATGTTATTTAGCGTTTTCTGGTACTAGTTGTAAATGTTAATTTTTAAAGCAATTATTGTATGGTTGGGCAATGAGCAAATGAAAACAATACATTTATTTTCTTTGTTTTTCTAAAACAAACAATCAGTTTTATGTTGCTTTTACCGTAAGTGCCTTATGATGTGTTGAGCGTTGGCTGAAGTAGCACGTTGACTACAAAACCGAAGATCCTGGGTTCAATCCCTGTATCTGCTGACCAGCGTTGCCACGACCAAAAAAATTTTGTAACTACAATACAAAAAAAGTAATCAAATGCAGAAAAAAGTAACCAAAATTTTTATTATTTAAAATACTGTTTTATTTGTACTTCAGTTGAAAAATATACATACATATATTAATATATGAAATGGTATAATATAAATGGACCATTACATTTAAATTTGTACTTCACGTATCTATGTACATATGTATGTATGTATATATAGTTTATTAACTTAATGTAGTTAATAACACGTGATATTTTTTTGCTTGAATTATTGAATTTGCTAAATATTGTAAAATAGATTGCAAATAAAAGTGGAACAAAAAAACAAGTTTTAAAAGTATATCTTATTATAATTAACAATCAATAAAATCAATTTTGTAAAAAAATACTTCAGGTAAATTATTAGAAATTTCAAAAATTGGCTTGTTTTTATGGTTAAGCAATTATCTATATGCATTTTGTTCCCGCTTGTAGAACTCGTCAGTAGACTTCAACCCAAAAAAATTTTTGAATTTAGTTAACAAACTCCGTATGTTTATAGTAAGACTCTTAATACTATATTGAGAATCACAATATACAAACACAATAAGTTTAAAAACCTCAAACAAAAATCTTTACAAAACAAGCCTCTTTATTCAACTGTGCATCTATTTTATTCATTAGAAATTCCAAACCAAAATATTTTTAGTAACAACAAAGAATATGTAATTTAATTACATTCATTATCAAAACACAAGACTATATACATAAAGTATTAAGCAGCAGCCGAACTGTGTGGCAGTGACATTAAATTAATTAAATCATAAAAACATTTTTCGTTCAATCCATTTGTATGTTTTGAAACCGCGTCCCAAAATTCAACTATGTCCATATCATCACTTACTTCTAATTTAGAAATTTTGCCAGCGGCGGGTGTTAGCCGACTCACAGATCGGTCGGCTTCGTTCCCTGCTTGTTACGCTCTCAAATAAAAAAATTCGCTTTTAACTTTTTACATAGTGTTTGACGTTTAAAGATTTTGCAACCATGAATGCATCTGATTTTTGAAACCAGGCTTGTTATGTTCAGAGACAGACATGTATTTTTTTGAAAGCTATGTTGATTATCCAGTATTGTCTTTACAACGTAGTAAAAACGCTTAAATTGTGATTTTTTATCAAGATAATTAGTTATGTGCAAATTTAACATACCACATATGTACATATATGCATAAAAATGGTTATTTTTGTGTTGAAAAAAAGTAACCAAAATGGAAAAAAGTACACAAGTACACATTGGAAAAAAAGTAACCAATTTTGGTTACAAGTAACCAAAACGGCAACGCTGCTGCTGACAGTTATTAAAGAATAGCAACACCACGCATTTTTCTGATGTGCATTAGTGTCCCTTTGTATCAGTTGTTGTAGGAAAGTTCAAGTGATGAAGGCATAGTCACTGGTCACTTAACCGACTTCAGCAGTTGCTAATCCTAATGTAACATCAGAGCGCCCTCCTTCGTCGGTATTGTGTAGCAGAATCATCGGCGAAGTAAAATAATCAATAAAATGGCTACTAAAGACAGCTTCAAAAATTTAATACGCCTCATTTGACACCAGAATGCGCTGCAACACTGCCTTAATAAAAAAATAAAAACGTGCGAAAAGCAGAGTTGTAAAATAATGAAGCTCTCCTCTATATCTTATTTCACCACCTGTCTTCTCTATCACTATCCCTTTCCTAAAGAAGATAACACCTAGTAATAGAAGTAGGTATTAATTGCCTGTGTGTTACTTTACTTTAAAAAAAAAACATGGCTGATGAATGAATGAATAAAAGCAAAATTTCACATACATATCTAAGTAGATGATACATGTATATGAAACACATGAGCTGCAAATACAACAAATAATAAAAAAATGACACACGATATGCATATGCATCAGCGATGCCAACTATTTATAACCCAAACGCGCTACTACCCTTCTCAAAACGCGCTAGAACGCGCTAAGTTACAGCATTGTCAAATATTTATAACAAAAACGCGCTATTTTCTACGCGCTAAATTAAATTTCAATAAAAGTCGATGTATGTATTAGTACTCGTATCACAATTAGTTTTTCAGATTTTGCAATATTGCTTCCTCGACATTATGTTTTAATAAACTAAAATCATTTAATACAGAATCAGAATCGCCTTCCAAATAATCGAAATCCTTAGTTTTTACTTTTAATATATTTGTAAAACTTTGTAACAACATATAAATTGTCGAATAGTTTTGCGATTCAAATGCCTTTTGTAATTCAGCTATAATAGATGCTTAATACCTAAGTTATGTATATATTTTGGGTCATCTAGTTCATAATTTTAGTTGTGAAATTTAAAAATATTTGCCATTAAGTATTAAAATGCGTTTTTAATTCTAACCACAATAAAGCGAATTTTGTTTGCGACAGCTAAATCATTAACTACCCAGCAAAAAAATTCAATAAAGGTAATCGAGTTTGGAATTAAGCATTTTTGGTGGAAGCTGTTCCTTACTGGATTACCAACTCAATGATTTTAACAAGTCGTGAGACTAAAATAATCGATTCTTTAGAAGTAGTTATGTTGTTTATTGTAGGAATTAATTATATTCTCCGTTGTGGGAAATAGGAAAAAATTTCTTTTATAAGCTCAATTGAAGTGGGTTATATTTTATTCGTATCAGTGCTTCTATTGTTACTTATAAATACAGGGTGGGCCAAAAGAAACCAAGGGGTGTAAAAGTTTAATAACTTTTTTGTTTATTAACTTTTTTTATTTTTTCTTTCAGATTATATAATATACAAAATGGAAATTTTTTACACTAAGTATGAAAAATGATGTCTCTTGAATGACCACCGTTTTCAGCTTCGCACTGATGGACTCTTTTTAGAGCATTTTCCATAACATCTTTCAAAACTTGTGGCTGTAGCGTTCGAATTTCTGCAACAATGTTTGCCTTGAGTTCAAGGATTGTCTCTGACTTGTTCACATACACTCGCTCCTTCAAAAAACCCCAAAGAAAATAGTCGGTGCTGTCAAATCTGGCGATCGCGCTGGCCAAATAATTTCCGAATTTCGAGAAATTATTCGCTCTCCAAAAATTTGACTTAAAAGTGCCATTGTTTCTCGGGCAGTATGGGCAGTGGCTCCGTCCTGCTGAAACCACATACCAGGTCTGTTTTCAAGAGCAGGGCGTAAAAAATTTTCTATCATAAACCGATACCGCTCCATTTGACATGACACACGATATGCATATGCATCAGCGATGCCAACTATTTATAACCCAAACGCGCTACTACCCTTCTCAAAACGCGCTAGAACGCGCTAAGTTACAGCATTGTCAAATATTTATAACAAAAACGTGCTATTTTCTACGCGCTAAATTAAATTTCAATAAAAGTCGATGTATGTATTAGTACTCGTATCACAATTAGTTTTTCAGATTTTGCAATATTGCTTCCTCGACATTATGTTTTAATAAACTAAAATCATTTAATACAGAATCAGAATCGCCTTCCAAATAATCGAAATCCTTAGTTTTTACTTTTAATATATTTGTAAAACTTTGTAACAACATATAAATTGTCGAATAGTTTTGCGATTCAAATGCCTTTTGTAATTCAGCTATAATAGATGCTTAATACCTAAGTTATGTATATATTTTGGGTCATCTAGTTCATAATTTTAGTTGTGAAATTTAAAAATATTTGCCATTAAGTATTAAAATGCGTTTTTAATTCTAACCACAATAAAGCGAATTTTGTTTGCGACAGCTAAATCATTAACTACCCAGCAAAAAAATTCAATAAAGGTAATCGAGTTTGGAATTAAGCATTTTTGGTGGAAGCTGTTCCTTACTGGATTACCAACTCAATGATTTTAACAAGTCGTGAGACTAAAATAATCGATTCTTTAGAAGTAGTTATGTTGTTTATTGTAGGAATTAATTATATTCTCCGTTGTGGGAAATAGGAAAAAATTTCTTTTATAAGCTCAATTGAAGTGGGTTATATTTTATTCGTATCAGTGCCTCTATTGTTACTTATAAATACAGGGTGGGCCAAAAGAAACCAAGGGGTGTAAAAGTTTAATAACTTTTTTGTTTATTAACTTTTTTTATTTTTTCTTTCAGATTATATAATATACAAAATGGAAATTTTTTACACTAAGTATGAAAAATGATGTCTCTTGAATGACCACCGTTTTCAGCTTCGCACTGATGGACTCTTTTTAGAGCATTTTCCATAACATCTTTCAAAACTTGTGGCTGTAGCGTTCGAATTTCTGCAACAATGTTTGCCTTGAGTTCAAGGATTGTCTCTGACTTGTTCACATACACTCGCTCCTTCAAAAAACCCCAAAGAAAATAGTCGGTGCTGTCAAATCTGGCGATCGCGCTGGCCAAATAATTTCCGAATTTCGAGAAATTATTCGCTCTCCAAAAATTTGACTTAAAAGTGCCATTGTTTCTCGGGCAGTATGGGCAGTGGCTCCGTCCTGCTGAAACCACATACCAGGTCTGTTTTCAAGAGCAGGGCGTAAAAAATTTTCTATCATAAACCGATACCGCTCCATTTACGGTTACAGCACTTCCATCTTCATTCTCGAAGAAGTAGGGCCCTATGACATTTTCAGATGTGATCCCACACCATACTGTACACCTGATGGGGTGCAATTGGCGTTGATGAATGGCTCTTGGATTTTGAGAACCCCAGAACCTACAGTTCTACTTATTAACAAAGCCATTCAAATGAAAATGAGCTTCATCACTCATAATCAAATTTTCAATAAAGTTGATTTCATTTCTGGCCAACTCTTGAAATTTAACAGCAAAATTTAGACGTTGCCGATGATCTGCGGGTTTTAATTCTTGGACCAATTGCACCTTATATGGGTATAACTGTAAGTCTTTTTTTAAAATGCGCCGTAGTGACGTACGAGACATTTCTAGCTGAGCAGAACGCCTTCTGCCAGATGTTTCTGGTGCTTCGTTAACACTTTGCTGTACTAGTTCAATATTTTCCGCAGTGCGACTTAAACGTGGCTTACCGGTTCGAGGCAAATCTCTTGCGCTGCCATGTTGGTGATGACGATTAACTAAGCAACGAATCATCGCTTCAGAGGGCGAAATTCTGACGTTAAAATGTCGACGATATGCTCTTTGCGTTAAAATAATTGATCTCTGGTTTAAATAATAAAATTCTATTGTTCTGGTTCTCTGTTCAGTTGTGAACCTCTCCATTATAAATTCTCCAAGTGTTGTCTATATAATCTGAAAGAAAAAATAAAAAAAAATTAATAAACAAAAAAGTTATTAAACTTTTACACCCCTTGGTTTCTTTTGGCCCACCCTGTACTATATTTAGAAAAATTTCAATTGCTTTTATTGATGAACTCTTATTAAAACCGTAAATGAAAAAAAAATTATTTAGAACTACTTATATTTAAATAATTATTTTCCAAAATGTAAATACTTATTTTTTAGTTTAAAATAAATAAGTAGGCAATTTAGAAATATTTATAATTTATATAAAATAATTACTTATTTTGGCAATATTTTCACGTCTTTTAAAACCCAAAGAATATGTTCAACTTATATTTCCTATTTTTAAAATTTTGCGTAATGTGTTTTGTAAGCGAGTACTTCAATTTGGCAATCTAAAAAGTAAGTCATTATATGGCAAGTAGTTCAGATGGTAATGTCTAATTTTTTGCTGGGTAATTTAAAAATTTTTATCAGAGTTTTGGATATTAGAAATTTTTTTTAAATTTGTACAAAAAAAGTTAAAAAAATATTGAACTGAAATGATATTATTGACTTTATTCAAAACGCGCTAATTTAGCGCTTTTTATTAAACGCGCTAAGACGGAAAATAGCGCGTTTGGCATAGTTAAAACGCGCTAAATCTAGCGCGAAACGCGCTAAATTGGCATCGCTGATATGCATATGTAATTACACTCAGAGCAAAATTGTCTCTCTCTATACTTGCCTGCACCACAAAATAACATAACGAACGTCCGCACATACATCTGTCCATCATGTATTTGTTTCAACAATGGTTTTTTTCATATGTTTGTATTACAATATGTATTTTTGAGCAAAAACAGATCAAACAGTTGCTCAGCAACAATACAATAAGCAATTATTATTTGTTTTTAATTGTATTGTAAATTGGATAAGCACGCACACGCAATAACTCTTAAGGTACGGTCACACTTGACAAACATTTGCCCAAAAAAGCGTAACCACTCAATGTTTGCGAAAAACCATTTGATTTAGACAAGTGTTTCTTGAGTTAAACAGTTTCATAAACAACTAATAGACAACGTCATTGATTCCAACATTATTGGAAACTATTAATTATTAACAAACACGTATCTGAATTGAAAGCTTTTTCATTAATATTTTGTGGTCACGTTTTTTGAGCAAATATTTGCCCAAGTGTGACCATCCCCTTATAGTAGTTCTGTCGCTCACACTACAATTATACACAGAAAAAAATATACAAGATTTATGTTCAACAAAACCATGTTGTTGAATAAAATTTTTAATTTCAATAATATTTGTCATTAACTTGAATATTGTATTTATCAATTCCGCGCATTTTAAAATTTCATTTAATTTCATTTGTTTGTGTTGGTGTTTTCCTTTCTTGTTGATTGACTCAACGTGGTCATGTGCTGATGTTGTTGTTTATTTTGATTGTTGATGTTGTATACGTGTAAATTCCGACAAGAAGCCGAAAAACGTCGTGGCTTGTTTTTTTTAATCAACAAAGTTATTTTAAGATTATATCAACGAAATGCGCCATGCAGAAGAAACATAAGAAATCATGTTTTGCGTGTATCCATTATTTCCGTACCTGATAACGCTTTGCTCTTTAGCTGAGTGGTAAGTACGTTAGTCTATTAGTCAAGAGGTTGCCGGTTCGACTCATGCCAAACGTCTTTAAATTAAAATTTTATAAAAAACCAATTTGTAAAAAAAAATTAAACAAACAACGATAAACAACACATTAGAATTTGAAAAACAAATTCATTAAAAATTTTTGTTTTCTGTTAACAACTCAATTGTGAATAACACAATAATTTTAATTGGAAATAATTGAGTTGATTTTGTTTTCTTATGTTACAAATGTGTGTTTGTATTTACAAAAATCGTTGTAGGTGCCTTTTTAAATAATATTTTATTTGTATTCACAAATAAATTAGTTGTATTTACAATTCTTTTTTTTTTTCTGTGTAGGGTAAATACCATGGTATATTTGTTTTGGCTATACAAACGAGTATACAAATGCAACCATTTAGTGCCAACTACTTCAGCCAACGCCACCCTCATAAATCTGAATTACAATTGACGCTTTCTGAATTACAAATGGAAAAACGGTGTAGTGCTTGTTTTTGAAGTCAGTTAAATTTTTTATAGTTTTAATTATTAGTTCCAATTTTATATTTTCAAGGGCGAAGTCACGCCCTATTTTTCAAATGTTAATGTCCGCCCACTTTTCGTAATTCAACATCGCATCACTTTCAGGGGGTCTACTCTGTAATTCGAAACGAAAGAAAATGCTTTCAAATTTGTATACTTATAACATGTAAATTCGAAAGTATTTTCGTTCGCTTCAAATTACAGAGTAGACCCCAGATCTCAAGTTGTGTGCCATGTTTCGTAGACATTTGTCTAGTAGAAGCACGTGAAATATAATATTAAGCTTTAGCAGGCATAACCCCAAAACTGTTTGCCAAGTTTCGTAGGAATCGGATAAGTAGAATTATATATAATTTAATAATAACTTTATGTTAGGGTATCCCCATTAAAAGCACGTGAAATATGATATTACATTTTAATTGGCGTGTCCCCGCCCACTTTTTAATGCAGGTTTGAGTCTTTTTCAAAGCTCAGGGTGTTTGCATGTATCGTTAAGTAGAACCATGTGCAATATAATATTAAATTTTAATAGGCGTGGCTTCGACCATTTCTACAACCTCAAAATTGTATTATTTTGAGAACCCAAGGTGTATGCTAAGTTTCCGAGCAATCCGATCGTTAAAATATTATCGGGCCTGTTCTGTAAACCGAATCGATTTGAAATCGCACGATTTTGGAAATCTAACTCCGATAATAGAAATATTTTTTTAGACTTTTTCAATTTGTCTGAAAAAAAATTATCGTATATGATTATAAACACGTCTGCAAGGCAATTGTTAATTTAGGTAATCGTACGATTTCAAATCAATTCGATTTGCAGAACAGGGCCGTATAAAATCACAGACAAAATAAGTGGGTGTGTTTTTGACAATGGTCCAAATGGAAGCTTTACCCTTCCAGACGAAAAAAAGAATTTTTGAAATAGGTCTAAAAGGTACTGAGTAATCAAGTAGCAAACATTAAAAATATAAAAAAATACCGATGAATTGATAACCTCCATCTTTTTTGGAGTCGATTAAAAACACATACGTACAACCATATGTACATATTGTAGACCAGTGGTTTACATCCCATTGCCCCGAGGGTTCTGCTAACATTCTGCTTTATATACGTACGCAGCATAACTACCAACAAAACTCCAAAGCAAGAGAACCGAACACAAAATATTTTAATGAAATAAATAATAGTTAATAGTTAATAATAGTTTTGATGTAGCTGCCTTTTGTTTAAGTGCACTTTGGACTTAACTGCCTAAACTGATAAATTTCTTTCGCTATTCTTTAAAATCCCTTACAAATTCGTTTTTAAGTGCACTTTCTATACCTGCACATTTAAGATAAGTGTCCTAAAATTTTGGTAATTTTCAAAGATTTTCATACAAAAAATCAATGTTAGCTGCTCATTTACCTAACTGCACAAAATATATTTTTCCGGTAATTATTGTTCAAAATCCTTTTTAAGTGCACCTTGTATACCTGCGCATTTTGGCAGTTTTAAATTATATTCTTATAAAAAATGTAAGTTAGCTGCACACATTAAAAAAAAAATGTTGCTACATAAGTATACAACCATGTATGTGTATAAAACTGAAGTAAAAAATTGTATACCTACACATTTAGGCAGGTAAGTGCATTTAAGATAACAGCATTTTTGACTTATCTGCACAAAAAGTCGTGCAAAGTTGATTGTGCAGTTAAGTCAAAATTACTGTACATTGTTTTATAAAAATTAATTATCTCACACAAATCTTTTTATAACAGTACTTATTATTGGAGTTGAAAAAAAAATATGTGGAATATGCAGTGATGCCAATTAGCCATTTCTGGCTAAATTTAGCCATTTTGCATCCCATTTAGACGGAAGAAAAGTGAGTTTAGCTAGTGTTAGCTATTTTTTTTACCATTTTTATTTTAATCTAGCTATTTTTTAAACATAAAATTCGTTTGTGATTTTTCATAAAATTAATATCAATAAATCCCGGTTCAAACTTGCAATTTTTGTTGCAGCAACTTTTTATTTTTGTGTGAATAAGATATAGAGAGGAATGCAAAAGGTATGAATGTATTTCTATTTCAATATTCTCCCACATATCCAAGAATTGCTGCAACAAATGGCTAAATTGGCAACAATAAGATTTGCTACTCCGTTCTTATAATCGTTGCAATGTTAATAAGGAATGGATTAGTAACCCAAAAACTTAAAGACTGAATAGCAGACTACAAATGAATTGAAGGCGTACTGCAAGTTTGCACTAAATGCGCTGTTAATTGATTACCTGAAGAAAAATAATTTTATTTATTACTTCAATTTACTGTTTTTATTTACTTTAAAAAAGTTTCCGATTAGCTTTAAAAAATAATATATGAAATAACTTCTTGTTTTTACTTAACGTTCATGATTTTTGCATTCGATGGCGCTTAGCCATATTTTAGCTAGAACATACAATCTAAGCAACCACGAACCACTACATACAAACGTTCATTCATATAATTAACAAATAAAAATATTTTACTTATACCCAATTAAACATTTACCAGAGAATTTTTTTTCAGTGGAACAGCATTAAACACGTATTAGTGCTGTTCCTCTTTTAACCATTTTCTCTTTTTGATGAGCACTGTTTTACATATACCCAATTAGATACCCAGTGGTAAAAATATACATTACGTAATCGATGATATCAGTAATACTTAGTAGCAGTCAGTGGTGATTCGTTAGCTTATTTTGTTACTTAGATTTAACATAAAAGTGTCATAGGATGCGTAAAGTGTCATAGGATGTAAACTCTCGCTTACAAAGTAAGCCACGATGTCAGTATGTATCACTAGCATTGCACTTACATCAACAGCGGAGTTGTAAGCGAGCATGATAACAAATTTAGCCTAAAATTAGACCAGTATTTCAATTTTGTTTTATAATAAACTGTTTGTTTAATCAATAATCGAAGTTATTAGTAGCACATGACGTATCAGATTACGCGTATATTACAATCCAAGTACTTAGATGGCTCGCTTACGATGTCATACTGACGTCAGTGATTATTATCGAAGTACTTCGGTAAATTTCCCGCTGGGTATTTCTGTAGCAAAAAGAAAAAAGTGCTTAAGTCGAGATAAGCTATTTTTGAGTTAAATGTGGAAGTACATAACACGCATTCAATGCGCTAATGCGATACACGAGGCTGTCAAAAAAGTTGAAATAGTGTGATTTCATATGGCAAGTTACATAGGGAAGATCGCGACGCGCGTACCTCGCAAAAAGTTGAACATTCTTCAACTTTCACGCGTTGTATACAAAATGACAGCTATTGTTGCCAGATTCATAAGCTAACATACACAAAAATTATTAGGAATAAATTTTTTCATATGAATAAAAAATGTATTAAATAATTAAAGAAAAATAACACGTAAATGCAAGACAAAAAAATAGCCGACAAAATTTTACAACTAAAAAAAACCTCAAAAGCGTGTTGTGTAACTTTTCATTTGTATAGCGTTAAACGTTTAAAGAACCAGAAAAGCGTTGCCGCGTAACGCGTGGTATGTACTTCGACCTTAATGGCACTCCTATAATTTGCATGTTCGAAAGTACCCCTGCCGAAATGTCATTTATTTTGTGCGCTTTTTCAGGAAGTTATTACCTCGTTTATACGCAAGTCTTATTTGCAAATAAAACTTTTTGCAAATACTGAACTCACCGTTTATACGTAGATAAAATACATTGCTATCTGTGAATGATATTGCCACACATTGTTAAATTTGTATTACATTTTTTACAAAACAAAAATAATTGGCAACATTTTAGACCTTATTTGCAAATAGTGCGTTATTTGCAAATAGTTTTCGTGAGTTATTAACTTACAATAAAAAAGTTATACGGCAACGCTTTCCAGTTTTATATGAAAATAAGAAGTGCGTATAAACGGGATATATGTATAGCGCAATGACTTGGTTCTTATATTTTTTCGTTTTATAATCTAATATGGAATAATATATTAATTTAGCTGATATTTTAGTTCATTTCAAATCAAATGTATTATTTATAGTGTGTAGAACGAAATTTTCTAAATGAAGTTTCAGTGAATACCGAATTTCCTAATTTAACTGTAAAAGAAATATATTTCTGAAAATCAAGTCGATTTAAAAGTGCTCTACTGCAAAACGTAAAATATGACTTAAGCACTTTTTCCTTATTGTCACATATTTAAGAGTGATATTTTTCAGTGCAACAGAACTAAACATGCTAGTTGTGTTCAATTTTTAAACATCTCTTTTTTATGACCACTGTTGTAGACGTTTAATCTTTTTTCTGTAATAAATGGCGAACATTTTGTTCACGCAAAATATTTCCCATGAACAAAAAATTTTAAACAAAATTAGAAAATTTTTTATTTTTTATTTTTAATACATGTATTTATTTATTGTATCTTCAAATATGAACGAACAATAAGTATTCAAATTTTAAATATAAAATACAATTATTAGGCCCGACCACTGTCGGACATAAACTTAGTAATAGTTATAAATAATACATAAGTAGTGATAATCAAAAAGGAAAAAAAAGTATTATCAAGTAGTCCCATCTGGAGTGTTGAGTATAAGAGCCCTTGTGTCCCTCTTTTTTAGGCGGATGTGTCCAGTAAAGTTCAAAATATTACGAGCAAGCGGATTATGGTGTGATTCGAGTTTTGTTAAATATTTACCTGCTTATTTTGCAATTTCTTCAATCACTAGTGCCATATTCAAATCACGATGTATATTTGAATTTTTGATGTACCATGGAGCCGAAGTTATACGTAAAATTTTGTTTTGCCTTCGTTGGATTCTCTCGACATTGGAAGCTGAAGCAGAGCCCCATAGTTGAATTCCGTAGCACCATATAGGTTTCAAAAGTGACTTGTATATCAAAAGTTTGCAATCTAGACTGAGAGTTGAATTTATACCAATCAGCCAATGTACCTGAGCTAATTTTAGTTTCATTTGTGTTAGCTTAGAATCAATGTGTTGCTTCCATGTAAGCCGTCGATCAAGGTGTATACCAAGGTATTTGGTATACACCTTGTATACCTTGTATTTGTGAATGTTGAGGATTAGTTTGATTATTGATTGTAATGGGGGAACAAGTATCTTTTCGTAGAGTAAATGTTACCTGCGCACACTTCTGTTCATTCACTTTAATTCTCCATAACTTTAACCATAGTTCCAGCTGGGTAATATGTTCCTGAAGATATCGGGATGCCTCGTGAGGGTTTTCGTGCATTCTAAAGAAGGCTGTATCATCGGCAAATGTAGATGTATGGAGTTTAGTGCTAAAAGGCATATCACAAGTATATACCAAAAAACACACTGGCCCCAGTATACTCCCCTGTGGCACACCGGCAGACTCATCAAGTCTCCTTCCACAACAATGAATTTCTGGGATAGAATATAACTTTCCAATAGCTTTAGAAGATTAATTGGTAGATATGTCTTCAATTTTAAAATTAGGCCTTCGTGCCATACTTTATCAAATGCCTGAGAAACATCAATAAAGAGAGTAGAACAATACTTCTTTTCTTCAAATGTTCTTATAACTTCTTATAACAATCTATGCGTTTGTTCAGTGGTGCTATGCTGACTTCTAAATGATGGTCCGGTATGCACCCACTATCAGTTAGAATTGGGGACAATTTTGTCAAGAGCAGCTTTTCGAAAAGCTGTGATACTGTTGATAGTAAACTTATTGGCCTGTATGACTCAGCTTTGCTAAGATCTTTGCCCGGCGGTAGAGCAACTACACTCGGCAAATCAGCAACACCAGTATATATGTTTGGGGTAAATACGGATTTTAAATGCTCAGCAAATATTTTACCTTTTTCAGTATCGCTTCTTGCCCAATCACCGGTCGAAGTGCGCAGAGGTAGTTTAAACTCAACGGGTCTTTTAAGCTTTTTAGTAGCGCGCCACAAGGAGTAATTAGATGCTGGTGTGACATCGAGACTTTTAAGATAATTTCTAAGAAATGCAGTTTTCTCAGATGCAAGCAACTCTTGGAGTCGTTTCGTGCACTCTTTAAATCTAATTTTATTTTGGGGTGATCTGTGCTGTTGCCATTCCCTTCTAGCTCTTCTTTTTCACGTACGAGACGTTCAATGTCTGTATAATAAATTCTGTTAAACCCAGTCTGCGGATGTGCGGTAGCGGCATGTTCAGCAGTCTGTTTAATATTTTCGTTAAGATTGGCAATGTTAGATTCAATATCATCTGGTGTTCTTAGCTTAATATTTTCCGTATAATGACTACTAAGGTATTTTTTGAATCCCAGCCAATTAACACGATTTATAATCTTAACATATGGGTGAAGTAAAGCGCTTCTCACTGGACTACAAATTGTAACGATCGGAGTGATCGGACGAGAGATCTAAAAAAGCTTCAACTTGAACTAAATCCCTAGAGATATTTTTCATGACGCCAAAATCTATGACATCCGGAATTTTTTGTTTGTCAGTAGGCCAATAAGTGGGCTCCCCACTCGAAATAACGTCCAAGTCCATTTTTGCAATTTTGTTGAACAACGCTCGACCTCTGGGTGTAATAAGACGCGAACCTAATAACGTATGTTTTGCATTGTAGTCGCCAGCTGCTACAAAACAAGGTACAAGGGATTTGTAGAAATTCTCGTATTGCTCCTCAGTGATTGAAAATCTGGGAGGGGAGTAAATTGATGATATCACGAAATTTGTACAAAAATTTTCATTGTCAATATTTGTTGCTTGTAGATGTTCCTCACAAATGTTGTGAAGAATATAGTGCTTGAGTCTTGACTTTATTAGAGTAGCTGACCCACCGCAAACTCTTCCTCTAGGGTCCTTTGTATCATATATAGTGTAGCTATAAATGTTAAAAAGGCTTCTCGAAGTCAAATGAGTCTCAGAGACCAACATTATATCAATATTTTTTTCCGTGAGGAAGAGCTCAAGTTCATTTTTATGTTGGCGAATGACGTTTGCGTTCCAGAAACATATTTTTAACATGTTCATGGTTTGTTAACTAATGCTTGAAGCAGTGTATTCTGCATTCGAAGCATTTTCTGCATCGTGCTAGTCATATTTGTTGTAAAGTTGTTTATAGTTTGCACCAAATTATCAATAGTGGTTTCAAGGCGACTGAAATTAAAGCTCGAGTTTACATTTGTTGAATTATTTGTTGGGGAAACATTTTGTGTGGGAATTGAATATGTCTTAGCAGCATCTGCATACGATACACGGGAAGTGACTGGTTGGCTCATTTGCGCAAAAGTGGCGGAGTAAGCGTTTGCTGATTGAGCTGGAGCTAATTTAGGTTTTTGCACCATAGTCTGTTTGACGAAAGAGTACACAGGACATCCCCTGTAGTTAGCGGTGTGATTACCTCCACAATTATTGCATTTTTTATCACTGAACTTTTGGCTTATTGCAACTAGCAGTGCCGTTTAATTCGCCGCACACAAAACAAACAGAGGGTAAATTGCAGTATGTTTTTGTATGGGCATATTCTTGGCAAATATGGCACTGTACAGGACCTGAACGATTATGTGGCTCTTCAACTGTGATTTTTCGGTACAACAGGTATTTTCAATTATAAATTGGATGAGTCTCATTTTTTCTTAATTTTATATCATTTGGCTCAAGTTCAACTCGAAATAGAGGTTGGGGGATCTTCTCCCTATTTATTATGTTAGATACATTTTTTACCTTAAATCCCTGGACGACGAGTGCATCTTTTATTTCTTCGGGAACAACGTACGAATTTATGCCCTTCAATACGATCTGCAGGCCTTTAGCGCTCTTAAGCTGGTATGTGTATAAGCTTTTTTTATTCTTTTCAAATTCAGAAACCATTTTGCGGAAATCTTTTACGTCATAAATTTGAACTTTCATTTCATCGATGTTGGCACGTTTTATTAGAACAATGTGAAATTTATTCTCACCAATGACCGAAATTAATTTTTTAATAAGGGCATTTGAATTTTTTTCTCCCAAATATATTGGTGGCGGCCTGGATGTTTTATTCGAGGATACCTCGGGTTTGTCGTTGTCATCTTGCAAAATTTTAAAGCGGTTTTGGCGATTAGTTGAGGCTGCGCTGTTATCCCTAGACATCTTTGGAGCAGATGAAATTTTTGAAGAATTCGGGCTTCTCCCACGCTTTACCACGGTTATATATCTGTCCATTCCGACTTGTACCTTGGGTTTTGAGCTGCTGTTATCTGTAGTGATAACTGAAGGGGATGATATTACTGTCTTATATGAAGAAGTACTGGGCAACTGTAATGTTAATGAATCACTACTAGTTGACATTGGACAAATCGAAGTTGATCGCTGACGAAAAATTGTTTTTGCCGTTAAAAGAAGACTCATCAGATTTATTATTTATATTGTTTTCATTATGCGTTTTTTTTTTGTTTTTGTTATTTCTACTATGTAAAAAATATTAGCAAAGCAATAAAGCTTATTTATTAAAGTGAGTATGTACCTATTACGAATAATATGTACTACGAATATTTTTTTGTATAATTTTTTGTTTGTTTAGTAAGTATGTAAGAAAAATTCCGCTAATCGACTGTTCGCTATGAAGGTACAACGAGAACTCAGAAAATAGTATAATGACGGAACAACAACGCAAACATAGGCGATCACAATTTTAGGGAAAGGGAATATATTTCACGTGACGTTTTATTCCCGATAAGGGTGGGTCACCCTCAGCCCAACCGGCTTGAAAGCGAAGTACATGGAATACAAGTCCCTTGGCATTGACAGACTATGTTCAACGGCTTCAGCGGATACTAATCATAATGTAACATCAGAGTTCCCTCCTTCGTCGGTATTGTGTAGCAGAGTCATCGGCGAAGTAAAATAACCAATGAAATCTACTTATCACAGCATCGGAAATTTAATACGCCTCACTGACTCCGGAAGCGCTGCATTATTAAAAATGTGCAAAAAATTCAAAGTTGTAAAAGAATGAACCTTTGCTCTATCTGTGTGCCTTTAAAGTTTTCATATAAAATTGTTTTTGTGTGAATGTGACGCGTCAATATTGTTATCACTTAAAAGCTTTGCAGAGAACAGTTTAAGCCGTGCAGGAAATGTAACTGGCACAAGACTAGTCAAGTGATCTGTCCTCAAGTGATAGGGACCAGTCCGACTTCTGTTGTTCAAACACTAAGACTATAAAATATTAGAAATATGGTCCAAGAGTTTGTCTGCATCAGTATATGCCCCTGAAAAAAGGAAAAATATAGAACCTTATAAACTACATTATTTTTCATGGTATAATCTGAAGCAATTTTCGGTCCCATTTCGAATGCAAAGATGAACGTTGCATTTTGAACAAAATTATCTGGAATATCCTTTCCATCCGGGTACTCTACATATACTACAGCCAATGTTCAATACCGGTGAAACAAATCTGAAACGAGTATGAATATGAAAGAGGCCTTTCATATGCGAGCGTTGGCTTCGAAGTTGATGGAGTTTTAGACAGTGTTTAAAAAAATGAAGTGATTTTCATTTCATTTCATTTTGCTACTGCTTTTGTTTTTGAAAAATACAACAGTTTCAGTCAAAGTAAAATTAAAAAACTATCGATGATCGATTGCGCAGTATTTTTAACAGTCGACGATTTGGAAAGTTTGAATTTCACTTGCTTTTGCTTTTGGTTAGTATCGCAAGTAAAAGCAGAAGCAGTCTATATGCTTTTGGAAGTCACAAACAGTCACAGTCGAAGAAGCAAAAAATCTTGCTCTTAGAAGTTTGAAGCAATCGCAGTAAAGTGGTGTTAGTGCTTGCTTCTTGTCTGATGTGCAAAAACAACAACAAAAATATGACAAACAACACAAAATAGTTGATTAGACCTGCAGAAAGCTTCTAAAAGCAAATCTTTTGCTTCTTCGACTGTGACTGGTATTTACAAAAATACATAGACTGCTTATGCTTTTACTAGCAAAACTAACCAAAAGCAACCACAAATAAAATTCAAACTTTTAAAATCGTCGATTGTTGAAAATACTGCGCAATTGTTCATAATTCGTTTTCTGCTTTTGCTTCGACTGCGACTGTTGGTTATTTTCACAAGCACAAGCGAACGCATTGGTTCATTTTAACGAGTTGAAAAGAGCCAAAGCAGCGAAAAGTAAACATTTTACGACTTTTGCTACTTCGACTTAAGTTTTTTAAACACTGGTTTTAGATGCCTACTTCTTCAGATAACTTGGGTTTTCCCCATCTTCGAGAGAGACTTTTTACTGATGATAATGCTAGCAGTCCATCGGCAACATTTTTAATCGAGGATATCCAATAGTACCAATAATAATTTCTAGTCCCATCAATGTCATAATCTCTTCTCTTACAACATGAACAGTAGTTCCGGCTTCCATAAATGAGTCTTGATTTATTGTCTGAACAATAGCGTCAATAAAATCATTTAAAAATATTAAAAAAAATATATATCAGGAGTCTTTACATCCTGTTTTGGATAAACTGCTGAAAACTGAGCTCTTGGAGAGCTCAATGTATATATTTTTTGAAATGGTGGATCTTAAGCTTTTTCCAAATCTATTAAATCGCCACGCGCATTAACATTCTTCTCAAACAGGTCGGTATTCCCGGATTAGTTAACTTTTCGAATAAAAGCCTATTATTATTTAAAGTTTCCGAAAGCGACACCAAAACATAATTTTCTTCTGCATCATCGTCAAAATTAGACAAATTTGAATTATCAAAACTGTGAATTTGTATATACCCAATAAGCAATTTTGCTTGAAATCTACTTTAAAACAAATGTTATTCAAGCCACAAAATCAATTGTCAAGGGTTGAATTATGCTTGATTTACACTTTAATTCAGTAGCATACTCCAGTGAAAAGGGAACTTGAATTCAATGCGAACAATTCAGTTGTAGTGTAGTGAAAATCAAGCCTTGAATTATACTACAATTAAACCTTGTATTACAATTGAATTCAAGTGTATTTCAAGCTGCAAAAACAAGGCTTTCAAAATAGAAAGCAAAATGCAATTCCTTTTTTTTTCTAATAATAATTTTCTGCACATCTGCCTTCGATATTGTTTTCGCGATCTTAATCACCTTTTTTTCCAAATTTACTTTTTTATTTATTTCTTTTTGATGTTTACACCACAATTTTAGTTTTGATAATAAATAAATTATGTATTTGACAAGGTTTGAACATATATTCTGTTGTTTGATTTTTTATTTAAAAATATACTCAAACTTGAAAATTACTTAAAAAAATGCTTGAATTCAACTTTGTTTCCAGTTCAATTTCAAGTGCTTGAATTTTAAGGGTCTTATGCAAAAAACTTAATAAAGCTTTGCCAAGCAATGTTAAGTAAAGTTGTATTCTAAAAAAATTATTGTATAAAAATTCTAAAGTAGGCACCCACGTTTGTTAAGACTACTTTAAGTTGATATTTCCAAAATGTGTGTTTTGTACCTCAAATATTTTTATTAATATGGTACATACTGATTCATGTTACATCTGAAAATGCAGCTAGAAGTGCCTGCTCTTATCTTAAATTTATTATTTCTGTCATGTAATGGGAAACATCACCAAATTATCCAACTGATTCGAAATACATAGCAAAATCCATAAAAAAATATTAAAATAAATACAAGTATACAAAAATGTTTTAGTGATGTACATACAATCAAAACAAATCGAAAAAAGCTGGATATTCAAATACTCGTTTCATTCGAATAAAACAAATTGTGATAATTTTTCACATTTTTTTACTTTTACTTCATAGTTGTGTTTATTTGTTTTATTACCATGTCATAAGCTCATATTTTTTAAATTAGGTTGCTTTACTTCAAGATAATGAAAATTTATTTAATAAAATAAAAATTTATTTGAATACCCGAATGAAATTGTATTTGATTTTGTACATCATAAGCTATGAAGTGGTTGTTGAACACGGTGGTGTTACCAGTATTCATTATTAGATAACAAAATAATTAAAGTTGTCTTTTGCATATGATTTCTTAACAACGCTATGTTAGCCTTAAAGTGCTTGGCAACTAATATGAACTTTAAAGCTAAAGTAAAATATTTTTTTGCATAAGGGGGTAATTTTTTGAGTGCTTATTAAGATATGGCATAGTTTAAAATATGAAATAGTATGGAATATTCGGGCAGCTCTATTGATCTCTGTTTCGGCTCTAAATTGTATTCGCTTACTAAGATAATGATTATCTACAAAATTACTTACATAAAGTTGTCAAATAAATTATTTTTAATAAAATAAAATAATTTTTAATAAAATACAATTATAAAATGGTGTGTTTTTTTTGCAAATTGCGAAGCTCATGAGAAATCCTTGCTCTCTGAACCATAACAATTTGTACTAACTACTGATAATTTTTTTAATTTTTTTTATAGAAAACACTTCAATAAAAAATATAAAATTAACAAAAAAAAAAAAAAAGTATTTCTAAGTTTTTTACCTTAAAACAGGCTCTAAAAAGTAACTATGCCATAGAAAATCCTAAAGTGTTAATAAGCAGAACCATGTCCGAGAATGTGTGGTTGACTACAAAAATAATTAACTTCTCAGCAAAGAATTTCAAAAAAGGTAATCGGGTTTGGAATTAAGCATTTTTGGTGGAAGCACTTCCCTACTCGATTACCAATTTAATGATTTTAACAAGGCGTGAGACTAAAATAATCGATTCTTGAGAAGTACATACTTTTTTTATTTCAACATATTCACGTAATCTATTAAATCTAAAATAATCATTATCCTCATTTATCAAATTGTACAGCGTTTGTTTAAGTTTTATGTAATGTGATATGTAAGTGAGTAATGAAATTTGGTAATCAGAAAAGTAAGTCATTAATTAATTAATAGTAACCCAGCAAAAAATTAGACATTACCTGATGAACTACTTGCCATATAATGACTTACTTTTTAGATTGCCAAATTGAAGTACTCGCTTACAAAACACATTACGCAAAATTTTAAAAATAGGAAGCAGAAGTTTAACATATTCTTTGGGTTTTAAAAGAAGACATGAAAATATTGCCAAAATAAGTAATTATTTTAAATAAATTATAAATATTTCTAAATTGCCTACTTATTTATTTTAAACTAAAAAATAAGTACTTACATTTGGGAAAATAATTATTTAAATATAAGTAGTTCTAAATAATTTTTTTTCATTTACGGTTTTAATAAAAGTCCATCCATAAAAGCAATTGGAATTTTTCTAAATATTATATTTATAAGTAACAATAGAGGCACTGATACGAATAAAATATAACCCACTTCAATTGAGCTTATAAAAGAAATTTTACAAAATGGTGTATTTCGTAGTAAAACAATAGTTTTTTGTTTAAATTATTTAAAATTTTCTTAAAAGTTATTATATATTTAATCAAACTGAGTTTTTAACCAAGACCTTCCATTTACTCAAACAACGACATATTTAAAAAAAGTAGTTCAATCAAGAAAAAAATAACTATTTCCCACAACGGAAAATATAATTAATTCCTACAATAAACAACATAAGTACTTCTAAAGAATCGATTATTTTAGTCTCACTCCTTGTTAAAATCATTAAGTTGGTAATCCAGTAAGGAACAGCTTCCACCAAAAATGCTTAATTCCAAACTCGATTACCTTTTTTGAATTTTTTTGCTGGGAATGTGTAATTTTTTGCTGGGTTGTAGTTAACTTTTCTTAGACTAACTAAAAGCTGACTGCTTTTAGTTAGTCTAACAAATTTATTCTCCAACAAATTTATTCTCAGCTACTTTGAATTTCATTTCAGTTTTATATTAACATTTTGCTGTTATTATTTTAGATGGTACTTGTTCGTGCCGCAGAAATTTTTTTTAATTTACTGATTTAGGTCATTTAAAAAACGAGAATGAGACAATTGACTACAGCCTAGGACATCGCAATGTTAAAATAGTCAGTTGATTGCATTGAAAAGTAATCCGTTATTCAGTACTAGCTGCGAAATATTTAGCTTAAAGTTAGTTTAAAGTTAACGGAATTTCCGACACGGTAGTTATTTTATTATTATTGTTGTTGCTATAGTTCTTCCCGCTTATGCAAAAAAATATTTTACTTTAGCTTTAAAGTTCATAGTAGTTGATAAGCACTTTAAGGCTAACATAGCTTTATTAAAAAATCATATGCAAAAGACAACTTTAAATATTTTGTGATTTAATAATAAATACTGGTAACACCACCTTGTTCAACAACCACTTCACAGCTTATGATGTACAAAATTGAATACAATTTCATTCGGGTATTCAAATATTTTTTTATTTTATTAAATAAATTTTTATTATCTTGAAGTAAAGCAACCTAATTTAAAAAATATGAGCTTCTGACTTAATAGGAAAACAGATAAACTCAACCATGAAGTAAAATTAAAAAAATTTTAAAAATTATCACAATTTGTTTTATTCGAATGAAACGAGTATTTTAATATCCAGCTTTTTTCGATTTGTTTTGATTGTATGTACATCACTAAAACATTCTTGTATAATTTTATTTATTTTAATATTTTTTTATGGATTTTGCTATGTATTTTGAAGCAGTTGGATAATTTGGTGATGCTTCCCATTACATGACAGAAATAATAAATTTAAGATAAGAGCAGCCACTTCTAGCTTCATTTTCAGATGTAACATGAATCAGTATGTGCCAGCTGTCAAGTGATTAATATTTAGTTTGGTTTGCCATTTCATCATGAGCAGGTTGACAAAAGAACAACGCTTGCAAATCGTGCAAATTTATTTCGAAAATAATGGTTCAGTTCGCGAAGTTTACCGCAAGCTCCGTCCATTTTATGTTCGACATAATCGTCCATCAGAGCAATTAATTCGGTTAACCATGGATCGTTTTCGCACTACGTTTACTCTATGTAATAATACGCATCCGCAGAGACGTCGAACAGTGCGCACCGAAGAAACAATTGCCGCTGTAGAGCAAAGTGTTGAAGAGGACCCGAATGAATCGATTCGCCACCGTGCACAGCAATTGGAGCCGACTAACCGACTATTTTGTTCCCGAATTGGATGGCATGAATGTGGATGAGTTGTGATTCCAACAAGACGGCGCTACATGCCACACAGCGCACGTCACAATCGATTTATTGAAGGAAACATTCGATGAGCGCATAATTTCGCGGAATGGACCTGTCAATTGGCCACCAAGATCGTGCGATTTGACACCATTGGATTATTTTCTTTGGGGATATGTGAAGTCGCTCGTCTACGCCAACAAACCAGAAACGTTAGGGGACTTGGAAGCCAACATTCGTGGCGTTATTGCCAACATACGGCCCCATATGCTCGAAAAAGTGGTTGAAAATTGGACCTGTAGAATTGGCTTTATTCGAGCCAGCCGCGGCGGCCACATGCCCGAAATCATATTTAAACATTAATGGCATAAAATTATCCTTCCAATAAAGCCAAATTGATGGACATTAAAACGATTTTCTTGTGTTTTCTTTCAATTCAAAGTTCTATACCCCTGAAAAAAACACCCTATATGTGTTACTCATGTGTATTAAGTTTTTTAGCTAAATAATTCTGAATAATTCTTTTTGTTAGCTCTGTTCGAATAATTTTGCATAACAATTGGCATTGAAAAGTAATCCATCAGTCAGTGCTAGTTGCAAAATAGTTAGCTTAAAGCTAGTTTAAAGTTAACAGAATTTCCGACAGGGAATTTGTATTTTTAATGGGACGGGAATAAATACACCGAATACATAATTCTTATGCAAATAATTCATATGTAAGATAAAAAATCTTATTTGTTGGAATATTTTAAAAAGAAAACACCAGATCCTGCAAATTGCTCGTTGTGTTCCAAAACAATTACTTGGAAAGGGAAAGTGCTCTAATTCGATATTTAAAAGGAATACATAATAAGCAATTAAAAGGTGTTGAACCTAATGAAAGTACGGAAAGCTTGAACAACAATTTTACAAGACTCCAATAACAAAAAGATATAAATGAAATTTGTTGTTTCTAAACTAGCAAGTGTTAATGTCTTTTCCATCAGATCTTTAACAAAGAGTTTATATATAAGAGAGTATCTTTAACTCAAAGGTTTTCATCTATCAAAAACTGAGCTCCATGTGCAAAAACTTACTGCAGAAAACTTTTATAATGTCAAAAATGAAAACAAACAAAATATCGAGACCGAGTTAAAAAAAAATTAAGATTTTTTCTAATTATGGATGAATGGACTTGTATAAAAAATAGGAAATACTTAAACATTTGCATGCATGGAAAAGTCGACTGATGACTAATGAATCAATTAATGCACTGTGGTTTTTAAAAATCACTCTAAACACTCGTCTATATTCTAGGTTCCACATACTTTTCACATGTTTTCTTGTGAGTTCGGATGTTAAAACACATGACACGCCTGTTTAAGTTGAAGTTTAGAAAATACAAGTTAATAATATATATTCTAGCATCCGAATTTAGAAAAAAAAACAATTTGAAAATGGACGATTTCAAACTTTTACTCTTCACGTTTGAGCAAAAAAACTAGTATTATTTTCACTTGTTAACAGTCTTGTGAAAGCAAAACGAAACAAGAAAATCCAAAGATTTGAAATCGTCCATTTTCAATATGTTTTTTTTTCTTTCTAAATACGGATTCTAGAACATAACTATTAACTTGTTTTATAAATTTCAAATAAAACAGGCGTACCATATGTTTTAACATCCGAACTCGCAAGAAAACATGTGGAAAAGTTGTGGAAGCCAGAACATACACGACTGTCAAATAATAATCAAACTGAAATTTCTTATATTTTTCGTTTGACAATAGTACGTAAATAAATGTACCTTTTTATATTTTTATTTACTTTTTATGCGTTTTTGTTAATAATATGTTGATTTTTCAGTTTTGTAAGCTCAATCTCTTTAAAGTAAATTTCAAATAATATGTACGTTTTAAATTAAAAAACAAATTCTAATTATTTGCTTCAAACGGGAATTCCGGGAAATTTGGAAACCAATCCCGATTTCCCGGGAACTAAAAAAGTGCGGGAAAAAACTCTAGTAACAATATATATATATATATACCCTGCAGTAAATTTAACTGATACAATACTAGTCACGTCCCCAAGTGATAGGGACTAGTCCGAGTTCTAACACTTCATATGATGCAGACCAGATACTTTTACATAGGAATGGCCTAGGATGGGGTTAATTGATACTTTTTCTGCACCTTATGACTTGCCACTGAACTATCCCATAGAGACCTATTCGGTGTAGAATAATATAAATTATATATAAATGTCATTCCGACATTTAACTGTAACAATGAAAACATATATTTTTTTTATTGTTACAAATGCAATTATAATTTATTTTGAAGTAGAAAATTTTTTGAGATTAGAACCGACAACCTCGCGCATGGTATTATATTTACACTATTTGATAGGTCCATGTGTTCAACCACATCGAACATGTTCAGTACCGTTTACTACAATATTGCACCGAGTCCAAATTAAATTGGCTCAAGATCAAGACGATACATCACGAAAATGGTCAATATGTAACCATTTACGCGATATGCCTTTTTTCACCATACACTTCTCCGTACTTTTGATAACACCTCCATTTTCTCAAGTCATAGGACGAGTACGTTTGGATCAATTGTCACCAAATTTTCTGCAGGGTATACATTCATATAATAAAAATATATGTACCATACATACTTTTTAGCTTGGTAGTCTTCAAAAATAATTAACACAAATAAAATATTTTTATTATAATCTTCTGACAATATGTCGAATAATAAATTTCTTAAATATTATTACAGCCTTATTTATAAAACTTAAAAAGTCTTTATAAAGATTTTTTAAAACAAATTTTCATACAAAATTTTTCTTAAAAAGCCTTTATAGAGCCTTTTTATGTTTTATAAATAAGGTTGTTAATATATTTAAATAAGATAATTAATTGTTAAGAACAATGTTAACAACATAAAATTAAATTATTTTGGTGGTTTCTGAATACTCTCGGTGTACACATATATTTCATAAAAAAGGAAAAGTAAAACGGCTTGCTTGTGTGTGTGGTTCTCTTGCTTGAGTTTTGTTGGTAGTTGTGTTGTGTACATATAGCAAGCAGATTGCTGGCAGACCCCTCAAGGCAATGGGATGAAGACCTGTGATACAAAGTAGCATAAGATAAATTAAAAATATATCTCAAAATCTCAGGTTCGAAAAATCGGGTTTAAGATTTTTTTAAAAATATACATACAATATATACATATACATATATAATATTCCGATGAGACATTTTTAAATTTATTTGAACTGTAGTGAATTTTAATTAGAAGTAACTTCTTAATCAGGCTTAAGATCAGTAATTTGAATTCTTATTGAATGAAATATTTTTATTAATTAATGTGACTAGACTTTATTAGCTGGGGGAAATACCGATATTTTTCTGTGCAGCCACGGACTTCATCAGCACCCTGTCGATCTACATGGGTAGAGATTGTTATTAACATAAGCTATTTAACGTAAATTTTCAATGAAATGGAATATGAGAAATGATTATTGTGTATGCAATTATTGATTTAACTTTAGTAAATACATTTGCAAAGCCATTTATCGGGCAGACAAAATCTTACCTTTAGCTAAAGGTAAGTCGTGAAAATGGCCCTAAGTATCAGTATTCATTTTCTGTTTTTCCATTTTCTAATCAGGTTAGCACGAAGTTATATCACTCTACCTAAGTATGTTTGACTATTATTGCTTATCTTTTTGCGATCATCACATTAATTATTTTTACTTATTCGATGTACCGTCGATGTACATACATATTGTATAATTATGTTACATTGTTTTTGCTTTTTACAGTTGATTTTACTTTCCAGCATTATGAACTGTGATTGCCAACTGAACATATTTTTGTCACTTGCCAATGATGATTTAAATGAGACATTTTTAAATTCGATTGAACATAGTGAATTTTTATTAGAAATAATTTCTTAATCAAACTTAAGTTCAGTGATTTCAATTCTTATTGAATGAGATATTTTTATGTGTCCTGCACAAGATATAAGAACTTTTAAGACATGATGGATTTTTCAAATGTTTTACTACAGCGAAATCTTCTACAACAAATGTTAACAACACTGCAAGAAATTTGTTTCACTATTGTAGGTATAGGAGTAAAGAAGAAAATATTTCATGATACCAGCTTCTTTCTACGCATAAGCGCGTGTACAAACGTCATGCATGTATGTGTGTATGATCTTTTATTTTTCTGCGCACATGCAAAGGCACATACATGCATTAACATTAGTTGTATCCGGTTAATCACATAATAGCTTACCATCTACATATTACACACACACTCAAACGTACAATATGAAAAATAACAAGCATACACTAATCAACAGTACTTCTTCTGAGTGTTTGTTACAAACAAGCTGTCTTGGCGACATCGCTTGTTAACACTGATATACACGTACACCAATACATCCAACGTGCTTCGCTTATAGTACGACAGCATTTATTATTGGTTTAGTATAATAGATGCGACGTGAATACATTTAAAAATCATGACGTATTTACATTTAAAGACTGTTTACGCAGGTCTCTAATTTTTATTAATTAATGTGAGTTTCTAAAGAGGAGAAGAAAAATTAAACTAGGCTTTATTAGTGATGCTTACAAATGTATTTACCAAAGGTAAATCACAATTATTTATTTACACTATAAATATATCTCATATTCCATTTCGTTGACAATTTACGTTAAATAGCTGAAGTTAATAACTATCACTACCCTTGGTACTGATGAAGTGCGAAAATATCGGTATTTCTCCCAGCTAATAAAATCTAGTTTAATTTTTCTTCTCTTTAGAAACTCACATCAATTAATAAAAACATTTCATTCAATAGGAATTGATATTACTGAATTAAGATTAAGAAATTATTTCTGATTATAATATTCCGAGAAAATTAATGATAGCCATTTCGACATCGACGTCACTTTAACACAATACCCAAAAAAAATTGGGGCTTGTGTACCTGTTGTCGAAAACAAGTGACACATGTTGGCAGGTTTGCGCTATTTTCCAGACCTTGAGATGGACTAAACAAGCCTCATTTTTTGGTACGGTGTTAAAGTGACGTCGATGTCGCCAGCTGAAATAACGATTATTATTTAATATTCGTACTCGCAAATATTACCTCAGATATTCGTATTCGCGAAGACCTAAAAATTGATATTCGTTACATCACTAACTGATATATGTACATATACATACATACATATGTGCCAATTTTAATGTTAAATATTTTTCATTTCAGGATATATTCCGAATTTTGCAAAGATGTATTCCGTCGGACATGTGTCATTTCGTTACTGAATTGGGTTTCTACTTGTCAGAGTCGTTTGGAAATCCCGTGCGTATTGACTACGGTACTGGACACGAGCTGTCGTTTATATTTTTTTTGTGTGCGTTGTTTAAAGCTAAAATTTTAAAAGAAGAGGATAATGTCGCCTGTGCTTTAAGATTGTTCAATACGTATCTAATATTTGTACGACGTCTTCAAAAAACGTATCGCTTAGAGCCGGCTGGAAGTCGGGGTGTTTGGTCACTTGATGATTACCAGTTTGTGTCTTTTATTTGGGGAAGTGCTCAGCTATCATGTATGTTTTTTAAATAATATTGTATTAAATATGGTTTGCGGCGGCACTCTGAAATATAGAGAAAATTAAGTATATTTTTATCAATGTAATAGTGCAGTCAGTTTTATCTAGAAAGTCCCCAAGTAGTTTTGCAAATGCGGTCTCTACAAATTTCAATTTTGTGACCTCGTAACCAAGATTATACATCACATAGAATGCGGGTCTCATATAGAAAAGTATTCTATGGCAGGTTGTATCAATACGACCTGAACTTTTATAATTTATCTTTTATATTCTTTTTATTTTCGCTTACAAAAAATGTTCAAAGTATAAATTTTCACAAAAAGTCAAAATTTTTTGTATGTACTTTGCGATATGAGGTAAGAAAAGAAAGAATAAAAATGATGTACTTTATAGGTTTGTTCATTCACTAAAAATTTTTACGAGTTTGTAACAATTTTTACTGGAAAGTAACTCATTAACTCAAAAAGTTTGTAGATAGATATGTAGGTGGTGGCTTAAAAGACTTTTGCGATGATGCAGAGGGCTTGTCGTTGTTTTCTTGTAATAATGACGATTTTGACGATTAGTAGATGTTGCGATGTTATCCCTAGACATCTTTGGAGCAGATTAAATATAAGAAGAATTTGGGCTTCGCCCACGCCTTACCACGGGTCCATATGGAACATTCAACCGTCACGTACAGACAAATTCAACTATTTCTAGGCGCTTATATTACATATAGTTCTTAAGTGATAACACAGTTATATAATTTTTTCTGTTATTTAATAGACTGCATATTAGTTCTCAATCCTACATAGTAAGTTTTTCAATGATTTAAGAATCAATGAAGAAAAAAGTAAAATACACTCCGTCACGTGTGGGACAGGTCTAGTCAACCAACATTTTTTTTTACATGTATTTATTTATTGTATCTTTATATATGAACTTACAATAAGTATTCAAAAAATAAGTAAAAAAAATATTAGGCCCGACCAGTGTCGGACATAAACTTAGTGATAGTTATAAATAATAAATACATTAGCAGTGATAATCAAAAATGGGGAAAAAAGTATTTTCAAGTAATCCCATCTGGAGTGTTAGGTATAAGAGCCTGTGTGTCCCTCTTTTTTAGGCGGATGTGTCCAGTAAAGTTCAAAATATTACGAGCAGTCTAGTTTGCAGTCTAGGCTGAGTGTTGAGTTTCTGCCAATCAACCAATATATTTGAGTTAACTTAAGTTTCATCTGAGTTAACTTAGAGTCAATATGATGTTTCCATGTAAGTCTTCGATCAATGTGTATTCGAAGGTTTTTCACTTGGGAATGTTGAGAAATATTTTGATTGTTGATTCGAATGGGGGAGCAAGTATCTCTTCTTAGGGTGAACGTTATATGGACACACTTTTGTTCATTGACTTTAATTCTCCATAAGTTCAACCATATTTCCAGCTGAGTGATATGTTCCTGGAGATTGCGGGATGCCTCATAAGGGTTTTCGTGCACACTCATACAGGCTGTATCATCGGCAAAAGTAGAAATATGGATATTATTGCTCACAGACATATCACAAGTATATATTAAATACAAGACAGGACCCAGAATACTACCCTGGGGCACACCAGAAGATAAAGATTCGGGCGCACTCGTGAACTCTCCTTCCACAACAGTGAACTTCCTATCAATAATATAACTTTCCAAAAGGTTTTGAATGTTTATTGGCAGATATGTCTTCAATTTTAAAACTAGACCTTCGTACCATACTTTATCAAACGCCTGAGAAACATCAATAAAGAGAGCAGAACAATACTTCTTTTCTTCAAATGTTCTGCTTACAACTTGGACCAGTCTATGCGTTTGTTCAATCGTGCTGTGCTGACTTCTAAAGCCAAATTGATGGTCCGGGATGCACCCATTATCAGTTAAAATTTTTGACAATTTAGTCATGAGCAGCTTTTCAAAAAGCTTTGAGATTGTAGATAGTAAGCTTATAGGCCTATATGAATCAGTCTTGGTAAGATCTTTGCCCGCCTTTGGAATCATTTTGATCTTGGCAAGTTTCCAGTTATAAGGAAAATACTGCATTCTTAAAATAGCATTAAAAATAAATAGCAGGATTCTTATTGCAATATGAGGCAAGTTCGTGAGCATTTTATTACTAATGCCATCAATACCTGGAGCTTTCTTCGGGTTGAGTTCAGCAATTACTTTTTGTACTTCACGCATCTTAAACCTTAAGGGACGAGGGGGTAGAGAAACTACACTCGTTAAATCAGCAGTACCCGTACATGAATTGGGAGTGAATACAGATTTTAAATGCTCAAAAAATAAGTTACATTTCTCACTATCGCTTCTTGCTCAGCCTCCGGTCGCAGTACGCACTGGTGATTTAAGATCAACGGATCGTTTAAGATTTCTAGTAGCGCGCCATAAAGAGTAATTAGATGCGGACGTTACATCAAGACCTTCTAAATACTTTTTCAGTAGTGCAGTTTTTTCCGACGATAGCAGCTCTGAGTCGTTTAGTATATTCTTGAAGTCTGATTTTATTTAAGGGTGATCTGTGTTGTTGCCATTCTCTTCCAGATCTCCTTTTTTCACACACATGACGTTCAATTTCCGTAGAATAAATTCTGTTAAAGCCGGTCTGCGGATGGAAGGTAGTGGCGTGTTCAGCAGCCTGTTTAATACGTTCGTTAAGATTGGCAATGTTAAATTCAATATCATCGTATGATCTAAGCTGAATGTTTTCTACGCAGTGACTACTAAGATATTTTTTGAATGCCAGCCAGTTGATTCCATTAATCATCTTCACATATGAGTTAGTTAAATCACTCCTTAGTGGGTTGAAAATTCTAACTATTGTTGGAGAGTGATCGGAGGACAGATCTAGAGAGGCCTCTACGTGAGTTAAAGCCCTATGAATATTTTTCGTGACGGCAAAATCTATAACATCTGGAATTTTTCTTACGTCAGTAGGCCAGTAAGTAGGCTCCCCACTCGAAATGACATCTAAGCCCATTTTTGAAATTGTATTGAACAAGGCTCGACCTCTAGGTGTAACAAGACGCGATCCCCAGTACGTATGTTTTGCATTGTAGTCACCAGCTGCCACGAAACAAGATCCAAACGATTTGTAGAACTTCTCATACTGATCTTCGGTAACTGAAAATCTCGTAGGTGAGTAAATTGATGCTATCACGAAATTCGCACAAAAATTTTCTACGAAAATATTCGTTGCTTGCAAATATTCTTCACTAACGTAGTCAAGGACATAGTGCTGGAGTCTTGGCTTAATTAGAATTGCTGATCCACCGCATGCTCTCCCTCTCGGGTCCTTTGTATCATATAAAGTGTAACCATTTATTTTATATAAGCTTCTTGAGGTCAAATGAGTCTCAGAAACCAACATTATATCAATATTTTTTTCCATGAGGAAGTGCTCAAGTTTATTTTTATGTTGGCGAATGCCGTTTGCGTTCCAGAAACATATTTTTAACGTGTTCATGGTTTATTAACTAATGCTTGAAGCAGTGTATTCTGCATTCGCAGCATTTCTTGCATCATACTTGTCATATTTGTAGTAAAGTTGTTTATAGTTAGCACCAGATTTTCAATAGTAGCTTCAAGGCGACTAAAGTTAAAGCTTGAGTTTGAATTCGTTGAATTATTTGGCGGTGGAACATCCCAGCAAAAAATTACACATTACCATTAGAACTACTTGCCATATAATGACTTACTTTTCTGATTGCCAATTTTCATTACTCGCTTACAAATCACATTACCTAAAATTAAAAAAATGACGTGCAAGTTGCTAAATGAAGATAATGATTTTTTTAGACGAAATAGATTACGTGAAATGTTGACAACAAAAAAAAAGAATCGATTATTTCAGTCTCACGCCTTGTTAAAATCATTAAGTTGGTAATCCAGTAGGGAAGTGCTTCCACCAAAAATGCTTAATTCCAAACTCGATTACCTTTTTTGAAATTTTTTGCTGGGATTTTGTGTGGGAATTGAACAAGTCTTAGCAGCATCAGCATACGATACACGTGAAGTAACTGGTTGGCTCATTTGAGCAAAAGTGGCGGAGTTCGCGTTTGGTATGCAAATTTTTTTCCTCAATTTTCATTCAACATTGTGTTGGCCTTACCATATAACGGTTCTTAAATTGTGATGAAGAACCGTCGCTGCAAGCTACTTATTTGCCCTGATCTGAAGGACTGTCTTTCATAAGCAACATCTTTTTCGGTCTCAGACTACAAAACTTTGAAAATCTTATCGCGACTTTCGGCTAGACCAATCTTCATTTTATGTGCCAATTCGATTGCCCCCTCTATTTTTCATTCTTTGTGATTTGAATATTTAAAACATCTTAACATAAAATTTTTTCAACTTAAGTGCAGATGCGGTACTTACGGAAGTTCCAGCAACATTTTAATATTGAACCAGTGATGCCATTAGGATACGAAAGATAGATTTTTCGTATCTTTTGATGACTTCAGGTACAATGTATAATCCTAACATTTTTCGTATCTTTTGAATCTGTACGCAAAATTTAGAGAAATAAAATATTAAACTTTGCGTCTCTGACAAAGTTTGTTAAAGTTAGTGACAACTAAATACAAAAATAACATGTATTTTGTTGTTAAGTTTTCTAATTTTTTTTAATACATGTATTTATTTATTGTATCTTCAAATATGAACTAACTATAATTTTTCAAATCTTAAATCTAAAATATAATTAATAGGCCCGACCACTGTCGGACATAAACTTAGTGATAGTTATAAATAATACATAAGTAGTGATAATCAAAAAGGAAAAAAAAAGTATTTTCAAGTAGTCCCATCTGGAGTGTTGAGTATAAGAACCCTTGTGTCCCTCGTTTTTAGGCGGATGTGTCCAGTAAAGTTCAAAATATTACGAGCAAACGGATTAGGATGCGATTCGAGTTCTGTTAAATATTTGCCTGCGTATTTTGCAATTTCTTCAATCACTAGTGGCATATTAAAATCACAATGTATAATAGCATTTTGGATATACCATAGAGCCGAATTTATTAACCGTAAAATTTTGTTTTGCCTTCGTTGGATTCTCTCGACATTGGAAGCTGAAGCAGTTCCCCATAGTTGAATTCCGTAGCACCATATAGGTTTCAAAAGTGACTTGTATATCAAAAGTTTGCAATCTAGACTGAGAGTTGAATTTATACCAATCAGCCAATATACCTGAGCTAATTTTAGTTTCATTTGTGTTAGCTTAGAATCAATGTGTTGTTGTCATGTAAGCCATCGATCGAGGTGTATACCAAGGTATTTTACATGTGAATGTTGAGGAACAATTTGATTATTGATTCTAAGAGAGGAACAAGTATCTTTTCGTAGAGTAAATGTTACCTGCGCACACTTCTGCTCATTTACTTTAATTCTCCATAACTTTAACCATAGTTCCAGCTGGGTAATATGTTCCTGAAGATATCGGGATGCCTCGTGAGGGTTTTCGTGAATGCTAAAAAATGCTGTATCATCGGTAAAAGTAGATGTATGGATTTTAGTGCTAACAGGCATATCACAAGTATAAATCAAATACAAAACTGGTCCCAGTATACTGCCCTGTGGCACACCGGCAGATATAGATTCGGGAACACTCATGAATTCTTCTTCCATATCAATGAATTTCCGGGATAGAATATAACTTTCCAATAGCTTTAGAAGATTAATTGGTAGATATGTCTTCAATTTTAAAATTAGGCCTTCATTCCATACTTTATCAAATGCCTGAGAAACATCAATAAAGAGAGTAGAACAATACTTCCTTTCTTCAAATGTTCTTCTTATAACTTGGAACAATCGAGGGGATAGAGCAACTACTCTCGGCAAATCAGCAACACCAGTACATGTATTTGGGGTAAATACGGATTTTAAATGCTCAGCAAATATTTTACCTTTTTCAGTATCGTTTCTTGCCCAATCACCGGTCGAAGTGCGCAGAGGTAGTTTAAACTCAACGGGTCTTTTAAGCTTTTTAGTAGCGCGCCACAAGGAGTAATTAGATGCTGGTGTGACATCGAGTCTTTCAAGATAATTTCTAAGAGATGCAGTTTTCTCAGATGAAAGCAACTCTTGCAGCCTGTTTAATATTCTCGTTGAGATTGACAATGTTAGATTCAATATCATTTGGTGTTCTTAGCTTAATATTTTCCGTACAATGACTACTAAGGTATTTTTTGAACCCCAGCCAATTAACACGATTTATCATCTTCATATATGTATGAGGTAAGTCACTTCTTAGTGGGTTACAGATTGTCACGATAGTGGGAGAGTGATCTAGAGAAGCTTCAACTTGAACTAAATCCCTAGAGATATTTTTCATGAAGCCAAAATCTATGACATCCGGAATTTTTTGTATGTCAGTAGGCCAATAAGTCCATTTTTGCAATTGTGTTGAACAATGCTCGACCTCTGGGTGTAATAAGACGCGAACCCCAGAACGTATGTTTTGCATTGTAGTCGCCAGCTGCTACAAAACAAGGTCCAAGGGATTTGTAGAAATTCTCATATTGGTCCTCAGTGATTGAAAATCGTCTGATTATTCTTGTGTATGTCTGTTAAGATAAAATGTTAGAAGAAAACAATAACGATCTTTATAGTATTTTCACACCTAAAGTTTAAACCTGGTTTTAACGTTAAAACGATAGACACCTGATTTTGCGTTCACACTGCAGTTTGATAAATTCAGGTTTTAACACACAAATTGTCTAATAAATTTGTTCTGAATAAAACGAATCTCGTGTAGATATAATTGTATTTGTTGCCGTATTTTTTTTTTTTTTTTGCTTTTTGTAACATTTATTTATTACACGTATTTTTGTTCATATAAAAAACTCAGAAATTTCACAATACGCCTTAAAATAAATATAATGATTTTATATTTTGTAAATAAACATTTTAAAATTATGGAACTACTTATGCAAAGTGAAGAAGTGCTTTGAAATAAAGTTATTATTTATAAAAAACGCATAAATACATTATAAGCTGAACTATTTTTAAAGGCAGAAGATACTTTTTTGAGCAATTTTTTTTATTATTGTTGCTGCTGCATCAATTTTTAAGTTGAATATCTCTCAATCCGTATGTATTATTATATACTAGCATACACATTATCAGCTGCTTCCGGCCACTTTAACTTCGCAGCACTGAACTTAACACAGCGGAAACAAGGTTACGTTTTATAAAACCAACTTAAAACTAATTCAATAATGGTTTTAAGTTGATTTTAACAAAATCATTTTGTATGGAAAAATCAGGTTTTAGCAGTTGGTTTTAACGTTAAAACCAGTCAGTTTGAAAACACTATTAAGGATGTTTCAATATACATGAGGAAATATGAGGAAATAGTAACATCGTTTTTATTTTCAGGAAATTTATACAAACTTTTTGATATAATGGCCTTAGTATAAACGCCTTAACTCGTATATTAACTTTTACAAAAATGAATTTGTTTTGATAACATCCAAAGATAGTTACATATACAAAATATTAGTGTTGCGATGTTATCCCTAGACATCTTTGGAGCAGATTAAATATAAGAAGAATTTGGGCTTCGCCCACGCCTTACCACGGGTCCATATGGAACATTCAACCGTCACGTACAGACAAATTCAACTATTTCTAGGCGCTTATATTACATATAGTTCTTAAGTGATAACACAGTTATATAATTTTTTCTGTTATTTAATAGACTGCATATTAGTTCTCAATCCTACATAGTAAGTTTTTCAATGATTTAAGAATCAATGAAGAAAAAAGTAAAATACACTCCGTCACGTGTGGGACAGGTCTAGTCAACCAACATTTTTTTTTACATGTATTTATTTATTGTATCTTTATATATGAACTTACAATAAGTATTCAAAAAATAAGTAAAAAAAATATTAGGCCCGACCAGTGTCGGACATAAACTTAGTGATAGTTATAAATAATAAATACATTAGCAGTGATAATCAAAAATGGGGAAAAAAGTATTTTCAAGTAATCCCATCTGGAGTGTTAGGTATAAGAGCCTGTGTGTCCCTCTTTTTTAGGCGGATGTGTCCAGTAAAGTTCAAAATATTACGAGCAGTCTAGTTTGCAGTCTAGGCTGAGTGTTGAGTTTCTGCCAATCAACCAATATATTTGAGTTAACTTAAGTTTCATCTGAGTTAACTTAGAGTCAATATGATGTTTCCATGTAAGTCTTCGATCAATGTGTATTCGAAGGTTTTTCACTTGGGAATGTTGAGAAATATTTTGATTGTTGATTCGAATGGGGGAGCAAGTATCTCTTCTTAGGGTGAACGTTATATGGACACACTTTTGTTCATTGACTTTAATTCTCCATAAGTTCAACCATATTTCCAGCTGAGTGATATGTTCCTGGAGATTGCGGGATGCCTCATAAGGGTTTTCGTGCACACTCATACAGGCTGTATCATCGGCAAAAGTAGAAATATGGATATTATTGCTCACAGACATATCACAAGTATATATTAAATACAAGACAGGACCCAGAATACTACCCTGGGGCACACCAGAAGATAAAGATTCGGGCGCACTCGTGAACTCTCCTTCCACAACAGTGAACTTCCTATCAATAATATAACTTTCCAAAAGGTTTTGAATGTTTATTGGCAGATATGTCTTCAATTTTAAAACTAGACCTTCGTACCATACTTTATCAAACGCCTGAGAAACATCAATAAAGAGAGCAGAACAATACTTCTTTTCTTCAAATGTTCTGCTTACAACTTGGACCAGTCTATGCGTTTGTTCAATCGTGCTGTGCTGACTTCTAAAGCCAAATTGATGGTCCGGGATGCACCCATTATCAGTTAAAATTTTTGACAATTTAGTCATGAGCAGCTTTTCAAAAAGCTTTGAGATTGTAGATAGTAAGCTTATAGGCCTATATGAATCAGTCTTGGTAAGATCTTTGCCCGCCTTTGGAATCATTTTGATCTTGGCAAGTTTCCAGTTATAAGGAAAATACTGCATTCTTAAAATAGCATTAAAAATAAATAGCAGGATTCTTATTGCAATATGAGGCAAGTTCGTGAGCATTTTATTACTAATGCCATCAATACCTGGAGCTTTCTTCGGGTTGAGTTCAGCAATTACTTTTTGTACTTCACGCATCTTAAACCTTAAGGGACGAGGGGGTAGAGAAACTACACTCGTTAAATCAGCAGTACCCGTACATGAATTGGGAGTGAATACAGATTTTAAATGCTCAAAAAATAAGTTACATTTCTCACTATCGCTTCTTGCTCAGCCTCCGGTCGCAGTACGCACTGGTGATTTAAGATCAACGGATCGTTTAAGATTTCTAGTAGCGCGCCATAAAGAGTAATTAGATGCGGACGTTACATCAAGACCTTCTAAATACTTTTTCAGTAGTGCAGTTTTTTCCGACGATAGCAGCTCTGAGTCGTTTAGTATATTCTTGAAGTCTGATTTTATTTAAGGGTGATCTGTGTTGTTGCCATTCTCTTCCAGATCTCCTTTTTTCACACACATGACGTTCAATTTCCGTAGAATAAATTCTGTTAAAGCCGGTCTGCGGATGGAAGGTAGTGGCGTGTTCAGCAGCCTGTTTAATACGTTCGTTAAGATTGGCAATGTTAAATTCAATATCATCGTATGATCTAAGCTGAATGTTTTCTACGCAGTGACTACTAAGATATTTTTTGAATGCCAGCCAGTTGATTCCATTAATCATCTTCACATATGAGTTAGTTAAATCACTCCTTAGTGGGTTGAAAATTCTAACTATTGTTGGAGAGTGATCGGAGGACAGATCTAGAGAGGCCTCTACGTGAGTTAAAGCCCTATGAATATTTTTCGTGACGGCAAAATCTATAACATCTGGAATTTTTCTTACGTCAGTAGGCCAGTAAGTAGGCTCCCCACTCGAAATGACATCTAAGCCCATTTTTGAAATTGTATTGAACAAGGCTCGACCTCTAGGTGTAACAAGACGCGATCCCCAGTACGTATGTTTTGCATTGTAGTCACCAGCTGCCACGAAACAAGATCCAAACGATTTGTAGAACTTCTCATACTGATCTTCGGTAACTGAAAATCTCGTAGGTGAGTAAATTGATGCTATCACGAAATTCGCACAAAAATTTTCTACGAAAATATTCGTTGCTTGCAAATATTCTTCACTAACGTAGTCAAGGACATAGTGCTGGAGTCTTGGCTTAATTAGAATTGCTGATCCACCGCATGCTCTCCCTCTCGGGTCCTTTGTATCATATAAAGTGTAACCATTTATTTTATATAAGCTTCTTGAGGTCAAATGAGTCTCAGAAACCAACATTATATCAATATTTTTTTCCATGAGGAAGTGCTCAAGTTTATTTTTATGTTGGCGAATGCCGTTTGCGTTCCAGAAACATATTTTTAACGTGTTCATGGTTTATTAACTAATGCTTGAAGCAGTGTATTCTGCATTCGCAGCATTTCTTGCATCATACTTGTCATATTTGTAGTAAAGTTGTTTATAGTTAGCACCAGATTTTCAATAGTAGCTTCAAGGCGACTAAAGTTAAAGCTTGAGTTTGAATTCGTTGAATTATTTGGCGGTGGAACATCCCAGCAAAAAATTACACATTACCATTAGAACTACTTGCCATATAATGACTTACTTTTCTGATTGCCAATTTTCATTACTCGCTTACAAATCACATTACCTAAAATTAAAAAAATGACGTGCAAGTTGCTAAATGAAGATAATGATTTTTTTAGACGAAATAGATTACGTGAAATGTTGACAACAAAAAAAAAGAATCGATTATTTCAGTCTCACGCCTTGTTAAAATCATTAAGTTGGTAATCCAGTAGGGAAGTGCTTCCACCAAAAATGCTTAATTCCAAACTCGATTACCTTTTTTGAAATTTTTTGCTGGGATTTTGTGTGGGAATTGAACAAGTCTTAGCAGCATCAGCATACGATACACGTGAAGTAACTGGTTGGCTCATTTGAGCAAAAGTGGCGGAGTTCGCGTTTGGTATGCAAATTTTTTTCCTCAATTTTCATTCAACATTGTGTTGGCCTTACCATATAACGGTTCTTAAATTGTGATGAAGAACCGTCGCTGCAAGCTACTTATTTGCCCTGATCTGAAGGACTGTCTTTCATAAGCAACATCTTTTTCGGTCTCAGACTACAAAACTTTGAAAATCTTATCGCGACTTTCGGCTAGACCAATCTTCATTTTATGTGCCAATTCGATTGCCCCCTCTATTTTTCATTCTTTGTGATTTGAATATTTAAAACATCTTAACATAAAATTTTTTCAACTTAAGTGCAGATGCGGTACTTACGGAAGTTCCAGCAACATTTTAATATTGAACCAGTGATGCCATTAGGATACGAAAGATAGATTTTTCGTATCTTTTGATGACTTCAGGTACAATGTATAATCCTAACATTTTTCGTATCTTTTGAATCTGTACGCAAAATTTAGAGAAATAAAATATTAAACTTTGCGTCTCTGACAAAGTTTGTTAAAGTTAGTGACAACTAAATACAAAAATAACATGTATTTTGTTGTTAAGTTTTCTAATTTTTTTTAATACATGTATTTATTTATTGTATCTTCAAATATGAACTAACTATAATTTTTCAAATCTTAAATCTAAAATATAATTAATAGGCCCGACCACTGTCGGACATAAACTTAGTGATAGTTATAAATAATACATAAGTAGTGATAATCAAAAAGGAAAAAAAAAGTATTTTCAAGTAGTCCCATCTGGAGTGTTGAGTATAAGAACCCTTGTGTCCCTCGTTTTTAGGCGGATGTGTCCAGTAAAGTTCAAAATATTACGAGCAAACGGATTAGGATGCGATTCGAGTTCTGTTAAATATTTGCCTGCGTATTTTGCAATTTCTTCAATCACTAGTGGCATATTAAAATCACAATGTATAATAGCATTTTGGATATACCATAGAGCCGAATTTATTAACCGTAAAATTTTGTTTTGCCTTCGTTGGATTCTCTCGACATTGGAAGCTGAAGCAGTTCCCCATAGTTGAATTCCGTAGCACCATATAGGTTTCAAAAGTGACTTGTATATCAAAAGTTTGCAATCTAGACTGAGAGTTGAATTTATACCAATCAGCCAATATACCTGAGCTAATTTTAGTTTCATTTGTGTTAGCTTAGAATCAATGTGTTGTTGTCATGTAAGCCATCGATCGAGGTGTATACCAAGGTATTTTACATGTGAATGTTGAGGAACAATTTGATTATTGATTCTAAGAGAGGAACAAGTATCTTTTCGTAGAGTAAATGTTACCTGCGCACACTTCTGCTCATTTACTTTAATTCTCCATAACTTTAACCATAGTTCCAGCTGGGTAATATGTTCCTGAAGATATCGGGATGCCTCGTGAGGGTTTTCGTGAATGCTAAAAAATGCTGTATCATCGGTAAAAGTAGATGTATGGATTTTAGTGCTAACAGGCATATCACAAGTATAAATCAAATACAAAACTGGTCCCAGTATACTGCCCTGTGGCACACCGGCAGATATAGATTCGGGAACACTCATGAATTCTTCTTCCATATCAATGAATTTCCGGGATAGAATATAACTTTCCAATAGCTTTAGAAGATTAATTGGTAGATATGTCTTCAATTTTAAAATTAGGCCTTCATTCCATACTTTATCAAATGCCTGAGAAACATCAATAAAGAGAGTAGAACAATACTTCCTTTCTTCAAATGTTCTTCTTATAACTTGGAACAATCGAGGGGATAGAGCAACTACTCTCGGCAAATCAGCAACACCAGTACATGTATTTGGGGTAAATACGGATTTTAAATGCTCAGCAAATATTTTACCTTTTTCAGTATCGTTTCTTGCCCAATCACCGGTCGAAGTGCGCAGAGGTAGTTTAAACTCAACGGGTCTTTTAAGCTTTTTAGTAGCGCGCCACAAGGAGTAATTAGATGCTGGTGTGACATCGAGTCTTTCAAGATAATTTCTAAGAGATGCAGTTTTCTCAGATGAAAGCAACTCTTGCAGCCTGTTTAATATTCTCGTTGAGATTGACAATGTTAGATTCAATATCATTTGGTGTTCTTAGCTTAATATTTTCCGTACAATGACTACTAAGGTATTTTTTGAACCCCAGCCAATTAACACGATTTATCATCTTCATATATGTATGAGGTAAGTCACTTCTTAGTGGGTTACAGATTGTCACGATAGTGGGAGAGTGATCTAGAGAAGCTTCAACTTGAACTAAATCCCTAGAGATATTTTTCATGAAGCCAAAATCTATGACATCCGGAATTTTTTGTATGTCAGTAGGCCAATAAGTCCATTTTTGCAATTGTGTTGAACAATGCTCGACCTCTGGGTGTAATAAGACGCGAACCCCAGAACGTATGTTTTGCATTGTAGTCGCCAGCTGCTACAAAACAAGGTCCAAGGGATTTGTAGAAATTCTCATATTGGTCCTCAGTGATTGAAAATCGTCTGATTATTCTTGTGTATGTCTGTTAAGATAAAATGTTAGAAGAAAACAATAACGATCTTTATAGTATTTTCACACCTAAAGTTTAAACCTGGTTTTAACGTTAAAACGATAGACACCTGATTTTGCGTTCACACTGCAGTTTGATAAATTCAGGTTTTAACACACAAATTGTCTAATAAATTTGTTCTGAATAAAACGAATCTCGTGTAGATATAATTGTATTTGTTGCCGTATTTTTTTTTTTTTTTTGCTTTTTGTAACATTTATTTATTACACGTATTTTTGTTCATATAAAAAACTCAGAAATTTCACAATACGCCTTAAAATAAATATAATGATTTTATATTTTGTAAATAAACATTTTAAAATTATGGAACTACTTATGCAAAGTGAAGAAGTGCTTTGAAATAAAGTTATTATTTATAAAAAACGCATAAATACATTATAAGCTGAACTATTTTTAAAGGCAGAAGATACTTTTTTGAGCAATTTTTTTTATTATTGTTGCTGCTGCATCAATTTTTAAGTTGAATATCTCTCAATCCGTATGTATTATTATATACTAGCATACACATTATCAGCTGCTTCCGGCCACTTTAACTTCGCAGCACTGAACTTAACACAGCGGAAACAAGGTTACGTTTTATAAAACCAACTTAAAACTAATTCAATAATGGTTTTAAGTTGATTTTAACAAAATCATTTTGTATGGAAAAATCAGGTTTTAGCAGTTGGTTTTAACGTTAAAACCAGTCAGTTTGAAAACACTATTAAGGATGTTTCAATATACATGAGGAAATATGAGGAAATAGTAACATCGTTTTTATTTTCAGGAAATTTATACAAACTTTTTGATATAATGGCCTTAGTATAAACGCCTTAACTCGTATATTAACTTTTACAAAAATGAATTTGTTTTGATAACATCCAAAGATAGTTACATATACAGAATATTAGTGCCGTTCACACTGAATTTGTTATTTGTTTACTTGGTAAAATTATGTACCATTTTTGATGTTTTAAAATTTTACTTTCTAAAATTTTAAACAAAAATATTATTTAAAAAATATTACTAAATAAACAAATAACAAATTCAGTGTGAAATATATTAGAAAATAGCTATTTAAAAATATATTACATATAGTTAGAGTCTTTAGTTTTGGTATGTTTCGATTTGGTGTTATGTATTAACACAGAAAATATTAAATAACTAATAAAATTCAAAATTAAGCGCTTTGTTAAAATTAATTTCAAAAATGAAAAGATACTCTCAATAACAAATAAGAAAAATTTTTGTAGAGAAAATAAAATAATAGAATAGAATTTGATTGTTGCGATTTCTTTGTTTAAATTTCTTAGTTTCCCATACTTATGCCTTAAGTCTTTCATTTGATTTGTCCCAGTCTTTATGGCAACTCTTACAATAGACGTGTGACGTCACGTCTAACGGTAAACTCTCCGATTGGCGTAATCTTGTAGTTTATCATTCTTGGTGAAAGCATCCACACCAGTGTGCACATTTAATTTTTTTTAAATTCGGTAGAATCGATAAAAAAATCGGTAGATTTGAATGAAATTCGGTAGAAAATTTTTTTATTCAGAGAAATATAAAAAATAACAATTCAAAGACACATTAAAAATAAAATATATGTACTTATATATAAAGGGTAAGTGCAATGAGTATCAAACTAAACAGGTTCCAAAAGCGCATTTAAAACTTCACGTGTGATTGGAAATTTAACCGCCATAAACAATGAAGCATTTCCTTTAAAAAAGTGTCATTCCCAGTTATTTGCCCTTACCCTTTATATAGATATGCTATGCATATATAAAATAATATACATAAATAACAAGAATTCCGTTTTTGTACATAGGTTTTATAAAGCTACTAAAATAACTTTTATTTGACAAACATTTGTAACTACAAAGATTATATGTAAGATCCATTTATGAATTTAAACATTTATGCAAAAATTATTAAATCATTGGTAAGAATAAATACCTCATCCCCAAGGTACAATTCTTTGGCAAATATTAGGTTACTTATAGTTTCAGTTTTTAACCGATTTCTTTGTTCTGTTTTATTGATTTTCATTAAAAATTTTAAAAACCCCCCACTTTTTTCAGAAAAGATGTTATATCTTCTAAACGGCTGGACCGATTTTCTTCAAACATAGCTAAGAACCCTCTCGATCCAGTCATCTTTCAAACAGAAAAAGCTAAATGAAAATCGGTCCAGTCGTTTAGCCTGTACGTGGACATGGACAGACACACAGATACACAGACACACACTACAAACTTAAAACACCCCTTTTTTTAGTCGGGGGTTAAAAAATAACTTTTTTTGTTTTTCTTTTGTACATTCATATTTATAATAAATAGGGGCATACATACATACATTTTAGGTGTTCTAATTTAGACCACCGGGCTATTCTAGTGTTAATAAATGTTAAACGTTAAAACTAGATTTTAAAATTTTTTTCAAAATTTATCTTTTTGAGAAAAAATGTATCTATCTGGAAACTAAAACGTATCTTTCTCGAAATTTCACTGGCAATACTGTATTGAACCCGCTTCTAGGCTATTTGCAATTCCTTCTTATATCATTCCCTAATCATTAGAATATATAAAAAACTAGCTGACCCGGTCCGTGTTGCTGGCCCTAAGCAAACATTAGTGTTGTATTACCACACGATTTAAATTTAGCTTTAACGAAATTTACGGCCTTTAAATAAAAATCCATGGAATACCTATGATAAAGTTTTTTCACAAAATAACTTACTCATGGTGTAGATATGGGCTCAATCAAAAAAGAAACACATGTATTTAAGGCAAATTGGAAATTATAGATAATATTATTTTTAACTTATTGTACAATGTTGCACCTTAGTAAGCGCGGAATATCTTGTGTTATCGAAGGATGTAAATATTTTGTAAATAAACCGAAAACTTTGATTTTTTAATGCAACATTTCGAAAGCTTTAAAATTTTGATATTGGACCCATTATTAACATAGGTTTTTTGTAAATATCTTCGGAACTACATACATACCCGATTTAAAAGTTTGATATCTCGTTCTCAAAAAAGTGACAACGGCTTAAAAAAAAATAAAATAAATAAAAAAAAGCAAAAAAAAAAAAATAAATATATATGCATATATGGCATATATGAAAATTGAATTTGCCACGCCCCTCCGCCCGCAGACCGAAAACAACAAAATCAGACTTCACAGTGTCACCCGCCTGAATATTCTATATATAATTTTGGAGTCCATACGTTACATAATAAGTAATAAGTTTACATTAATAAAATCGAAGGATATTATATTTCTTATTTCTCTGCGTCACGTAGATACACCTTTTAATCACCAAGGATCAACTACTATCTCACTGTTTTAATACAAAATTTTTTCGTTAGTTTTTAGACCACTAAAAGTTAGCTGCAAAAAACAAAAATCAATTTGTGCACTTGGCTGTGTTTATAATTATCATTATAAAACGGCATTAGGCGTAACGTGTGGGACAAAAGGCCCAACTATAATATGAATAAGCCAGCTTAAGCAACTGTGCGGTTACATATAAAACGCATGTGGCAAATTATAATGTACTTAACAAACTTTTCGTCAAGTTTCGTCAAATGTCATTTGCTTAAGCAAAGTGCCAAACTGAACGCACATTCCGTAAGGAAAAAACTGTTTGTGCATTTTTTAAATTAAAGCAAACAACAGCAGAAAATGTTTATTGCGTTTAAATATTCTTTATTTATTTCTTATATTAAACTCATAAAATAAAGCAAAACATTTATTTTCACCCAGCAAAAAATTGCACATTACCATTAGAACTACTTGCCATATAATCACTTACTTTTCTGATTGCCAATTTTCATTACTCGCTTACAAATCACATTACCTAAAATTTAAAAAATGACGTGCAAGTTGCTAAATGAAGAGAATGAACACTAGATATGTAATTTAATACAAACTTCATCTTATAATATATAGTTTTGGCATTTTTTTTTCGTTTTTGGGGTCTTTTCGGTTTTTGCGTTTTTTTCGGCAGTTTTTGGCGTTTTTTCATTTTGGCGATTTTTTTTATTTTTGGCGATTTTTTCATTTTTGCAATTTTTTTTATTTAAATTTTTTTTTTTAGTTTTGGCGACATTTTCGCGTTTTGGCGATTTTATTTCATTTTGGCGTTTTTTTCATTTTGGCGATTTTTTCGAATTTGGCGATTTATTTTAGTGTAAGAAATTTTTTTTGGTTTTCGATTTTATAATTTTCGGTTTTTTTAGTTTTACCGTTTTTGAAAATTTCAAGTGTTTGCCTCTTACGGTTTCCAAGATATAGCAAATTGTCAAAATTACATAGTCAAAATTGCATTAACTGATGGACCACCCTTTAATTTTAATTTTTTTAAATTTTAGTGTTCATTGTTGTAGTCTGTATAAAAATACACTAATTTTATAAATTTCAAGTTTCAATATACATATGTTCATACAATTGTATGTATATTACATGGGATTTTAACATTTTTCGTTGCTCGTTTTGGAACACCCTTTAATTTTTAATTGTCATGTATTTGTTGTTGTAGCGGCCAAGGTTCTACATACTGTGTCCGTAGCTCTTCCGGTTCCTGCGAAAATACCGTGGGACGGACAGACGGACAGCGTAGCGAAAACAATAGGGTTCCTTTTTACCTTTGGTGTACGGAACCCTAAAAATGTAAGTACTTCTCAAGAATCTATTATTTTAGTCTCACGCCTTGTTAAAATCATTAAGTTGGTAATCCAGTAGGGAAGTGCTTCCACCAAAAATGCTTAATTCCAAACTCGATTACCTTTTTTGAAATTTTTTGCTGGGCATCAATTGTTTTACAATACACATATACACACACACACATTTGTTTACTTATGTATTTTCATTGTTGTACTTTTTAGTAGGCAAAACAAATAAAACAAGTAATAAGTGATGGATATATTTTTTGTGAATATTTAATAGATTAGGACATTCCAGCAAGTTCATTTTATTGAATTTCATTCAGTTTGAAGTTATGAAAAGAAACATAATTACTACAAAATTATGAACAATACCTAGATTTGCAGCTATGGCTAAAGAATACTTAAGTGCATGTAAGAATAGGGTGTTTTTTTTTAGAGGTATAGAACTTTGAATTGAAATAAAACACAAGAAAATCATCTTAATGTCCATCAATTTGGCTTTATTGGAAGGATAATTTTATGCCATTAATGTTTAAATATGATTTCGGGCATGTGGCCGCCGCGGCTGGCTCGAATAAAGCCAATTCTACAGGTCCAATTTTCAACCACTTTTTCGAGCATATGGGGCCGTATGTTGGCAATAACGCCACGAATGTTGGCTTCCAAGTCCCCTAACGTTTCTGGTTTGTTTGCGTAGACGAGCGACTTCACATATCCCCAAAGAAAATAATCAAATGGTGTCAAGTCACACGATCTTGGTGGCCAATTGACAGGTCCATTCCGCGAAATTATGCGATGGACGATTATGTCGACCATAAAATGGACGGAGCTTGCGGTAAACTTCGCGAACTGAACCATTATTTTCGAAATAAATTTGCACGATTTGCAAGCGTTGTTCTTTTGTCAACCTGTTCATGATAAAATGGCAAACCAAACTAAATATTAATCACTTGACAGCTGAGAAAATGGCCGCCAGTTAAAAAAGTGATGCCAACTTAAAGTTCTATACCTCAATAAAAAACACCCTTTACATTGTGGCCACCTAAAAGTCACATCTGAATTGCTTAAGTATTTGACAGACATCGTTTATTTCTGATATTAGCTTAAGCCAGCTTATTCATATTTTAGTTGGGCCTAAATAAACTTACCTTCGCGTTTTAAGTAATTTCTCCTTAAAAAAAGCCCTTTACAAAAAAATTATGCAGTTTAACTCTACTCCACTACGCACTTGAACTGACAAAAGAAATTTGTTTTTATCTCACCAACAGTAGTGACAGCCAAGTAGCAAAATATGTCGTAAAATTAAATTAAAAAGTCTACTTGAAGTAATAACAGCCTGTTTGTAGAACGCGACAAAGGCGACTCACGACGAGCCAATTTATGGACAACTACGTAATGAAAAGCGTTTGTATAACGCGAGTCGACTTTGTCGTGCAGCTTACGTTAATTCGCCCTTATGTCAAATATGTACTAAATCGTACTGTTGCCATCATGTTCAAAAATAGTTTTAGTTTATATTTTTTCATTGAAATTTTTTTTCACCTTAAAAAAACGGCAATCCTATTCTTGTGCACACTACATCTACATACATAAATAAAAAAAGTAAACAAATTTTTTGTAAAAATTTTTTGTTTTGTTTAAAAAAAAGTGAATTAAAGTCTTATATCTGTGTTAAAGTTGTGCGATTTATATTAATAAATATACACTGTATACAGATATAAAAATCCATAAACAGACCTCGCCCATACAAATGCGATCAGTGCCAGCAATGTTTCTTGATTCAGTAAAATCTTAATCAACACAAAAAACTGCATGTCTCGATGAGAGCCTGCGAGTGCGTTGCGTGCCACAAGCATTTGCCACGCAGCATAGCTTGCAAATTCACAAAGTGGTGCATTCGGGACAGAGGTTTTTCTTTTTTCGCATTTGTGACAAATCATTTGCTCGCCGACCAGAAATTCAAGATCATGAACGCACTCACACCGGCGAAAAGTCATTTAAGTGTGAATTCTGTCCCCTGGCATTTGCTCAGCGTACAAATTTGGCCACTCACAGAAAATCGACACATTTGAATGAAAAATTCACAAAGGCGAAATATGTTTGAGATCTTTTAAGCGTAAACGTTTGCTAGATTATCATATGCAGGCCATTCATACGGCCTGTGAAGTTTGTGACAAACAATTTAATAGTCTTAATAATCGCAATGCCCATCATTTCGTGCACAGCTATAAGATGCCTTACGAATGCTTGGAATGTGGTGCGGACTGGAACGTGAAGGGTATCAAGTACTCACTTGGGAGGATAAAGGAGGAGACGTGGGTACAGTTTAAATGCTTTATACTAATTAAGTATTAACTGTAAACAAAAGAAATAAATGCTACTATTTTTATAATGTTATAGAGACGGAGAAAAAAAAGAGAGTTTATTTTTAATAAATCCAGGCTTAGCCCAACGATAACAATTATATTTGCAAGAGATCTATCAATAAATTTAGAATTAATTCTTATAAATGAGTATAATAATCGACTTTTAAAATAAAAACAAAATGTTTGCATTTATTAATTAATTAATTGCATTAAATTTTACACATATATTTAAATATAGAGAATTCAATATGAAAGTTTTAATGAGACAATATCAAAATTTGCGTACAATAAATATTTAAATAAAATTCACTGCTGCTTTTCGGTAAACTGTTTTTTTCCGTTTGTTGTTCTTTAAAATAACATTGCCCTCTTTCGTTAGAAGTATTTTGCGCATGTTTCAACATCCATGCCACCACGTCAGTGCTGTTGGATTTTAACCGCCTTTAACCGCCAATTTCAATGATACGCAACGAGCAAATTAGTCTACACCCAGTTTGGAAATGTAATAGGCCAAAACACTTGGAAAAGAGCGAATGCCATTTACACTGGATTACAATGTTGCCTTTAGATTTTATTAGTTCCGGGGTAGCTGGCAGAGTTAAATGATACATGGAGCGTAGATTCGTAGTCTCAACAATACCGGCATTGTTCACTAAAACATCTAATTTGCTTTGAATCTCTTGCCATAATTTCGCCACATCAGACTCTTTGGAGATATCTAACACTACCAGCTGTGGTTTTTGTTTTCTTACTTTTTTCGCATTCGTTGGCCACTTTTTCCAAATTCTCAGCAGTGCCAAACGCAGACGAAAACCTAGCTAAAATTCAGTCCTATTGTCATTTTGATGCTAAAAATTTAAGTAATAAAAACAAGAATAATCTTTTTTTATTTTTTAAAATCATTTTTATTATTTTTTTAAATTTTTTTAGTGTTTTGTTAATTTTTTTGTTTGAAACGACTACAATTTTTTAATCGTTCTCCTTGACGTTTATTGTGAGTCAAATCGCTTTCCACAAACCTAAATAAACTGACATCAGTTACGTTTTTTAAAAAAATCGTCAGCACTCGTGTTCTAAAACCCCAAAAAATAAATAATGCTAACATTTTAGCGCTTTTTATTGACGAGTCGTGTTCTACAAACAGGCTGTTAGAATGTATTTTGTTGAAATGGGTAGTTGTATATTAAAAACAATAGTTTAATGGGTAAGATCTTTCAGTAAACGTACTTATTTATGAAAAATTTGGTTTAAGTTAATCCAGTAGAATACACAGTAAATATCAATTTGTATAAGAGTCCAACTTAAATTAGAGCGTCAAGCGTTGCGTTAGCAGCAGGGTACGTATTTTCAGTACATTAAAATAATATCTTATATGTTTAAATGTACTGAAAATACGTACCCTGCTGCTAACGCAACGCTTGACGCTCTAATTTAGGTTGGACTCATGATGCAATTATACTAGGTACATGCACGACTACAACAAAAATATAACACCAAAAAACACATGTATTTTGTTGGTATAAGCAAATGGAAAATTGTCAGAAACAAATGTCTTTTGTTTATAAAAATAACAATTACAGGGTAACTTAAGTATAAGTCCCAAATCACACTGTGCAAGTCTTATTGCTAAGCTGATTAGTTTCAGGGGGAAAGAGACGAGGGGAACAGCAACGTTTCTTCCCCCCCCCCCCCCGTCTCTCTCATATAATAAACTAATCAGCTTAGCAATAAGACTTGCATAGTGTAAATAGCGACTAAATGCAGACACGGCATTCCTGCATGATTATGGTTATTCAGTGTTGCCAATCTGTGTGTAGTTAGACAGTGTGTAATTTCTACTGACATGTGTAGGCCATGTAATTAAATTCTTGTATAATCTGTGTGTTAATTCTATTTTGGGTTTTATTGTTATTTATTTTTGTTTTAATTTTAACATACACAAAAGATGTGTAGTGTAATTTTCTTCAATGTGTAATTGGAGACACAGCCATGTGTCATTTCATTGGCAACACTGTAATCATTTTATTCACACACATACACTAACATTTTTGCAGCTTGTAAACAAAGTTTGACAACTATTTGCATTGTATACATTAACAGGCTGGGCTTGTGCATGTACCTGTTATAATTGTATCATGGTTGGACTCTTAAGTGCCCAGAAGACGTACAAAAAACCCATCAATCACATAGTTGTGTGCATGCAGTCGTTTCTTTTCGGCTACACGTAGACGTTGTCGGCACTGATTGATCAGAATCAAAAATTTTTGATATTTTTATTTGACGGCTGATTATTTGTACGTCACCAAATCTGATTGACGAAAAAAACGTCATTTGCTTTGTGTTATTTGTTCTGTGACGACGGTTTTTCGAAAAAATTTAATATATTCGTTATGATTTGTATAAATTATTTAAGATGAGAACATAATCCCTCTATGTGGTCGCAAGAATATTTAAAAAAATTAACGTCAGTGAAATCGTTCAGACTTCCACTTTCTAATGGAATGCAAATACACAGTTTTACTTCCTACCAATTAAGTTAATATATTTTTTTGGAAATGCCGCCATAAACTAATATGTTCAAGTATTTAGTCTTATTAATGTACGTCCATATATTTTCTTTCAAACTCTTTTCATAAGTTGAAAGTCCTTTTCCGCCTTCTAAGTTCCTGGATGACGATGTTGTAAATTCCTTTAAAAATGAATATATGTTTATAGGATGCATTGATTTCATACAACAGGTAACTAAACTAATTTCGTCCTTTTTATTTTGTATAATGCATATTTAAATATTTTGTATTTAAGGTAAAAACTGGTCATTTTTCTGAACACTCATACCAATTGTGGAGTATATCTGCCGTGGTGTCATGGTCTAAAATAAATACTGGTCTAGTAAAAATGTACCAAAAAGAGGTAACTTATGAAGATTTCTATTTACAGAAAAATATTTTATATTATACTAGCTATTAACAGTGGCTCCGCTCGTGTTCACCTGTTTAAAAAATACATAAAAACCGGTTTAAAACGGGTTAAACAATCTAACCCGAAACGAAAATTACCTTAACCAGCCAAAAAATGTGGTTTCAGAAAAAAAAATGCGTACCAAATATAAAAAAACCGGTTCCGAACCTGATGAAAAGTATCCTATATTTGACGCTGGTAATGTAGCTGTCCATTGGTACAAGAATTTTCAAAATCGGTTTTGTGGTTTGGGCGTGAAAGCGTAGCAAACAAACAAACTCACTTTCACATTTGTAATAATTGCGATCGTTTACCCAAAATGCAGTAAATGAGAACACAAATTGAGAGAGTAAAGTGACAGTTCTTGACCTCTTATGCCAACTTTTTTGGCTTTAAAAGCTCATCGAAATGAAAAAGGAACACTAAAAAGCGTAATTTTTATATATAAAAAGCGTAAAAAGTACTAACGTGGATGTTTATGCTACTACCGCAATCTATACTGTATATTATATTTTTTAACGTGTATCATATAATTGAATATTTCACGCACCTGATGTCTCTTAAAGTAAATATTGTTACGTTTTTACGCTTTAAAAACGCTTTTCCGTGGACTCGAAGATTTGTAAATGAATAAAAGACCCCAGTATAGTAATTAGGGTTAAGAATGATACAAGTTTTATTTATAAATACACTTGAAACTAATTTAATCAAGTTCTAAAATAAACAAATACAACTTAAACTACTGAATTATACACAACTGGTTACCACTGCGCTTTTCTCGTTGTTGTATACGCACGTCTTTCAGTTGGCTGCGCGAGTATTGTAGCAATTCCTCTTTATATGCTGCTCGTCACACGAAAAGACTCCCTCTGTTAACGTTCTTTCTTTGTACAACCAAAATGTTCCACTGCTTTACTAAGTATAACACACACTTGTGTACTACTTTCAACTGAGATTTAAGGCCGGGGCTCAATGAATCCGTGATACGTTAAATTTCGCCTTTTTCAACTGACAGCTAAGTTGAATTACATGTTTTCTTATGAGGTCTGTTACATTCAGTACGTGTCCGTCAACGCAAAGTACAAAATTAGGTCAACTTTTAACTTTTTGCGTCCGTTGAATAGTTTGACAGATATTGGTTGGTTTTTTTGGTATGTTCTGATTTGGAGTTTTGTGTTTTGTGGGAGCAAAAGTAAAATTAAACGAAATAAATGCAAAAAGTTGAATTTAATAATTAAAATGGAGAATCGACCTGTTGAAGCTGTTCAAACACTTCCATCAATAAAGTACTCATTGTGTCAACCTTCTCCGTCCTTGCGTTAATGTCAGTTGAAAAACGCGAAGTCTAACGTATGACAGATTCATTGTGCCCCGGCCTTTAAGGCGACTTGACTTTGTCGTGCTCCTTACGTTAATTCGCCTATATATCCCACCTGGCACAACATGTTGCCAAAATGTCCAAAAATAGTTGGTCTCATATTGATAAAGGTTAAACAAAAAAATAAAATAAAAAAGGGAAAAAGTTGTAATCAAAATTTATCTATCGGGCTATCTTAGTGTTAATAAATGTTAAACGTTGAAATTGGATTTTCAAATTTTTTTCAAAATGTATCTTTTTTAGAAAAAATGTATCTTTCTGGAAACAAAAATGTATCTTTCTCGAAATTTCACTGGCAACAGTGATTCGTCCATCATCAGTGTTGCTAGTTTTTTTTCTAGAGCTTATCCCAATTTTTAATTTGTCATCCCCGAAAATCCCCAAATTGAATTTTTTTTTTATTAAAATTTCTTGTTTTGTGAAAAAGATGAAATTTTTTAATCTTATTAAAAAAATAATGACAAAAATAAAATTTACACTGCTCGCCACTTTAATAGAGGAGTAAATAAATGTATAATTTTAACATGAATATCTTCTTGGTAATAAAGGCTAGAAACGAATGCCTTTATATTTTTCAAAGATAAATTATCACTTAATAGAATAATAATAAATCAAACAAAATGAAAAATATTTTATTTTTAAGTTTAAAATTTTTAAACGCACTAATAAAAAAATATTTTATTTTTATTTTCAATATTTCCTTTTAAAATCTGAAAAATGCTTATTGAATTTGCGACACTTGAAAGCAACACTCAAGATTTTTATTCAAAATCAAAATTTTATTATTTTATTTCAATTGTTTTATTATAACTTATGCTAAATACTTTAATAAATAATAAGTTCGGCCACCTTTTTTTAAAATGGTATCATATATCCTGTCAGGAATAGAATCATATAGCGCTTTTAGATAACACGGTGCGACAGTCCATAAAACCTGGGACCGGATACTATTTTTCTTGTAGGGCTTGTCGAGTAAAACAAGATTCCGATAGTGAAATATGCCGGACACCTCCAAAATCCGGATTTACGTTTAAAAACCGGTTTTTTACCTTTGCGTACTTATAAGCCTGTAAATTTGTTGATAATGATCCGATTTTCAATTGAGAAATTGAAAACTTGTGAAATTTGGGTGTTATTGTCCAGCAAACACAAATTTTGTAGATTTTTCAAAAAAATTTCAACTTTGGTGACGTTTTTATACATTATTTTATTAAGAAACTATAATGCTATTGAATTTATTTAGACTTGGGTCGAACTCGTTCACTAGTTCATTTTTGCCACAAACCACTGATCAAACCCATTTAAATTACATTTATTTATTCAAAAAGTAGGTTTATTTACGATTACAATGCATATTTAGGGTTAAAAATAGATAAGTAATTGATTGAGTTATTTAACTTTTCATTCAGAAATTTGAAATCGGATCATTATCAACAAAGTTGCAGGCTTATAAGTGCGCAAAGGTAAAAAACCCGGTTTTTAACCGTAAATCCGGATTTTGGAGGTGTCCGGCATATTTCACAATTGGATTCTATTTGGTTTGGTTTTTCTATTGCATTCAATTTTGTACCACTGTGTAATTTAAAGAAATTGAAGACCAAGCCGTTTTAATTGCTTCAATAAGTTCGGTTTTGTTTTCGTATTGCTTGCCAGAAGCATAAACTTTCCGCGACAACCAACCCCAAACATTTTCTATGATATTAAGATCGGGTGAGTAAGGCGGCCAATCTAATACCATTACATTTTGTTCTCGAATCCACGATTTTACTACACGTGCGGTGTGTATTGGATCATTATCCTGTAGAAACGTCCATTCGTTCTACTTGACAAAAATTGCAACTCACAGGTCCCATAATAGGAGACCGAACCCCATACCATAACTCCTCCTTCCCGACTGTGCAATCGACTCAAATGATGTTCTTCTTTGCGAAGGTCATGAAAGTAGTACCTAAATCCGTCGGCACCCTCCAAATTAAATTTTTTTTTCGTTGAAAAAAACTACTCGATGCCACTCACTATTCCACGTCATGTAATATCGACAAAAATCAAGCGCGCAGTTTTTCGGTCATCATTAAGAGGTGGTTTTTTCTTTAATTTTGTGCGTTTTAAATGCTCAGCTTTGGATATAACCCTCTGTACAGTTCTTATGCTTGCTGAAATTCCACATTTTTCTCTTATTTGTGCAGCAGTGTCGTGCGAATTTGAAGCTGACAGGAGTATTGCGCACCTGTCAGCAGCTGAAAGTACGCTTTTAGTTCGACCCTTCATGTTTTTCCCGTAGGTCAATTCGTTTCTTATGTAATTAAACACTACATTCCAACTTCGGCCAATCTTTTTTGCTATTTCATCAATAGATTTACCACAGTCTTTATAGGCTCTAATTTCTACTTTTTCTGCCTCATTTAAACACTTTCCTCTACCCATTTTTCGTTTTAATTGCTTATAATGTTTTGAAGAAAAATAGTTTTAACTAATATTTTCCACGAACGCAAAATAACTAAAACAAATCAAGAATATTCTATTCATGTGACGCCAAAAAATTTCATGTTCTTAGCAGAGTAAGAAGTGAATTAAAAAACAAAAAATAACAGTACAGTATCAGTCCACAAATTTTTTCTCAGAGCAAGATAATGAGATAATCTAGAGATCAAAACAAAAAACACACGAGAGAGCAAAGATTTCAAAAGAGAATGCAAGCAACAAATTTAAATTGGGTCTCCTATTTAAGTGGCGAGCAGTGTATATCGATAGCTATATTTACATTAATATTAATTTAATTTGTACTTATAAAACTTGCAAAGAAAAAATAACAATAGTTTAATATACACAAGCATAAACAAATTTTTAACAGAAGTTTACCATTTTAAATATGTATTTCAGAATCTTACATAGTACTTGAATTAAAAAGCTTTAGCATTTCAGCAGAAGGATTAATATGTGGAATTTTTTTTAAAGTGTGTTTATTCTAAGAAGTGCTTCCAACAAGTCATATTTCATTTTGTTACGTATTCTTGTTTTGGTAGTGTTCATGATATTGGTTAATCTGCCTTGATACTTCTTCTTTATTACCTATAGAATTCATTCACTATGAATAGAAACACACATTTTTAGACTTGCCAGACACACATTTCTTAGCTCAAAGATCATTCTTGTTACCGTCAGTTATAAAAAAAAATCCCAAACAATCCCTTTAATTTTGGTTATCATCCCCAACAAATCTCCAGAAATTGTCATCCCCAATCTCGGAAAAAACCCCAATTTGGGGACAAATCCCCTAAACTAACAACACTGTCCATTATTTGCATTTGAGTTATGCTAGGAATACAATTGGGACGAACGACGAATTTTTCGGTACGAACTTTCGTCATAAAAAATAAAACACATTTGTTCATGATACAATTATAGCAGGTACATGCACAAGCCCAGCCTGTTAATGTATACAATACCTACAGTTGTCAAACTTTGCTTAGTCCCAATTTACACTATGCAAGTCTTATTGCTAAGCTGATTAGTTTGTTAGGGGAGATAGACGGGGGGAAAAGAAACATTGCTGTTCCCCTCGTCTATCTCTCCATGAAACGGATCAGCTTAGCAATAAGACTTGCATAGTGTGATTTGGGACTTACAAGCTACAAAAATGTTAGTGTATGTGTGTGTACAAAATGATTACAGTGTTGAAATTACACATGGATGTGTTTCCAATGTGTTTTTTGTAAGTTGAAATGAAAACAAAAATAATTAAAAATAAAACATAAAGTAGAATTACACACAGATTATATATGAATGTAATTACATGGCCTATATATGAGAGTAATTGAACACTCTGTGTAATTATACACCTATTGGCAACACTGAATGACAATAGTCATTCATGAATGCCGCGTCTGCAATTGTACTTTAGTTACAATGTAATTGTTATTTTTAAAAACAAAAAGCATCTGTTTCTGACAATTTTACGTTTGTTTATACCAACAAAATGAATGTGTTTTTTGGTGTTGTAATTTTGTTGTAATCGTGCATGTACCATGCATTTGTTCATATGAAAATGAACACAACACCGCCGTAGAACGAAATTCGTCGTGCGTGCCGAACTCTGAGATAGATTTATTTATATTTTGTACGCCGACGAACGACGAAAAAACAATTCGTGGTTATTGTGCTTCGCACAACGAAATTACGCAGCGAATTCTTGTCGACGTGGACGAAATTCGTCGTTCGTCCCAAAGCAAAGCAAATGTACTTAATTTCAAATACACTCGATGCTATGCCCTAGTAGACATGTGTATTTTCTTAACGAGCAGACGGTTTTTGTTGTTATTGCTTGTCAAGCTTGTATGTGCTACGCATGTATTTAGTTGTTACTATTCTAAATTATTCTTTCCATTGACCTTGTAGGAATATTTTCGCGTAATGCTAGGAACACAACTGGGACGAACGACGAATTTTTCGGTTCGAACTTTCGTCATAAAATATAAAACACATTTGTTCATATGAAAATGAACACAACACCGCCGTAGAACGAAATTCGTCGTGCGTGACGAACTCTGAGATAGATTTATTTCTATTTTGTACGCCGACGAACGACGAAAAACCCAATTTTCTCTCACTCTCTTTTCATACACAATAAACAGTGTGACCAGATTTTAAAATAAAATTAAGCTAAATCACGTATGAATTTAATATATTTTTAGAGAATACGCAATTTGGATTAAAAAAGGCTAAAAAAGCTAAATCCGTTTTTAAAAAAGGTAAAAAAGAAGCTAAGAGCTTAATGAAAATTTTAAAGCTAAATCCAGAATAAATAAGCTAAATTTAGCCCAAAATTAACTATTTTGGTCACACTGACAATAACCAACTCTATCAATTATAAGAGCTGAGTTCGCTGAGTAAATTCGTCGTTATTATGTTTCACACGACGAATTTACGCAGCGAATTCTTATCGACGAATTCGTCGATGTGGACGAAATTCGTCGTTCGTTCCAATTGTGTTCCTACCATAAGTACTGCGGTTTTTAAATCAAAATAATATGGTTTGAAATGATGTTTCATTTGAATTTACTAAAAGCAAATTTTGAGTGTAACATCCCTATCACTATTTATTAAAAAAAAAAGAATTGAAATTACTGAACTTAAGCCTGACTAAAAATTATTTCTGATTAAAAATTCTCTATAGTTCAATTAAAATCTAAAATATGTCTCAACAATTACAAATTTTAAAAACCTCCGAACATAATTAGAAAAGATACGATATCTTCTAAGCGGCTGGACCGTTTTTTTTTAAACATAGCTAAGAACACTCTCGATCAAGTAGCCTTTCAAACAAGAAAAACTAAATCAAAATCGGTCCAGCCGTTTGGTCTGTACGTGTACTCGTACAGATACAGAGACACACACTACAAACTTATAACACCCCTTTTTTTAGTCGGTGGTTAAAAATAATAATAATCGTAGAAAATTAACAAACAAAATAAAACTCGTTTTTCTAGTGGGTCTTATAGCATGTTCACACTGACAGCAATTATCGAGGTTCGCTCTCTCATTCTCATGTCGAATCTTGATTGAATCAACATGGTTCGCCTTCTTGGTTCATTTTTTACATTTCTGCGAACCATGAAGAAATTGCTATGTTCACTAGTTTTGACAACACATTATCGCTAATTTATCTGAACTAGCTATCAAAACAAAATGAGTACACAAATACACATTTGTAAACAAAAAACAAACCAAAAAAAATGGATGTGTGTATGAGTTAAAAAAAATTAGAACAAGTTTTACTCATTATTTTTGCTTAATTTATTTATCTACTATAAAAAAAAGCAAATAACACAGCATATAAAACTTGCGAACTATTAACGTATTTATGTATGCATGTATGCATATACAGTGATGCCAACCTTTAATACTCAAAACGCGTAAAATGTTTTTGAAAAAAGGTTAAAAGGGATAAATTGAACAAATAAACGTTTAGCGCAAAATAAAATAAAAATTTTAGAATAAGAGCAAAAAGGGGCTAGTTTTAAAATGTTTCTGTTGTAAATCAAAATATCAAAAAGATTTTTTAAAGTAATTTATTAGAAAATAAATAACTATTATGAGATCAACACATACATAGCTTGAGATTTTATATTTCATACTACATTTCAATAAGCTACATATAAACAGTGGACATTAATACATACATAATAGAAGTATGTATACTCGTACATATACAGTATACAAAGTTCATATTCGTACACCCTTATTTTTAAAAAAAGAAAAACTTGTAATTAAATAAATAACTAAAATATCTTTTTTCTTGTACGAATTTATAAAAAGAGGCTCTATTTAACAAATCAAATATCAAAATGACATTTCTAGCAATAATTTTAGAAAAAAAAAACAGCGGAATTCACTACATATCCTTAAGAAACAAAATTTAAATTCGTATACTACAAAAATCCTAAAAATTTATTTTAAAAACTAGTTTTAGTATGAAAAATGGCAAAATTTTTCTTTTGTAATTACATCAATTTCTAATCTGATTTTTTTTAATTTAAGGTGTACGAATAAGAATTTTGTTTTTAAAAAATAGTAAGTTCTGCTTTTCTTTAAAATAAGGTCTAATAAAATTTATTTTTATATAACTCTTTAAACAAAATCTTGCACGAAATAAGTAATTTAAGTAAATTAAGATATTACAGTTCTCGTTGTACCTTCATAGTGAACAGACGATTAGCGGAGTTTTTCTTACAGACTTACTAAAAAAACAAAAAAGTTTAAAAAAAATATTCGTAGTACATATTGTTCGTTATACATCCTGACTTTGACAAATAAGCTTTATTTGCTTTGCAAATATATTTTACGTAGTAGAAATAACAAAAACAAAAAAGACCCGCAAACAATAAATAACAAAAAACAAATTGATATTTTTTTTCATAGCAGAAATAACAAAAACAAATAAGAACCGCAATTAAAAAAACACAAATAAAGTGCCCTTGAGGAATAATCTATATGAGTACCTCAAATACAAAAAATTGTGAAGTGACTTCTAACGGCAGAAATGCCTATTTTACTGTGAGTTCTGAAACTCTTAATGAAAACAAAAAGATAAAAAATCTGATGAAAGTCTTTTTTTAACGGCAAAGCCAATTTTTCGCCAGCGATCAACTTTGCTTTGTCCAATGCCAACTAGTAGTGATTCATTAACATTACAGTTGCCTAGTACTTCTTCATATAAGTCAGCAATATCAACCCCTTCGGTCTCGTGTTCATCACTTAACAAAGTTATCACTACAGATAACAGCAGCTCAAAACCCAAGGTCCAAGTCGGAATAGACAGATATATAACTGTGGTAAAGCATGGGGGAAGCCCTAATTCTTCTAAAATTTCATCTGCTCCAAAGATGTCTACGGATAACAGCGCATCCCCACGTCAAAACCGCTTTAAAATTTTGCAAGATGACAACGACAAACCCGATGTGTCCCCGAACAAAACATCCAAGCTGCCACCACTCTGTGAGAATAAATTTCATATTGTTCCAATAAAATGTGGTAATATTGATGAAACGAAAATTTAAATTTATGAAGAAAAAGATTTTCGCAAAATGGTCGCTGAATTTGAAAAAAATAAAACAAGTTTCTACACATACCAGCTAAAGAGTGCTAAAGGCCTGCAGATCGTATTGAAGGGCATAGATTCTTATGTTGTTCCCAAAGAAATAAAAGATGCACTCGTCCTCCAGGGATTTAAGGTAAAAAACCTTTCGAATGTAATAAATAGGTAGAAGATCCCCCAACCTCTATTTCGCGTTGAACTTGAGCGAAATGATATAAAATTGATAAAAAATAAGACACATCCAATTTATAACCTAAAATAACTATTATACCGTAAAATCACAGTTGAAGAACCATTCAAGCGTTCAGGATCCGTACAGTGCCATAATTGTCAAGAATATGTCCACACAAAAACTTACTGCAAATACCTACAGTTTGTGTCATCTGCGGTGAATTGCACGGTACTGCCAGCTGTACTCAACCAAAAGATCAAGCAGAAAAAAATTCAGTAATTGGTTGTCCTGTGTACTATTTCGTCAAGCAGGTTATGGTGCAAAACCTTAATTAGCTACAGTTCAAGCAACAAACGCTTCCTCCGCCACTTTTGCGCAAATGAACCAATCAGTGACTTCCCGTGTATCGTATGCCGATGCTGCTAAGACTAGTTCTATTCGCATACAAAATATTTCACCGCCAAAAGTTTAACAAATACAAACTCAAACTTTAAGTTTACTCGCCTTGAAGCTACTATTGAGATTCTAGTGCTAACTATAAACAATTTTACAACAAATATGACTAGCATGATTCAAGAAATGCTGAGATTGCATAGTACTCTGCTTCAAGCATTATTTAATAAGCAATGAACACGTTCAAAATATGTTTCTGGAATGCAAACGGCATTCGCTAATGTAAAAACGAACTTGAGCACTTCCTCACGGAAAAAATATTGATATGTTAGTTTCTGATACTCATTTGACATCAAGAAGTATATTCAAAATTAGTGGGTACACTTTATATGATTCAAAGGACCCAAGAGGAAGAGCTTGCGGTGGATCAGCAATTATAGTAAAGGCAAGACTCAAGCATTATATTATTGACAACATTTTGTGAAGAACATTTCCAAGCAACGAATATTTGTGTCGAAAATTTTGTGATATCATCAAATTACTCTCCTCCCAGATTCGCAATTACTGTGGATCAATACGAGAACTTCTACAAATCTCTTGGCCCTGGTTTCGTAACAGCTGGCGACTACAATGCAAAACATACGTTCTGGGGTTCGTGTCTTATCACACCCAGAGGTCGAGCGTTGTTCAACACAATTTCAGAAATGGGCTTGGACGTCATTTCGAGTGAGGAGCCCACTTAGTGGCCTACTGACATACATAAAATTCCGGATGTTATAGATTTTGGCGTCATGAAAAATATTTCTAGGGAATTAATTCACGTTGAAGCTTCCCTAGATCTCTCGTCCGACCACTCTCCCACGATCGTTACAATCTGTAGCCCACTAAGAAGCGCTTTACCTCACCCATATGTGAAAATGATAAATCGTGTTAATTGGCTGGGATTCAAAAAATATCTTAGTAGTTGTTGAACGGAAAATATTACGATAAGAACACCCGATGATATTGAATCTAACATTGCCAACCTTAATGAAAATATTAAACAGGCTGCTGAACATGGTACTACATCCCAATCGCAGGCAGGGTGTAATAGCATTTAGTCAACGGATATTGAACTTCTCGATGTGAAACAAACTACATACAAACTTATAACACCCCTTTTTTGTCGGGAGTTAAAAACTGAAACGAAATTAGTTAAAAAGTATAGGTATTTACACACATTTACAAACATTTTTAATATGTTATTAATTTTTTGGAAAAAATCATTTAAAAACCGCAGATAACCCAAAAAATCTTTTTATACAAGTAGTTAAGGAAATTGTTCGAATATTCGAATATTCGACAAAAATGATTCGAATAATTTTTTATTCTAAATTGAAAATTTTTGTGCGTTCGAACAAATATGATAAAAAGTTGTTCGAATATTCGAATAATTTTTGTTCGAATGACAACAATAGAAAATACACAAATATATTTATCAATCCATGGTGTCATGTGAATCCATGGAGTCATCAACTCTTTGCATTTAAAATAGGATATTCTTTATTAAAATGAAAGAATATTTCATAAGGTGAATAACTTGCATTTAATAATGCAAGCGAAGCATGCATGTGTATTTTCACTACAATGTATTGGTTTTGTGCTGCTAATGCGGGGTTGAAGCTGGTTGAAAAATTATGCCAACCAAAAAAACCACTCTCTTTACCGAATTTGTCAATAAACTGGCATGTTGTGCCAGCATAATTATTCCCGTGTAAACTACCTCATTAAGTCGTAGAAAATCAAGGAAAGAAAAATAAGGCGAAAAGAAAAAGTAAAGTCTAACGACGTCATAAAAGTCGAGCATTGGACAAAAAAAATACATGCTAGAAAGGCAAGAGGCTGTAAAAATATAAAATAATTATATTATTACGAGTTATAATACAAAATAAGTCTGTGGCGAAAAATAAAAAAGGGTAAGCAATTTAACTATCTTACGTGTAAGCAAATGAAGGAAGATTTAAAAGAAATGGCAAGAGCAATTATTCACGAATATTCCTTATAATAGGGCTGTTTGCATAATTTATTAATCGTATTTTAATGATAAAAGGGCGAGCGTGGTAAAAGTTATTGACTAGTATGGGGAATACAGCCAGAAACGTAACAAATTGCTTACCATGGTCTTAAAATATTCTTCAAGTAATAAAAACAAAATGAATTAATTTGAGTTTCTAGTACTAAAACTATACACTTTACATGTAGGTCTTGTGCAAAGGATAGAGGCATCTAGTAGTGAAGGTGGCAACCACCAGAGACTTATAGGAAATCCCATAATACCATTTACAACGTGGACAGTAACCTGAAAACCATACGCTAAAACCAAGAAAAGTCCGAGCATGGAAAAGAAAAAGAGAAACTTGTAATATGTACATTAGAGTGGCCGTTAATTGTATGGAGACTTTTTTTATTGATTTCTTCTACTCTCACCCCCCAAATCGGTTCAGTTTTATGTAAAAAAAACAAAATGTCATACCTATAAGTTGTGTTTTAGGGGGTGCGTCCTGCCCTAAAAGTTGGCCTTCAGTGAGAGTAGAAGAAATATAAAAAACGGCCACTCTAATGTACATACTAGTGATGTAACAAATGTCAATTTTTGATATTCGCGAATACGAATATTTGAAACGATATTCGCAAATACGAATACGAATATTATATGCAATATGAAATATTAAAAAATTGTTATGAAAAAGGACTTCACACTATTTTTGGCGTACTTTAAAGTTAATAAAAAAAATTGGTATTCGTATTCGCCTGAATTTGCGAATACGAACACATTTGTATTCGCCTGAAAATGGCCGAATATTCGACAATTCGAATACAAATACGAATATTCGTGCATCACTAGTACATACATGTTTAAATTTAAAATCATCGTTGCCCTTCGCTCGCCTTTGCCATAACCCTTTTGTAGAAACTAACTGCTTATATTATTAAGAGTGCCAAAAAGTAAAAAAAATATACAGAAGACTGTTACAACGGAATAAACGTATTGTCCCATACAAATTCGTGACCGCTACGATGTTTGAATGTCATTCAGTGTTCGTGTAGTAATTAATGTATTTTTTATGTATTAAAAACTAACCTTAAATCTTTTCCAATATATAATACTCTTGTTCTAGTACCTCCGTTAATTTAACTGGAACTTAATAAACTAAAACTAAATTCGCTAATTAATTAATTTACAATAAATGAGAGATTCTCAGTTAGAAACATATGTTCGATGTTGTTGTAAACGTATTAATAATTTGTATATTCTCTTTTTCACTACAAAATACGAATTCATTATTGGCCAAAGAAAAGTTTTCATAAAATAATTTTCAATTAACGCCTCAAGGATAAGTTCGGATATTAAAAAAAAAGAAAAGAAAAATTTATTCTTCTAACTAACGTATTAATGTCTGTAATAAACAATTATGATATAAGTTGTGTAGGTATCTAATGCTATATCAGCACAAAACAAATTATTTGAATACATAACTATACAAATAAACATAATTAATTTAAATACGTAACTAAATATTCAAATAAACAATTTGAATACATAACTAAATAAGTAAAAACAACCAATTTTAATACATAACTAAATAAGTAAAAATAAATAATTTAAATACGTAACTAAATATTCAAATAAACAATTTGAATACATATCTAAATAAGTAAAAATAAACAATTTGAATACATAACTAAATAAGTAAAAATAAATTTATTAACAAATACCTAATTGAACTCAGTAATAAATACAAGAAATGACTCAATGCCGGTTTAAATAATTATGCAAGGCTAAACGAATACTGGTTGAGGATGTGAATTCGTGGTGATATGGGAAGTCTAAGTCAAGGACTCCTTTAAATTTCAATTCCCGGTAAACAGGAGTCATGGATAGCTGAAAGATGCTATATTAGGGGAGGGCAACCGGAGGAGACATATTCCAGATAATCTCCAGGAACCAATGAAAATCCCAACGCATAAAACAACAGATTGAAACGAAACTGTCGCGTCCCTCCGTCATATTTAATGTCCCTTTGTAATATTCCATCTGTCTAAGCACTATAATTATACACTGGCACGAAAATTTTAAATGTGTACAAAACCTGATGGAACGATCCCCCCTTTTCCGGCGAGCTAATGCCGTGCCTCGACCAGCGTACCTTCTCCACCACTACCAACAGGTTTGTCACATATATGGAGCCATATGAGTACATAATAAATTCAGTGAAGTGCGACTTTTACCTACACACGAAGGTTTTCGTACGGATACTAGATATGTAATTCAATACGAACTTTAGCTTATATAAAATATAGTTTTGGCATTTTTTTCGTTTTTTGGTTTTTTTTTCGGTTTTGAGTGTTTTTTTAGTTTTGGCGTTTTTTGCGTTTTTTCGGTTTTGGAGATTTTTTTAAGTTTTGGCGCATTTTTTAGTTTTGACACTTTTTTTCTTGTTTTGGCGATTTTTTTCGGTTTTTGGTGTTTTTTTTTTCATTTCGGCGTTTTTTTTTAATTTTTCGATTTTTTTCATTTTGGCGTTTTTTTCATACAGCAGTGTTTTAGCTTTGGCGACTCTTTCGCGTTCTGGCGATTTTTTTTCGGTTTTTGGCGTTTTTTTCATATTGGCGATTTTTTTCGAATTTGGCGATTTATTTTAGTGTTAGAACTTTTTTTTTAATTTTGGCGTTTTTTTTCGTTTTGGCGATTTTTTTTTTAATTTTTGTCGATTTTTTTCGGTTTGGGGATTTTATAATTTTCGGATTTTTTAGTTTTACCGTTTTTGAAAATTTCAAGAGTTTGTCTCTTACGGCTTCCGAGATACAGCAAGTTGTCAAAATTGCATTAACTGATAGAACACCCTTTAATTTAAATTTTCTTAAATCTTAGTGTTATTGATGTGTTCTGTATAAAAATACACTAATTTTACAAATTTCAAGTGTCAATATAAATATGTATGTATGTACATACAATTGTATGTATATTACATGGGATTTTAACAATTTTCGTTGCTCGTTTTGGAACACCCTTTAATTTTTAACTCTCATGTATTTGTTGTTCTACATACTCTCCAAATTTCAGGTCCGTCGCTCTTACGGTTTCTGAGAAAAAAGCCTGTGACGGACACTTTTTCACCTTTGGTGTACGGAACCCTAAAAATGTATGATATCTCACATACGATCGTTTTTGTAATCAAAAAAAACTTGCAGTTTATTAACTCGGATCTTTTTCTCCCTTTTTTGTGACAGGTGAGTTGGAAATCTGAATATCAGAAAATACATACGGCATGCAAAGTTTATATGCGTCAGCCTCAACTTTTGAAAAAGAAAAAGGGTATGTTCGTAAATGCATCATTGCGCTGCAAGTGGAAATTTAAGGGTCTTATGCAAAAAAACTTAATAAAGCTTTGCCAAGCAATGTTAAGTAAAGTTGTATTCTAAAAAAGTTATTGTATAAAAATTCTAAAGTAGGCACCCACGTTTGTTAAGACTACTTTAAGTTGATATTTCCAAAATGTGTATTTTGTACCTCAAATATTTTTACTAATATAGCACATACTGTTTCATGTTACATCTGAACATGAAGCTAGAAGTGCCTGCTCTTATCTTAAATTTATTATTTCTGTCATGTAATGGGAAACATCACCAAATTATCCAACTGCTTCGAAATACATAGCAAAATCCATAAAAAATATTAAAATAAATACAATTATACAAAAATGTTTTAGTGATGTACATACAATCAAAACAAATCGAAAAAAGCTGGATATTCAAATACTCGTTTCATTCGAATAAAACAAATTGTGATAATTTTTCACATTTTTTTACTTTTACTTCATGGTTGTGTTTATCTGTTTTCCTATTAAGTCAGAAGCTCATTTTTTTTAAATTAGGTTGCTTTACTTCAAGATAATAAAAATTTATTTAATAAAATAAAAAAAATATTTGAATACCCGAATGAAATTGTATTCAATTTTGTACATCATAAGCTGTGAAGTGGTTGTTGAACACGGTGGTGTTACCAGTATTTATTATTAAATCACAAAATATTTAAAGTTGTCTTTTGCATATGATTTTTTAATAAAGCTATGTTAGCCTTAAAGTGCTTATCAACTACTATGAACTTTAAAGCTAAAGTAAAATATTTTTTTGCATAAGGGGGTAAATGTTTTAAACTGGTTCACTGAAGTAGAGTGAACCAGTTTAGAGTTCTCGTTGTACCTTCATAGTGAACGGACCGTCTTAGCGGAGTTTTTTTCTTACATATTAAACAAACAAAAAATCATACAAAAAAATATTCGCTCTAACGGCAGAAATGCCTATTTAACTGTGAGTTCTGTAGCTCTTAATGAAAACAATAAAAATAAAAAAATCTGATGTGAGCATAACTTTGAGTTCTGAAGCTCTTAATGAAAACAAAAAGAAGAGAGGTGTGTTAGGACACCCGGTTGTAGCTATGCTGCTTAGCTATATAAAACAAAAATAATGTGTTAAATATATTGGGTATGCATTTATAAATTTTAACAGTAAGTTTTTCATAAAAAGCTGCCATATTTGAACTATTGAAAAATCGTAAATTTTAAGGAAAAAATCGTCTAAATGACGATAAATCGTTACGTCTGGGAGCGTGGCTGTGTGTTTCAATCATTGTTGCCATTTTGGCATTTTCACTGCCAGATTTGGCATTTTCATTCGTTGAAAAGTATTCAACTTTTAAAAAATTCTGCCAAATGCTTTTTGGCAAGTTGTTCAAAAATTCACCAGAAATACATATGTTTGCTCTCTTTCCTTTACACGGATGAATAGAAGAAAAACTGTAGACAATGTAACTAATAAACTTGTGACCAGAATTTTAGTGTTGACATGAAGACACTTGGCCTCAGTCTTAAAATACATAAATATTTATATCTATGGATAATATCAAACACATACATATGTATGTATGCACATATATACATATGTATGTGCTATAAAAACACCTGTTAATACTAATAACTTTGTATAAACATGAAATTCAAAGCTTTTTCAATAAAAATTTGTAAATTTAAATCTGGCATTTGGGGGTGGCGTTGGCTGAAGTAGTTAGCACGTTGACTACAAAACCGAAGATCCTGGGTTCAATCCCTGTATCCGACAGTCATTAAATAACAACAGCACGCATTTTTCTGATGTACATTAGTGTCCCTTTTGTATCAGTTGTTGTAGGAAAGTTCAAATGATGAAGGCATAGTCACTGGTCACTGAACTATACCGACTTCAACAGATGCTAATCCTAATGTAAAATCAGATCGCCCTCCTTCGTCGCTATTGTATAGCAGAATCATCGATGAAGTAAAATAACCAATAAAATGGCTACTAAACACAGCTTCAAAAAAATACGCCTAATTTGAGACCAGAAGGCGCTGCAACACTGCATTATTACAAAAAAAAAAATGCGTGGAAAAAACAAAGTTGTAAAAAGACTGAAGCTTTCTTCTATCTCTTCTTTCACCACCTGTCTTCTATCACTTTCCCTTTCCGAAATAAGGTAACACCTAGTAATAGTAGTAGGCATTAATTGCCTGAGTGTTACTTTTCTTTAAAAAAAAAAATATACATTTATTCCGTAGAACATTTTAGCAAATTGTGTACGGATCCAGGATTCTATCATCATCATTTTCTGGCATCACTGCACAGCACACACTCAGCCAGTAATGCATTTTGAGTTTTTTGTTTTAGGGCCAAACAGTGTTGCCAGAAAATGAGGATGAGAGAATGCTAAATCGGTAAAAAAAAATTCTGCTAAAATGTTCTACAGAAGAAAAGTATAATGCTAGATTAAAATTTAAAACAAATTATTGAAATAGCTTTAAATTTCATGTTTATACAAACTTATTACGGTTTACAGATATTTTATAGCACACACAAACATAAAATAGTAAATAATTGTGTTTTTTAGAATTGTTATGTTACAATTACGTTTAAAAACTTTAACGCACCAATAATCCCAAATTAATATTGTACTTATTCAGAAAAATATTTCTTCATTAAAAATGCACTAAAATTGATTAATAAGGTGTTTGCTGCGCATATCACTGTTGCTAGTCCAGATCGTCAGGGAACCTTTACACTGCAATGAATGTACATTTATGAGTAGAATCCTCTATACAGAAGAATTTTTTTAATAAATTATAATTTTATATTTTCAACAAAATCTGCCAGAAAGCATTTAGCAGAATTTTTTAAAAGTTGAATGCTTTTTAACTAATGAAAATGCAATGGTAGTGGAAATATTAAAATGCAACAATGCGGCCAAATTAAAGAGTTGAAAGGGCCAAAATAACTTGGATAGGGCCAAACAAATTTTTAATGTATTTGACTACAATATTTTTATTTAAATAAAAACAAAAGTATGTATTAGTAATATACTACAAACAAAAAATAGAGCAAAAGCAAACAAAAAATGTTGCTTAAATAAAATAAAATTTTAGTTACAAATATTCCATATGTAATTATAATTTTGGTGTACATAATCTCAAAATTCTTAGTCTAAGAGTTCCTCCATTTATTATTGTTTCCAACACTTTTGTGCGCTAACTTTTAAAATATTTTTATCACAACAATTATTAGAACTAGATTTCATTAAATCTTTCAATTGTATGTCAAAAGATGACACAATGTTTTTACATGAAGACGATTTCTTGTATTATGCCCTGTTTCACAATATCGAAGGAAAACTTTCGACTGAAAATTTATATTGAAAACAAAAACAAATTTTCATATTTTATTGTTGTTTTCAATATAAATTTATTTATATCTTTATCGTGAAACAGGACATCAGTCTCAACCACTTTTTTTAATATTCTTTCCACACATGCTGTGGAATCGAAAGAGTTCCTTGAACAATTCTGTATAAATTTCTATGCAAAGGATTGTTTACCCAAACGATTTTTAATAGTAGAAATCTTTTTCCAAAATATACTTCTACTTAAATCTTTGAGATTTTTAAATTGTGGAACTTGCGATACTGCCCTTTATTCTTTATTTATTAATTTGGAAAAGTTTAATAGCAAGTGGTACAATACTATTGGCTTCCCCCTTAAAACATGATCTGGCGCAGATTTAGGACACCTGTTTAAATAAAAAATCTTCAAAAAAAATCTTCCGTTTTTAAAACGGAGAAAACTCCATTAAAAAGTGTACTCAAATGTTTGAAGGAATTACATAGTTTTATTTTGAGCTGAAAGAGCCAAAATAGCAAAGAGAGTACCACAGGGCCATCAAACATCCAAAAGTGCCACAAATGGCCCAATTGTGCCACCTTTTGCATCACTGCACTCAGCACTAGCTAAACGAAATACACATACACACATGCAGCAGTCAGCACTAGCAATACGAAATACACAACCAACTTTGTCTTATTAGTTTTTTTTTGTCGTTATTCATTGTATATACGCAAGCGCAAATCAACAATATTTTTTTGTATGTATGTATGTACATATTGGTTTTTACAACAAGAAATAAGTATTGAATATAAATTAGTTTTCCTTTAAATGCATTGGCATTTATTGTTTTGGACACCCTTGAGATAATCTATAGAATATCTAAAAAAATAAAGAAAACAAAAGTACAAAGTAATCAAAACAAAACAAAAAATGAAGCAATCGTTCTCATGGTTTCTGTTTATCTCACTTCAAAGAATTTAACAAAATCAAACAAACTTGTTTCGTTTATTGTCGTGCTCTGGTTTAAGTACAAGGAAATCAAAACAAAAATAAATTTATAACTGTAAAAGTGTCGATTATTTATGTTACGAAAATTATTTTCTAACCCCTGTATCGTTCCATAAGTAGCATAGCTACCGGCAAAGCCATTATTTCGTCAGCGATCAACCTAGCTTTGTCCAATGACAAGTAGCGATTCCTTAACATTATCTTTGCCTAGTACTTCTACATTCAACTCAGCGAAGCGGATGGCTCGTGGTCATCACTTAACCAAGCTATCAACAGTAGCCCAAAACTCAAGGTCCAAGTCGGAATGGATAGATATATAACTGTGATAAAGCACGGGAGAAGCCCAAATTCTACTAAAATTGCATCTGCCCCAAAGATATCTAGGGATAACAGCGCATCCTCTACAAATCGTCAAAACCGTTTTCAAATATTGCAAGATGACAACGACAAACCCGATGTACCCACGAACAAAAGCTCCAAGCCGCCACCAACCTATTTAAAAGAAAAAAAATTCAAACGCTCTTATCAAAAATAATAAATAGGGAGAAGATCCCCCAAACCCTGTTTCGTGTTGAACTTGAGCTGAATGATATAAAATTGAAAAAAAAATGAGACGCACCCAACTCATAGCTTAAAATACCTGTTATACCGAAAAAATATCAGTTGAAGAACCACACAAGCGTTCTAGGCCCGTACAGTGCCATAATTGTCAAGAATATGGCTAAACAAAAATTAAATGCAATTTACCTACTCTTTGTGTTGTTTGCGCCGAATTACAGGATACTGCTAGTTGCAATAAGCCAAAATATCAAAGTGATAAAAAATGCAGTAATTGTGGAGGTAATCACACCGCTAACTACAGAGGATGTCCTGTGTACTCTTTCGTAAAGCAGACTATGGTGCAAAACCCTAAATTAGCTCCAGCTCAATCAGCAAAAGCTTACTCTGCCACTTTTGCGCAAATGAGCCAACCAGTTACTTCCCGTGTATCATATGCAGATGCTGCTAAGACAAATTCAATTCGCAAACAAAATGTTTCCCCGCCAAATAATTCAAAAAATACTGACGCAAGCTTTAATTTTAATCCCTTTGAAGCTACTATTGATAATCTGGTGCAAACTATAAACAATTTTACAACAAATATAACTAACATGATGCAAGAAATGCTGCGAATGCAGAAAACACGGCTTCAAGCATTAATTAACAGGCCATGAACACTTTAAAAATATGTTTCTGGAATGCAAACGGCATTCGCCAACATAGAAATGAACTTTAGCACTTCCTCACGGAAAAAAAATATTGATATAATGTTAGTCTCTGAGACTCATTTCACTTCGAGAAGCCTTTTTAGAATTTATGACTACACCTTATATGATTCAAAGGACCTGAGAGGAAGAGCATGCGGTGGATCAGCAATTCTAATAAAGTTAAGACTCAAGCACTATGTCCTTGACAAGGTTAGTGAAGAATATTTGCAAGCAATGAATATTTTCGTATAAAATTTTTGTGCGAATTTCGTGATATCATCAATTTACTCACCTCCCAGATAAATCACTGAGAATCAATATGAGGATTTCTACAAATCTCTTGGACCTTGTTTTGTAGCAGCTGGCGACTACAATGTCCACTTGTTGGGCTACTGACATACAAAAAATTCCGGATGTTATAGATCTTGGCTTCACAAAAAATATCTCGGGATTTAATTCAAGTTGAAGCTTCTCTAGATCTCTCATCCGATCACTCTCCCATGATCGTTACAATTTGTAGCCCATTAAGATGTGACTTGCCTGACCCATATGTGAAGATGATCAGTCGTGTTAATTAGCTGGGGTTTAAAAAATACCTCAGTAGTCATTGTACGGAAAATATTAAGCTAACAACACCAGATGATATTGAATCCAACATTGCCAATTTTAATGAAAATATTAAGCAGGCTGCTGTACATGCCACTACCTTCCATCCGCAGACTGGGTTTAACAGAATTTATTCTACAGACATTGAACGTCTCCTACGTGTAAAAAGAAGAACTAGAAGGGAATTTCAACCTCACAGATCGCCTCAGCATAAAATAAGACTTAAGGAGTGCACTAAACGACTCCAGGAGTTGTTTGCAGCGGAAAAAACTACATCTCTTAGAAATTATCTGGAAAGTTTCGAGGTCACACCAGCATCTAATTACTGCTTGTGGTGCACTACTAGAAAGCTTAAAAGACCCGTTGAGTTTAAACTACCGCTGCGCACTTCGACTGGGGATTGGGCAAGAAGCGGTGCTGAAAAAGGTCAAATATTTGCTGAGCATTTAAAATCCATATTCACCCCAAATACATGTACCGGTGTTGCTGATATACCAAGTGTAGATGCTCTTTCCCCTCGACCATTAAAGTTTAAGATGAGTGAATTACATAAACTAATTGCTGAGCTCAACCCTAAGAAAGCTCCAGGTATTGATTGAATTAGTAACAAGATGCTGATGAATCTGCCTCGTATTGCAACTAGAATTCTGCTATTTATTTTTAATGTCATATTACGACTAGGATATTATCCACACTTCTGGAAGATTGCCAAGATCAAAATGATTCCAAAGCCGGACAAAGATTCTACCAAGGCTGAGTCATACAGGCCAATAAGGTTACTATCAACAATATTAAAGCTTTTCGAAAAGCTGCTCATGACAAAATTATTCCCAATTCTAACTGATCATGGGTGCGTTAATTTATAAGAAGATCATTTGAAGAAAATAAGTATTGTTCTACTCTCTTTATTTAAGTTTCTCAGGCATTTGATAAAGTATTGCATGAAGGCTTAATTATAAAATTGAAGACATATCTACCAATAAATTTTCTAAAGCTATTGGAAAGTTATATTTTATCCCGGAAATTCATTGTTGTGGAAGGAGACTTCATGAGTGTTCCCGAATCTATCTCTGCCGGTGTGCCACAGGGGAGTATACTGGGCCAAGTTTTGTATGCACTAAAATCCGTACATCTATATTTGCCGATAATACAGCGTTCTTTAGCATTGTGACGATAAAAGTCGGAACGTAGTGCCTCGTTTTTATCGCACAATATTATACAAATTAGTATTAATATTAGAATTCTCTTGATTTTATCTTTATTATCGATTTACTTGTAAAATCAAATCAAACACATGTAAATTCTATTTCACTAGTGAAACCTCTAGATAATGTCTGCTTGTTATATATTTTAATTATTAACTATTGACAAGAATCTGTATTCAAATATTTAAACTTAACGGATTTCATGATGACACCGATTAGTGCCCAATGACTTGAAATGATAACATACATACAATTACATAAAACCATGATGACTATGTACGCCGCATGTGTTACAACTGTGATATCAGCCATATGAAATTGGTATAAAAGGAGCTGCTGTGCTCATGAAAAGGGGAGTTAGGGCCAATTTCACCAACTTATTTAAATATCAATTCATATTTAAAAATAATTTTTCCATACAAAAATTAATAAAAATCGACATTTAAATATGAATTGATATTTAAATAGAGTTAGTGAAATTGGCCCTTAGTGTCGAGGGCACAGAATACACAGAAGTGAAGAAAATTACAGGTAAAAAAAGATCCAATCAGTTTTTTTTTTTAAATTCGTGGAAAAAAGATAAAAGTATAGTGTACTGGAAAATACATCCTGCAGAGTATTTCACTTTCATCTCACTACAGTCCAAACAAGTAAATTTTTGTGACGAAACCTGGACACCGGCGAGTGATACCCCAGCCTTGAGAAAGCGTCGTTACAGCATGCACGAAAACCCTCACGAAGCATCCCGATATCTTCAGGAACATATTTCCCAGCTGGAACTATGGTTAAAGTTTTGGAGAATTAAAGTAAGTGTGCTCAAGTAACATTTACTCTACGAAAATATACTTGTCAATCAATAATCAAATTGTTCCTCAATATTCACATGTGAAATACCTTGGTATACATCTTGACCGACGGTTTACATGGAAACACCACATTGATTCTAAGCAAACACAAATGAAACTAAAATTAACTCAGGTACATTGGCTGATTGGTAGAAATTCAACACTCAGTCTAGATTGCAAACTTTTGATATACAAGTCGCTTTTGAAACCAATATGGTGTTACGGAATTCAACTATGGGGCACTGCTTCAGCTTCCAATATCGAGAAAATCCAACGAAAGCAAAACAAAATTTTACGGTTAATAACATCGGCTCCATGGTACATAAAAAATTCAAATATACATCGTGATTTAAATATGCTACTAGTGATTGAAGAAATTGCAAAATATGCACGCAAATATTTAACAAAACTCGAGTCACATCCTAATCCGCTTGCTCGTAATATTTTGAACTTTTCCGGACACATCCGTCTAAAAAAGAGGGACACAAGGGTCTTATACACTCCAGATAGGACTGCTTGAAAAAATTTGTTTTCCTTCTTGAATATCACTACTTTTGTATTATTAACAATTATTAACAAGTTTATGTCCGACACTGGTCATGCTTAATAATTATATTTTAGATTTAAGATTCGAATACTTATTGTTAGTTCATATTTGAAGATACAATAAATAAATACATGTAAAAAAAATATTACAAGGCAGTGGGTTTTTTTAATTGAGAGTGTACGAATATGAACTTTGTATACTGTATGTGTATCTATGTTTACATAAGTTAGGGTTGTTATCCGTTCTCTTTTTCCTGGAGGCTGTCCTCTTTTTGGGATCTCTGTCCTCGGAAAAAATTTGTGTTTACATTGCTTGAAAATGGTATTTATTAAAAACCAAGCTAAAAATTAAAATAATTGGAATTGGATTTCCAGCTTATGTTATAAATAACACTGTCCATGAGGTTTGTGGTATTTTATTTTAAGACGTAGAATTATTTAAGAAGTTCCAAAATAACATAGTGCATAGCTTAAAGCGAGATTTCAAAATATTTATTTCATGAATAAGAAGACATTTTAACCAAACAATGAAAGTTTATTAAAGTCGGTAGCCCTACCGTTAGAAAAATTTGTTATGCAATCGGTTGAACTTTCGGTCCTTAGTTGATGAAGAACTACTTTTTAATTAACTCTTGTTATATAAAACTTTTTTGGTAAGTATAAACGACGAAACTATAACTTTAAAAAAATATTTCCAATATTTTAAATGATATTTATAGTAATATTTTTCTGCGTTATTTATGCAAATACATAATAGTAAATGAGTGGCTACAAGTTTTTTAAATTTTTTTTCTAGACTATATAGTTTTTAAACACTGGTTTTAACGTTAAAACCAGGATTTAACTTTCAGTGTGAAAACACTAAAACTAAAACTGTAATCACTTTTTAATAACGAATTATATGAAATGCAAAGAAGATATTTAATATTGTCGCTATTGCCAAATTGCTGTAATTCTTTATCCTCACAAAAACATAAATGTTAAAAAAGGCCAAGTTCCTATAAAAATTTCGGCCATGAAAAGCAGTGAGATATAAATTTTGGCCAAGTTCTTGTTTGGTACAATACATTTCACTGAAATATTATATGTATTGTATAAATTTGTAATCGTAAGGGTGTCACAATACAATACACACAGTTTATTGTGTTATTACAACGGGTCGCCAGTTTGTACGCAATTTGGTAAGAGTCGTCTGGAAAGAAACATGTAAAATACAGCATAAATTTTACTGGGCATGGCCCTGCCTATTTCTTCAATATATTTACATATTAAAGTCTGCTTAACCGAAGTACATAAATCAAAAGGATATGCCCAATGTGTTTGCAGAGTTTCAGTAGGGTAGCTGGTTCTTTAATTTTTGGATTTTCCGATTGAGTAAATCAATTAGGACTATTTGTCTACAAAATGTCAGCTCTTTACAGTATAATATTACGTAAAATTTTTATGGGCTTGGCCCCGCCGACTTTTATATCTGTTAGTGTTTATGGTTCACGTGAAGTTTTGTTTGAAAAAGCTAATGAGGAATACATGAGTAATAGACTGAAAACTGCTAAGCCGAAGTACATGAAAGAAAAAGCTAAGATTTATGGGTGTAGTCACGACCACTTTTCAAAACAGGAATTTTTACTTTGGATAAGTTCAATGTGTATAAAAAGTTTCAAAATAAAATTGAACTTAATTTTGAGTTTACAGTGCTTGTTCCCACCCCCTGATTGAAACTTCTGGTTTCTTAGATTTTTGTTACTGATCTTTGATCTATATTTATTTGTGTATAAAATTTCAGCTCTCTAGTACGAATTTTAGTTTTAACGGATAAAACTTCTTGGTTTTAAGACTTTCCCATTGCCTTACTCATGTACACTTACTTGTGCACAAAATTTCAGCTCTCTAGCGCGAATTCTACCTTTAAATTTTATTAGCAGTACCCCTCCCACTATTTTAAACTCACAATTTTGTTGTGAGCAGCGCTTATAATTCATGCTAGTTATCTTCTAAAATATGCTAGACCGAAGAAGATTAAAATGTTATGGGAGTGACCACGCCCACTTTTTTAGGTGATAGTTTAAAGTATTGTATACGTTATATGCAAGGTTTCACTAAAATGGCTTAAGTTAAAAGCTGTATTGTAACAGCCTCATTTATATAATCTATCAAGACTTTTTTTTTAAAAGGCTTTATAAAGCCTTAATTAGTTTTATAAATGAGGCTGTAAGTTTTAAGTTTCAAACGATATTAGCTTGGTCCCGCCCATTCTGGTAAAATATTTTGGGTTTTAAAATTTTTCTTGTTGGTTTCTCACCTAGATCTACTTGTGTATCAAATTTCATCTCATAAGCGCAGCTTTTAATTTTTATGGGCGCAGCCCCGCTCCTCTGACTAAAATTTCCGTTGTTTCAGGTTTTTCTTGTTGTTTTCTCACCTATACCTACTTGTATATCAAATTTCAGATCCTTAGCGCAACTTTTAATTTTTATGGGCGTAACCCTGCCCACTTTTCCAAACTCAAGATTTTTTTTCAGCCAGTGCTTATTATTCGTGTCAAGTTTCGTTGCAAAGGGATAATAATACATACATAAATAGTATATTTAAATATGATGAGCCGTAGTACATGAAAATGAGGTTTAAATTGTATGGGCGTATCAACGCCCACTATAATGAAAAATTTATAGCCTTGCATTATCGCAGTGTATATGCAAAATTTTAATAAACTAGCTTCCATTAAGCGCCTTAGATTTGCTTTTTAATTCTGACATTTATGGACGTAGCCCGCCCTCCTGGCTATAATTTCCGGGTTTTCAGATCACCTAGACCTAGCTCACTAGCAGAAATATTAATTTGTATGGGCGTAGCCCCGCCCCCTTGGTTAACATTTTTGGGTTTTAAAAATTTTCTAGGAGGTTGCTCACCCAGGTCTGCTTGTGTACCTAATTGCAGCTTTCTAGCTATATCGGAAGTGCTTCATCAATTTGATGAGTGATCAGTGAATCAGTGAGTATGTCTTTAAATATACACTTTTTGTACCTCCATATCTCCGGAAGCTTTTATTGTAAAACTTTGAAACTCGCATATGAGGTTACATTTACAATTTATTCGAATTATAGTTTAATTTTTATAATTTTACGATTGCGGGGAACAAAGTTATGAGGGGGGTAAAAACAGCTCGAATGGCTTCCTGTAAATATAGACCCTGCTTGCATTGGCCTGTCGCACTGCCGTGCGCCTTGATAATCCAACTCGAAAAGAGGTGACTTTATTAAAAAAAAACTTTTTTGTTCCTTTCAACTGGACTTGGCATATTTTCTTACTTTTTAAAAGTTTTTTTTGGACTTAGCATATTTGCCTACCACTGCATTTCAGCAAGAAAAAACAAAATAATGGTATTATTTTTGCTTGTAAATGATGAATTTTGACGAAAAGTGGACTTAGCACTTTTTCCGACTAAGGTAACGATATATGTATGTACATTAGAGTGGCCGTTAGTTGTATGGAGATTTTTTTTGTTGATTTCTTATATTCTCACCCCCTCAAATCGGTTCAGTTTTATGTAACAAAAAATACAAAAAAATTTTATAACGATAAGTTGTATTTTAGGGGTGCGTCCGGCCCTCAAAGTTAGCCCTCAAGCCCATATATTCAATGATTTTTTTTTATGGCTATACTTAATATATGTATGAAATAAATTAATAGATATAAAGTCTTATTGTAAACGCTTAGTAAAATAATTTCCATATAAATGCAATTTTTGTATAACTGTATAATTTTTGGTATTTTGTTGGTCATTTTCATGATACAATAATACAGGTAACCGCGAAGCGCCAACTGATAGAATATGTTTCGTGATGTGATCTGCCAAATGTGATTTACATTTTACCAACACACGCGCATAGTGCCTATTCCCAGTCGGATTTTTATTAGCTAGTTCAAAATCTCAATCAATCTCAAAGAAGAAAATTCAAACAAAACAACTAAAACAACAACAAACCCCGAAAGAAACATAATTAATGACACGGTGTTACAGTGAAAAAAAAACTTGGAAAACGACCTAGCGTGAGTTGTAGATCTTGTTGAGTACATTACAAATTGTGTCAAAAAATTTCAGAAACACCCTCAAATTCGGAAGTTATTCTGAAAATACCGTTTTGTTGCATCTAAATTTTTTTTTAATATTTTTAGAAAGAGAACTGATTACGCTTTTGTAAATTTTGAGTATTGTTTTTGTTAAGAATATTTAAAAAAAATAATAAAATTTATCAATTTTTTTTTATTTGCGTAGCTTTTCATTGCTTATTTTGATATGAAAGCTTATAAAAGTTTATACCAATATATGAAGCAAATTTTGTTCTTTTCTTACCAAAATATGGTTTTAATTTTTCAAATCGGATAAAAATTGTGAAAGTTATTAAACCTTTCATTAACACCCTTATTTTAGCATTTTCTCCCTCAGTGCGAAAAATTTTAATAAAAATACAGTTAACAAAAGAAACAAATTCATCAACTTAATTATGCAAATTACTTTGTTTTTTTCTGTAATCTTACAGTTATTTTTTGTATATACTTAAAGCCTTATACATAACAAAAACCTTCATGCCAGTTAGCAAAGAGTTCCAAACTATTTGACATTAGAAATCGGAGCATGATTCGTCGCTTTTTCCAGTTGCTCGTTATGTATAAGGCTGTTAATAAGTAAAGTTATTATATTCGGTAATGCAGAAATAAATACACTCTTTTTCATTGTCAATTTGTCTTAAATTGGAAAAAATTAAACTGGAAGATAGTACAGATTAATGGTAGTTATTTTGTCCTATTTTTTATAATTAATTAAAAAGTTTAGAATGTTTTTATAAGTAATTTTGTGCTATATATGTTTGGATAAAAACATAAAATAAACGAATTTAATACGAGTACCAACACAATGCCAAAGTAAAAAAGAAAAGAAAAGAGTAAAAAAATTGTAACTAGATTAATATTTATTTTAATTAAAATAAGTAATTTTGTAGATTTTGTAATCATCATGCAATGTGTGATACGCATAATAATTTTTTTTATGTTTGCGGTTTGAATTCTACTGGAATACCTGCGTGAAGCCGACAGCTACGCAAAAGATGCCTTCAAAACAGATTTTGACTGCTCATATGGTTCTAGCAAATGGTATGAGCCCGAAAGTACTTGTACAAGCTGTTCCAGTGTACTTAAGAAAATTAAGTCTGAAGAGTTTATAAGCCCCTCATTACCATCATATTTCTCAATGATTTGGCATCATCAAATATTCCATAAACCAGATAACTGTAATTTGTGTGAAGTGGCTTACCAAAAAAGGCTGCAATCGCAATATTTGTACTTTAGAAAAAGTTTGATAACTTTTAATAATATAAATCGATTCAAACAAATGATATCTCATTATTTTCTATATAAAATTTCCTTTAAAGTTCTGTGCAAAAAACAATAGGTCTTCATAGAAAAAAATTAAAATAACAATTGCTTATTTTCAAAAATTACGCAAAAAAAACCAAAAAAAAATCGAAATGTCTGATAAAAACTTAACCAATTTCTTGAAACATACAATTAATGCATACATTTTTAAAAAACCTCATTTTTTGCCTTTCCAAAACTGTTAAAATTTTGAAATTCGTCAAAACATGAGTGAGCTAGAGGTACTAAAGTACTACGACCCACCCTAAAATTGTTTTTTTCAAAATAACTCTAATCTTTGAGGGTGTTTAAAAATCTCTGAAAACGGTTTTTGTATGTCCTCACTTAGGCCTACAAGTCCAACTAGGTCGCTTTTCAAGTTCTGACAAAAAGTGTTTTTTTTTGTAACACCGTGTAATCAACAACAAACAACAATCTTACCTAATATATCAAGCTCGTTCGAAGAAGTCAAAAATCTTCTCGGTTCTCCAACATACACTCTTAATACATCAGAGCTAAGCTCTGATACTGAAATCCGAGAGATTGAATTTATGACAACCGATGATGAGACAATATAACGCCGTTAATCTCTTCTCAAAAGAAAAAAAACTAATTTAATTAGAATTCACACATCACATTTTACATTCATGTATATTTTTTTTTCTTTTGTTACATTTTATGATTAACATTCTCCAGTGGAATATTCGTTCATACCACTGATCCACAAATTCTCATTAATGAAAAAAACCCTGACATAATTTGTTTACAAGAAACAAAATGTAGAGGAGGTTTTAATCCAATAACTCCCAACCAATATATTGGATACTTTTTTAATCCTAATGCAACTTCAAAACAAGGAACAAATATACTTATTAAAAAAAATATACCACACAAAGTCATTGACACAACTCAAAGCCTTAATGCTGTAGGTTTAGAAATAAGCTTACACATAAAATTTTAAATTTTTTCGCTATACTTTCCACCTCAAAATTCAATACTATTATCAGATTTGAATAACCTTATTGCAAATGTGTGCCCTACTTGGGGGTCTCTTTAACAAAACAACAGAAGAAAAACAGTAGAACAGTTTATCTCTGATACCAATATAGCCACCCTCAATAATGTTTTGCCAACCCATTTCAGTACGCACAACACATTCTCCCATATTGATCTTACTTTAGCTTCTATTTCCATTTTGCTTTCATGTAAATGGAATGTCATCGCAGACCTTTATAATAGTGATCATTACCCCATCATGACACAATTATTAATGCAATATCACTCAAAATAATCAAGATTATCCAAATTTAACACAAACTTTGCAAAATGGAATACTTTTCAAAGAAATGTCTTACATTTTAGTGACAAAACACCTGCATCCGAGAATGTCAACAAAGAAGCACCTAATATAAGAATAGTAATAAGGTGTTCAGCGAATGAAAGCATTCCCAGCTCTTCAGCAAAGTGTCGTTCCAAAACAGTTCCTTGGTGGACTCGTGAATTGCAAGAACTCCGAAATAAGAAACAGCATGCATGGAAAGAATTTAGAAAAAACATGTCAGTAGATCGCCTAGTACAATATAAAAAGAGCAACGCAATTTTCAATAAAATAAAAAAACAAGCCAAGATAAATTCTTTTAAAAGTTTCACTGAAAATCTTAACCAAAACATATCTTCAGCAGACTTCTGGCGCAACATTCGTAAATTTTCTGGCACTTCTGCACCAAACACAATTAAGTGTATTTTCGTAAATGGAAATGTTTTATCTAACCCTTTTAAAATGGCAAATTATTTTGCCGAGCACTGGTCTTAGCGTCAAAAGCAAAAACCTTCTCATCAGTTAATGTAAGTTTCACACCTCCGAAATCCAAGGTAGTTGAAAAACCAATAAACATACGAGATTTTAACTACGCCTTGATCACTTCTAAGGGGAAAACACCAGGTCTCTAGAAAAAGTCTTATTCTATGCTTCGCCATTCACCAAATTCATTCAAAACCCGCGTCTTAAATTTATTTAATACTATATTCGATTCAGGAATAATCCCCAATTCTTCAAAACCGCCTCTATAATTTCTATTCCAAAACAATATAAGCCTATCGATGAAATAGATTCTTACCGCCCAATATCGCTCCTTCCATGTATATCAAAACTTTTGGAGAAAATAATCTCAAAGCGCCTTATTTGGTTTATAAAAAAAACACAATCTTCTTTCCAAAAACCAAATCGGTTTTCAATCAGGCTTAAGCACAATTGATGCATAATTGTATTCAGACCATATAATATGCAAAAATCGCTCTATTAGAAAACACACATCTATTTTATCAATTGATTTTATAAAAGCGTTTGATCGTATTGGAATCCATATTGTACTCCAAAAACTTTCCTCCTGGTCCATTGGTCCTAAATTATTTAATTTCTTCAAATCGTTCCTTACAAATAGAAAATTTAATGTTCGGATTAATAATACCTTTTCATATACATTTCCTTTATACAATGGAATCCCACAGGGCTCACCATTATCAGTAACATTCTTCATAATTGCATTTGATGACTAAGCCGCATCTTAAGTATTAATAAATAGATTGATCACTTCATTTACGCAGACGATCTTTATGTTATTGCAAAAGAACAAGACCAATACAAAATTGAAGAAGTCTTTAAAAAAGCTCTAAACGATATTCATACTTGGTCAAAAAAATCTGGCGCAAATATATCATACGAAAAAAAACCACTTACACATTTGCCGTAAATTTAATTGTAGAGAATTTAATATTACACATAATAACGTAAAGATGGAAAATGTAAATAGCTGTAAGATATTAGGATTGTATGTACATAGATACTAAATATAATTTTAAGTACCATTGTAAATATTTAAAAAAGACTTTAATGTCAAGATTGAATATAATTAAATATCTTTCCTCTACCAAGAGTCGTATGTACACCAATAGTCTTCTTCAATTAGTCAACTCTCAAGTTATGTCAAAAATCAGTTACGGTCTTGTTATATATAATAAAGCAGCGAAATCGGTATTACGAACTGTGGAAAATGTTCTCAACGCATCTATCAGAGCTTTTCGAACCACACCAGTAAAAAAGAGGAGAGGGCGGAAAGAGGTTTTGATTCCCTGCGCATTCACGCCAATAAATTAAAAGTCCAATTGATGCACAAAAAAAGTCATCACTATACAGGCATATTCAACTGTTAAGGACAAGAAAAATTAACCTAAATTCCCCTCAACAATTTCCCAGATCCTTAAAATTGCAAAAAGGTATAATGTTAAGAAATATGTGCAGCCAATAGAACGCCAACCCCCATGGTTGCTGAAACCCAATATATTCCTAAGAGATTTGCAGAGTCTAGATAAAAGTTCTACTTCACCAGTAGTTCTTAGACTTTTATTTATAAAATTAGCTGAAAAATACAAAAATAAAAACCGGCTTCAAATCGTTACATACGTGATCGTATCAGCAATCGTACGAAAACAAATTAAGTGATACGTCACTCGTATAAGCTGAATGGGATTTCAGTACGTTCACGTATGCCATAATCCGAAAATGGTGTTTTTACGTTCACGGATGTGACGATTTGACCCCCGGTCTTTCGTATACACAGACGGATCTAAAACAACAAATTTTGTTGGTTTCGCTGTAGTAGATGATAACGCTTCAACACTTAGACAACGGCTCCTACCTAAGCAAGCAACCGTTTTTGAAGCTGAAGCTGTAGTAATTCTCGAAGCTGTAAAACTGGTCATGGAATTGCCTAATAAACGCATTATATGTACAGATAGTCGCTCCGTATTTGGTGCATTGTCTAATCAAAGAAACAAAAGCCCGATGATAATTGCAATACAACAACTTTTAATTCAGTCGATGGAAAATAAATTAAAAGCAATGAAGCTGCTGACCAAAGAGGAAAGCTGGTACTCTTACATCCTAGCCTACTGTTCATACCTGAGTCTCGACATTCTATGGCAAGAAATATTATGGCCAACTTAAAATCTTCAATTCTAACTCAATGGCGCAACTATGATCATATCTATAAGAGTATCAACCCAAACAAAACCTCTATTCGACTCCCAGATTCCAGCAACTGGCTTAAAAATATATGCTTCTGCAGATTGCGACTTACACACACAAGGATAACACACCAATTTCTAATATCAAAATATCCTCAACCTGTCTGCTCTTTCTGCAATAGTTCAGTTTTAAGGATACCCCACCTTCTATCAAGATGCCAAGCTATTAGCAACCTACGCTTTACCATACGTAAAACAAATAACATAATTGAATTCTTATCCGTCCCATCAAATGAAAATGTAAATACTGTATATAAATTCATGCAAGCTATTAAATTACAATGTATGCTCTTTTTTATATATTTACATGAGTTAAGAAAGCAGTTAGCAGCAAAAGTGGTTGGTTCTATACATCAGACATTTGCAGAACTCTCTCATTTCATGTTTCGTAGCAAAACTAGCTTGATAGGTATAGTGACGAAATTCTAAGGGCGACTTTTTGTTTTCAAGATTAGAGATTAAATTCACCTTTATCTTCATTTGTGAGTTTTGGGTAGTCGATTATATGGTTTTACTTTAAGCGGGCAATCGGGTTGTTTAATCATGCATTCATATTGATAAATATGTATATATATTTTATATTATTTATCTATTTCCTTTAACACGCGCAATATTTTACTTGTAAATAATAAAACATGGCAGTTTCTTCTTCTTTCCAAAGCGCGTTGATAACATGCATCACTTTTGCACAGAAAATGTTGCCACTATTTTGTTCCTCAGTATGGTAATACTATTCATAATAAGAAGTTTAAACTACCACTCAAAAATATCAAACTAAATTAATTTGAGATTAAGTTAACCTTCGGATTAGCTAATTACAGATATAAACTAATAAGAAATTTATTATTCGACATATAAACTAATCTTAATCTCGAACCCAAAAAGTCGCCCTAAAATGAATATGACAATTTACAATAACTTTTTAAACTAGCATTTTTATGCTCGTGTGCATGTGCCAAAAGTATTTAACGTTTAGGGCGACTTGTACTAACATTTTATGTAAAAAATAGCTTTGTGAACTCAGTTACAACAAACTCTGTTTCAGTACATTTTTGCATTTAAAACTTTCTTGTTCTGTAAATTTTCACAGTTACGTTTAATACGTGTTGCACTAAAAATACGAAATAAAAGTGAAATTAAATACTTGATAACATTTTAATTACTGAAAGGAAAATTTTTTGAAAAATAGTAGAGTGTTACTGGTATTTAAAGTTGTACGAGTATATCGCACTTAAATAAGATCAAAAAACGCCCTCCAACAGTAATTTTGTCCATTTCAGTTTCGTTTAGAAATAGATCTCAATGACAATACACCTATTAGAGAAAAAAAAGAATACTCAATAAGGACAGTTGGAAAAGAGAAGTTTCTAAGTCAAATAGGTTCGTGATACATACATAAATACATATTATTAATGTTATGTTTGCTATTCAGTTCTCGTGGTACCTACATAGCGAACAGTCGATTAGCGGAATTTTTCTTACTTACAAAAAATTAAACAAACAAAAAATATTCGTAGTACATATTATACGTAATAGGTACATACTGTCTTTAATAAATAAGCTTTATGCTTTGCTGATATTTTTACATAGTAAAAATAACAAAAACAAAAAAACCGCAAACAAAAAAAATTAAACAAATTGATATTGAGGAATACTATATATATGTGAACCTCTAAACAAATAAACAATCATAAATAACAAAAACAAAAAAAGACCGCAAACATAAAAAAACACAAACGAATATCTCTTGAGGAATTCTTTGTATGAGTGAATCAAATACAAAAAAAATTGAAGTGAGTTCTAACGGCAGAAATGCTTATTTTACTGTGAGTTCTGAAACTCTTAATGAAAAAAATGTAAATAATAAATCTGATGAAAGTCTTTTTTTAACGTCAAAGCCAATTTTTCGTCAGCGATCAACTGCGCTTTGTCCAATGCCAAATAGTAATGATGCATTAACATTACAGTTGCCTAGTACTTCTTCATATAAGCCAGTAATATCATCCCCTTCAGGCTCGTGTTCATCACTTAACAAAGTTATCACTACAGATAACAGCGGCTCGAAACTCAAGGTACAAGTCGGAATGGACAGATATATAACCGTGGTAAAGCGTGGGCGAAGCCCGAATTCTTCAAAAATTTCATCTGCTCCAAAAATGTCTAGGGATAACAGCGCAGCCTCAACTAATCGCCAAAACCGCTTCGAAATTTTGCAAGATGACAACGACAAACCCGAGGTATCCTCGAATAAAATATCCAAGCCGCCACCAATCTATTTGAGACAAAAAAATTCAAATGCCCTTATTAAAAAATTAATTTCGGTCATTGGTGAGAATAAATTTCACATTGTTCCAATAAAACGTGGAAACATAGATGAAACTAAAGTCCAAATTTATGACGAAAAAGATTTCCGCAAAATGGTTGCTGAATTTGAAAAAAATAAAACAAGCTTCTACGCATACCAGCTTAAGAGCGCCAAAGGCATGCAGATCGTATTGAAGGGCATAGATTCTTATGTTGTTCCCGAAGAAATAAAAGATGCACTCGTCCTCCAGGGGTTTAAGGTAAAAAATGTGTCCAATATAATAAACAGAGAGAAGATTCCCCAACCCCTATTTCGTGTTGAACTTGAGCCTAATGATATAAAATTGAAAAAAAATGAGACGCATCCAATTTATAATTTGAAATACCTCTTGTACCGAAAAATCACAGTTGAAGAGCCACATAAGCGTTCAGGTCCTGTACAGTGCCATAATTGCCAAGAATATGGTCATACAAAAACATACTGCAATTTACCCTCTGTTTGTGTTGTGTGCGGCGAATTACACGGCACAGCTAGTTGCAATAAGCCAAAAGATCAAAGTGATAAAAAATGCAGTAATTGTGGAGGTAATCACACCGCTAACTACAGAGGTTGTCCTGTGTACTCTTTCGTAAAGAAGACTATGGTGCAAAAACCTAAATTAGCTCCAGCTCAATCAGCAAACGCTTACTCTGCCACTTTTGCGCAAATGAGCCAACCAGTTACTTCCCGTGTATCGTATGCAGAGGCTGCTAAGACAAATTCAATTCCCACACAAAATGTTTCCCCGCCAAATAATTCAAAAAATACTGACGCAAGCTTTAATTTTAATCGCCTTGAAGCTACTATTGAAAATCTGGTGCAAACTATAAACAATTTTACAACAAATATGACTAGCATGATGCAAGAAATGCTGCGAATGCAGAATACTCTGCTTCAAGCATTAATTAATAAGCCATGAACACGTTAACAATATGTTTCTGGAACGCAAACGGCATTCGCCAACATAAAAATGAACTTGAGCACTTCCTCACGGAAAAAAATATTGATGTAATGTTAGTATCTGAGACTCATTTGACTTCGAGAAGTCTTTTTAAAATTTATGGCTACACTATGTATGATACAAAGGACCCTAGAGGAAGGGCTTGCGGTGGATCAGCAATTCTAATAAAGTCAAGACTCAAGCACTATGTTCTTGATAACATTTGTGAAGAACACCTACAAGCAACAAATATTGGCATTGAAAGTTTTTGTACAAATTTTGTTATATCATCAATTTACTCCCCTCCCAGATTTTCAATCACTGAAGATCAATACGAAAATTTCTACAAATCTCTTGGACCTCGTTTTGTAGCAGCTGGCGACTACAATGCAAAACATACGTTCTGGGGTTCGCGTCTTATTACACCCAGAGGTCGAGCATTGTTCAACACAATTTCAAAAATGGGTTTGGATGTCCTTTCGAGTGGGGAGCCCACTTATTGGCCTACTGACATACAAAAAATTCCGGATGTTATAGATTTTGGCTTCATAAAAAATATCTCAAGGGATTTAATTCAGGTTCAAGCTTCTCTTGATCTCTCGTCCGATCACTCCCTAACGATCATTACAATTTGTAGCCCATTAAGAAGTAACTTACCTGACCCATATGTGAAGATGATCAATCGTGTTAATTGGCTGGGGTTCAAAAAATATCTCAGTAGTCATTGCACGGAAAACATAAGGCTTAAAACACCCGATGATATTGAATCTAACATTGCCAATCTCAACGAGAATATTAAACAGGCTGCTGAACATGCCACTAACTCCCATCCGCAGACTGGTTTTAATAGAATTTATTCTACAGAAATTTAACGTCTCGTACGTGAAAAAAGAAGAGCTAGAAGGGAATGACAACAGTACAGATCACCCCAAAATAAAATCAGATTTAAAGAGTGCACTAAACGACTCCAAGAGTTGCTTGCACCTGAAAAAACTGCCTCTTAAAAATTATCTGGAAGGTCTTGATGTCACACCAGCGTCTAATTACTCTGTGGCACGCTGCTAGAAAGCTTAAAACACCCGTTGAGTATAAGCCACCTCTACGCACATTTACCGGAGGTTGGGCAAGAAGCGATACGGAAAAAGGTAACATATATGTTGAGCACTTAAAATCCGTTTTTACGCCAAACATATTGTTACGTTTTTCTCTCTGTAAAAACGCTTTTCCGTGGACTCGAAGATTTGTAAATGAATACAAGACCCGAGTGTAGTAATTAGGGTTAAGAATGATACAAGTTTTATTTACAAATACACTTATACTAAATTACTCAAGAGCTTAAATACACTAATACAACTTAAACTAATTAATAAATTACAGACAGATATTCACAACTGGTTACCACTACGCCTTACTCGCTGTAGTTTACACACGTCTCTTAGCTGGCTGCGCAAGTATTCACGTGACACCCCTTTGTCTGCTGCTCGTCACTCTCGAGACTCACTCTGCCGTCACTCACAGTTGATACACCAATACCTCTTTGTCTGCTGCTTGTCACACACGGCACTCACTCTGCCGACACTCACAGTTGATACACCAATAAAGACTCACTGGCTTTACTTACACCCTTACACACGTCTATTCGCTGCGCTGTTCCCTTTACTCCAGTCGACACGATAGACTCCACAATAATCTTAATTCCACGACAGACTATTATTAATTCACAACTTAATATCAACTGACTTGTTTACTTGCAAATGACTGACTTGTTCGCGACTGACTTGTTCGTAACTGACTCACAACTGCAACTAACTAACTCATTGGATGCGTCACCTATTTTTATATTTCACACAAATTCCACTAGAAGTTTCAAGCAATGTCTAGACGATCATTATCATCTTATATGCTGACTAATTAAGTTCATGTGGTAACTATGTACATACATGTGTATATGCGTACGTGTGTACATCATTAACTAAGCAAACACACGGTGGTTGTTTATCTTTTACTTTTTCATTTGAATTAGCATGTATGTATGTGTGTAAATATGTGAATCTTCTTAATAAGCAGACGCTTTTTGTTGTTGTTGCTTTTGCTTGTTTACGTGTTACGCACGCTTATTTAGTTGTTTGCTACTATTCTAGATTATTCGTTACATTGACTCTGTAGGAATATTTTCGCGTAGCATTTACATTAACCCTGTTGGAATATTTTTGTGTAATGCTGCTAAATCTTGTCGACGGCCACTTTCGTAACAATATGTACTGGTGTTGCTGATTTGCCGAGTGTAGTCGCTCTACCCCTCAACACTTAAGTTTAAGACCCGTGATTTACAAAAATTAATAGCCGAACTCAACCGGAAGAAAGCTCCGGGTATTGATGGAATTAGTAACCAGATGCTGATGAAGTTGCCTCGTATTGCAGTGAGAATCCTGTTATTAATTTTTAATGCCATTTTACGACTGGAGTATTATCCACACAGCTGGAAGCTTGCCAAGGTTAAAATGATTCCAAAGCCGGGCAAAGACCTAACCAAGGCTGAGTCATATAGGCCAATAAGTCTACTATCAACAATGTCAAAGCTTTTCGAAAAACTGCTCAAAACAAAATTGTCCCCAATTCTAATTAGTAGTGGGTGCATACCAGACAATCAATTTGGTTTTAGAAGTCAGCATAGCACCATTGAACAAACTCATAGATTGGTTCAATTTATAAGAAGTATACTGGGACCAGTTTTATATTTGATTTATACTTGTGATATGCCTGTGAGCAGTAGTATCCATACTTCCACATTTGCCGACGATATAGCCTGCCTTAGTATGCACGAAAACCCTGATGAGGCATCCCGCAAACTCCTGGAACACATTGGCCAGATGGAGCTTTGGTTAAACTTATGGAGAATCAAGGTAAATGAACAAAAGTGTGTTCAAGTAACATTTACCTTACGAAGAGATACTTGTTCGCCCATTCGGATTAACAATCAAGTTGTTTCTCAACATTCACAGGTGAAATATCTTGGTATACACCTTGGTCGACGACTTACATGGAAACACCACATTGATTCTAAGCTATCACAAATGAAACTTACGGCCTGGCCCACGATGTCGACAAGAAACTATCGATCGCTTACTTATATTGAAAACAAAAACAAATTTTCTTATTTTGTTTTTGTTTTCAATATAAGTAAGCGGTCGATAGTTTCTTGTCGACATCGTGGGCCAGTCCGTAAGTTTCATTGGTGATAGCTTAGAATCAATGTGGTGTTTCCATGTAAGTCGTCGACCAAGGTGTATACCAAGATATTTCACCTGTGAATGTTGATAAACAACTTGATTGTTAATCCGAATGGGCGAACAAGTATCTCTTCGTAAGGTAAATGTTACTTGAACACACTTTTGTTCATTTACCTTGATTCTCCATAAGTTTAACCAAAGCTCCATCTGGCCAATGTGTTCCAGGAGTTTGCGGGATGCCTCATCAGGGTTTTCGTGCATACTAAGGCAGGCTATATCGTCGGCAAATGTTTTGTCTTATTTTGTTTTTGTTTTCAATATAAGTAAGCGGTCGATAGTTTCTTGTCGACATCGTGGGCCAGGCCGTTAAATTAACTGAGGTACATTGGCTGATTGGTAGAAATTCAACACTTAGCCTAGACTGCAAACTTTTAATATACAAGTCGCTTTTAAAGCTAATATGGTGCTACGGAATTCAGCTATGGGGCACTGCTTCAGCTTCAAATGTTGAGAAAATCCAACGAAGGCAAAACAAAATTTTACGGTTGATAACGTCGGTTCCATGGTACATCAAAAATTCAAATATACATCGTGATTTAAATATGACACTAGTGACTGAAGAAATTGCAAAATACGCAGGCAAATACCTAACAAAACTCGAGTCACATCCTAATCCGCTTGCTCGTAATATATTGAACTTTACTGGACACATCCGCTTAAAAAAGAGAGATACAAGGGCTCTAATAAACAACACTCCAGATGCAGCTGCTTAAAAATATTTTTTCTTGTGCTTATCACTACTTATGTATTATTAATAACTATCACTTAGTTTATGTCCGACATTGGTTGGGCAATTATACTTTAGATTAAGATTTGAATACTTATTGTTAGTTTATATTTGAAGATACAATAAATAAAAAACGTCTTAAAAATAAATAATAACATAAAATGCATTGCATATTGCGAAAAGCATTTTTTATCACGGAATTGTTCTTAGCTTTCATAATTATTTAATTTTTTTTTTGCGGTACAAATTTATTAAATTTTAACTTTAATTTCGTTCGGTGTGCTCAAAAAAACTAAATAAATAACCAGGAAAAAATTCGCACATCCGTGGACAACCCAAGGAAGGAAAATGACTTCTTGGATTTTGTATCAACTATGAAAACAAAATGTACTTTTTAGACCATGACGGTACAATTTTTTTTAATATTTATTAATAAAAAGAGAAACTTAAAAAAATGTGTATACCAATTCAGAAGTGTACAATAAAAAACAGAAACTTAACAAAAATGTGTATAAAAAAAATCAGTATACAATATATAATGACATAAAAATTATTAAATATTTCATTCATAAATTTTTTAAAAATTTACATTCGTAGATTCGACCATTATAATGGGTGTTTTTTATTGAGGTATAGAACTTTAAGTTGGCATCACTTTTTTAACTGGCGGCCATTTTGTCAGCTGTCAAGTGATTAATATTTAGTTTGGTTTGCCATTTCATCATGAACAGGTTGACAAAAGAACAACGCTTGCAAATCGTGCAAATTTATTTCGAAAATAATGGTTCAGTTCGCGAAGTTTACCGCAAGCTCCGTCCATTTTATGGTCGACATAATCGTCCATCAGAGCAATTAATTCGGTTAACCATGGATCGTTTTCGCACTACGTTTACTCTATGTGATAATACGCATCCGCAGAGACGTCGAACAGTGCGCACCGAAGAAACAATTGCCGCTGTAGAGCAAAGTGTTGAAGAGGACCCGAATGAATCGATTCGCCACCGTGCACAGCAATTGGAGCTTTGTCCATCAACTTTATGGAAGATTTTGCGCAAAGATCTTGGCTTGCGACCTTACAAGATCCAGCTTGTGCAAGAATTAAAGCCGCGAGACCATGCAATGCGTCGTGATTTTGGTGTATGGGCCGAAAATGAGATTGATCTCGATGCTGATTTTCATCGCAAAATTTTGTTCAGTGATGAGGCTCATTTTTGGTTGAATGGCTACGTCAACAAGCAAAATTGCCGCATTTGGAGTGAAGAGAATCCACATGAGACCCTTGAGACGCCATTACATCCACAAAAACTGACTGTTTGGTGTGCTCTATGGGCTGGTGGAGTCATTGGGCTATACTTCATCCGAAATAATGCTGGAGAGTCAGTTACCGTTAATGGAGACCGGTATAGAGCCATGATAACGGACTATTTTGTTCCCGAATTGGATGGCATGAATGTGGATGAGTTGTGGTTCCAAAAAGACGGCGCTACATGCCACACAGCGCACGTCACAATCGATTTATTGAAGGAAACATTCGATGAGCGCATAATTTCGCGGAATGGACCTGTCAATTGGCCACCAAGATCGTGTGATTTGACACCATTGGATTATTTTCTTTGGGATATGTGAAGTCGCTCGTCTACGCCAACAAACCAGAAACGTTAGGGTACTTGGAAGCCAACATTCGTGGCGTTATTGCCAACATACGGCCCCATATGCTCGAAAAAGTGGTTGAAAATTGGACCTGTAGAATTGGCTTTATTCGAGCCAGCCGCGGCGGCCACATGCCCGAAATCATATTTAAACATTAATGGCATAAAATTATCCTTCCAATAAAGCCAAACTGATGGACATTAAAACGATTTTCTTGTGTTTTATTTCAATTCGAAGTTCTACACCTCTAAAAAACACCCGTTATTATTAAAATAAAACACACACAAAAAAATTAAAGAGAACATAGGCAAAATTAATGTTACCATATAGTGAAACATTGAAATTTTTAAATTGTACCAAATAACTCGCGGTAGTACCACGGTACCAACAAGGTCAAAAATGTACCATAAAAAGTACAATTGTGCCATGATTTCCATCCGTGTGATAACCTCATTCGTCGCTTTCTCAGTGACGACTAAATGAAAGAGAATAAGCATGTATGTGATTTTCATCCCCACAATTGTGGCATGGCTTGCGGGTTACTGCACTATACACAGGGTGTTCACAAATAAAAATAGAAAGTGTATTTGATACAAGATAAGCGATACAAATTGTTGCGTATTAAGCAAAAATAATTAATAATAATAATTATAAATTATTCTTGATTAAAATTCATTTTGTCTCAATTAATTTTAAAATGTCTCACTTAAATCTAGGGTTGCTATCACGTGATTTATAAAAAGAGGACAGCAGGGGGAAAAACCCCGGGCGTTTGCTTAAAAAAGTAGGACTTGAAAATAAAACGCAATCGAGTTTTTCCCATAATATTACTACCAATAAAATCTTAAATACAGAGGGATGGCGTTGCGTGAAAAGGGTCAATCTCGCACCATTTTATATAGAATTTTGGATCTTGAGAATATTTGCGTACATAAATGCACAGAAATAGCACTTCAAATATCGTTTAAAATGTTGGAAACTTTTTTAAAACTTATGTTTTTTGTGTTTATACTTCTCAAAAAATAGTTTTATAGTACAGGAATTCATTAAAAAGTGCACATCAAATATCTCTAACGGTAAGGACCAACCTTAAATAAACTTTCATTGTTTGGATAAAATGTCTTATTTGTTCATATAATAAATATTTTGAACTCTTGCTTGAAGCTGTGCTATATTATTTTGACCTTGCTTACCTAACTCCATCGATATTTTAAAAACATGTTAATAATTCTACGTCTTAAAATAAAATACCACAACAACCCTCATGAGCAGTGTTATTTATAAGATAAGCTGGACATCCAATACTAATTATTTCCCTTTTTAGCTTGGTTTTTTATAAATAACATTTGTCAAGCAATTTAAAGGCGAAAAAGTAGGACTTTCCCGAACGCCAATTTTTTCCGAGGACAGTGATCCCAAAAAGAGGACAGTGTCCGGGAAAAAGAGGACGGATAACAACCCTACTTAAATCATCATGGGCACGTGACAAATATATGTTCACTTGGCAATTACAGTTCATATACTGAAAAGTAAAAGAGACTGTAGGTAGCAAAACAATGTAACAAGTATCCACTATAATAATACTTACATCCATGGTCATCTTGACGATTTTGGGTTGCAAAAATAACATTTTGACGACTGGACGATTTTCGCCATCAATTTGACGATTTTAAAATAATTATATATTTACACCATTTATTACAATTTTAAAATAATTTTGAGCTTGACCAAGAACTTGGCAGCTTTTGAAATAATATGCAATAAAACGAATGCATTAAACTGTAATGTATTTTACTTAATTTATGAAGGCTTTTGTATTAATTTATTTTTGGTGTCCATTCAAAGGAAAGACTTCCAATTTTATTTTATTTACCAGAGCTCAACTAGGAGCTCAAAGGTTTGTTGCTTAATGACTATTAAGATTCTAAGACTAAATTACATCTGCTTATATACTAACTATGAGAATAATGCTTAACCTATCTTAACATAAGAGGGAAAAAAGGTATATGCTTAATAGGCAAATTGTTCCCTTCACCTCACCGTTTCTCACGGTAGACATGCGGTGTTTGTCTCATAAGTAATTTGTAAAACATAGATTTTGTATTGTTTATGCTTATATAAATAAACACATGTGGTTATTAAATATGATTTATTCAAGTGCTTTATGCTGCCGTCTTTGATCAGACTTGTGAGTGTCAAATGGCCGTTGTACAAAATACATATTTACGTTGCAGTCCGTCAATGCATTTATCTAACACTTCATGCAGCGGTATTTGCCCGAATGCACAGAATACACAGAAGTGAAGAAAGTGACAGGTACAAAAAGCTCCAATCAGGTTTTTGTTAAAATTCGTGGAAAAAAGAGAAAAGCATAGTGTATTTGATACTGTAGTGTATTACTACATACCAATTAACACAGCTAATAAAAATTTATTGCACTAGAAAGACGTAGCAAAACAAAAACGACGACAAAATTTGAGGGAAAACGAGACAAACAGAAAAATACCCGTATCTTCCGTCTCGTGACACTTCTGTATGTTTTGTGGCATAAGTGTCAAATGTCCATTGCACAAAATTACTTTCAATGCAATTGACATGTTGCGGTCAAGTTGATTTTACTGTTTACTATACACTGCTGGTTATGCCCTGCAGAAAGTGCGAATAGTGAAATTGTGGTGATTTACTAGTGACGTTGTCAGTAGCACTACTGACCAGGTGTACCCCAGCCAATGGTATCATCTATTGACATTTAACATTAGCTTGTCATTGAAAATCCACCACTAGACTGTAACACTACTGACTTAGTAGTTCTTTCGGGACCACATGGAGACATTGGCACCAAAGATTCACTAGTAAATTTTAGGAGCTCTAGTCTACAATATCGATATATCCTCTCTCGTTGTCAATAGTAAACTTATAGTGATTTTCTAGTGGCATTGTCAATAGTGCTACTGATTAGGTGTAGCCCAGCCAATGTAATCGCTTATTGACATATAACATACGGTTGTCATTGAAAATCTAAAAGTAGACTTTAGCACTATTGATAAGGTAGTTCTTTTACGACCATATGGAGATATTTGAACCGAAGATTCACTCGTAGATTTTAGTGACCCTCCTTTACATATATTTATTTAATATTATTGCACAACATAATAAAAAAGAAAAACAAAATATTGACGCGTTCATTGACAATATCACCAGAAATACACTAGAACTGTTGTCTCTAAAGTATCGCTACTCGCGTATAAAATGAGAGTTGTCGACATTTTAGCTAGTGCAATTGTCGTTGGAGAAAGAGTATTGACATAAAGACATATGGTTCTAGCTTGACTAGAGGGTAGTGATAATCAAACCACGCTACAAAACACATTCACCACAGCAGGCTATACGAACACACGACTTCAAATGCCGCTAGCAGCATTTGTCGTCTCGTAGCCGGCTACTTAATTGTTTTGGAGACGGCAGCAGCACCATCTGAACCTCATATTCAACAAATACATAGTTCAGTATTGCCACTTTCATATATTTGGCATTTATAAAAATTAATTACTCTTTTAAAATGTACTTATTTCACGTAAAAGTACAAAAACGAATCAATTTATTCTTTACATCAATTTTTGGATATTGTTTCTGTTAAATAATATGAAATAATTCCACAAAATCATTCGTGCAACATTTTGTATTATACTGGCAGCACTGAATTTTCTTATTGTAGCCAAAGAAATATAAATTAGTTTAATTGGACTACAACGACAAAATCAGCATAGACAACAACCTGTCGCCCTGTTGCCTTGCTGTCTTCAAAAGAATCATTCTCATATAAACATGTGTATTCTATCTTTGACATTTGGTAGTCGGTGGCTGGATGTGGTGAATGTGTTTAATGTTTAAAGAGTAAAGGCAATCAATTTTAATTTTTGTATTAATAATTTTGGAATTAAATGTTCTTTGAGCTTGTTATTGTACAGAATTTATCAACTGAAACAACAAGTAAAAAATTCATACGGTTAAATGCAAAATTTATTTAAAATAGTTATGAGTAATTTTTTAAAAACAGATTTGCTTGAGTGTGATAATTTTTATTTGCGGGACTATAAAGATTAAAATAATTGTTAAGACATTTATTTAATTTATTTAGGGCCATTATTACAATTTAGAGTTAGTTAAAACTAGGATTGTATCGGACGTATAAAAAGTTTATCATTTGCAAAATTTTACTTTAAGCTAAAGTGAGCGATAAATTACAGGCAAGTTTATCTTACCTGGTAAGTTAAGTCCAATTTGCAATAATGGAAAGCTTTTTATACGTCTGATAAAATACCACTTTTAACTAACTTTAAGTTGTAATAATGGCCCTTAGGAATAGTATTTGCTGATGCTAAGGTTAATCAAATTGAAAAATGTGAAATCATAATAATTTTTCATATGCAACCGTCTGATAAAATTTTAAAAAGATTTGACTTCGAAGATAAATTAAATCTAATTGATCCCTACAATATTATTATAGACAATAAAATGTTTTTCTACGATATTCTAAAAGAGTTTTCTCACAATGTGAAACTCAGGAAAATGAATCTTAATTCAGGCAATTAAAGTTACTAATATTGGAAAGAGTTTTCCATGATAGTTTTAGATTTGTGGAAAAAATTCCCAAAACGAAAAAAAGGATTCTAGTCTTTTATTTCCCACCATAAATATTTTTGTCAAAAAATGTCCACCCGCTAATAATGTCTAGTTTAATTTTTCTTCTCTTCTTTAAAAACTCACATTAATTAGGTGTGTTCCACAAGATTTCGTACAAGTTCGGACTAATGAGAGAAAAAAAATTACTCTCTGAATGCGCAAAAGTTATCCGAAATTGCTGGAACGCAAAAAAACCATAATTGCCCATCTTATAATGCAAGTACTGCTTACTTCTGTAAAAACAGAATTTTTTATATTAAATAAATGGGGAAATGTGTGTTCAAAAACCTTCCATTTTGATTTTTAATAAATTTGTGTGCAAATACCTTTTTCCTATATTTGCAAATTTTCTGGTTAGTTTTTCAGTTCGATATGTAAACAAAAAACAGTTGATTATTTAATTCTTGTCCTAACTTACCCAGAAGAAAAAGTTCGTACTAGTTTGTACAGGAAATGAAAAAAATACTCTCTCATTCGCTCTCAAAATTACACAAAAATTGCTATCTGGAACGCTTTTGGATAACTTTGTACAAGTTCGGACTGTTTTCTTATGCATCTGGAACAGACCTATTAATAGAAATATTTTATTCAATTCGAATTGAAAACACTGAACTTAAGCCGGATTAAGAGATTGGCTGACTTCATAAATGCAGCTTGCAATGCAACACTGAAATGCGTAGTGTTCATAAATATAGCAGAGTTATTTTTGGCAATGCCGCGAGTTCATTATTGCAAGAAAATGCTTTTCAATGCGCAACATCTGTCAAATTTGTGCATTGTTTTCATTTATGACTCTTTTTCCTTGGTATATTTTTTATTATTATAAGCCAATTCGAAAGCGGGTTTGAAAAGATTAGCGCATGTTTGCTGAACATTTATTAAAAAAATTAATTTAACAAAATTTATACTTAATGAAACAACTAAACAACTTTTGCGCGTTCACAAATGAACTAAAATGCATTTCATTGATTGTCAAAATAGTGTTGCCATAAAGTATTGCTTTGCCTTGTAAATTAATTTCTTTGCAGTGTTGGATTGCAAGCTGCATTTATGAAGTCAGCCATTATTTCTGATAAAAAAATTTTAGTCTTACCGTAATCTTCACCAAAACGTAGAAATAGTATTAATGGACTGTCCATATATTACGTTACGCTGTTTTCTCCGATTTTCGAACCACCCCCCCACCACCCCCCCCCCCCGGGGAATAACATAACAATGAGTTTCAAAAAAGTTTTTATTTAAAAAAATTTAATTTAATTTATTGTATTAAAGTCATTTGTTAGACTAGCACAGCGCGTAGACAAAAATTAAATAAATTAATACTCATGAACGTCCTCCAAATATTGGCAAAAATATTTTTTAAATTTCTTCCCAAGTGTCCTCAAACTCCAAAAATTATGAATTTATGGAAGGCTTATTCCTAAACCGTATGTATGAATTAGTGATGTGTATTCGAATTCCCAAATATTCGGCCATTTCTAGATATGTACTCATATTCGTTTAAAAAAATATATGCATAAAGAAATTCATAAATCCAAAACGAAATTTAAATGAATGGCACTCAAATATTAGTTTGTAATAATTAAAAAAAGAAATTTATTTCTATATTTTTGCTATCCGTTTTTCCGCCAAATATTTTGCTATAGTATTCCGTATTGATGACTGAGCAGTATTTGAAACACCAAGATGAGAATTAGCATCTATAAGTGAAGTCGTCGTGTATTTCAAAGATCTTGAAGATACTCCGTTTGCCCATCTTCAAATAAATCTAAAATGTGCGTGAAACTAAAAAAAATTATATCTTGGATCAATAAAGGTTGCCGTCGTGAAAAATATTTCATTACCCAAAAGGCAACATTTTTTAAACAGTGGACTTAGCTGGAGGGCTTTAAACATACACATTTGTTGGGGTATTTTGGGAGATCATATGACTCAAAGTGGTGTCCATTACGAAATATATGTAATACTTCTTTTCTTAATTTTTGTCCTTTCTGCAACATTACATTTTCAATAGATAATATTTGCTCATTTAAAAAAATATTCCTTAAAAATACCTTAAAATTAGAGGGGCACACAATTTAGTTCCTAGACACTGTTGTTTTCGAAATATTTTTTCTTGTTCGGTTGTATAAAAAATTAAAATAACATCCTTATGAAAATACGTCTATGTCTCAGACTTAAACATTGTAGCCTCAAGTTGACCAACAAAAATTTTAAAACTTGATAATTGGATATTATCATATATCATGTATGGAAGAATATAGGTTGACTTCATAAATGCAGCTTGCAATGCAACACTGAAATGCGTAGTGCTCATAAATACAGCAGAGTTATTTTTGGCAATGCCGCGAGTTCATTATAGCAAGGCAATGCTTTTTAATGCGCAACATCTGTCAAATTTTTGCATTGTTTTCATTTAAGATTCTTTTTCCTTGGTATATTTTTTATCATTATAAGCCAATTCGAAAGCGAGTTTGAAAATGTTTGCTGAACATTCATTAAAAAATTAATTTTACAAAGTTTATACTTAATGAAACAACTTTTGCACGTTCATAAATGAACTAAAGTGCACTTCATTGATTGTCAAAATGGTGTTGCCATAAAGTATTGCTTTGTCTTGTAAATTAATTTCTTTGCAGTTATGGATTGCAAGCTGCATTTATGAAGTCAGCCATAATTTTTGAAAGGACACTTTTTTTTCATGAGAACTGCAAGATATGTTGTCGTAAACGTCTGCAAATACCATTTCCTTCTATGTATTTAGAAAGAAGTTTTATGTACATATATTAAGAATATTTAAAAATGTGAATGTATAAAGATGAATTGAGAAACAATTTTGTATAATTTTCAAATGTTATTTAACAATCATTAAATTTTTGGATAGTTTTCATAAACTTTAATGTACGCGGACAGGAGTATGAATTTATTTATTTTCCATAAAAATTATTTTAATCGTAAATGTCTATAAATTTCACATGCAATAGATATTCGTATTCGCGAATATCATTTTAAATAGTCGTATTCGCGGATATCGTTTTAAATATTTCAATTCACAATTATCAAAAATGGACATTCGGCACATGTATGTATGTATACATACAATACTAGGGATGTACGAATATTCGTATTTGTATCAGAGATCTGCAACAATACATAACACTTGCGAGCGCACTCACTGTTTACTATATGATTTTTAAGGCTCCGTTACCCGACTGTAGAAATCGCAGATGTAAGGTAAATGTAAATGTAATGTAAATGTAAACGTTTGAGCGCTTATAGAATACTTAAAAACGTGTCATGTGTTTTCGACACAAAAAAACTTCTTTGTGCACACACACATACATACTAATTGCATTGTGCCCAGCAAACACGCATTTTTTATTTTAAATTGCGAGTTATTTCAAGTCAAACGCGAAAGTTCATATACTTATGTATAATATTTAAATTTATGAAATTCATTTTGATTGAAATTTACACACATATGTATACGGACATACACAGGAGTATGTATGTATGTATTAGAACTTATAAGTAAATAATATATAAAATAGTAATGTTATAATTAATCCAAGATTTTTTAATAATTTCGCTGAAACTATTTTAATTTACTTTCCTTTGATGGCAAGATGTAGCCTGTTGGAAAAAACTAATTGAGTTTTTGAAATAACACATTTTAGAACGAAAATGCGCCTAGAGGTTTTGAAAATTATTATTATTATATTATTTAAATGAACTCAATTATAATAATTTTAATAGCAGCTGTAACGCTCAACCGTAATATTTGTCATTGTACATTACCAGAGCAGATTTTGGGCAACTTCATCGGAAAGACGAAGTATTTAGCTATTTAATTTGCCGGAATGTGTATGCTTGCAGTAGCACCTCAATAAAATCTTTACTTTCTCGTTTTATCCTTTTCTTATTAATGTTCGTACCTACTCATAATAATTTAGTTTTATTTACAAACAATATACATATGTATATTCTTTAACAAAAATACATACATATGTACATATACAGGACTTTTTGTTTGCTGGGTGTTTATCAGTATAAAAAATCATATAAAATGGAAAACAGCTGTTCGAAACATTGATGAGAGTTCAACATCTTCACATTGTTTTTGATTGCATGGAAAAAGTACCAAAATTATTTAAATGGTATTAAATCATTATTTTATACTTACAAACATTGTAATGACTTTGACATTTAGTGAAATTACAATTTAAGCTTCATACCCGTATATACATATTTATATTACAACGTATTATAATTATAAAAAATATTTATATTTTTATTATCATTATAATTATTATGATTATAGGTACCTATTTTTATTTTTATTGTTATTATTTTTAAATAAAAATAGTTTTTTGTACGCTTGAATGTATGTTTGTACGCACATATGTATGTATATTTTACAAATTCATACATATGCACATATACATATGTGTATGTATGTATATTAACAAAAAATAAACACATACGATTGGTAAACTCTGGTTAAATTTTATAAAAAAAACTTTTTTAGAAAACTAAATTTATTAAATATGCCATTTACGTATACAAATTAACAACTCAAAAGCTTAAATTATTAAAAGAAACAAAAGTACCAAATCAGGGCTATTGTGACACACTCTCATTCAATATACATACATCCCATCACTGTCTACAAATGTCACGTAACGTCGTCATGAAATTCTATTTTCTGCAGGTTCAGACGTTACATTTACGTGCCATTTCAGTCAGGTATGCGTTTGCGTAGCTTTTCATGTAACAGATTCTATCAGCTGACACATTTACATTTACAGTTCTACATATACAGTCGGGTAATTCTGCCTTTAGTCTCGAATACTTTTCAGCACTCGCTTTTATTGATTTGTTGCTTTATTCGCTCGTTATTCATATACAGCGAGCTTCATGCATGTAAATATACACAATAACTTGTTAACTTGTACTTGCGTTGATTACAGAAAGAAGTAAGAGCGCAGAAAAAAGTAACAACAATAGCACATACACTCTGAAAAAACACGAAACTTTGTGTTTTTTCTATTTTCGTATTAGGTAACTTCCATGGTACAATTATACTAGGTACATGCACGACTACAACAAAATTACAACACAAAAAAATACATTAATTTTGTTGGTATAAACATACGAATAATTGTCAGAAACAGATGCTTTTTGTTTTTAAAAATAACAATTACAGGGTGACTAAAATACAATTGCAGACGCGGCATTCCTGCATGATTATAGTTATTCAGTGTTGCCAATCTGTGTGTAGTTAGACAGTGTGTAATTTCTACTCACATGTGTAGGCCATGTAATTAAATTCTTGTATAATCTGTGTGTAATTCTACTTTGGGTTCTATTTTTATTTATTTTTGTTTTAATTTTAAGCTACACAAAAGATGTGTAGTGTAATTTTCTTCTATGTGTAATTGGAGACAGAGCGATGTGTAAATTCATTAGCAACACTGTAATCATTTTATTGACACACGTGCACTAACATTTTCGCAGCTTGTAAACAAAGTTTGACAACTATTTGCATTGTATACATTAACAGGCTGGGCTTGTGCATGTACCTGTTATAATTGTATCATGGTAACTTCTTTGTATTTAACTAACACTACTTTGGTGTTACGATCAGCTCGTAACAACACCATTCAACACATATTCATTTGATATATATTTGTGTATTACTATTCAACATTCACTGCAGCCGCGGCTGCCAGATTTCATGATTTGTTGTATGTTTGACGATTTTAGCCGTCTTGATGATTTAGTTTAGTTTAGTGCCTGTTTTATTATATATTTCAAAATTATTTATTTTAAGATCAAAGATAAAAACGTATTGTGTACTTCTCACAAATTTAAACTTAAAATAAACTTAATAAAAAAAAAATTTGTTTGAAACCTACTGTTTATAAAATAGCAAATATGATTTTAGGCAATATTTTGTGGATTTTTTTTTTAGAATTGTGATTTTAACGTTACAAAAAAAGTTGCTCCTTTTATTGTCAGTTTATAGAAGCTATGCAGAAATTCTCGTCTGTCTATTTATATTGAAAACAAAAACAAAGCACTCAAATTCGTTTTTGTTTTCAATATAAATAGATACACGAGAATTTTTACATGGCTTCTATAAACTGGCAGTTAATATCATAAGCCTGTCGCATTATTAATATATTTTAATTAAATTGTTCTATGAAAAAATTTCTTATAATTCCTTTTAAATACATTTTATTTCATTATGAATTTAGCCCTACATATTTACTTAAATATACAATAATTGATTTTTTCCCAAACTTTCTGGCAACGTTGCTTTAAGTATTAATACGATTGACCAGCGTGACCGTTTGACCGACTAAAGTGGCAATTTGCCACTTTTTCGACTGCCTTTCCACTTTTTGTCCCACTTTTTTTAAAGGGAATTATGTAATAATACATTGAAAATAAGAAATTTTAGTGTAATTTTCTCTTTTTTAATGTTGCTCCTTTTTTTGATAAATTCCCTATTTTTTGCTACTTTTTGAAAAATTTCATCGGTCATCCTGCGATTGACGAATGCTGAGAGTAAATACTTATGAACTCAGAACTATAACTCTAGTTAATAATGTAAGTGTGTGTCTTCAAAATTCCTACACAAACATTTCTCGTGTTGTTTATCAGATGTACGAATGCCATTGCCGAGTGTTGAAAAAAATATTTAGGAAACAATACTAAACAGACAACGTGTATAAACTGAATTATGATCGATACAGGCTCGTATGTTCAAACACAAATTCTTACGAGTATGGCGAGCAGATACAAAAACAATATGCTGTATTAACTACACCGCAACTCGTTGTTAAGCGAGTATCTTAAATCATAAAAACAGGTACTCATTGCAGTTCTCTGATTTGTATTCCAATTGCCGAATATTCGGCCATTTTTAATATTCGTATTTGCGAAATTCAGGCGAATGCGCTGATTTATACGGGCATAATTGTGCTGGCATAACATGCCAGTTTGTTGGTGAGAGAGGCAAAGAAAGTGGTTTTGCGGGTAGCATAACTTTTCAACCAGCTTCAACCCCGCATTAGCAGCATAAAACCAATACACACACAACTTAAAAAACAGCAAATGTTAAATGAATACTAAAAACACTAACACACACACAGCTGTGTATACGAATACATTTTGTGCCAGATGAATTAGTCTCGTGTAATTTGGAAAAAAACAAAAATTGTGCGGCTTAAAAATTGTTCTCGTCTAAACTACCTCAATAGGAATAAGAATATAAAAAAAAAATAAAAATATATGCATAAATCCTAAACGAAATTTAAATAAATGGCTAAAAATAAATTTTCATTAAATTTTTTATAGAAATTTGAGCTTTTTAACATTTTCAAATGCTATTTAATGACGATCATTAAAATTTTGGGTAGTTTTTATTAACTTTAAAGTACGCCAACAGGAGTATGAAGTTTTTTTTCATAACAATTTTCTCATATTTCATTTTGCAGGCGTAAACCGAACAGCAATTTTAAGTCTATAAATTTCACATATAATATTCGTATTCGCGAATATCAAAATTTGACATTCGTTACATCAGTAATACATATATAATGTATGTAGGTAACACGTATGATCAATTAGATAAATAAATAAAATTAGAAAAGCACGTATTTTTGTACGAAATTAGTAATTTTTTCTGTTACGTAACATTTTCAAAGACCCCCTCTCCCCCTTCATAACTAATCGTAACAAAACTAGAACCCCACACCTCCCCCTAAGAGCGTTGCGTAATATATCGACAGCCCCTAAGTCAAATTAACTTAAACAAAACTAAAGTAAGACATGTAAATATTTTGATTTTCAAACAATTGATTCCTTTTTTGATAAGAGTTTAGCTTATTTTAAAAAACTACGAATTTATTTGTTGTGTTTTTTTTTATTTTTTTATTTTTTATTTTTTAAATATTTTTAAAGAAAAGTAACACTCAGGCAATTAATGCCTACTACTATTACTAGGTGTTACCTTCTTTAGGAAAGGGATAGTGATAGAAGACAGGTGGTGAAGGAAGAGATAGAAGAAAGCTTCATTCTTTTACAACTCTGCTTTTTGCAAGCTTTTTAATAATGCAGTGTTGCAGCGCTTTTTGGTGTTTGATAAAAGTGTTTGTTTTATTTTTGACGAATTTTGGACGTTTCCTGATAATTATTTTGACGATCTTGACGATTTTTCGTACGAAATTTTACGAATTCACACCTATTTCATCTGACAACTATGCTTACATGTACATATGTACCGACGGTACTCGAATAATTATAAATAATTAATGTGATGATCGTAAAAGATAGACAAGAATAGTTAAACATACATAGGTAGAGTTAGAGCTGCAAAACTATGGATAGTCGCTCCACTCGATAGTTTCGATAGTTTTATGTAAAACTATCGATACTATCGATAGTATCGAATAGTTTTATAAAAGTTGCCACATAAACTACATTTGACTCAAAAAAAAATCCAGAGTCCTCAACATTTTCATTAGTATATATATAAAAATATATCAAGCCTTTTTTCGATTTTATCGTAAGCGGTACATTATCGAAAATATACTTTTTTATTGAACTTAAAATTTTATGGGCCTACCCATGGTTTAGAATTATCAAAATGCGAAAATGTTTCATAACTTTTAAGACACTAACTGTAAAGTTTTATGGTAAGAAACGATTGGCGGCCGTCGCGATATCAGTACCACCAAAATTTATCTTTGTGTCGACGATGTTGAATTTATTAAGATACTTGTGACTACTATTTGTCGAATAACACTTGGATTTATAAATAAATTCATATACATACATATGTATGTATTTAAGTACTTATGTATACAGAAGCAGGGATGCGATGTCATATTTACAAATTGTACTAACTTTCAAAAAAAATTTTAATTTTTTCAGTACGATTGTACCTAATTCTTTATTTATATTTTTTTCAATACTTGTACTTTTTAATTAACTAAAAATCAATTAACAAAACGCCAGAAGGTGCACAAGGAATATTAGTTGCTGGGATCTGAATATAAAAGTAACATTTACGATATACTACGTTTATAACCTTTTTTTTTTATTCGATTATTCACAGTCGATGCAAATAGTCGGCTTCTCCCTTTGGTACGAAAATAAAATTTCCACATTTGCAGATGAATTTGGAATAAATAACATTCCTCCAGCAATTCTTTTGATTCGTTTGATTTACATAATTTTCTAATACCTTCGAGCTAAAGATTAACCCCCTTGTGCAAAAAATAAGTGAACGTTAAAACCGGTTTTTCTATGGAAATTTTTTTAATGTACACTTCAAGCACGCATTATTTTTTGCATAAGGGGGTTAATATATTTTAATGCTATTTTTGGCATGTAATATAATATAAAGAGATTCCAGTAGTGCTAAATGGGTCATTGCGGTGCTACGGTACTTTTGGCATTCAATTAGCGCTAAAATTTACAATTGTACCAACTTTTCCATCGCTGTACAAAAGCTTAAATCAACTACGGATAATTTGCTTCAAAGCTGCCGGCTACTGTCGGCTGACTTCGATTATTTTTACTCTTTTAATTACTTGTTTTTTTTCCGATAGTATCGATAGTGGAAAAATCTATCGATATTTCATTTACAGCAAAACTATCGATATTATCGATAGTACTATCGATAGTTTTGCAGCTCTAGGTAGAGTGACATAACTTGATGTTAACCTGAATAGAAAAAAATGAATAGTGATAACTACAAATGTATTTACCGTAGGTAGATCAATGATTGTATACACAATATAATCATTTCGCATATTCCATTTCATTAAAAATGTACGTTAAATATCTGATGTTAATAACAATCTCTACCCATGTAGATAGACTGCGTGGCGTGGCTGCCCAGAAAAATATCGATATTTCCCCAGCTAATAAAGTCTAGTTTAATTTTTATTCTCTTCTTTAGAAACTGACATTAATTAAAAATAAATAATAAATAAAAATATTTCATTCAATAAGACTAGGAAATACTGAACTTAAGAACCATTGAGATATGATGCCTGATTTAAATTCATTCTAGTTAAATTAAATTTAAAATATTGCACTTAAACAATTAATAATATTATAATAAATGAACTCCAAAGCTTTAACACAGATATATACATACATATATGTACAAATGAATTGTAGGTACGCTTTGAAATACTTGAAAATAATAAGAATTTGGTACGTACTGAAAAAAGTAAAATATTCCTTAAAAGTTTGTAAATCTTAATTTTTATCCCTGTTCCAGATAGTTTTTAAGATATGGAGTTTTTCACATGCAAGCAACTCTTGGAGTCGTTTATCGCAGTCTTGAAGTCTGATTTTATGTTGGGGTGATCTGTGCAGTTGACATTCCCTTCTAGCTCTTCTCTTTTCACATACGAGGCGTTAAATATCAGTAGAATAAATCCTATTAAACTCAGTATGCGGATGGGAGGTAGTAGAATGTTTAATATTTTCGTTAAGGTTGGCAGTGGTAGATTCAACATCATCAGATGTTCTAAGCTCAATGTTTTCCGTACAATGACCACTTAGATATTTTTTTAATCCCAGCCAATTAACACGATTATTCATATTCACATATGAGTGCCGCAAATCACTCTTTAGTAGATTGTAACAATAGTGGGAGGAGAGATCAATAGAAGATTCCAAATGAGTTAAATCCCCAGAGATATATTTCATGAGTACAAAATCTATAACATCCTAAATTTTTTATATTTCAGCAGGCCAGTAAGTGGGCTCCCCACTTTTGTCAATACCTGCACGAAGCGAAGTCATTAGAAGAGTAAACGTTGAAACGGAAAATAGTTCTATATTTGTACCCAACCAGGAAGTTGCTCCCGGTATATACATAGCCAACTCTGTCACATCAAACAAATTACCTTACGTTCGTATTATTAACACCACAGATGAAAATGCATTTATCTCAAATACAAAAGTGATCACAGAAAACTTAGATAATTACTATATAGTTCAAACTTCACAATACCAACATAAAAACAGGGAATCCAGATCAAAACAAATTCTAGAAAAACTTCAAGCCAACTTCCCAAAACTTGCATATCATAATTTGACAAAATTATGATCACAATATACGAACATTTTCGGTTTAGAAAATGAAAAAATTTCATGTAAAAATATTATAAGCAAAAACTAAGTTTAAAAGACAACACAGCAGTCTACATAAAAGACTATAGGATTCCTAAATCACAAAAGTCCGAAATAAATAGTCAGGTAGAAAAACTTATAAGCGATGACATAGTGGAACCTTCTGTATCCGAATTTAGTAGCCCAATATTGCTTGTACCAAAAAAAAATCGTTGCCAAATAATAACGAAGAGATGGAGACTAGTCATTGATTATAGGCAAGTCAATAAAAAACTTATAGCTGACAAATTTCCTCTTCCTAGAATTGATGAAATTTTGGACCAACTGGGAAGAGCCAAATATTTTTGATGGCTTGACCTCATGTCAGGCTTTCATCAAATAGAACTTGAAGATAGCTCCAGGGACGTTACTTCTTTCTCCACTAACGGTGGATCTTACAGATTTAAAAGACTCCCTTATGGATTCAAGATAGCCCCGAATTCCTTTCAACGCATGATGACAATGGCGTTCGCAGGCCTGAAGCCGTCTCAAGCGTTCTTGTATATGGACGATCTTGTTGTCCTAGGATGCTCAGAAAATCATATGCTTGTAAATCTTAAAGATATTTTCGAAATATGTAGGAAATTCAACTTAAAGTTACACCCTGACAAATGCGTATTTCTTAAACATTAGGTACAATTTTTGGGCCATAAATGTAGTGACAAAGGCATTAACCCAGATGATGGAAAATTCGAAATAATAAAAACTACCCGGCACCCAAAAATGATGATGATGCAAGAAGATTTGTTGCTTTTTGCAGGTTCATAAGAAACTTTGCTAAGCATTCAGCACATCTCACAAGATTAACGAGGAAAAATACGCAATTTATATGGTCAAAAGACTGCGAGGAAGCATTTCAATATCTAAAAAATTCTCTTTTATCACCACAAATATTACAGTACCCGAATTTTTTATTTATTTATTTATAATGAAAGTGTATGGAGTAATATCCTTACAGACCAACAAAAAGTTACAATTAATTAAAAAATTTTTACATAATAAAAACTAATTATTAACATTTAAGAACAAAATAATGTTACGTTTTATAATATTAACGTTTATAGAATAATCAATGAAAACATAATAATCATTAAAGTTTCTGCATAATCTCCTCAAAGGGTTAGCGTTCTCATACCTCGTCTGATGATATTTGAGATACAGGGGTGTAAAGTTCCTTGTTGTTCTAGCCGGAATATTGAAATTGATTTTAGTTAACAGAAATTCTGAACAGACAGATCCATTTAGCAGATTTACTACGAATATCACATTAAGCATTAATCTTCTACTTTCCAGAGTCGGTAAGTTAATAGTAGAGAGTCTTGCAGAATAAGGTAGAATATTGCAATTTGGGTTCCAAGTTGTGTTTCCCAGGCAAAATAAAAGAAACTGTTTCTGAACCGATTCAATGCGATTCTTCTGATAATCAGATAATGGATCCGTATTCAAGGATAGGCCTTACTAATGATGTGAATAATTGTTTAGTAATCATGCGATCAGTAAATTCTTTAGCCCAACGCTTAATATATGCTAGTACACCACGAGCTTTGTTAGTCGTCATGATCAAGGAGAACACCTAAATCCAAAAATTCAGTAACGGTTTCGAGCTGATATCCTCCAAGCGAAAAACGGCACTCAGAAATAAAGTATCGTGAAAACCTCATATGCTTGCACTTTTTCAGGTTGAGAGACATCATGTTGACTTTGCGCCAATCGAAAAAACTATCTAAGTCACGTTGTAAGTAAATGCTATCGGATATATTGTTATAACTTAGAAAAATTTTAACATCATCGGCATACATTAAAACATTACTATATGTTATTATACTCGGCAAGTCATTAAAAAAAATGGAAAATAAAATTGGTCCCAAGTGACTCCCTTGGGGGACACCAGATTTAACAACGAAGTTCTTAGAGGTGACGTTATTGAAAATAATACACTGCTCCCGGCCTATTAGATACGATTTTATCCAATTCAATGCATTAGTTGACCATCCAATATGGTGAAGTTTCAATAATAATAAAGAATGATTTACTTTATCAAAAGCCTTGCTGAAATCAGTGTAAATGACATCGGTCTGTTGCTTATTGTTAAAACCTTCATGAATTAGGGTTGTAAGTTGTAAAAGATTTGTTGTTGTTGAGCAGCCTTTTCTGAAACCATGTTGATGAGCAGATAAATAGGTTGATATTTGACGACTAATGTTGTCCGTAATACACTTTTCGAAAAGTTTAGGAATTGCACTAAGCTTAGCAATACCTCTGTAGTTTGCAATGTTTGATTTATTACCAGATTTAATAAGCGGAATAATATATGAATCTTTCCAAGCTTTAGGAAAATAACCTTGTTCAATCGATAAATTAAATAATATTTCCAATGTGCAGGGTCAACAAAATTTTTTTCTTTCGGCACACATTCATCAAAGTAATTGAAAATAGTGTTGTGGAATGCTTGTATATTAGAATCGAAACTCGTTGGAGAGTTGCTCGAACTACATAACATATTCAACCAATTAGTATTTAATAATCTAAAGTTTAGCTCATCGTAGTTAGCTTTTTTAAAACAAAATACTTTATCGTTTTGAATTACCTTCTTTGACTGAGAGCATGTAATGTTAATACCAATTTCCAGTGCGTGGTGATAGCGGTCTTCAGGTATGACAATTGCTAGAGTCTGGTAAATATTTCCAAGAAACATCTGGCAGGTTAAAATCGCCAAAAACGAATATTAAGTCACCTGGCTGAGCCAACAATATAGTAGACTTGATTAATCTTACATGATCATTGTAAATTATTTCATTTTTTCTTTGACTGGGTGGGATATAGGAGCAAGTAATAAAAATGCTTTTATTTTTTAGTTTTATATGTGTACCGACAAACTCGACCCCATTGGGAACAACAAGGTTAATTGCAACAGACAAAAACGAATTATGAACTGCTATTAGTACACCTCCCCCTCTAGTGCGTGTTTTTCTATCCAGTCTATAAATATTATATATATTGCATAAAATTTCAGTATTAAGTATATTTTTATTTAGCCATGTTTCAGTAAAAATAATAACGTGATGATCAAATTCAAAGCTATTAATGAAGATTTTTGACAATTTTGTATTTAATCCAAAAACATTTTGGTATACTATATGCAATTGAGAATCAGTTGTAATATTTAGTTTTTTGTAATAGACGGTACAGTTATTGGAAGGCGTGCCAGATTATTAGATCGTTGGTTGGGTTTTTGTAAAAACTCTCTCACAAGTGTGTGTTCATGCCAAAAGTTTTCATTTATAACTTTATTAAAAATTTCGGTGGACACCGTGATTTTGAACGATGTAATACTTCTGGGTTGGGCATATGAATATTTATATGTTATGATGTTTTCATTTGTATTTAGTTTACTATTAATATAATGATTTATGTCTTCAACAGTAGTTTCAGATGCAAAACGAGATATAAACAAATGTTTTTTGGGAGGAATCGCACGTAGTTTACGAATTGCAATTGTCTCTATATTTGTGTGAGACGAAGATTGCACGTTTAAAATATTAGATGATGACGATGCTCCATTTGAATTTTCTATAATTACTTTTGAGGTCGTAGGAGTAATTGATGAGTTAATTACTGCTGGTAGAGGTATGTTTTCAGAATCGGAATTTTTGTTATTACGAGGTGACTTACGACGTTTTGGTGACGGCACAGAGGTCTCCTTCTTAGAGCTTTGGCGCAAGGGTTCATTGTTATTGAGTGATGAAAAGTTATCAAACAATTTTTCATATTCGGATAAACGATTTGTTACGTTATGAAAATCAGTTTGAATTTCAATCAATAACGCTTTTCTTGAGTTAAAGAATTTATAAAAATCTAAACCAGTTTGTTTAAAATTTTTGGCAGAACCAGTGCAAACCATCAAGTTTTTGAGTTGCTTCAGCGACCAAAACTGGTAATCCACTGCATTTAAAATGTGATAAGCCATGACATAACCAGCAAACGATCATTCTTTCATCAGGATTTTTCAAAGTACAATTTTTGTTTAAACAGTTCATATTTATTATTTAAATTTAATATAATTGATAAACGCGTAAATGGAGGTATTGATGTAAGATTAATTTTAAAGTATGTTTGTTTGTTAAGTTAAATGTTTTTGTTGTTACAATTTTATTAACTTTCCGTTTTTAATTTGTTATTTGTTTAGCAGAGAGAGAGGATAATACTTTTTATTATTAATAAATAATTATTGTTTGTGTTATAACAGAAACTAGCCTTTGTTATAAGTGATTAAAGAGATTTCTCTTTGTTTTTAAGAGTTAAATGAATGTTCTAGATGTAATAGTTTATATATGTATATGATGACTTTGTTATAGATTTTCACAAAACAACATTAAGATTAACAATATTTTATGTAAACAACTGATAAAAAATGTTTAGAATTCTTTTAAAATATTCAACCGACGTTTTAAAAGAAATGGCACATATATTTTCAAAGAAAGAAACAGATTAAACGGAGCACCAGAAAAAACACGTCCAATCAGTTTGAGCACAATGAGAAAAGCAATTTTGCATCACAACGGATGCAATCAAAGACGCCTGCTGAGCTATTCTTAGTCAAGAACATAATGGTATTCACTTACCTGTCGCTTATGCCTCAAGGGCCTTTACCAAAGGTGAATCAAACAAATCAGTTACATATAGAACAAGAACTAACCGCAATAGATTGGGCTATCAACTTTTTCCGTCCCTATGTCTATGGAACGAAATTTCTAGTTAGAAGCGACCATAGACCATTAGTATACCTATTATCAATGAAAAACCCTTAATCTAAACTAACGCGAATGAGATCAGACCTTGAGGAATATGATTTTACAATAGAATTATAAAGGTACCGCCATCTAACGCTTTTTTTCAACTAGTGCTTATTTCGTGAATGGTAACACTTAGCTCATGTCTGATTTGACAGATAATTAGTTTTATCCTTCCGCTGAACGAGCCAACTGACCATCCAATGCGTTTTCGCTTCGCTAAGTGGGCCTGCGATCGACTTACAGAAGATGCCGATTTTGCCAAAAAAAAAAAAATCATCTTTTCAGATGCAGCTCATTTTGATCTTGGCGGGTATGTAAACAAGCAAAATTGTCGCATTTGGGGCACAGAAAACCCGCACGCATACATTGAAAAGCCGACGCACACAAAACGAGTCACTGTTTGGTGCGGATTTTGGTCCAGAGGCATAATTGGGCAATTTTTTCGAAAATGAGAAAGGAGTGGTCGTTACAGTCAATGGCGATCGTTATCGGGCCATGTTGAACGAATTTTTGTTCACAAAAATTGAAGAGTAGGATATTGGCAACATTTGGTTTCAACAGGACGGCGCTACGTGCCACACAGCCGAAGCTTCAGTAGCTTTTTTTTTTTGTATAGCATTTTCAAAAACAAAAGTTATCTGGCGGACCTTTTACAAGGAAAACAAAATTGCGGAGCCGATGCTCTATCACGCATGAATTTTAGTGACATTAAAGATATGGGTGAACACATTAACATACTACAAGTCACTACACGATTACAAAATAAAATATTGATAATACTGATACAAATTGTAACATTGAACAAATAAACACTAAGCCTCGCGTATATGAAGTTACTAACACAAACGAGGTTAGAAAACTGTTTCGTTTAAAGTTTACCCAAATAGTAGATACAAGGGAAACATATCTTGATGAAAACCACGATGGATGACTTTATTATTAATGGAAAGATTGATTTAGATCAATGCTTACCAAGGCTAGAAAATATGGCTAATAATATTGGCATTCAAAAGTTGCAACTATCGCTTAATGATAAAATATTTGAAAATACTCGATCAATAAATTTAAAGAAATTGCGAACAATAAATAAAATAATTTAAAAATTGCGTTAACGTCAAAAATAAAGATAATAATAGATGAAAAAGAACAACTTGAAATAATAAGTAAAAATCATGATGATCCACTGCTTCGTGGCCACCCAGGGATCACAAGATTGTTGAATAAACTTAGAAAATACTATTACTGGAAAAATATGAATAAACAAGTCACAAAGTATGTAAAAAACTGCGTAAAATGCCAGTTAAACAAAGTACGCCCAAAACACAGAGAAAATTTGACACTTACACCAACCCCAGCCAAGCCCTTTGGCATTGTGATAGTAGATACAATAGAGCCATTTATAAAATCGAACACAGGAAACGAGTGTGCTCTCACAATTTTATGCGACCTATCCAAATATCTAATAGCCGTCCCCATACGTGATAAATCAGCAAAATCTGTGGCAAAAGCAATCTTCATGAATTGCATATTAAAATTCGGACCCCATGAAAACACTACTCACACTACTCACTACTCGCATAGAACCTTCAACGAATATTTAAGAACTTATTTATCACCTGACAAAACGGACTGGAACGACTGATTAAAATATTTTGAATTTTGCTATAACACCACTCCTTCTTCAGTAAATGGATATTGTCCATTTGAGTTGGTGTTTGGCAAACCGCCCACACAACTCAACTTTCTTTTAAAAGGGGAGGTAGATCCCATATACAATATTGAAACCTATGATAAAGAGGTAAAATATCGACTACAATTGGCACTGTCGTGTCCACAAGACATTCAAGTAAATGAGATGCTCTTAGAGATCCATTGTACACCCTACCTTATAATGTCATTGCAATTGAAGATAAGAATATAGTAATAAGAATAAAAAACAATAAAACCTCTACGGTTCATAAGAATAGAGTAAAATTATTTCATTAGGATTAACTTTAAGTTACATATATACATAATTAGGGATCCCTCAAGTAAAAAAAAAAACTTAATTAAAATCCTATTAAACCCTATCAAACCTAATTAAAATCTTTCAAAACCAATTAAAACTAATTGAAACCAATGTAAATTAATTAAAAATAATTATAAATAAATTCATATAAATTTATTGGGTATAATCTTATAATTGTCCAAACAATTATAAGATCATTCTTTCTAAAAAGGGAGGTGTCATGAATGTGTGTTAAACAGGTGTCGCAACAATTTCTATAATTACTTCCTCCTTAATAACACTTTAAGTTTCTTTTAATAATAATTTTGACAATTCTTTTATGTTGATGACACATGCATTCATGGAACTTTTCTTTAGCATATAAGTTTAGTTTTAATGATTCAATAAAAGATATTCATGATTCTAAGCAAAGTGTTTAGAGAACAACGCTCGACCTCTGGGTGTAATAAGACGCTAACCCCAGTACCTGGATTCTGTAACTTTTTGCGAACCGAAAATCGTAATATTTATCGACACAATTATTCGCTTGCGGTAACGATAATGTGATTCCGTAATTTCTTTTTTACGATAGTCTCCAGCTTTATCTTACTCACCATTTAATTCAATATTATATGGTATCTATGTACAGAAAATGTGAAAATAAGCGAAAAGCACAAAGAATAATAAAGAAAAACTCAATGAATTTGATCTTGTGATTTAATTTTATTTTTATCCAACCGGCAGCGAATATCGTAAAACATGTTATTGAATAGCAAAGTCGATAAATTTTCGTTATGGTAAATATTTAATTTTCGTTATATTTATTATAGCGATACGATTATCGTAATGAAAGTTAATGAATCCAGGTACAGAACGTATGTTTTGCATTGTAGTCGCCAGCTGCTACAAAACAAGGTCCAAGGAATTTGTAGAAATTCTCGTATTGATCCTCAGTTATTGAAAATCTGGGAGGGGAGTAAATTGATGATATAACGAAATTTGTACAAAAATGTTCAATGCCAATATTTGTTGCTTGTAGATGTTCTTCACATATGTTGTCAAGAATATATTGCTTGAGTCTTGACTTTATTAGAATAGCTGATCCACCACAAGCTCTTCCTCTAGGGTCTTTTGTATCATATATAGTGTAGCCATATATTTTAAAAAGGCTTCATGCAGTCAACTGAGTCTCATTGACCAACATTATATCAATATTTCTTTCCATGAGGAATTGCTCAAGTTCATTTTTATGTTGGCGAATGCCGTTTGCGTTTCAGAAACCTATTTTAACGTGTTCATGGCTTGTTAACTAATGCTTGAAGCAGAGTATTCTGCATTCGCAGCATTTCTTGCATCATGCTAGTCATATTTGTTGTAAAATTATTAATAGTTTTTTGGTGCAAACTATAAATAATTTTGTAAATAGTAGCTTCAAGGCGACTAAAGTTAAAGCTTGAGTTTGCATGCATTGAATTGTTTAGAGGTGGAACATTTTGTGTGGGAATAGAACTAGTCTTAGCTGCATCGGCATACGATACACGTGAAGTGACTGGTTGGCTCATTTGAGCAAAAGTGGTAGAGTAAGCGTTTGCTGTTTGTGCTGGAGCTAATTTAGGTTTTTGCCCCATAGTCTGTTTAACGAAAGAATATAAAGGACATCCTGTGTAGTTAGCGGTGTGATTACCTCCACAATTACTGCATTTTTTATCACTTTGAACTTTTGGCTTATTACAACTAGCAGTGCCGTGTAAATCGCCGCACACAACACAAACAGAGGGTAAATTGCAGTATGTTTTTGCATGGCCATATTCTTGGCAATAATGGCACTGTACAGGACCTGAACGCTTATGTGGCGCTTCAACTGTAGTTTTTCGGTACAAGAGGTATTTTAAATTATGAATTGGATGCGTCTCATATTTTCTTAATTTTATATTATTTGGCTCAAGTTTAACTCGAAATAGAGATTGGGGGATCTTTTCCTATTTATTATTTTAGATAAATTTTTTACCTTAAATCCCTTGAAGACGAGTGCATCTTTTATTTCTTCGGGAACAACGTAAGAATCTATGCCCTTCAATACGATCTGCAGGCCTTTAGCACTCTTAAGCTGTATGTGTAGAAACTTGTTTTATTTTTTCAAATTCAGTAAGCATTTTACGGAAATTTTTTTCGTCATAAATTTGAATTTTCGTTTCTTCAATGTTACCATGTTTTATTGGAACGATGTGAAATTTATTCCACCAATGATCGAGATTAATTTTTTAATAAGGGCGTTTGAATTTTTTTCTCAGATATATTGGTGGTGGTTTGGAGGTTTTGTTGGAGGATACATCAGGTTTGTCGTTTTCATCTTACAATATTTTAAAACGGTTTTGACGATTTGTAGAGCATGCACTGTTATCCCTAGATAACTTTGGAGCAGATGAAATTTAAGAAGAATTTGGGCTGAGCCCACGCTTTACCACAGTTATATATCTGTCCATCGCGACTTGAACCTTGGGTTTTTGGCTACTGTTATCTAAAGTGATAACTTGGTTAAATGATGAACTCAAGCCCGAAGCAGATGATATTACTGTCCTAAATGAATAAGTACTAGGCAAGGGTAATGATAACGAATCACTAGTTGGCATTGGACAAAGCGAAGTTGATCGCTGACGAAAAAGTGGTTTTGCCGTTAAAAAATTCAATCATCAGATTTTTTATTTTTATTATTTGCTTCAGAAATCACAGTAAGTCTATCATCACATTTTTAATTTTTGTTGTTTTCATTGAGAGCTTCAGAGCTTATTTGTTTTTGAGGTACTCATATAGAGTATTCCTCAAGGGCATTTTGTTTGTGTTTTTTTGTTTGCGGATTTTTTTTGTTTTTGTTATTTATACTATATAAAAAATATTAGCAATGTAGCTTATTTATCAAGGTTGTTAATATGTATTCCGAATATTTTTTGATATGATTTTTTTGTTTAGTATGTAAGAACTCCGTTAAGACGTCTGTTTACTATGAATGTACAACGAGAACCCATCAGCGGCGCAACATCGACAACGAAAGTTATAAGTCCGATGAGAAAGAAGAAATTGAGATATGTTCCAATATGACGACAAGCATTGTAAGTATTAGTGCAATGTTAACCGCCATACTGGAGAAAATTGAAGCAAATAGCGAGAAACGTCTAGGTCAAATGGGTGTGAGATTGCAACAACGAGAAACTTATCAGAAATGGAAACAGATTTTCAAGAAACTTCTAGGGCCACAAACGAGGAACTTGGAAAAAAATTAGAGAATGCTAGCTGAAGTCAGGACTACGAACGAGAAGGTAGAATTTAAGTACAAGTCAGCAAGTTTGACTAAAAAATTTCAGAGCTAGAGAGTAAATTCCACTGCCTAGAAATTGGACGAGAAATTACATGAATTGGAAATAAAAATCCTCAATCTCCAATGTCAAGGTGGACCAGCGCAGCGCACCCTTGAACATCTTCAAGTCTCAGTTCGAGATATTTGCCTGCAAAAATTAATGGAACGGTGAAGAAAAGGCCATAGAGTTGATTTTGGCATTAAAATGTGCCGCAGCAGAAGTACTAGAAACCATGCCAGTGAACAGCAGAAACAGCTATGAGGACATGATGGCCGCACTACAACGTAAGTGCGGTGGTGAACACAAGCGTGAAATTTACTGCATGAAATTGCGATTTAGAACACAGAATTTGCAATAGAAAACGACCGGTTAGTGCAGCTTACCCAGGCGAAAATCACCCATTCCTGGATCACTTCAAAACCGATGCATTTGTTGTTGTCTATTAAGAGTTCAGTTCATTATTGTGAAGAAAGAGTAAATATAAGTTGAAATCAGTTGATAATCGTGCAAAAGTGTGTAAAAGTGTAAATTCAGTTAGTCATTATTGTTGTTCAATCAGTGAGCAGCCAGTTTTGTGACATGTGTGTATACAACAGCTGATTATACGTCGTGTCAGGCAGTTTTCATTTAAGTTATTTAAGTTGTGTGTATGTATTTTAGCTCTTGATTTTATTGGATTAGTGAATTTAGTAAATAAGGAAGGAATCATTCTTAACCCTAATTAGTACACAGGTGTTTTATTTAGTTGAAAATCTTCGAGTCCACAGAAAAGCGTTTTAAAGGGTAAAAACTTATAAATATGTATATATTTGAATATAATAAATGATCAGCCCAATCATGAATATTCCCTCGGAATTTATTTCTCACGGAAAAAATTGTTCTCGAGAAAACATTCCTCCAATCATACATTCCTTGGGAACAAAAAATATTAATACGTGGCATCACCGCAGTACGATTCTCGTTGTTTGATTGTTTGTTGATGTTTCTCTTTTTTTTTAGTGAGAGAGTAAACAAAATTATTACAATTCACCAACATGAAAAAATACGTAAAAAGGTTTATAAATGATTTATTTGGGCATTATTTAAGTTTTTTCAAATACAATAACTATAAAATAAAGTTTATGTATATTAATTTTGTTTTAATGGAGTATTATTTATGTTTTTATGCAAACTCCCTTCTGTTTTGCAGGGGAAAGATTTTTAGTGAAAAAAGCAAGTTCAACTGTGTTCAGAACACCTACTTTTTCGCCGGGGAGTTTTTTTATTCCCGCATTTGGAGAGAAAAAACAGATTCATAATAGGAGAATAGGGAAATTGAGAAAACTCGTGTGGAATTTTTGTTTATGCTTGCGCTAAATATTTTGCTATTCAATTTGGTTTCGTGCGTGTTGTCTCGTGTCGTGGTCGAAAAGTTTTTCGCATGTGTGTTGCGTACGTGTTTTACATCTTGGTATTCATGCTCTGATCGTATTGGAAAAATTCGGCACGCGCCCATCTCGAGTAAAATGTATGACAGTTAGGGGTTTTCATTTCCCGGTCTTTTCCAATTCCTGGGAGTCGAGAAAAAAATTTTCTATTTCCGGGAATTCAAAAACATATGAATTTAACTAAATGGTCTCAATAATAAATAAAATTTTATGAAAAAAACATACAACATTTAAATTAAAAACAAAACAACTTCATTTGTTCATTTCAAGAACAATATTTCAAAAACCAATAAATTCATATGATTTGAGTTATAGCATAGATGGAAATTCCATCTGCCAATCTAGTACTATTTTCTATAAAGAGTTTTTAGGTTGCAAATATTTCGTAACGCTTGAAGTTGTTGGAGTCACCTCGGAAACCTCTATTACATCTGCGTCCATGCTTATATTATGTATCGTTACAAAATTGTATTTTTAAGTAATAACGAACAGCAATGTAAAAAAGCAAATTACAAAAACGTAAATATTAAATTCTCGAGAATTTCCATTGAATACTACAAACAAATAATTCCCGGAAGTTTTTTCCGCGTAGAAACTCTAATTGCAGTATTAAGAAAATAAACACGAAATAAAGGATTTTAATTTAAATATTTGTTTTATTTTTCTTTTTAGATTTTGTCAAAATTTCCAATTATTCAACATGTTTACTTTGGAAAGCTCATGTCGTTTGAAAGCGTTGCACCAGGTACAACCGTACCAAGTGCTCGATTAGAATTTTTGCATCCTGAACTTAAAACAGTGATGGAAAGTAATGTTGAAAGTGTTAAAGTTGTTCCAGCGACGGTTTCTGCCGGATCCGATTCATCAAAAAGCGAACCAAGTGAAGAAGTCCTTGAGAAATGAAGTTGGTTTACATTGCTTTTGTATGTAATAATAGAAGAATTCAATTTGATTCATATGCGAGTATTTAATCGTTGTTATTTTTTTATTAATACTAATAAAGAATACAAAATTTACGAGTCTTTTTTCCCATAATTAACAACAGGATCTATATAAATTAAAAAAATCAAACTCACCTGCTAAACTTTTTAACACAATTATGCAAATTTCTGGAATAGTGTATTAGAGCTCGATTTGAGGTTTACAGAGCTCTATTTGAGGTTAGAAGAGACTATCATGGACGGTGCATAAGATTTTTGTACAAATAAACCCGGTGCGAGAATATTCTAAATTGTCAGACTACTTTAGGCATAATGAAACCTTTAACTAAAGGAGTTTATGAAATTGTTCAAAAGACAACAGCTCATTAGATAATTTTCTCAAAATCCGAACGCTTATGCAGTATAGTGAACACCATCCTTTAGACGATTATTTCAATATTGAGTACAACATACTAGTTGTTACGCTTCACAAATTAATTTATTTTTTAAGTAAAGATGGAAATAAATGCAGTTTAGGGCTGAGTCGATTTCCCACGAGTTTAGGATTTAGTATTTTAGTTACCAACCCGGTTTCTGGCGCTTGACACATATAAATATACACTCTTGGAGTCCTAAAAGAACCGTGTGGTAACTAAGTAAAGTAGTCTCTGAATTCAAACCGACATTACATCTCAATTCTTATGTCAAACATATATAACGGAATAAATCTAATTACAGATAACACACTATAAACAATAAACTAACAGCACATTTATAGAACCCAATATGCCTAAAATACGCGTATAAAACCTGACGTTTATCAAGTTTGCGGTTGTATAACGCGAATTTCATTTTATTTTTGTAAAAACGTAACCACTGACAATTCGGTTGGTTCTGTGTAGCACGTTTTCTGTTGTCAAAACAAAAAAGTGAACGAATGCAATGTTGTGGCAATGACTACATAAAGTTGACAACAGCCGTTCCAACAGTTGGTAAGCTGTATGGAAGAATTACCGCATTTGGCTACTGGACGCCCTCAATTTGGTAGCAGAAAAGCTGTTATGAAGCAATCGTGGGACACGATGGAACTGAATGGAAAAAGGTATGTTAGGACACAATTTTCAAATTATTTCATTGTTTTGGGAAATGTCACCAGGCTATCCCTGTTTAAAATGTATTTTGAAATAATGTTAATAACACTTGCTGCAGGTTTGGCAGACCTTAAGTTTTTGGAATGCCAATGCCAAACAGAAATCCACAATCAGAGGCAATGTTCAAACAAAAATTCACCGTATCCGCCTCCACACAACAAGCTGATTGTCATTCAACTCCACCGAGAGGTAGCCAAAAAATTTCGATTTGTTACCCGCACGTCAGCAGCGAAGTTTCTAGAATAACCTCAACAACATTTAACACAGGACATAGTAATAGAAGATTTCTAAACGTTTATTATTTTTGAAAATTCACTTTTTTTCTTGCAATATAATAGCTAATTTTATGCTATTTAATTATTTGTACATGTGTACAAATTTAGATTTATTTTTTAAATAAAAAATGTTTATTAAAACGACAAAAAAGATTTCTTATCTAAAAATAAGATTTTTAAAAATTTTACTTTTGGTACTTTTAGTATATTATTGAGGGATTTTTTGACTAAACTACTTACAAATTTTCTGATTTGCTTCATAATGATCTTACACACATTCTATACAGTAAATATTTTGTGTTATTTGGCTTTACTTTTAATAGTTCACAAGAATCTAAATGAATTTTTACTAATTTTCATTCAATAAAATAACAAAAAAGATTTTTGGTAACAAAAAAAGATTTTTTTTGTTCGACTTGAAGATTTCTTAAAAATAAATATGGCAACACTGTTTGTACATAAACATTTTTTAACGTACTCTTACACTTCTAGTATATTAATCTCTTAAATTATCTTCTAAATATTTTTTAATAAACATTTTTTTCTCACAATTGATGTTATTACGTAGTCATTGTGTAAATGTAGAAATAACATTTTACCGACATTGAAAGAATTTAAAATATTTTTTTTGTTTGTGAGGACCTCGCTGATTATATTGTATCACTTGCCTTCCTTCCACTATTCTAAAGGGTCACTTTTTCTGTCCAATAGTATTTGTTAATGACTGAAGTAGTTCAATAATGCATTCTGTAGTACTTTTTTTAGTGGCTATTTTCGTATCAAAATAATTCCTATTAGAATTGGAATTTGTTACACTAACTCCATGAGGTTCAGAGTCATATTTGTTTGTATCAAACTCACAGAGTTGTATAATTCTGATGTATTTTAAAGGAAGACTTTCGCTTGAATACCATAAAATGCAACCCTGAAAATATTGAGTAGTCTGGCACTCTGTTTACAATTTCATGCGAAATGCTGTCAAACTACATATAAAAGTATTTCGTATGAAATATTTGCGAAACAAATTCGCAAAAGTCGTACTCTGTTCTTTTTGTAAAAAACAAGTAAAATCATGTCTCTCCATGCAAAATTAGTCTGGCATCATTTTAGTTTAGCTACGAAACAACATGAGCAGTGCTTTTTTCGCACGGAATTTTAACAATGTTGCATACTTTCAAGCAATAAAAGCGAGAAATTTATTAAAAAACCGCAAGTTGGGCTACATTTAGTACATGTCAAATTTTTCACGCGAAATAATCAATGGTTCTGAAAATTTTTCAAAACTTTGAACAGAGTACCAGGCTTTATACAAATGAAAATTCTTACGTATTCGTGCATGTGCCATTCGTATGTGTCTTGACTTTGACGCGTTCTATAAACATGCTGTAAATATTATTTCTGTCAAAATAACAGACAAAGAACTACCAAGCTATGATAAGAACACTACACCAGAAGATGTGAATAAAACTCAAAAAATATACTTAAGTCATGTTTTAGACAAATACGTTTTGCTTGAAGAATTCTTTTCAATTTTCTTTTAAAACTGCCCCTTTGTTAACACATAGACAGTGTGTTTGCTCAATTTTTTTATTGTTTTAATGCAGCGAATGAATAACAAAAGAGAACTGAAGTAACTTTTCGATACAAGCAAGTCTGTACCCCTATTATTACTTCTTTCCTCTCTCTCCTATAACGTCTATACCTGATATAATATCAAATATATTTCTATCAGCAAACGTCAAATTCATAGCAGAGAGAATTATATTACGTGTGTATGGAAATATTAGTATTATTCCAATATTATATCAGCTATTATAATTGTGTTCACGTACGCAAAAGTTTTTACTGAACTTTGCTACATTTTACTAAATTGCGTTTGTTTACCCAAAATACAGTGGCGGTATTCGATATTTGATGGAAATGTTCCTGCGTTAGTGCAAATGCAAAATATCGTAACTTTTCTTTAAAATTCAACAACAAAATACAAAGAAAAGCTACGATATTTTGTATTTTAACTAACGCAAGAACATTTGCAACAAATATCGAATACCGCCAGTAACTGAGAACACAAATTGAGAGAGTAAAGTGACAGTTCTTGACTAACTGTTTTGCAAATTTTTACTGCAGAAATTTTTCGCAGTAAAGTTTAAAAAGATGATTCCAAAATAAACAAACAAAAGTAAGCAAACGAAAAGTGTAAAAATTGTACAAAGGTTAAACAAAAATTGTGAAAGTCATTAAAAAAAATAATTTGAGGGTGTAGTTAGCACGTTCACTACAAAACCGAAGGTAATGGGTTTAAAATTTAAAAAATTTAGTTATTGATTGCATATATTTGAATAATGTGTCCTCTTTCCAAATTCGTCATGAATATTGTTATTCGCATCTGTTATGATTAGGGTTTGGGATTTCCCAGACTTTTGCACTCCCCGGGAAACAGGAATGAAAAAATTGCTTTCCCGGGAATTCCTGGGAAGAGCTAATTTTCTAAATTAAGTACATTTATTAAATGAAAGTTGTCGAAACTTCGATTGTTTTATTAATGTAGCCATTCTTTTTAAATAAAACTTAATACAAAAACACTTCTAAGAAAAATTTTTAAGATTTTTTAAATGAATTCAAGCAATTTGAATATAGCAATTACATAGTAAAAGATCATATAAAAACTAATTGACGACTGTTACCGGAACTAGTAACCAATTTTCTAATACGGCTTCCAAATCATTTTATTAAGAATTTGCCTTGCTTATTTGTCATTCTTCCTGAAAAATTTTCAGGAGGATTATTATCGTTAAGTAGATACTACACTCAGTTGCGCCAAATTTTACGTAGCCTGAGCTACAGTCTGTCTTTCATTTTCGATTTTATTTTCCAAAAATATTTCCTTCAGAATTTCAATAATAGCGTTGGCTTATAATGAATAAATTTAAGAATTGTCAACTTAAAAATTGTGCTTAAAATTCACAACACTTTCCAAAATTTGTTCACTAATTCGAAGAAAATTCTGTGCAATTTTTCGTATTGTACAATCATATCGCCAATGTGTTTGTCATATTCAAAGGTGGCACAATATATTGGCAGAAATCAAAAGACTTGATTTTTATTGTACAAACCAAAAGAAGTGCAATATACTGTGAAATGTGTTGGCAACATTGTACAATATTGTTTTACCACAAAACTCAAGACAACAGCTGTTCTAGAAATGCTTATAATTCTAAAAAGAAAGAATAGTGGTGAAAACAAAATTTAGTGAAATAAATTTTATTATCTAAAACATACATATAGCGATATAAAAGTAAATTAATTTTTCGCTTACGATAATTTCTCTCATTCGATTGCAATAAAACAGTGACTGTATATGGCAGTGTTGATGGTGCTGCTACTGTTGAAGTACATTGTATATACATTTTGAGATTCTGAGGCAGAGTATTATCTTAAGTGGTCCCATTAATAACTAAATATATACATAGTACATATCTGTGCATATCTAAAACCTTCCAACCGTTTTTAATGAAACTGTGAGTAATCCATGGATAGAGTTTGTTGTGGTTCTACTGTATTTTGTGTTTTAACCCGATCTACCCTGTAATATAGTTTTTCCTGCTCGATTTGCATTTTGTGGTCCAACATTCAATATGTCATCAAAAGAAAAATTGGAAGAAAGAAGATTGAACTGTACGAAACTCTGCCAGCACTGTGGAATATTAAGTGTAAGGATTATTCCAATCGCGAAAAGAAGAATCAGCAGTACGATACTCTCCTTTTCAAATATAATGAAAGATTCCCAAACGCCTATAAGACAAAAGTAATAAAAAAAAAATTTTCAATTAGCTGCGTACGAATTTGCGAAAATAATTTAAAAAAATAAATGATTTAGGAAAAAGCGGTGCAGGTGCTGACGATATTAACGAGCCGACGCTATGGCATTTTGACCATATGAAGTTTCTCACAAATACATCGGAAAATCCTCAGGTTCATACATTCGCAACTCCTTCAACAAATTTTCGTAAGAGAATTCTTCCTGCTTTTTGTACCATTCTTTCATCCATCTACGTCTTATAGTTTTTTCTTTTCCCATCGACTTAGTGCCCAGAGCCAAAGCCACGCAAGCCTCTTTTTCATCACTCATATCGCTAAACATTTTTATTTATAATTAATTAGAATATATTATTTTAAATAATAATAAAATTTATCAACTTTTATGATTTTAGTAGCTTTTAATTCCTTATTTTGATATGAAAGCTTATAAAAGTTTATACTAATAAAAAATTGGCTTGTTTTTATGGTTAAGCAATTGTCTATATGCATTTCGTTTCCGCTTTTGATATTGCGCCATCTTAATTTTTTTCATTGCGTGCAAGCATCGATATACCTACACATACTGTATATATCAAAGTCAGGCAAACACACATACATCTTTATATTTTTTATATATTAGTCAGCGTGACCATATTAGCTTATTTTTTGCTAAATTTAGATTTTTTTTGGGATTTAGCTGCAAAATTTTCATTAAGCTCAGCTTATTTTGTAGTCTTTTTTAAAAACTGATTTAGCTTTTTTAGCCGTTTTGTAATCTAAATTGCATGTTCTCAAAAAATATGTTAAGGACATACAAAAGTTATGATAACAAAAATAAAAAAATTTAAGACTAACCATACGGCTGGACCAACTTTCTTCAACTATAGACGAGATCATGTCACTTTTTAAACGACAAAAACAAAATTAAAATCGGTCTAGCCGTTTGGAAGCTATGGTGTCAAGGACAAAGATTCATCTAAATATATCTTCTGAGCGGCTGGACCGCCCTTTTTTTGGGCGGAGGTTAAAAATTAAAATAGGTTAACATTTAAATATATAAAATTTTTTCATTGGAAAATAGTTTAAGAAATACAAAATGTAAATTGCTTATTAATAGGAGAAATGGCCAAATTAAAAAATAAGGATATTGATTACAATTTTGGAGTTATAATGGCAAAAGTTAAATTAATATTGCCCATAAGACTTTTAAAGATTTTCTTTGAGTTGAGTTGAACGTGCATTCAGCGGCATAAATTTACTTAAAACTAATATTAGAAATAGTAGATTTACTCTAAATAGCACTAATTCACTTTAAAAAAATTGTTTCGTATTTTAGTATAAATATTTTTACATATTTAAAGACTAGTTAAGCTTATTTTGGGCAGTTTTTTTTTGTGTTTCTTTAAAACTCAAATATAGTAATAAATAAATAAAGGTATTCACGTAAACTCTTGCAACTGTGCAAAAATGCATAATTGCACTTTCTGACGTGAGCAACCCATTTTGCTTAGTTGTCTATAAAGCAACACAATATGTGCATAGATATATTGTACTCGTATGTTTCTTAATTGTTAAAAGAAACGAAGAAAACAAAGTGTTGTAAGTTCGCTGATTAAGTCTGTAATTAATTCACTAATAAAAATATCAATATTAATAATATTGGTACTATTTAACAAAATTCTGATAGCAATTTCACCCATAGCTCTTTCGAAAATAACAAAATTATGTATTTGTTATATTAAAATCGAATTTGAAGATTTCTTTATAATTTCTAGCTAAGGCTTTTTAAAATTATTCAAATTTTATAGTTTTTTATTTCATATATTTGTATCGAAAATATCTTTAACCTCTTGTTTTTTCATTTAAAAGAAAAACATTAAGGTATTTCTGCGTTGTAATTTGGTGTATGGTTGATTTTATAAGTACTTTTTGTCCATTTTTTTGGATTGGCAATGCTATAAAAAGTTGCACAACTTTGCAAAATTTACTCTGATAATCTTGCACTTACTCAGGCCCTGACAATTTTGCATCATTTGTGCAAAATAATTTTCTATGTGGTTGTTGTTATATTTTTTGAAAATTTTGCAATTTTGCTTTTCTGCAACAGTGCAACTTTTTAAGTGCAACCTTTAATAATTAAATTTATTTTTTACTTCAAATAATGGAAAAATGTGTTTGTGTATGTATATATATATTTAACGTTGTTTTAGCAATAAGTAACTATTGCAAAGTGGAAGAAGTCGAAAGAAGTTTAGCTTTATTTTTTTGCTTCAAATTTTACTGTTTATCTTATTTTAGCTCTTTTTCAAACTTGATTTAGCTTAATGTTATTTTAAAATCTGGTCACACTAATATTAGTGTATAATATGAGAGAGAGTAAAATGCATGTTTGTACGAATGCTTATGAGCAGCGTGACCGTTTGACCGACTAAAGTGGCAATTTGCCACTTTTTCGACTGCCTTGCCACTTTTTGACCCCCTTTATTTAGGGTGAGTTATATGAAAATACATTAAAAATAAAAAGTTTAGTGCAGTTTTCTCGTTTTTTTTCATTTTGCCTCTTTTTTTTGATAAATCCCCTATTTGGTGCCATTTTTTGAAAAATGTCATCGGTCACCCTGCTTATGAGAGACTGAATTATTTTCTTACGTATGTACGTATTAAAATAACAAAATATTTTTTAATAGAAATTATACATATAAAACAAAAACAACAAACTTGCCAGACCATATTAAAGTATTAAATTGAAACGTTGCAATATTAAGACACATCTTAAAACGCTATTGTGAACTCCCAACTATTAAATTTGCCACATGATAACTAATTTGATTTACATACAAAACAAAAATAAACTTGCCAGACCATGAAAAATTATTAAAATTGAATCGTTGCAATATTAAGACACATTTTAAAACGCTATTATGAATTCCCTAAATAAGTTTGAAAACCGCAAACAAAAATCTTAAAAAAAAAAATAAAATGTTTTTTATATCTATGAAATAGTTTGTAGAAAAAACTAAAGAAAATCAGACAAATTTTTTTACAGCATATAAAAATAAATTTAACTGAAAATAACAAATTTAAATATAAAAAATAAATCTAAAAAATTTTATTACAAATTTTACTTTATATAGATAATTTTCATTCTATAAAGTTTTTTCTTACATAAAATAAAATTGGAACAAATAATTTACTAGAACAGTAAATAAATATTTACTGAAACTAAATTTTATTTCAAAACACACGTTTGTTTGAAAATTTTTTGGGAATAATTTTTTCTGTGCAAGTCAAATCTTGAAAATTTTGCAGGAGATTGCTAATTACCGTTACTTATTAAGATGGAGTTCGTGTTCTTTACCTTCCAGATAGTTTTGATCAATACTAATATCCCTTGGATTTCAGCTATCGATAAAGAAAAAAATGCTGACACCAACAATATAAAAAAAATTATTTTGAAAAAATGTGGCTTGGTGTAAATTATCTCTACGGTGACCATAATTTTTAAATCAAAATACAGAACAAGGAAATATTTAACAAACGGCAACTAAAGCACAAACAACCTTACAGACATATTAAACATATTGAATCCATGCAGGATTTATTAAATTGTTATCTTTTTGACAAACACAAAATTAAGGGAAAAATTAACAACAAAAAATTCAAAAAGTAACATAACAATGTAAACAACGCTAATATACATATGTATGAATGTATTTATATATATTTATGTATATCAGGCGGTCAACTCTGTAATTCGAAATGAAAGAAAATGCTTTCGAATGTACACGTTATAAACATATAAATTCGAAAGTATTTTCTTTCGTTTCGAATTACACAGTAGACCCCCAGTACAAAAAATTAATAGCTACATACATATGTACATAGTTTCTGGACATTATTACTAACTTATGTAAAAACTATAAAATTAAAATTAATATTTACTCGTTACATATCAAGAGTATTAAAAAAGTTTTAGATTAGAATGTTAAAATACAAAACAGCTAATTCTGGTATTTTTCTGTGGAATAAATTTCTTTTACCAAGTATTAATTTCCTTTTAAATATTCTTCTTTAAACTCAGTACAATTTAAATCATAGTTTAATTTAGTAAATAAAAACGCTTTGATTGTATCCACCTTCATTTAAGTTTTTTCACTGGTCCATACATTATTTAAAACAGAAAATACTCTTCCTGTTCGGGCATTGGAACCAGTTAAACATAAACTGATTTCGACAACTTTCAATTTATTTTGGAAACTTATGTCTCTTTATTTAAAATGTTTAAACATTTTTACCCACCGCTCTTCTGCAGATTTTTGCTTCTCATTCTATTCCTTTAATTTTTCTAAAGAGGTGTATCTTTTAACAATAGTTAATTCATAAAATAATTCGGTGTCATTTATGTTTAACTCATTTTTCTTATCCATAATGAAAACAAAACTGGATTTAACATCTTTTCACGTAGGAGTTTCAACTTCTTGGTAGGCAGTATACCATTGATTTAAGTTTTCAATAATAAAAAATAAAAATAAAAAAATATTTCATCTCTACGTTGTAGGACTTTAAACTTCAGTTCATTCATAATGAGAAAGACCTCAGTCATACATATTTTTTGAGACTCAATCTGCGTTATATAATCATGAAATAAAGTAGCTTGACAATGAGCGAAGAAAACCCATTCTATTGAAGTGGTATCGTCAAAAATAAGATTTAAAACATAGGTTGTCACTAACACAGGCAAATTTCATATTCACGCTCTCAAGGAAAAAATTAAGGAAACAAAACTCATGTTGTTTCTATATTTTTATAGAACTATTGTATTTGCATAGTTGATATATTAAGCCCTTTTTCAATGTCGATTAAAATAGTATTGTTGCAGGAACTGTGTTAATTTTTAAATGCAGTTTAAGACATGAAAATACAGAACAAATACTGAATAGTAAATAAAATACAGAACATTTCAACGTTATTTCCTAATGAATAATTTATACAGAACAGAACTCTCAAATACATCAAATACAGAACTGTTCTGTATATATATATATATATATATATATATATATATATATGTTCTGGTCACCGTACTTATCTCCCACGCGTGGGATATAAATCTGTACGTAGCCACGTACATAAAAAAATTTTGTTAACGATTTTTTACATTGAATTTCACGAAAAACGTCAAAATAATTCTTACAACCCTAGACCTATCATGAAATGCCTAATTATAACAGTAACATGTTAGTGCTATATATATTTTCACTTAAAATATCTGTTTTTCTGTAAAAAAAAGTAGCTTTATTTTGAATTACACGACATAAAGTGATGGGATAGACTATTCTGTGGTAGTGGTTTGCTTATACAAATTGTTGACATTAGCCGACTCAGCCGATATGTACTAGCCGCCGACGGTTTTAATTTTTTTAGCCGCCGCCGCCGAGATTTCTTTGGCGCGTCGACTTTTAGCCGCCGCCGATGATATTTTAAATAGCTGTTGTTATTTACATTTATTTTTTTTAAATACTCTTACCAATGTAGCAATGGTAAAGTAAGACAATAAAAAAACGTTGATTATTGAGTTCTTGTTTCAACTTTAATAAGTGAAATATTAAAGGTATTCACGTCAAAAATTGCACTGTTGCAGAAAAGCAGAATTGCAAAATTTTCAAAAAATATAACAACAACCACATAGAAAATTATTTTGCACAAATGATGCAAAATTGTTAGGGTCTGAGTAAGTGCAAGATTATCAGAGTAAATTTTGCAAAGTTGTGCAACTTTTTATAGCATTGCCAATCCAAAAAAATTGACAAAAAGTACTTATAAAATCAACCATACACCAAATTACAACGCAGAAATACCTTAATGTTTTTCTTTTAAATGAAAAAACAAGAGGTTAAAGATATTTTCGATACAAATATATGAATTAAAAAACTATAAAATTTAAATAATTTTAAAAAGTCTTAGCTAAAAATTATAAAGAAATCTTCAAATTCGATTTTAATACAACAAATACATAATTTTGTTATTTTCGAAAGACCTATGGGTGAAATTGTTATCAGAATTTTGTTAAATAATGCCAATATGATTAATATTGATATTTTTATTAGTGAATTAATTACAGAATTAATCAGCGAAGTTAAAACACTGTTTTCTTCGTTTCTTTTAACAATTAAGAAACATACGAGTACAATATATCTATGCACATATTGTGTTGCTTTATAGACAACTAAGCAAAATGGGTTGCTCACGTCAGAAAGTGCAATTATGCATTTTTGCACAGTTGCAAGAGTTGACGTGAATACCTCACGTCACTGTAGTCTTTTCTTCATCGAGTGAATTAACTTCCTTAAGTCGTAATTTAATGGTATATTTTGCCAATCCTCCAATATTGCGGCCTTTAGAGCTGTTTTGTTGGTCAGTTGACGTCTGGTGACTTTTTTTTTAAATACCCAAAAATTTTCAATCGAATTTAAATCCGGACTTTGGGCAGGTGTATCTATGACTTTACCGCAGGTGTATCTATGACTTTACCGCAGTGTTAAAGTATCCACATTCTTACAAAATGCGATTTGTGTTTCGGGTCATTATCTTGGTAAAATTTAATTAGTGGTATATTTTCCCGCATGAACCCGAAATTTCCTGGACTTGTCGTCAAATAGACTTGTGCCATTTAGTTCATTTCAGTGACCGGTCATTTTAGTTCATTATTAGTAAATGAACTAGTTCGTTCATTTAGTTCAATCGCTCTTTATAGTTCAATGAACTAGTTAGGTCTTTTTAGTTCAATCATTTTTCATCTACAATTCTACATGCATATGTACATATGTATGAGTGTTGTGGTCTTTGACAATATTAAAAACACAAATTCTGTGATTAAATTACTTTATGAAAACTAAAATTAATTAATTCATTAATAAATAAATTTGCTTTATAAAAAAATCTTATAAATCCAAAATATTTTTGGTGAATAAGGTAGTATAAGTATTTACTTGTGTTTTCTAGTTTATTGCATTTTTGGTAGTAGCCAGCGATGAACAAGAACTTAATATACATACATACATACATACATATGGATGAGTATAGAGGATAAGCAAACAAGCAGTCAAAAAGTAAACCAAAACATTGAAAACATTTAGTTCACAGCCTCTGTGTTAGTTCATTTTGTGAAAATATGAACTAGTTCAAAAACTGAACTAGAGAGCGTAAAACAATTGAACTAATTCACTTAGTTCAAAGTACTGAATCGTTCATTTGAACTAGTTCATTCATGAACTACACAAGACTATCGTCAAATTGATATTCAAAATATTTAAATATTGCTCAGCATCCATCGTTGTATCAATGAAGGCCAAATCTCCTACACCTTTGTTCGAAATACAACCTCAAACGATTACACTGATCAACAAGGTTTTTGCCACACGGATTCTGTATGCTAATTATTACTTTACTATGTACCCTCATTGCAAAACACAAAATAGTTTGTTTCTGTCACGCACAGATTTGTTGTGACACCCACTTATGATTTTACCTTATTTTCCGTTAATACTACTGTACGTACGGTTTAATTGCATCAAGTTATCATTGAAAAAAGTGTAATATTTTGAGTTTAGAATACAAAAGCAAAACGTTGTTATTTTCTCAACATGCAAAGGAAGTATACCAATCATCATAATTCTTTCTGCTACGTATGTGGTGAACTAACTTTCAAAAGTCAGCGACGAAATTTAACTGAACTAGTAAAGCAGTGGCTGACTTCATAAATGCAGCTTGCAATGCAACACTGAAATGCGTAGTGTTCATAAATACAGCAGTCATTTTTGGCAATGTTTTTCAATGCGCAACATCTGTCAAGTTTGTGCATTGTTTTCATTCATGATTCTTTTTCCTTGGTATATTTTTTATCATTATAAACCAATTCGAAAGCGGGTTTGAAAAGATTAGCGCATGTTTGCTGAACATTCATTAAAAAAATTAATTTTACAAAATTTATACTTAATGAAAAACTATACATTTTTGCGCGTTTATAAATGAACTAAAATGCATTTCATTGTTTGTCAAAATATTGGTGCCATAAAGTATTGCTTTGCCTTGTAAATTAATTTCTTTGCAGTGTTGGATTACAAGCTGCATTTATGAAGTCAGCCAGTGTTATCGTGATTATTTTGGATTCTAAGTGGCCCATCAAGATAAGAATTGGGCACCTCATATATGCTGTACGACATGTGTAAAGAATCTTACAGGTTGGGCAAAAGGAAACCGGTATATGGCTTCAGGAAAACACATGATTCGGACAGCGCCTGTAGAACACGTATCTGATTGTTACTTTTGCCTAACTTGTATAAATGGTATAAATATAGTATCAAAACATACAGGTAAGTTCTCTAACAAGACCACTTCCTCATAGTGCTAATTTACCTATACCTGCAGTGCCAACTCCAACAAATGACGCAGCAAATGATGACATCGAGTTGCCTTCATCTAATGCAATTGCAGATGAAATTCATGATCCAACCTATGAACCTTATAGTAAGTAGCCTCATTTACTAACTCAAGCTGATCTTAACGATCTGGTTCGCGACTCGAAATTGTCAAAAAAAACCAGTCTGTACTATCATCCAGATACTAAGGTGTGCCGTTGTCGTAGCCGTGACGAAGAACTAAAAAAGTTCTTTTTTCAAGAAGAAAATTTAAAAAAATCCAGTATAATGAATTTTCATTTAAACTATGTGGGGACTTAAAAGTCATTGCTTTACTTCTGGGATTGCAGCTAAGTTTTACAAAGTATTGTTGCTTTTTATGTGAGTGGGATAGTTGAGATCGAAACAATTAAACAGCATCTAAAAACGATACCAGGGCAAATGGAGTCCTCGAATGTTGGCAGATAGTTGTTGGACACTTGCAAGAGACCACCCTTAGGTCAAATACTCCAGAAAATTGTAGCTATTAGTTTTAAAAGACTTATTATCAAGTATAATTATATTTAAAGTATCAGTATTTTGTAAGTAATATAAAATTCCTGTCAAAAAAAAACTATGGGTGTCAAATTTTTTCTACCTCTTTTTTCCACCTTAGGAAGTCAAAATAAAGTAAAAAAAGACCAAAAAAAGTCCATGTGAGAAATTAAAAGTTCATTTTTGTCAATCAGTGTTATCGATAATTTGCCAAACTTTACTGTTGGAATGATGTTTCGATTTTGCAGGGATGTTAATGGCTTTATCCACACTAGATGGACTGTTGTTGTAATACATTATTTTGGTATCATCGCTGAATATCACATCATCCCAATAGTCCACTGGATGCGAAATGTTCTGCATAGCGAAGCAAAATCGTTTTTCTATATTTGCAGCAGATAGTAGTGGTTTTTTGTGGGCTGATTTTGAAGAGTATTTATTTCTTGACAAGACTTTCCGAACAGTTTCATGGGAAGCAACAATGGCACACTCTTCTTCAAGCTCCTTTGCAAGTGTTCTGGTGAAAATTTGTGGGTTCTGGCTTCCTTTCCTGAGAAGTAAACGCTCTGTGCGTGTATTTATTTTAGGCGTAAGGCCAGATCCACGTTTAAATTCTAACCTACCCTCTTTTTCAGCACGATAAAGCACATTATAAACCGTTCTTCTTGATACTAAAAACCTCTCTGAAAGCTCCTGAGCACTTGCTCCCAATTGATGGTTGTAATATATCAATTGTATTACATCGTACGTTAACCGTTTCCCTGACATTTTTTAACACAAAATATCATTAAATAAACTGCGCACTTTTGCATACCAAATAATTCATAAAAAGACAAAACCAAAGCATTTTATTATTACTCACCAAGAGTTCTGAGAAATTGAAAAAAAAATGTGCAGAGTTGCTTGACACTAACAAAATTGAGTAATATTTGTTTTTGTTGCATTTTTTGTCCCTTTTTCAAAAAATTTACATATTTTTTGCTCAACCGTTACCTATACAGAGTAGAAATATGTATATGAGTTCAAAAAAGCAGGTAGCAAAACATAGTAGAATTTTTTTTTTTATTAAAATAGTTCAAAATGTTTAATTATTTTCAATGTGCAAACTCATGTTTGACATAGCGTATATGTGTGATAGCTATCATTATAAATTAATGCAAAAAAGCTTTTATTTGAAATACAGAATAGCTTTTCGTTATTATTGTCAAAAAAATTTTTACTATCACAAAAATTTTGTTATAACTGGTTCGAGTACGACTTTTCAAAAACTGATCAATATTTCCAAACACAGCTGGATTTTGGTTTAATATTCGCTTGAAATATTCGCATGCATCTAACTCATGTTTTAGACTCGGCAGTTTTTTTGAAGCAAGTCTGAGTTTATGCGAGTGCGAGGAAAGAAGAGGGGTACTGACTTGCTTGTACAGAAAAGTTACTTCAATTCTCTTTTGCTATTTCATTCGCGGCATTAAAACAATAGGAAAATTTAACAAGAAACCGTCTGAGTGTAAACAAACGAGCAGTTTTAAAAGATAGTTGAAGATAACTGCTTCAAGAAAACTGCCAAGTCTAAAACAAGACTTAGCGAATGCAAAAGCAATTGCAAATAGCAAAAGTAAGCGAATAATTTGCGAATGCGAACAATCGTTACATCCCTAGTTAATAAGTAAAGATAATAATTAAATAAATGTTTGTAATGTAAATGTAAAAATGTAAATTACACATTCCATGTGTAATGCTGTCGTATTAAGAAAAATTGGAATGAAATGTTCATGAAAAAATGTTGCAAAAGTAGTACCCTGTTCATCTTGGGAAAAACATATAAAATATACATCAACATTTTAAGTTTCATGCGAAACAATACGAGTGACGCTTGTTTCGCGTGGAATTTACAACAAACAGGAACCAGTTAATGTTGTTTGTATTTTGTACGAAGAAACGAATGGTGTTCAACATTTTTCAAAAGTTTGAACAGAAGTAGAAAATAACTTCGGGCAATTCAAACAATGCCTTTTCTTTTTCAAAACCTGAAAAATATTTCCAAGCACAGCTGGATTTTGGTTTCATTTTTATTTATGAGAACTTATTTATAGAAAAGTTTTTCGCTAAAATTTTAAAGCTTTGATTATAATGTTTTACTTGTAAGTTTTTTTTTATACATGTATTTATTTATTGTATCTTCAAAAATGAACTAACAATAAGTATTCAAATCTTCACCCGCCGCAGCGCGCCGGGCTGTTGGGTCATAATGACCCACTTATTAAACTCGATGTTTTTGTTATATTTATGAAAAAATGTATACAATAAGAAAATATCATTTGGAAGAATCATCATTAATGCAATCGGCACAAAGAGGTATGATATGTTGACTGCGGGGTGGGTCATATTTACCTTTTTTAACTTTATGCGACTGATTTGAGATTTATAACATTCAGAGAGATTCAATATCTCCCGCCGGCGCCGGGTTAAATCTAAAATATAATTATTAGGCCCGCCCAGTATCGGACATAAACTTGTTGATAGTTATTAATAATACATAACTAGTGATAATCAAAAAGGAAAAAAAAACGTATTTTTAAGCAGTCTTATCTGGAGTGTTGAGTGTCCCTCGTTTTTAAGCGGATGTGTTCAGTAAAGTTCAAAATATTACTAGCAAGCGGATTAGGATGTGATTCGAGTTTTGTTAAGTATTTGCCTGCGTATCTTGCAATTTCTTCAGTCACTAGTGGCATATTTAAATCACGATGTAAATTTTAATTCTTAATGTACCATGGAGTAGATGTTATTAACCTTAAAATTTAGTTTTGTCTTCGTTGGATTCTCTTTTCATTGCAAGCTGAAGCAGAGCCTCATAACTGGATTCCGTAGTACCATATTGGTGTCAAAAGCAACTTGTATAGTAAAAGTTTGCAGTCTAGGCTGAGTGTTGAATTTCTGCCAATTAACCAATGTATATAAGCTAACTTAAGTTTCATCTGAGTAAGCTTAAAGTATGGTATACACCCTGCGATCAGGGTGTATACTATGGTATCTCACTTGGGGACGTTGAGGAACATTTTGATTGTTGATTCGAATGGGGGAACAAGTATCTCTTCTTAGGGTAAACGTTATATGGACACACTTTTGTTCATTTGCTTTGATTCTTCATAAGTTCAACCACATTTCTAGCTTGGTAATATGTTCCTGGAGATTGCGGGATGCCTCATAATGGTTTTCGTGCATACTCATACAGGGCGTATCATCGGCAAATGTAAGGTGTGGGTATTATTGCTCACAGGCATATCACAAGTATATATTAAATACTAGACTGGATCCAGAATACTACCATTTGGCACACCGGATGATATAGATTCGGACACAGTCATGAAGTCTCCTTCCACGACAATGAACTTCCTATCAATAATGTAACTTTCCAAAAGTTTTTGTATCTTTATTGGCAGATGTCTTCAATTTTTTTAAAAATATGCCTTTATGTCACACTTTATCAAATTCCAGAGACATCAATAAAGTGCAGAGCAATACTTCTTTTCTTGAAATGTTCTTCTTACAACTTGGACCAATCTATTCGTTTGTTCAATGGTGCTATGCTGACTTCTAAAACCAAATTGATGGTCCTGGATGCACCCATTATCAGGATTCTTATTGTATTGTTACGTTTTTACTCCTTTAAAAACGCTTTTCCGTGGGCTCGAAGATTTGCAAATGAATACAAGACCCAAGTGTAGTAATTAGGGTTAAGAATGATACAAGTTTTATATACAATAACACTTAAACTAAATTAATCAAGAGCTTAAGTACATTAATACAACTTAGCTGGCGCAAGTATTCACTTGGCATCTCTTTGTCTGCTGCTCGTCACTACGAGACTCACTCTTCCGTCACTCACAGTTGATACACCAATAAAGACTCACTGGATTTACTTACACCCTTACACACGTCTATTCGCTGCGCTGTTCCCTTTACTCCAGTCGACACGATAGACTCCACAATAATCTTAATTCCACGACAGACTTTGCTGTCACTATAGACTGTCCTATAGTTTTTCATTTTCCCACCTCACGTGTTGTAAAGCACAGACTGCTCTTAACTATGAACTCTCTATTGTATCGCAGACTATTATTAACTCACAACTTAATTATCAACTGACTTGTTTACTCGCAACTGACTGACTTGTTCACAACTTGTTCGCTACTGTCTCACAACTGTAACTAACTCACAACTATAATTCGTTCACAACACGACTCGCCATTGGATGCTTCACTCCTTTTTATACTTCGCACAAATACCACTAGAAGTTTCAAGCAACCCTTGTGTTTCTATGTCAATACTCTTCCTCCAGCGGTAATTCCACTAGTTAAAATGTCGACAACTTTCCTTTTATGCGTGAGTAGAGATACGTTAGAGACAACAGTTCTAGTGTCTGGTGATATTGTCAATGAACGCGTCAATAGGTTGTTTTTTTTTATTATGAAATAATATTAAATAAATATATGTAGACGAGCGTCTCTAAACTCTACTAGTGGTCGTAAAAGAACCTTCTGCTGAAGTCTACTGGTAGATTTTCAATGACAACCCTATGCTATATGTCAATAGACGATTACATTGGCTGGGGTATTCCTAATCAGTAGCACTATTGACTATGTCACTAGAAAATCACTATAATTTTACTATTGAGAAATTTTTTACTATTGGGAAATGTCGATATTGTATACTAGAGCCCCTAAAATTTACTAGTGAATCTTCGGTGTCAATGTCTCCATGTGGTCCTAAAAGAACTATTTAGTCAGTAGTGCTACAGTCTAGTGGTGGATTTGCAATGACAAGCTAATGTTAAATGTCAATAGATGATTACATTGGCTGGGGTACACCTGGTCAGTACTACTACTGACAATGTCACTAGTAAAACACCACAGTTTCACTATTCTATTCACTTTCTGCAGGGAATGTCTAGACGATCATTATCATCTTAAATGTTGTTTACAAAGTGCCCAATTAAGTTTATGTGGTAACTATATACATACATACATGTGTATATCCATACGTGTGTACATCATTAACTTAGCAATGCATGGTGGTTGTTTACCTTTTGCTTTTTCGTTTGAATTGGCATGTATGTATGTGTGTACATATGTGGATCTTCTTATGGGGCAAGTTCATCAGCATCTTGTTGCTAATGCCATCAATACCTGGAGCTTTCTTCGGGTTGAGTTCAGCAATTATTTTTTGTACTTCACGCATCTTAAACCTAGAGGGACGAGGGGGTAGAGAAACTACACTCGGTAAATCAGCAGCACCCGTACATGAATTGGGAGTGAATACAGATTTTAAATGCTCAGCAAATAAGTTAGATTTCTCACTATCACTTATTGCCCAGCCTCCGGTCGAAGTGCGCAGAGGTGATTTAAGATCAACGGGTCTTTTAAGATTTCTAGTAGCTCGCCATAAAGAGTAATTAGATGCTGACGTGACATCAAGACCTTTAAAATATTTTTCCAGTAGCGCCGTTTTTTCCTCTTTGAGTCGTTTAGTACACTCTTTAAGTCTGATTTTATTTAGGAGTGATCTGTTGTTTCCATCCTCTTCTAGCTCTTCTTTTTTCACATACAAGACGTTCATTTTCCGTAAAATAAATTTTATTAAAGCCAGTCTGCTGATAAGAGGTTGTGGCATGTTCAGCAGCCTGTTTAATATTTTCATATAATTTTAGCTGAATGTTTTCCGTGCAATGACTACTAAGATATTTTTTGAATCCCAGCCAATTAACACGATTGATCATCTTCATATATATGGGTGAGGAAAGTCACTTCTTAGTGGGTTACATATTGAAACGATAGTGGGGTAGTGATCGTAGGAGAGATCTAGAGAAGCTTCAACTTTAATTAAATCCCTAGAAATATTTTTCATGACGCCAAAATCTATAACATCCGGAATTTTTCGTACGTCAGTAGGCCAGTAAGTGGGCTCCACATTCGAAGTAACATCCAAGCCCATTTTTGAAATTGTATTAAACAACGCTCGACCTCTAGTGTTACAAAGCACGAACCCCAGTACGTATGTTTTGCATTGTAGTCGCCACCTGCGACGAAACAAGATCCAAGCGATTTGTAGAACTTCTCATACTGATTTTCGGTAACTGAAAATCTGGGAGGTAAGTAAATTGATGCTATCACGAAATTCGAACAAAAATTTTCTACAAAAATATTCGTAACTTGCATATATTCTCCACTAACGTTGTCAAGGATATAGTGCTTGAGTCTTGACTTAATTAGAATCGCAGATTAATTTTGAAAAAGCTTCTCGAAGTCAAATGAGTTTCAGATAGCAACATTATATCAATATTTCTTTTCCGTAAGGAAGTGCTCAAGTTCATTTTTATGTTGGCGAATGCCGTTTGCGTTGCAGAAACACATTTTTAATGTGTTCATGGTTTGTTAATTAATGCTTGAAGCAGTTTATTCTGCATTCGTAGCATTTCTTGCATCATGCTAGTCATATTTGTTGTAAAATTATTTATAGTTTGCACCAGATTATCAATAGTGGCTTCAAGGCGATTACAGTTAAGGTTTGAGTTTGTATTTGTTGAATTATTTTGCGGTGAAATATTTTTTGCGTGGGAATAGAGCTAGCCTTAGCAGCATCAGCATACGATACACGTGAAGTAACTGGTTGGCTCATTTGAGCAAGATTGGCGGAGTAAGCGTTTACTGATTGACCTGGAGCTAATTTTGGTTTTTGTCCCATAGTTTGTTTAACAAAAGAATATACAGGATTTCCTCTGTAGTTAGCGGTGTGATTACCTCCACAGTTACTACATTTTTTCCAGCTTGGTCTTTTGGTTTAGTACAACTAGCAGTACCGTGCAATTCACCGCAGATAACACACACTGTAGGTAAATTGCAGTAAGTTTTTGTATGGCCATATTCTTGGCAATTATGGCACTGCACTAGATGAACGCTTATGTGGCTCTTCAACTCTGATTTTTCGGTACAAGAGGTAGTTTTTTAATATGTGCGTTAGAATTTTTTTCTCTCAAATATATAGGTGGAGGCCTAAAAGATTTTTGTGATGATACAGCGGGCTTGTCGTCGGTGTCTTGCAATAATGAAAAACGATTTTGACGATTGGTAGATGATGCGCTTTATCCCTAGTCATCTTTGGAGCAGATGAAATTTTCGGAGAATTCGGGATTTACCTACGCTTTACCACGATTAAATATCTGTCCATTCTGACTTGTACCTTGGGTTTTGAGCTACTGTTATATGTAGTGATAACTTTGTTAAGTGATGAACACGAGCCTGAAGGGGATGATATTACTGACTTATATGAAGAAGTACTAGGCATCTGTAATGTTAATGAATCACTACTATTTGACATTGCACAAAGCGAAGTTGATCCCTGACGAAAAATTGGCATTGCCGTTAAAAAGACTCATCAGAATTTTTATTTTTATTTTTTTCAATAAGAGCTTCAGAACTCACAGTAAAATATGCATTTCTGCCGTTAGAACTCACTTGACAATTTTTTGTAATTGAAGTACTCATATAGAGTATTTCTCAAGGGCACTTTATTGTGTTTTTTGTTTGCGGTTCTTTTTTGTTTTTGTTATTTCTACTACATATGTAAAAAATATTAGCAAAGCAAATAAAGCTTACTTATTAAAGGCAGTATGTACCTATTACGAATAATATGTACTACGAATATTTTTTTTTAATTTTTTGTTTGTTTAGTAAATATGTAAGAAAAATTCCGCTAATCGTCTGTTCACTATGAAGATACAACGAGAACTGTCAGTCACTACTTGTTCACGTATTTCTATTTGCATTCTATAATTGGTATAATTAGGTTCCTTGCGAAGTCATCTTTGGCCAATGAAAGAAACGCCGAAGTTTTTGACATATGTACCTCCATGAGTTGCTGTCAATGGGGTATCACACACGGGAGTAATTTTTATGCCGGCACAATTTTTGTTCTTTTTAGAACACACGAGACTAATTAATCTGGCATAAAAATGTATACGTACACACAGCTTTGTGTGTATTGGTGTTTTTTGTATTATTTTAACATTTGCTGTTTTTTCCTAATAGTTTTTAGGTCTCGAATTTAAATTAATTAAATTATTGTGCGCCGATGATGCGGGGTTGTGTCTGGACGAAAAATTATGCCAAGCACAATGCCACTCTCTTTTCTTATCTCACCTACAAACTGCCATGTTATGCCAGCACAATTGTTCTCGTGTGTGATAGCTGAATGACGTGTGAGCTATTTCGATCAGTGTATTGGAATCCACAATTTTCATTCACACTCTACTGCAGTGTTGCCATATTTATTTTTCAAAAAATATTCAAGTCGAGCAAAAAAAATCTTTTTTTATTATTTTTTTGAATGAAAATGAGTAAAAACTATTAAAAGTAAAGTAACACAAAATATTTACTGTATAGAATATGTGTAAGATCATTATGAAGCAAATCAGAAAATTTTTAAGTAATTTGGTCAAAACATCCCTCAATAATATATTAAAAGTACCAAAGGTAAAATTTTTAAACATGTTATTTTTAGATAAGAAATCTTTTTGTCGTTTTAACATGTCTAAAATCTTTAAAAATAAGATATATCTTCACATATGGTAACACTGCTCTACTGTATCTTGTTCAAACGCTTCTTTTTAGGGTTCCGTACTTGGTGGTGGAAAGGAACCCTTTTGTTTTCGCTACGCTGTCCGTCACAGGCTATTTTCTCAGGAACCGTAAGAGCTACAGACCTGAAATCTGGACAGAGTATGTAGAACCTTTGCCGCTACAACAAAAAATACATGAGAGTTAAAAATTAAAGGGTCTTCCAAAGCAACGAAAATTTTTAAAATCACATGTAATATACATACAATTGTATGTACATTTGTATATTGACACTTGAAATTTATAATATTATTGTATTTTTATAAAGACAACAATTAACACTAAAACTCAAAAAAACTTAAATTAAAGGGTGTTCTATCAGTTAATGCTATGTAATTGACTATGTAATTTTGACAATTTGTTGTATCTTGCAAACCGTAAGAAGCAAACTCTTGAAATGTTCAAAAACGGTAAATATAAAAAATACCAAAATTATAAAATCGCCAAACTAGAAAAAAATCGCCAAAAAAATAAAAAAACCGCCAAAACGAAAAAAAATCGGCAATAAAAAATATTTCTAACAATAAATAAATCGCCAAATTCGAAAAATCCTTAAATGAAAAAAATCGCCAAAATGAAAAAAACTCCAAAAACCGAACAAAATCGCCAAAACGCGAAAAAGGCACCAAAACTAAAAAATAAGGCTCAAAACCGAAAAAATCCAAAAACAAAAATAAATTCAAAACTATATTTTATATAGGCTAAAGTTCGTATTAAATTACATATCTAGTGTCCGTACGAATCACTTCGAGTGCGGGTCAAAGTCGCACTTCACTTAATTTGTTATATGTATATCATGCCGTTATCTACTTTTAAGTCTGGCAGTTGGTCTTGGTTTTCTTTTGTACGCTTTATCAGTGCTAAATACTCTGCGCTTTCGACCTCATTGGTTTCAAAATCAAATATGTCTTCCATACTCACTTCTGCTATTTCTTGATTTGGCAAACGGGATAACATATCGGCTACTATGTTTTCAAATCCTTTCCGATGCTTAATTTCGAAGTCATATGATTGCAATTGCAATGACCATCGCGCTAGCCTACCACTTAAATCTTTTAATGACATTAGCCATTTAAGACTTGTTTAAAAGTCTGCCAAGAGAAAGTCGCTATCTTTTGAGGGACAACGAATGCGTATCAAATGTCCGTCTTCCCCTCTGCTGCCCCGTCTCCAACCGGAGATTGTTAAAATTCCTTATACATGTATGCACAATTTACTGTTAAATAAAATTCAATAAAATCATTTTAATAATTCTGCCCTGCCTGGGAACCATCCATAACCTGCGCTAATAGTAAACGGTGCAAATAAACTTCTCTCTCAATCGCGATCGCATTAAAAAATTACACATGCATTTTGCTTTTAAAAATCTAGCTGTAATTATCTTTTTTACAATAGAAAATGTTTGTAAAATTAAACGTACTAAAATTCGTTCGACCATCTGAAAAATGAACCTTCCACCAGGTCGAGGTGGTACGTCATCTCCACTAGGTATCACCTTTGACACATCAAGGAATATGAATATTTTTATCTTTGGGAGAAAAATTTGTAATTATGCAAAGGGTTAAAAGTACAGAAACACTTTCCAATATCTCGCCATTCCTGATTAAAAAGGTAATAGACAGTGTAGCTGGTGGTGAAGTAATGCAGTGTAAAAAATTACGCAACGGCAAAATCTTGATCCAAACAAAAACATTTGTTTAAGCAAATAAGCTTATTCAATTGGCCTCTTTATCACCTGAAATCGAAGTTGAGCTCAAAGAACACCCTGGACTGAACTTTGCAAAAGGTGTTATATATTCAAATGACCTGAGAGGAATTCACGAAAATGAAATTCTTTCTGAGTTAAAGAGTCAAAATGTGACGAACGTAAGCAAAATTCTGAAAAACATAAACGGATGTCTAAAAGAAACTGGACTTATCATTATTACATTTGTCTCAACAAGCCTTCCAAGCGACTTATCGATTGGATACGAAAAAGTGAAAATACGGAATGCAAGAATTGTCTTCAGTACGGCCATATCGCCAAAATATGTAAAATTTAATAATTTTGTGCCAACTGCTCTAACACCTACCATACCAACGATGAAATAAACGAAAACTGCGAACTACCATCAACCTACATCAATTGTAAAAACTCTAACATCATTGATTACAAACACCCATCTAATGATAAAAAAATTTACAATATTTCTGAAGGAAAAAGATATACAAGCTATAAGCACTTTGGAAAAAGTTGGTAAGAAAAAAGCAGCATTTTTACATAGGCAACGCCATCCTGAAGACAAAACTCCCTACTCGTTTGTACTCAAAAACAATACTAACGACTTGCCAAATTACACGACCTTTATCGCACCACCCGAAATCAAAAGGCCTAGGCATATAAAAGAATACTCAGACCTTTTTAGTGACCCCGATAATTCCTGCTCTGAAATGGAAACTGATAACATCAGCTCGTCTTCTCAAACCAATAATGGAAATACAGCAATAATTTTGCCCAAAAATGCAACAAAGAGACTTAAAGAGAGATAAAGTAACAGCAGCAATACGCAAAACAAAAAGAAACAAGTCAAAACACAATTCTGCATCATGGCATCAAGTTATTTAATTAAACTTTTTTCAAACATATTCGCATAGAATAGAAATCATAAATATTATTAATAGCATTGTTCTAAGTAACACATTACTAAAAATTATAATGAACTTGTTGTTAATCATTCATTTCTATTTTTCACGATTTAGTTTAATTCTTTTTCTTTAGTCACTTCAAACAAATACCTTGTTTTTCACTCTTCCTAATATATTTCATGTTCTACCTCAATCTATCATCACATTCTCATTTATAATTATGTTGGGTCTTTTGATCATAGTAAATAAAAATAAAAAAAACTCAGATAATAATAACCCAGATTATTCCTTGTAAACAGGGTGACCGATGACATTTTTCAAAAAGTGGCACCAAATAGGGGATTTATCAAATAAAAGGGGCAAAATTAAAAAAACCCGAGAAAACTACACTAAACTTTTTATTTTTTATGAATTTTCATATAACTCACCCTAAATAAAGGGAGCCAAAAAGTGGCAAGGCAGTCGAAAAAGGGGAAACGCAGTCGAAAAAGTGGCAAATTGCCACTTTAATCGGTCAAACGTTCACGCTGCTTGTAAATGCCTCATTGAAATAATCTCTTTGATAACACCATATAACAAATATTTGTCACTCATTACTTGCTCTCTAATCTTCACAATATACTTAACACCAACTAAAGGCCCAACTATAATATGAATAAGCTAGCTTAAGCAACTGTGCGGTTACATATAAAACGTATGTGGCAAACTATAATGTACTTAACAAACTTTTCGTCAAGTTTCGTCAAATGTCATTTGCTTAAGTAAAGTACCAAACTGAACGCACATTCCGTAAGGAAACAACTGTTTGTGCATTTTTTAAACTCAAACAAGCAGCAGCAGAAAATATTAATTGATTTTAAATATTTTTTTATTGTTTCTTATTTTAAACTCGGAAAATAAAGCAAAACTTTTATTTTCATTGTTTGTTTTACAATACCTATATTCACACATACACATGTATTTACTTATGTATATTCACTGTTGTACTTTTTAGTAGCCAAAACAAATAAAACAAGTAATAAGGTGATGGATATATTTATATGTGAATTTTTAATAGATTAGGACATTCTTTCAAGTTAGTTTGATTGAATTGCATTCATTTATGAGTTATGAGAAGAAACAAAATTAATACAAAATTATTGACAATACCTAGATGTGCAGCTGTGGCTAAAGAATATTTAAGTGCATGTAAGCATATTGTGGCCACCTAAAAGTCACATCTGAATTGTTTAAGCATTTGACAGACTTATCGTTCAATTCTGACGTTAGCTTAAGCCAGCTTATTCATATTATAGTTGGGCCTTAATTCAAGTTTTAAGTATAAAGTAATCATATACTGTAATATAACTCAGCATTCTCTTATATTAAATATCTACTCTCAAATAATCACACAGTTCTCAAAAATTTATAACTTCCATATAAAGTTCAGTGTCTCTCTTAAAATTTATTACTTTTATAAACATATTTTACATTTTGCATTATCGATGTTCAGAAACATTTACAAAAATCTGTATAAAAAATTATACATGTTAAAAGCTTTGCATTGTCAATTTGATGTCGTTTAAAATAATTCAATGGAACATTAATGGTTACCTTAATAACTATCAATAACTTCAACTACTTATCAAAGACATAAGTCCCAAAATCATATCCCTTCAAGAAACTCATCTTCATTCCTTAACCAGTATCCACATATTTAATATGTACACATTAAATTCATCTACAACTAGATATGGAGCGGTTGCTATTCTAGCACACAAGTCACTTCAACAGAGCCAAGGGTCATAAGTCATGATTTAGATTCTATTTGCGTAGAAATTTTCTCAAAAGTAAACTTTAAAATTTTTAGCTCCTATATGATGCGAATTACACAACTAACGATTTAGAAAACACATTCACCTGCTCGTCTTCCGCCTTAATTACAGGAGACTTAACAGCGCCCACGAAGATTGGGGATCAAATTATAATAACCGCAAAGGGAATTTATTAAATAATTATATTACAAACTTTAATACACACTTTAACACCCGCGGATCTTTCTCACACGTTGATTTATCTTTCTGCTCTTCCAACTTAGCTAGTGATGCTGAGTGGAAAACACATAATAATCTTTGCGGTAGCGATCACTAGCCGATTATCAATATTTCCCCTTTTACCAAACCCCCAGTACACCATGCAAAACCAGGTTTAACACAAAATACGCTAATTGGCCAAAATTTCAGTCTCTATGTACGGAATTGGAAGCTCAAGAGCCAATTTCCTGCAACATAAACAAAGAATCTGCAAATATTTGTAAAATATTCAAGCAATCGGTTAATTTAGCTATAACTCAAACCCAAAATAAACGAAAAAAAATTCTACTGGTGGAATAAAGAATTAAATGATCTGAAATCTGAAAAAATAGATTGTGGCATATTTTCAAAAGAAACATGACCCAAATAAACCTAGTAAACTACAAAAGAATAAACGCAATATTTAAAAGAAAAGTAAAGCTTTCCAAAACCGAGCCAACAAACACCTTCACTTCTACCAAAAATATTAAAAACTTTACAGGTTACAAAGTCTCACAAACCATTCATTGTGTCTTTTCAATAAATAACTCAAACATCATTTTGAATAACAAATTAGAAATAGGGAATGAGTTTGGTAAGTTTTGGTCAGAGAATTCCTCCGACTTAAAGTTCTCCAAACTTTTTCAGATTCACAAACAAAATATCCTAAGCACTTCACCCCTCACTCAACCTTTTTCAAGCGCTATCAAAATTGAAAAAGATATTACATTGTTAGAACTAAGTTCAACGCTAAACAAGCTTAAGTGCAAAAGCCCTGGCTTAGACAAAATCACTTATGATATGATTAAAAGGTCCCCCAAAGTCTGAAAGTTAGAATACTCAGTGTTCAAAAATTAGTTTTTAGAAATTTTTCGTTTAAATATGACTATTATGCAAATATGTATGACTCGTTTGAATTTTTGACAAAGTGCATAATAAAAATATTCAAATGCATTTGCATATTACATACATATGTATGTATATGCGCAAATCAATATTTTATACCTTCACACTATTTAATATTTTCCATAGCAAACAGATCAGAAATATTTTTGTAGTAATATTTTTCTATGCACACCAAATGAAAATATATCCACAATAATATTTTACGCAGTAAACAGATTTCAATTTTTGCATATTAGCTTGTGTTATATTTTTGTGACTGCAAAATATTATAGCACACAAATATTGTAAATAACAACTACCGAAAAATATGTATAGAAAAATATTTCAACTCTTAAAATGAGTGATACATAAATATTTCGCCATTCAACTACTATGAAAAATATTCTAAATGAAATATGAGAAAATTGAAATATTTCAGAATAAATATGTAGATATGCCAACAAGAAATATTGGCATTTTGAAAATATTTTCCAGAAATATTTTGAAGAAATATACATATTTATGGCAAAAAATATTTCTGTCTCATTATGATGCGTAAAACGGAATGATTGAAGATGAGTGTGGGCATTTGACTATGTGTGTATGTTGTATATTTATGTGTGTACGTATGTAAATTAATTTACGCAAAGTTTATTATTATTATTATTAATAATAATAATAATAGTAATAATAATTTTAATTATAGCTTTTTTTAAATATATTTTACTTAGAATGTGTAAGTAAATAAAGTGTTCACTAAGGAAACATTTCCTTCTAGGATGAACAAAATAGTAAAACTTCAATTTATCGTGTTATCGAATGATTTAAATATTTTGTAAATAAACCGAAAACAACATTTCGAAAGTTGTAAAATTTTGTTATTGAATCATTATTAACATAGGTTTTTTGTAAATATCTGTGGAACTACATAACCGATTTAAGAGTTTGATATTTCGTTTTGAAAAACATGACAAGAGCTTTCAAAAAAATAAAATAAAAAAAAGCAAAAAAAAAAATAAATATATATATGTATATATGTCATTGGTGGTGCAATATGAAAAATGGATTTTGCCACGGCCTCCGCCCGCAGACCGCAAATCAAAAATCAGACCTCATAGTGTCACCCGCTTGAATATTTTGAAGATTCCCTGAAAACTTCATCAAAATCGGCCTAGCCGTTTTGGAGTCCATACGTTACATACATACATAAATACACACATCCTGTTTTATATATATAGATTCCTAAAAAAAATACGTTAATTTAACTTACCAGGTAGAACAAACTTGCCCTTAAGTTATCGCTCACTTAAGGTTAAACTAAAGTTGTAATGATGAAAAATACTTTTTATACGTCCAATAAAATAATAATTTTAAATAATGATTAAGTTATTCCCAAATCAAATGTCAATGCAGAATTATCACAATTATATTTTTGTAGGTTTTTCTTCTAGCGCATTGTAGATGTTGGTGTTTTATTATCTACATAAGTGCTAATTCACACGGTGAAATTTATGACGTCTATTTTTCTTAATTCTCTTTTGAAGTTGCTACCAAAAATTCCTTGCATTCATACGATGTTTTTTTTGGACGTCTAATTTTACTTCTCTCCACTCATATAGCCAATAAGCTAGAAGAGTAACAATAAAAAATAACAATAAGATAGAATAGTAACATTGAAACGTAACAACAATAACAACAAGAGCTATGTAAAGAGAAATATGAAAAAACCATGGAAAACAGAAATCGAGTCATTTTTTCTACCCCTCTTTCTTCTCTACCCCGTTCGCTAACAAACAAAAAGTGACGTCGAAAAATAGACTTCATAAAAGTCTTCGTGTGAATTAGGTGTTACTATTTAAATTAATAAAACCAAATTCTCGACAGACAAAATTGATGAAAATGTTATTTTTGAACTCATTTTTTATATTTGGTCAAAAAAATACTTGTGTGGCAACACTCTATACTTACATAGCTGTTGTTGTTATTTACATTTATTTTCTTTTTACATACTCTTACAAATACAATTTGAAGCTGAAAAAAGTCAGCCAATGTTTTAATGGTAAAGTAAGAAAATAAAAAAACTTGTTGATTATTGAGTTCTTATTTCAACTTTGTTATTTGTTGTTGAGCTTCTCATTTTTTTTAAATGAAAGTTTATAACATAATAACTCTAGTTGTTCTAAGAAACCTTGGGTAAAAGTTCCCTGATGATCCACATTAGCAACAGTGAAATGCGCATAGGATCCAGCTAACCCCATCAATAATAAATTTCAATGTATTTTTAATAAAAAAATATATATTTTACTTAACAAGTAAAATAATAATTTAGATTATTAGTGCGTTTAAAAAATTGTAAACTTAAAATTATTATTATTACTATTATTATTAATAATAATAATAATGAAAATAAACTTTGCGTAAATTAATTTACATACGTACACACATAAATATACAACATACACACATAGTCAAATGCCCACACTCATCTTCAATCATTCCATTTTACGCATTAGAGACCTGCGTAAACAGTCTTTAAATGTAAATACGTCATGATTTTTAAAAGTATTCATGTACATATTATACTAAACCAATAATAAATGCTATCGTACTATAAGCGAAGCACGATAGATGTATTGGTGTACGTGTACATCAGTGTTAAACAAGCGATTTCCCCAAGACAGCTTGTTTGTCACAAGCACCCAAAAGAAGTACTGTTGATTTGTGTATTCTTGTTATTTTTCATATTGTACGTTTGAGTGTGTGTCTAATATGTAGATGGTAAGCTATTATGTGATTAACCCCATACAACTAATGTTAATGCATGTGTGTGCCTTTGCATGTGCGTAGAAAAATAAAAGATCATACACACATACATGCATGACGTTTGTACACGCGCTCATGCTTAGAAAGAAGCAAGTATCACAAATTCTTCCGTCACGAAGTGGTTTCTTCTTTACTCTTATACCTACAATACTCAAACAAATTTCTTGCAAACAGTGTTGTTAACGTTTGTTTTATAAGATTTCGCTGCAGTAAAGCATTTGAAAAATCCCTCATGTCTTGAAAGTTCTTATAAGATGTCTTGTGCAGGACACTATTACGCATCATAATGAGACAGAAATTTTTTTTGCCATACATATGCATATTTCTTCAAAATATGTATATCTTGAAAATATTTTCAAAATGCCAATATTTCTTGTTTGCATATCTACATATTTTCCTAAAATATTTCAATTTCAAAATGTTAATATTTCTTCACAAAAATACAGGGTGGGCCAAAAGAAATCAAAGGGTGTAAAAGTTTAATAACTTTTTTGTTTATCAACTTTTTTTTATTTTTTCTTTCAGATTATATAATATACAAAATGGAAATTTTTTTACACTAAGTATGAAAAATGATGTCTCCTAAATGACCACCGTTTTCAGATTCGCACTGATGGGCTCTTTTTAGAGCATTTTTCAAAACTTGTGGCTGTAGCGTTCGAATTTCTGCAACAATGTTTGCCTTGAGTTCAAGAATTGTCTCTGGCTTGTTCACATGCACTCGCTCCTTCAAAAACCCCAAATAAAATAGTCGGGTGCTGTCAAATCTGGCGATCGCGCTTTCCAAATAATTTCCGAATTTCGAGAAATTATTCGCTCTCCAAAAATTTGACTTAAAAGTGCCATTGTGTCTCGGGCAGTATGGGCAGTGGCTCCGTCCTGCTGAAACTACATACCAGGTCTGTTTTCAAGAGCAGGACGTAAAAAATTTTCTATCATAAACCGATACCGCTCTCCATTTACGGTTACAGCACTTCCATCTTCATTCTCGAAGAAGTAGGGCCCAATGACATTTTCAGATGTGATCCCACACCATACTGTACACCTGATGGGGTGCAATTGGCGTTGATGAATGGCTCTTGGATTTTGAGAACCCCAGAACCTACAGTTCTGCTTATTAACAAAGTCATTCAAATGAAAATGAGCTTAAAATAATTGATCTCTGGTTTAAATAATAAAATTCTATTGTTCTGGTTCTCTGTTCAGTTGTGAACCTCTCCATTATAAATTCTCCAAGTGTTGTCTATATAATCTGAAAGAAAAAATAAAAAAAATTAATAAACAAAAAAGTTATTAAACTTTTACACCCCTTGGTTTCTTTTGGCCCACCCTGTATAACACAAACTAATATGCAAAAATTGAAATCTGTTTACTGCGTAAAATATTATTGTGGATATATTTTCATTTTGTGTGCATAGAAAAATATTACTACAAAAATATTTCTGTTCTGTTTGCTATGAAAAATATTAAATAGTGTGAAGGTATAAAATATATATTTAGAGCAATAAAATTATTTCGTAACAGAAAAATAATTTTTTAGTTTTCCTAGAAAATTAGTTAATATGTTGACAGTTTCTAGTAAATATATTAGTTTTTTTAAACCCTGAGAAAACTTAAATTTTATAATAATACATTTAAAAACTATATCCCAAAAAAATATAAGAATACAATTGTCAAAGCTTTACACAAAGCTGGATCCAACAAGACAATACTTAATTCATATCGCCCAATTTCTCTGAATCCATGTTTATCTAAACTACTAGATAAAGTAATATCTAATGGGTTGTGGTGCTCTGTTTCAACAAACAAAATACTCAGTAACCGACAATTCGGCTTTAAAAAAGGGATCTCAACAATTGATAGTCTAATTTATGTAGACTATCAAATTGCGAGGTGTCTTGCATTAAGAAAACATGCTTTGTTGGTAGCCCTTGATTTCGAACGACCATTTGATAGAATAGGCATTCACTCAATTATCGAACAGCTCAAGGAATGGAAAATTGGTTCAAATATATTAAACTACATTATTAATTTTATGAAAAATAGGAAAATTACCATTAGGATACAAGATCAATATTCTAATTCCTTTCCATTACACAATGGTGTGCCACAAAGTTCTCCTCTATCGGTCATACTGTTTATGATAGCATTTAATAAACTTGGCGAAATCTTAACACTTCACAAAGAAATTGACTTCTGTGGATACGCAGATGACTTCAACCTGATCATACGTTCTGGACGTGAAAAAACGTTAGTGCTAGGCCTTGATAACGTGTTTACTAACATAAAAAATTGGTGCAAGGCTTCAGGAGCAATTTTGTCAAGTACTAAATGCAAATACATCCATATTTGCAGATTAAAAAATTGTAACTGTATTATTCAACCAACAAATATTAGTCTATCCAGAGTCGATTCGCAAAAGTTACAATTAGAGTGATCACATAGATAACTTAGCGGCATCCTTACCACAAAGATTAAATATTATTAAATGTCTCGCAAGCTCAAAGTTGTAACTGCAGTTCCAGTACCCTGATCTCAGTCACCAAAGCTCTTATAATAACGAAAATTCGCGGCTTAAAAAACTTGATACTATAATGAACGCAGCAATAAGACTATCTTCAGGAGCTGTACGCTCAACACCTATCAATAATATGCTCCTCCAAGCCAAGATATTTCCTCTTTATGCCCAAAAAGAAATTTTAGTAACTAAACTTTATAAGAACTTATTATATGGAAACAACAACACAATCACAAAAATTTTTAAAAAGGTTAAGAAAAGCAAAAAGTCATTTAAATGTTTATCTACTATATCCAGAACGGTAGAGAACTGTAGAAAACTTGACATAACTTTAAATTAACCTTATGTAAAGGATCAGTCTGTAAAACCTCCGTCGTTCAATTACAGTAATTGCACAAACACAACTCTTTACGAACGTTTTAAAGCTACTTTTACACTGAACCAAAAAAGCATTTTTAAAACAAGAATTTTGCGTTTTCGTTTTAAAAATGCAGCATTCTTAAAAATAATTCTTAATATAAGAATATTTCTTATAACATTAATAAATAATATTCTTATGTCTATAAAGAAGCAGTTTTAAAACAAAAATGTGCGTTTTGGTTTTAAAAATGCAGCATTTTTAAAAATTGTTTTTAAAATAAGAATGTTTCTTGTATAATATTAATATATAAAATTCTTATTTTTATAACGCAGCAATTTTAAAGCAAAAATAAGCGCTTTCATTTTAAAAATTTCAAAAACAGTGTTTTCTTATTAATTATTATTATTATTATTTTGAGAAAATTGTAAAACACGTAAAATGAAGTTCGTAAATTGGAACTTATGAGTATCAATAATAATATGTATTATGTTAATTTTAATTATTATTCGAACTCCATTTGTTTCTATATTTGTGATTTGAACGGGCTAAAGTTCGTATCGCTTTTTAAGCCAAATTACATGTGATAATTATTAATGAACAAATAACACCAAAGTCTGTTGTAAATATTCTGACTAACAACACATAGTTGAACGGAACAGCCAGCCGTTTTCGAAGGCCACTAAACCTTCATCATCAGCGTTCTTTTGTGTTTGGTCCACTGTGTGTGGTGTCAGTTGATGTAGATTTCTGCTTTATATACTTAGCATTTTATTGCAAATGGAATATGTGAATTGTTTTGATTCATCGTATTTCAATTTGCTGAAAGCTTTTTTGTATTGTAAGCTCAATTTTACCATCACTATATTTACAACAGTCTTACCATTGTCGTTTTGTTCTTTTTACTAATTATACACATGTTACTTAATTTGCTTATTTTTTGTTCTACTTAAGACAAACTTTTTTGGTTTGTTACTATTAAGTATATTTTTATTTAATTTTTGCCACAGGCCCATGGCTATTAATTTTTAGTTAATTTTAATTATTATTCGAACTCCATTTGTTTCTATATTTGTGATTTGAACGGGCTAAAGTTCGTATCGCTTTTTAAGCCAAATTACATGTGATAATTATTAATGAACAAATAACACCAAAGTCTGTTGTAAATATTCTGACTAACAACACATAGTTGAACGGAACAGCCAGCCGTTTTCGAAGGCCACTAAACCTTCATCATCAGCGTTCTTTTGTGTTTGGTCCACTGTGTGTGGTGTCAGTTGATGTAGATTTCTGCTTTATATACTTAGCACTTTATTGCAAATGGAATATGTGAATTGTTTTGATTCATCGTATTTCAATTTGCTGAAAGCTTTTTTGTATTGTAAGCTCAATTTTACCATCACTATATTTACAACAGTCTTACCATTGTCGTTTTGTTCTTTTTACTAATTATACACATGTTACTTAATTTGCTTATTTTTTGTTCTACTTAAGACAAACTTTTTTGGTTTGTTACTATTAAGTATATTTTTTATTTAATTTTTGCCACAGGCCCATGGCTATTAATTTTTAGTTAATTTTAATTATTATTCGAACTCCATTTGTTTCTATATTTGTGATTTGAACGGGCTAAAGTTCGTATCGCTTTTTAAACCAAATTACATGTGATAATTATTAATGAACAAATAACACCAAAGTCTGTTGTAAATATTCTGACTAACAACACATAGTTGAACGGAACAGCCATCCGTTTTCGAAGGCCACTAAACCTTCATCATCAGCGTTCTTTTGTGTTTGGTCCACTGTGTGTGGTGTCAGTTGATGTAGATTTCTGCTTTATATACTTAGCATTTTATTGCAAATGGAATATGTGAATTGTTTTGATTCATCGTATTTCAATTTGCTGAAAGCTTTTTTGTATTGTAAGCTCAATTTTACCATCACTATATTTACAACAGTCTTACCATTGTCGTTTTGTTCTTTTTACTAATTATACACATGTTACATAATTTTCTTATTTTTTGTTCTACTTAAGACAAACTTTTTTGGTTTGTTACTATTAAGTATATTTTTATTTAATTTTTGCCACAGGCCCATGGCTATTAATTTTTAGTTAATTTTAATTATTATTCGAACTCCATTTGTTTCTATATTTGTGATTTGAACGGGCTAAAGTTCGTATCGCTTTTTAAGCCAAATTACATGTGATAATTATTAATGAACAAATAACACCAAAGTCTGTTGTAAATATTCTGACTAACAACACATAGTTGAACGGAACAGCCAGCCGTTTTCGAAGGCCACTAAACCTTCATCATCAGCGTTCTTTTGTGTTTGGTCCACTGTGTGTGGTGTCAGTTGATGTAGATTTCTGCTTTATATACTTAGCATTTTATTGCAAATGGAATATGTGAATTGTTTTGATTCATCGTATTTCAATTTGCTGAAAACTTTTTTGTATTGTAAGCTCAATTTTACCATCACTATATTTACAACAGTCTTACCATTGTCGTATTGTTCTTTTTACTAATTATATACATGTTACTTAATTTGCTTATTTTTTGTTCTACTTAAGACAAACTTTTTTGGTTTGTTACTATTAAGTATATTTTTATTTAATTTTTGCCACAGGCCCATGGCTATTAATTTTTAGTTAATTTTAATTATTATTCGAACTCCATTTGTTTCTATATTTGTGATTTGAACGGGCTAAAGTTCGTATCGCTTTTTAAGCCAAATTACATGTGATAATTATTAATGAACAAATAACACCAAAGTCTGTTGTAAATATTCTGACTAACAACACATAGTTGAACGGAACAGCCAGCCGTTTTCGAAGGCCACTAAACCTTCATCATCAGCGTTCTTTTGTGTTTGGTCCACTGTGTGCGGTGTCAGTTGATGTAGATTTCTGCTTTATATACTTAGCATTTTATTGCAAATGGAATATGTGAATTGTTTTGATTCATCGTATTTCAATTTGCTGAAAACTTTTTTGTATTGTAAGCTCAATTTTACCATCACTATATTTACAACAGTCTTACCATTGTCGTTTTGTTCTTTTTACTAATTATATACATGTTACTTAATTTGCTTATTTTTTGTTCTACTTAAGACAAACTTTTTTGGTTTGTTACTATTAAGTATATATTTATTTAATTTTTGCCACAGGCCCATGGCTATTAATTTTTAGTTAATTTTAATTATTATTCGAACTCCATTTGTTTCTATATTTGTGATTTGAACGGGCTAAAGTTTGTATCGCTTTTTAAGCCAAATTTTATGTGATAATTATTAATGAACAAATAACACCAAAGTCTGTTGTAAATATTCTGACTAACAACACATAGTTGAACGGAACAGCCAGCCGTTTTCGAAGGCCACTAAACCTTCATCATCAGCGTTCTTTTGTGTTTGGTCCACTGTGTGTGGTGTCAGTTGATGTAGATTTCTGCTTTATATACTTAGCATTTTATTGCAAATGGAATATGTGAATTGTTTTGATTCATCGTATTTCAATTTGCTGAAAGCTTTTTTGTATTGTAAGCTCAATTTTACCATCACATATGTATTATGGTAAATCAATCTTTTGATAGGAATTTTTTTTCTTGATGAATTTATATCATAATGAATAAACAAGTTCATAGTCGTATAAAAACAGTATTTTTTGTATCGGTTTTTATATGAAGTTGTTCATTCATCACGATATAAATCCATCACGTGCGGACACTCCCTTATAACTATATCCTTTTTTAGTATTTCTGTTTTTTTTTGTAATAATGCGAGGTCCCAAGATAAAACAAACTGCACCTTTCTGCCAACCCAATGAAAAATATTTGTATCAATCGAAATGAAATTTTTGAAATATTACGACGTTTTTGAAATAAAATAATAAGTTTAATAAGTAGATTTTAACTATCGTTTTGTCTTATAATACTTTTAGTATTAAGATGTAAGATGCACACATCGATTTTAAATCGTTTTTTGTGTTTTGTATAAATCTTCTGAGCCTATTTGCTTATTCTATTGGAATTTCCAAAGGTTATGTAAATTCTCAAATTATTTTTTAAAGTATGGTTGAAGTCTACTGATGATTTGTTAAAGCGCCAATGAAATGCGAATAAACATATATAGACATGTTTATTCCAAATGTACATACATATATACTTTGTATTAAAAATTTAAATTTTTTATGAGTTGAATTTGCTCTCTATGCAAATTTGGCATAAATTCTTTGCTTAAAAAAGTAAAATTTTTAATCGTAATCGAGCGATTAATGGGTTCGATTTAATTTCAGATCAACGCTACTTATATAAAATGTGTTTCGTCTTTCCTACTGAGTATCCCTTCTATATTTTGCAAAGGATAGGCATCCTTTACAGTAAGCTTATTTAATTTTCTTGTATCTAAGCAGAACCTATTCTTGTCCGGTCTGTTACTCCATGGGCTTTAACTCTCCTCTATGACTTTTATATCCAACATTATATCTATCTCTTTATACACGATTTCCTGTACGGCTCGAGAAATCGGGTAGTACCTACCCTGCACTGGCTCTGCACGTTCTACAAGTGTGATTTTATCTTGCTCTAAAGGGGTACAACCGAAACCTTCATTCTCAAATGCAGGAAACATATTGATAACACTTTCCAGGTCTTTTTGTTGTGATTCTGTTAAAATATGTGGATCAGATCCACATTTCTCTGCTTCGACATTTTTCTTAATTTTTTCTTAGTCTATTTCCGCGACACCTACCATTTCTGGAGCTAAATTTAAAACTTTTCAGAAGTCAATTCCTAGGTATGCCGTTTGTTGTATATCCAGACAAAGATAAAGTTTATTTTTTTCTTTTCCCCTTGATATTCTACATCTATTCTAGCATTTCCTAACAAGCGTTGTTCTTTTCCACTAGCAGTGCAAATGACTGAGAAAATCGGACTAATTTCAATCCCTCTCGACATCCTTTCCCCAGAATACTAACTGAAGCACATGTATCCAGCAAGCCACTTATTTATCATTTATTATCTTAAACCCTGCAAAAGGCCTGGGATCATCTGGCTTATCATCTACAGATCTAATCGCCTCTATAACCAATTTCCTCATCCTTTTCTTTTCCGCAGATTGTTCCCTAATTTTTTTATTTTTCTTGAAACGGTAGGCTTATCGTAAATTTTGCTGTTGAATATCTTTTTTCCAACTTTTTCATAATTTTGTTCTCTTTCTTATAAGGTATGTAAGTGTTTTACTTCTCTCCACTCATATAGCCAATAAGCTAGAAGAGTAACAATAAAAAATAACAATAAGATAGAATAGTAACATTGAAACGTAACAACAATAACAACAAGAGCTATGTAAAGAGAAATATGAAAAAAACCATGGAAAACAGAAATCGAGTCATTTTTTCTACCCCTCTTTCTTCTCTACCCCGTTCGCTAACAAACAAAAAGTGACGTCGAAAAATAGACTTCATAAAAGTCTTCGTGTGAATTAGGTGTTACTATTTAAATTAATAAAACCAAATTCTCGACAGACAAAATTGATGAAAATGTTATTTTTGAACTCATTTTTTATATTTGGTCAAAAAAATACTTGTGTGGCAACACTCTATACTTACATAGCTGTTGTTGTTATTTACATTTATTTTCTTTTTACATACTCTTACAAATACAATTTGAAGCTGAAAAAAGTCAGCCAATGTTTTAATGGTAAAGTAAGAAAATAAAAAAACTTGTTGATTATTGAGTTCTTATTTCAACTTTGTTATTTGTTGTTGAGCTTCTCATTTTTTTTAAATGAAAGTTTATAACATAATAACTCTAGTTGTTCTAAGAAACCTTGGGTAAAAGTTCCCTGATGATCCACATTAGCAACAGTGAAATGCGCATAGGATCCAGCTAACCCCATCAATAATAAATTTCAATGTATTTTTAATAAAAAAATATATATTTTACTTAACAAGTAAAATAATAATTTAGATTATTAGTGCGTTTAAAAAATTGTAAACTTAAAATTATTATTATTACTATTATTATTAATAATAATAATAATGAAAATAAACTTTGCGTAAATTAATTTACATACGTACACACATAAATATACAACATACACACATAGTCAAATGCCCACACTCATCTTCAATCATTCCATTTTACGCATTAGAGACCTGCGTAAACAGTCTTTAAATGTAAATACGTCATGATTTTTAAAAGTATTCATGTACATATTATACTAAACCAATAATAAATGCTATCGTACTATAAGCGAAGCACGATAGATGTATTGGTGTACGTGTACATCAGTGTTAAACAAGCGATTTCCCCAAGACAGCTTGTTTGTCACAAGCACCCAAAAGAAGTACTGTTGATTTGTGTATTCTTGTTATTTTTCATATTGTACGTTTGAGTGTGTGTCTAATATGTAGATGGTAAGCTATTATGTGATTAACCCCATACAACTAATGTTAATGCATGTGTGTGCCTTTGCATGTGCGTAGAAAAATAAAAGATCATACACACATACATGCATGACGTTTGTACACGCGCTCATGCTTAGAAAGAAGCAAGTATCACAAATTCTTCCGTCACGAAGTGGTTTCTTCTTTACTCTTATACCTACAATACTCAAACAAATTTCTTGCAAACAGTGTTGTTAACGTTTGTTTTATAAGATTTCGCTGCAGTAAAGCATTTGAAAAATCCCTCATGTCTTGAAAGTTCTTATAAGATGTCTTGTGCAGGACACTATTACGCATCATAATGAGACAGAAATTTTTTTTGCCATACATATGCATATTTCTTCAAAATATGTATATCTTGAAAATATTTTCAAAATGCCAATATTTCTTGTTTGCATATCTACATATTTTCCTAAAATATTTCAATTTCAAAATGTTAATATTTCTTCACAAAAATACAGGGTGGGCCAAAAGAAATCAAAGGGTGTAAAAGTTTAATAACTTTTTTGTTTATCAACTTTTTTTTATTTTTTCTTTCAGATTATATAATATACAAAATGGAAATTTTTTTACACTAAGTATGAAAAATGATGTCTCCTAAATGACCACCGTTTTCAGATTCGCACTGATGGGCTCTTTTTAGAGCATTTTTCAAAACTTGTGGCTGTAGCGTTCGAATTTCTGCAACAATGTTTGCCTTGAGTTCAAGAATTGTCTCTGGCTTGTTCACATGCACTCGCTCCTTCAAAAACCCCAAATAAAATAGTCGGGTGCTGTCAAATCTGGCGATCGCGCTTTCCAAATAATTTCCGAATTTCGAGAAATTATTCGCTCTCCAAAAATTTGACTTAAAAGTGCCATTGTGTCTCGGGCAGTATGGGCAGTAGCTCCGTCCTGCTGAAACTACATACCAGGTCTGTTTTCAAGAGCAGGACGTAAAAAATTTTCTATCATAAACCGATACCGCTCTCCATTTACGGTTACAGCACTTCCATCTTCATTCTCGAAGAAGTAGGGCCCAATGACATTTTCAGATGTGATCCCACACCATACTGTACACCTGATGGGGTGCAATTGGCGTTGATGAATGGCTCTTGGATTTTGAGAACCCCAGAACCTACAGTTCTGCTTATTAACAAAGTCATTCAAATGAAAATGAGCTTAAAATAATTGATCTCTGGTTTAAATAATAAAATTCTATTGTTCTGGTTCTCTGTTCAGTTGTGAACCTCTCCATTATAAATTCTCCAAGTGTTGTCTATATAATCTGAAAGAAAAAATAAAAAAAATTAATAAACAAAAAAGTTATTAAACTTTTACACCCCTTGGTTTCTTTTGGCCCACCCTGTATAACACAAACTAATATGCAAAAATTGAAATCTGTTTACTGCGTAAAATATTATTGTGGATATATTTTCATTTTGTGTGCATAGAAAAATATTACTACAAAAATATTTCTGTTCTGTTTGCTATGAAAAATATTAAATAGTGTGAAGGTATAAAATATATATTTAGAGCAATAAAATTATTTCGTAACAGAAAAATAATTTTTTAGTTTTCCTAGAAAATTAGTTAATATGTTGACAGTTTCTAGTAAATATATTAGTTTTTTTAAACCCTGAGAAAACTTAAATTTTATAATAATACATTTAAAAACTATATCCCAAAAAAATATAAGAATACAATTGTCAAAGCTTTACACAAAGCTGGATCCAACAAGACAATACTTAATTCATATCGCCCAATTTCTCTGAATCCATGTTTATCTAAACTACTAGATAAAGTAATATCTAATGGGTTGTGGTGCTCTGTTTCAACAAACAAAATACTCAGTAACCGACAATTCGGCTTTAAAAAAGGGATCTCAACAATTGATAGTCTAATTTATGTAGACTATCAAATTGCGAGGTGTCTTGCATTAAGAAAACATGCTTTGTTGGTAGCCCTTGATTTCGAACGACCATTTGATAGAATAGGCATTCACTCAATTATCGAACAGCTCAAGGAATGGAAAATTGGTTCAAATATATTAAACTACATTATTAATTTTATGAAAAATAGGAAAATTACCATTAGGATACAAGATCAATATTCTAATTCCTTTCCATTACACAATGGTGTGCCACAAAGTTCTCCTCTATCGGTCATACTGTTTATGATAGCATTTAATAAACTTGGCGAAATCTTAACACTTCACAAAGAAATTGACTTCTGTGGATACGCAGATGACTTCAACCTGATCATACGTTCTGGACGTGAAAAAACGTTAGTGCTAGGCCTTGATAACGTGTTTACTAACATAAAAAATTGGTGCAAGGCTTCAGGAGCAATTTTGTCAAGTACTAAATGCAAATACATCCATATTTGCAGATTAAAAAATTGTAACTGTATTATTCAACCAACAAATATTAGTCTATCCAGAGTCGATTCGCAAAAGTTACAATTAGAGTGATCACATAGATAACTTAGCGGCATCCTTACCACAAAGATTAAATATTATTAAATGTCTCGCAAGCTCAAAGTTGTAACTGCAGTTCCAGTACCCTGATCTCAGTCACCAAAGCTCTTATAATAACGAAAATTCGCGGCTTAAAAAACTTGATACTATAATGAACGCAGCAATAAGACTATCTTCAGGAGCTGTACGCTCAACACCTATCAATAATATGCTCCTCCAAGCCAAGATATTTCCTCTTTATGCCCAAAAAGAAATTTTAGTAACTAAACTTTATAAGAACTTATTATATGGAAACAACAACACAATCACAAAAATTTTTAAAAAGGTTAAGAAAAGCAAAAAGTCATTTAAATGTTTATCTACTATATCCAGAACGGTAGAGAACTGTAGAAAACTTGACATAACTTTAAATTAACCTTATGTAAAGGATCAGTCTGTAAAACCTCCGTCGTTCAATTACAGTAATTGCACAAACACAACTCTTTACGAACGTTTTAAAGCTACTTTTACACTGAACCAAAAAAGCATTTTTAAAACAAGAATTTTGCGTTTTCGTTTTAAAAATGCAGCATTCTTAAAAATAATTCTTAATATAAGAATATTTCTTATAACATTAATAAATAATATTCTTATGTCTATAAAGAAGCAGTTTTAAAACAAAAATGTGCGTTTTGGTTTTAAAAATGCAGCATTTTTAAAAATTGTTTTTAAAATAAGAATGTTTCTTGTATAATATTAATATATAAAATTCTTATTTTTATAACGCAGCAATTTTAAAGCAAAAATAAGCGCTTTCATTTTAAAAATTTCAAAAACAGTGTTTTCTTATTAATTATTATTATTATTATTTTGAGAAAATTGTAAAACACGTAAAATGAAGTTCGTAAATTGGAACTTATGAGTATCAATAATAATATGTATTATGTTAATTTTAATTATTATTCGAACTCCATTTGTTTCTATATTTGTGATTTGAACGGGCTAAAGTTCGTATCGCTTTTTAAGCCAAATTACATGTGATAATTATTAATGAACAAATAACACCAAAGTCTGTTGTAAATATTCTGACTAACAACACATAGTTGAACGGAACAGCCAGCCGTTTTCGAAGGCCACTAAACCTTCATCATCAGCGTTCTTTTGTGTTTGGTCCACTGTGTGTGGTGTCAGTTGATGTAGATTTCTGCTTTATATACTTAGCATTTTATTGCAAATGGAATATGTGAATTGTTTTGATTCATCGTATTTCAATTTGCTGAAAGCTTTTTTGTATTGTAAGCTCAATTTTACCATCACTATATTTACAACAGTCTTACCATTGTCGTTTTGTTCTTTTTACTAATTATACACATGTTACTTAATTTGCTTATTTTTTGTTCTACTTAAGACAAACTTTTTTGGTTTGTTACTATTAAGTATATTTTTATTTAATTTTTGCCACAGGCCCATGGCTATTAATTTTTAGTTAATTTTAATTATTATTCGAACTCCATTTGTTTCTATATTTGTGATTTGAACGGGCTAAAGTTCGTATCGCTTTTTAAGCCAAATTACATGTGATAATTATTAATGAACAAATAACACCAAAGTCTGTTGTAAATATTCTGACTAACAACACATAGTTGAACGGAACAGCCAGCCGTTTTCGAAGGCCACTAAACCTTCATCATCAGCGTTCTTTTGTGTTTGGTCCACTGTGTGTGGTGTCAGTTGATGTAGATTTCTGCTTTATATACTTAGCACTTTATTGCAAATGGAATATGTGAATTGTTTTGATTCATCGTATTTCAATTTGCTGAAAGCTTTTTTGTATTGTAAGCTCAATTTTACCATCACTATATTTACAACAGTCTTACCATTGTCGTTTTGTTCTTTTTACTAATTATACACATGTTACTTAATTTGCTTATTTTTTGTTCTACTTAAGACAAACTTTTTTGGTTTGTTACTATTAAGTATATTTTTTATTTAATTTTTGCCACAGGCCCATGGCTATTAATTTTTAGTTAATTTTAATTATTATTCGAACTCCATTTGTTTCTATATTTGTGATTTGAACGGGCTAAAGTTCGTATCGCTTTTTAAACCAAATTACATGTGATAATTATTAATGAACAAATAACACCAAAGTCTGTTGTAAATATTCTGACTAACAACACATAGTTGAACGGAACAGCCATCCGTTTTCGAAGGCCACTAAACCTTCATCATCAGCGTTCTTTTGTGTTTGGTCCACTGTGTGTGGTGTCAGTTGATGTAGATTTCTGCTTTATATACTTAGCATTTTATTGCAAATGGAATATGTGAATTGTTTTGATTCATCGTATTTCAATTTGCTGAAAGCTTTTTTGTATTGTAAGCTCAATTTTACCATCACTATATTTACAACAGTCTTACCATTGTCGTTTTGTTCTTTTTACTAATTATACACATGTTACATAATTTTCTTATTTTTTGTTCTACTTAAGACAAACTTTTTTGGTTTGTTACTATTAAGTATATTTTTATTTAATTTTTGCCACAGGCCCATGGCTATTAATTTTTAGTTAATTTTAATTATTATTCGAACTCCATTTGTTTCTATATTTGTGATTTGAACGGGCTAAAGTTCGTATCGCTTTTTAAGCCAAATTACATGTGATAATTATTAATGAACAAATAACACCAAAGTCTGTTGTAAATATTCTGACTAACAACACATAGTTGAACGGAACAGCCAGCCGTTTTCGAAGGCCACTAAACCTTCATCATCAGCGTTCTTTTGTGTTTGGTCCACTGTGTGTGGTGTCAGTTGATGTAGATTTCTGCTTTATATACTTAGCATTTTATTGCAAATGGAATATGTGAATTGTTTTGATTCATCGTATTTCAATTTGCTGAAAACTTTTTTGTATTGTAAGCTCAATTTTACCATCACTATATTTACAACAGTCTTACCATTGTCGTTTTGTTCTTTTTACTAATTATATACATGTTACTTAATTTGCTTATTTTTTGTTCTACTTAAGACAAACTTTTTTGGTTTGTTACTATTAAGTATATATTTATTTAATTTTTGCCACAGGCCCATGGCTATTAATTTTTAGTTAATTTTAATTATTATTCGAACTCCATTTGTTTCTATATTTGTGATTTGAACGGGCTAAAGTTTGTATCGCTTTTTAAGCCAAATTTTATGTGATAATTATTAATGAACAAATAACACCAAAGTCTGTTGTAAATATTCTGACTAACAACACATAGTTGAACGGAACAGCCAGCCGTTTTCGAAGGCCACTAAACCTTCATCATCAGCGTTCTTTTGTGTTTGGTCCACTGTGTGTGGTGTCAGTTGATGTAGATTTCTGCTTTATATACTTAGCATTTTATTGCAAATGGAATATGTGAATTGTTTTGATTCATCGTATTTCAATTTGCTGAAAGCTTTTTTGTATTGTAAGCTCAATTTTACCATCACATATGTATTATGGTAAATCAATCTTTTGATAGGAATTTTTTTTCTTGATGAATTTATATCATAATGAATAAACAAGTTCATAGTCGTATAAAAACAGTATTTTTTGTATCGGTTTTTATATGAAGTTGTTCATTCATCACGATATAAATCCATCACGTGCGGACACTCCCTTATAACTATATCCTTTTTTAGTATTTCTGTTTTTTTTTTGTAATAATGCGAGGTCCCAAGATAAAACAAACTGCACCTTTCTGCCAACCCAATGAAAAATATTTGTATCAATCGAAATGAAATTTTTGAAATATTACGACGTTTTTGAAATAAAATAATAAGTTTAATAAGTAGATTTTAACTATCGTTTTGTCTTATAATACTTTTAGTATTAAGATGTAAGATGCACACATCGATTTTAAATCGTTTTTTGTGTTTTGTATAAATCTTCTGAGCCTATTTGCTTATTCTATTGGAATTTCCAAAGGTTATGTAAATTCTCAAATTATTTTTTAAAGTATGGTTGAAGTCTACTGATGATTTGTTAAAGCGCCAATGAAATGCGAATAAACATATATAGACATGTTTATTCCAAATGTACATACATATATACTTTGTATTAAAAATTTAAATTTTTTATGAGTTGAATTTGCTCTCTATGCAAATTTGGCATAAATTCTTTGCTTAAAAAAGTAAAATTTTTAATCGTAATCGAGCGATTAATGGGTTCGATTTAATTTCAGATCAACGCTACTTATGTAAAATGTGTTTCGTCTTTCCTACTGAGTATCCCTTCTATATTTTGCAAAGGATAGGCATCCTTTACAGTAAGCTTATTTAATTTTCTTGTATCTAAGCAGAACCTATTCTTGTCCGGTCTGTTACTCCATGGGCTTTAACTCTCCTCTATGACTTTTATATCCAACATTATATCTATCTCTTTATACACGATTTCCTGTACGGCTCGAGAAATCGGGTAGTACCTACCCTGCACTGGCTCTGCACGTTCTACAAGTGTGATTTTATCTTGCTCTAAAGGGGTACAACCGAAACCTTCATTCTCAAATGCAGGAAACATATTGATAACACTTTCCAGGTCTTTTTGTTGTGATTCTGTTAAAATATGTGGATCAGATCCACATTTCTCTGCTTCGACATTTTTCTTAATTTTTTCTTAGTCTATTTCCGCGACACCTACCATTTCTGGAGCTAAATTTAAAACTTTTCAGAAGTCAATTCCTAGGTATGCCGTTTGTTGTATATCCAGACAAAGATAAAGTTTATTTTTTTCTTTTCCCCTTGATATTCTACATCTATTCTAGCATTTCCTAACAAGCGTTGTTCTTTTCCACTAGCAGTGCAAATGACTGAGAAAATCGGACTAATTTCAATCCCTCTCGACATCCTTTCCCCAGAATACTAACTGAAGCACATGTATCCAGCAAGCCACTTATTTATCATTTATTATCTTAAACCCTGCAAAAGGCCTGGGATCATCTGGCTTATCATCTACAGATCTAATCGCCTCTATAACCAATTTCCTCATCCTTTTCTTTTCCGCAGATTGTTCCCTAATTTTTTTATTTTTCTTGAAACGGTAGGCTTATCGTAAATTTTGCTGTTGAATATCTTTTTTCCAACTTTTTCATAATTTTGTTCTCTTTCTTATAAGGTATGTAAGTGTTTTGTTTGTGGTGTAATTTTATTTAACTCTTTTAAATTGTTTTTGCATGTCAAACAGTTCGGGGCAATACTATCTGGCTTACCGCATCGATAACAATATATTCCTTTCTGTCGATGGACAATCTACAAAAACATGGCCCTTTTGGCGATAGTTCTAGCAAACAACTGCCTCTTGTACCGCTGACCTTGCAGACTGGCTCATTCTATTGCCAGCCGCTTCTACTGACTGTATTTCAGGTATGGGACTATCTGGCCTTTCATACAACTCACTCATGTTTTTGAAATCTATTAACTATCGGTGGTTGATTACGCATATATTTTCTTAAAAACGCCTTTTCAGCGTCTAAACAGTACATTATTCCAATGCTCTCACGTAAATTTTTTTTATCATTTCTTCTTCTGGCATAGAAATGCTTAGTCGCGATCTAGGTTGTGCCATTTCAAAGAAAAACGTATCTATGGATTCCCCAGGCTGTTGTTTACTTTCTACAATATCACTCATAAGTTCAAAAGTAGATCTCGTAGGCTGATATCGTTTCAAAAGAGCTGATTTCAATATGACCCATTCAGTGACGTCATTTGTCTTTATGAAAAGCCAATACCATCTCTCGGCTGCTCCTTTCATCACTAAATGGAAATTACTTAACACCTCATTCCAAGGAGCTCCATATTGGCATTGTAGTCTCTCCAAACGAAACACGAAGTCTTCCACAGCTAATTTTTTACGGTCGCCATCGAACTCTGGCCCCCATTTTTCAATTCGCAGTCTGTCGAAAGTTCTTTGGTAACTTTCAGTTATTGACGTGTCTCTTGAGGTGCGCCTATAGGGTATCTCTACACATGCTCTTTCTGTGTTAGGTTGGCTTTCGATGGACATGTTCATGTTCTTTCCCGGTTAGACTCCATCAGTTTCTTATTCTTCTTTTGGGTTTGTTGAACTACAAAACTCAACCTACTTATTATTGCTGTTAAATCTGACACTTGTCTTTTCGTGTCAACTACTTGTTCACTAACACTATCTGCAATTAACACTTTGATCGAATTATCCATTTCCATTCGCTCATTTACACTTTTATTTTGTCTGCTACTACCTCGTATTGCTGCTTCCATGGGTTCCTTCCCACTTGGGTGAGTCTTGGTTGAGCCAGTCAATATGGTCAGAGATAAATCCCTAATTTGTCCTTGATTTTATTGAGCTTCAGCCATGACTTTATCAAGTTTTATTCAGGGCTATGCTCTGGGTGTATTGGTTTTATATATTTTGTACTCAATTTGGGGTGTTTAACGATTCAAATCAAATTGCACCTGCCTATTTCTTTTTCTGGTTGGCTTCGTAACCGGACTACTATTGCTCATTTCCTAATGTACATACTAAAAATTGGCTTTGCTTACCAATTCCACCTACGTATAATTGTAAAACAATATTACACTGAAAATTCTGATTTACTAACACTTACAATAAAAAAAGGAACGAAAATACAATTCACAAAAAAACTTTACCTAATTACAAACTATCACCATCCTAATTATTCTGCACAACACTATTCGAGTTATTACGATGCTATTAACTTATGAACTATAATTCCGACAATAAAATAAATGAATAAAGAAAATGTAATAATAATAATACCTGCACTAGTATTAAAAATATAAAAAAAAATTTATTTAAATCAAAGCTAATTAACCCCTTACTTTCTGGTATATGTATTTTTATGTGTTTATATTTATATAATATATATATATATAGACAAAATAAAATTAACAAAATAAGGAAACAATAAAAAAATTAACAAAGAATAACTTGGGTTTGAATTGCACGTTAAAACAAAATTGCCATACAAATATTGACTAAAGCAAATTATACATAATTTTTTTTGATACTCTCGTAAAAATTTGACGTCAATTTCATAAGAGATCGCGATATATATAAGAATTAAAACTTTGGAACTGTATTTTGGATAAATAAGACAAAATTTTTATTTATAATTTTTATTGCAATAAAAAACAAAATATTTACCTAGATTTTCAAATGAAACTTTGCTGCCTGTCACATCAAAATAAACTTTTATACATTGAGAATGTTTCTTAAACGTCTGCCTACTTGGAGCAGAGTCCGTCACAAATAGCAAAACATAATTTTTATTGAAGCTAACGTTTGTAAAAACTGCGTAATATATAAGAAAAATGTACACGAGTTCATTATATGGAACATTGGAAATAAGATTTATATTGCGAAAAATAAAAATTTTGACCAAGCTTGTAAGCATATGAAAAGGAAAAAATTCGATAAAGTATAAAAATATGCCCTAAAAGCGTAAATTATGCTCTAAAAATAAGAAAATATGCTATAAATATACCCGTAAAACTGGTATATGCAAAAACATGCTTTAAAGGGTAAAATATGCACTAACAAATCGATGCAAAAATTCATTAATATGTCACACAAGAAAAAACAAGCAATTGCATATTTGCGGTTTTCCTGGTCATTACTGACAGAAGCTAATACATAATTGGCAAAAAAATTCTGATTAACAGAACGGCTAAGCCGAAGCCGAAAATGAGCCGCATAGGTCGGCGGCGGCTGAGGGTCTTTGAATATTGCCGGCGGCGGCTGTTAGCCGACTCAAAGCCGATCGGCTTCGTTCCCTGCTCGAAACTTTACTTGAAGACGTTACAAAATAAACAAAGACAAGTTTTAACAAAACGTAAAGACGTTTTACAATAAATTTGAAGGACATACATGTATTTTAAGCTATTGTTTTACGCTTTACTGGTGATTATTTTTACAGTCACGTATGAATTGAACCCCCACAACAACATTAATAAATCCATATTGTTACGAAAATAGCCGTCAAAAAAATGTTAAGCAGCATTACACAAAAATATTCCAACAGGGTTAATGTAAATGCTACGCGAAAATATTCCTACAGGGTCAAAGCAAAGAATAGTCTAGAAAGTAGCCAACAACTAAATAAGCATGCCTAGCTTGATTAAACAAGCAAAAGCAACAACAACAAAAAAAAGCGTCTGCTTATTAAGAAGATTCACATATTTGTACACATACATACATGCCAATTCAAACGAAAACCAAAAGATAAACAACCACCGTGTGTTGCTTAGTTAATGATGTACACACGTACGCATATACACATGTATGTACATAGTTACCACATGAACTTAATTAGGCAGCATATAAGATGATAATGATCGTCTAGACATTGCTTGAAACTTCTAGTGGAATTTCTGTGAAATATAAATAGAGGTGACGCATCCAATGAGAGAGTTAGTTGCAGTTGTAAGTCAGTCGCGAACAGTTATAGTTAGTGCTAATCAGAAACTAGTGAAGTTAAGAACTCGTTAGACAGTTGATAATTAAGTTGTGAATTAATAATAGTCTGTCGTGGAATTGAGATTATTGTGTAGTCTATCGTGTCGACTGGAGTAAAGGGAACAGCGCAGCGAATAGACGTGTATAAGGGTGTAAGTAAAGCCAGTGAGTCTTTATTGGTGTATCAACTGTGAGTATCGGCAGAGTGAGTGCCGTGTGTGACAAGCAGCAGACAAAGAGGTATTGGTGTATCAACTGTGAGTGACGGCAGAGTGAGTCTCGTGAGTGACGAGCAGCAGACAGAGAGGTGTCACGTGAATACTTGTGCAGCCAGATAAGAGACGTGTGCAAACTACAGCGAGGAAGGCGTAGTGGTAACCAGTTGTGAATATTTGTGTGTAATTCATTAGTTTAAGTTGTATTAGTGTATTTAAGCTCTTGAGTAATTTAGTTTAAGTGTATTTGTAAATAAAACTTGTATCATTCTTAACCCTAATTACTACACTCGGCTCTTGTATTCATTTGCAAATCTGCGGATCTACGGAAAAGCGTTTTTACAGAGAGAAAAACGTAACAATATTATAAATCTCTATTTCTTTATACAGATCGGTTATTCCAGTTAATCTCAACTGTACATGGCTGTATTTGGGCTATGGCTTCTGTATTTAAGTACTACTGCTGCATGTATAGCTGTTCACACACGACTTAACACATAAAGGGTAATGAATTAACCTACTGCATTACATTGGGTGCAATTTATGTCATGGACCTGTTGACTCAGCAAGACCTCCGACTAGTTCTCATATTGCTTAGGAGGTCTCAAAAATTCTTTCTGGCCGCGTATCCATTCACAAAATAAAGAACAAAAAAAAACTGCAACTGAACTCTAAAAATTATCATACCATCTACGATACCATATCTACTCCATGATTTTTTCTTTTCAACTAGAAAAATACATTATTTATTTATATATATATATATTTGTATGTAAATACTTAAATACCTAATCTAACAATACATTTTTTTCTTATTTTTTGAATTGATTTTTTTTTTGTTGATATATTTAAATTTTTTTGATTTTAACTAATTATTTATTTATCTACATAATTAATTTTCTCGCGTAGATGTCTGCAGACCGGGGACATTCCACGACTCTTTTATTTGGCATACGAGCAGAGCAAGAAACGTATTCCACAACCAGTGTGACCAGATTTTAAAATAAAGTTAAGCTAAATCACGTTTAAAAAAGAGCTAACATAACACCTAATTCACACGAAGACTTTTATTAAGTCTATTTTTCGACGTCACTTTTTGTTTGTTAGCGAACGGGATAGAGAAGAAAGAGGGGTAGAAAAAATGACTCGATTTCTGTTTTCCATGGTTTTTTTCATATTTCTCTTTACATTGCTCTTGTTGTTATTGTTGGTACGTTTCAATTACTACGTTTATGCGCGCACTATTTGCAAATAAAACTATTTGCAAATAAAATAACTCACTGTTTATACGGCATTTTAAATGTATAAAAACTTGATAGCACTTCTATAGAAATGTTACTTATATTTGCAAAAAACATGTGTAAATGTATAAAATAACAAATATGTAATTATTTGTTTTTATTATCATTATTTTCTTTTATCAACGTTTTTTGTGCAATATTCTATCAATTTATTGTTTTTTATTAGCAAACATTTGTAAGTGTGGCAACCTTAAGCATTTTATTTGCAAATAGTGAGTTAATCGTGAATAGTTTTCTGAATTAGTAAGTCGCAATAAACAGAATAATATGGCAATAGCTTACAGTTTTATTTGCGAATAAAGGATCAGTTAGCCGACTGTAATGTAAAGTAACTGTAACGTAGAAAACAGCTGATCGATATTTTTACATGAAAAGTAGGTTACGTTACATTACATCACTATAACCATTTTCATTACTTTTCACATAACAAAATCGATCAGCTGCTTCTTACTGTTGCAGTTACATTACATTACAGTCGACTAACTGAGCCTTAAGCCGTGCTATATGAGTGGAGAGAAGTAAAATTAGACGTCCTAAAAAAACATCGTATGAATGCAAGGAATTTTTGGTAGCAATTTTAAAAGAGAATTTAAAAATAGACGTCATAAATTTCACGGTGTGAATTAGCACTAAGCTAAAAATTAAAAATTTAAGCCATAAAATAAAGCTAAACTTTTTTCGGCTTCTTTCACGTTGCAATAGTTTCTTATTGCTAAAATAACGTTAAATATATACATACAAAAACATATTTTTCTATTATTTGAAATAAAAATATTGAATAATTTTTAATTAATTTATTTATTCATTATTATATTTGAGTCGTAAAGAAAAATAACACAAAAACTTTCCAAAAATTTAAAAACATTTATACTAAAATGCGAAACCTTTTTTTAAATTAATTAGTCTTATTAACAGAAAACCTATTTCCTAATTTTTGTTTTAAGTAAATTCATGCCGCTGAATACAAGTTCAACTCAACTCAAAGAAAGTCCTTAAAAGTCTTATAGGCAATACTAATTTAACTTTTGCCATTGTAACTCCAAAATTGCAACCAAATGTAATCTATTTTTAAAATTTGTCATTTCTAATCAGAAATAATTTTTAGTCAGGCTTAAGTTCAGTAATTTCAATTCTTTTTATTGAATGAAATATTTTTATTAATTAATGTGAGTTTCTAAAGAGAAGAAAAATTAAATTACACTTTTAAGCTGGTAAAATCAAAAAGGTAAATCAATAATTGTACACAACAATCATTTCTCACATTCTGTTTCATTAGAATTTAAATAGCTGATGTTATTAACAATCTCTACCCAAGTAGATAGACTAGGGTGCTGATGAAGTGCGTTGCTGCACAGAAAAATATCGGCATTTCCCCCAGCTTAAAAGTCTAATTTAATTTTTCTTCTCTTCTTTAGAAACTCACATTAATTAATAAAATATTTCATTCAATAAAAAGAATTGAAATTACTGAAATTAAGCCTGACTAAAAATTATTTCTGATTAAAAATTCACTATAGTTCAATTAAAAATCTAAAAATGTCTCAATTCATCATGGGCACGTGACAAAAATATGTTCACTTGGCAATCACTGTTCACTTGGCAATCACTAATGTTCGAAAACCAAGTAAACGGGAGAATGCAACAACAAGGTAGCATAATATCCACTACTATAATACTTATATGTATGTACCGACGGTACATCGAATAAGTAAAAATAATTAATGTGATATTTGTAAAAGATAAGCAAAAATAGTTAAACATACGTAGGTACAGTAATATGTATAACTTCGTGCTAACCTAAATAGAAAAATGAAAATATTGAAAAACAGGGGAAATAAATAGTGATACTTACATATGTATTTACCAAAGGTAAATCAATAATTGTACACAACAATCATTTCTCACATTTTGTTTCATTAGAATTTACGTTAAATAGCTGATGTTAATAACAATCTCTACCCAAGTAGAGAGACTAGGGTGCTGATGAAGTGCTTTGCTGCACAGAAAAATATCGGTATTTCCCCCAGCTTAAAAGTCTAATTTAATTTTTCTTCTCTTCTTTAGAAACTCACATTAATTAATAAAATATTTCATTCAATAAAAAGAATTGAAATTACTGAAATTAAGCCTGACTAAAAATTATTTCTGATTAAAAATTCACTATAGTTCAAAAAAAAATTTGTCATTTCTCTTATAAATGCGCAATTTACATTTTGTATTTTTATATTATTTCTCAATGAAAAAATTTTATATATTTGAATTTTAACAAATTATAATTTTTAACCTTCCTTCGTCCAAAAAAGGGTGTCATAAGTTTGTAGTGTGTGTCTGTACATTTGTGCATCTGTACGAGTCCACGTATAGAAGAAAATCTGTCCAGATGTTCAGAAGATATCACATCTTTTCTAGATATACTTAGTTAAATCTGTATGTCTTTGACGCCGTATCTCCCAAACGGCTATACCGATTTTAATTTTGTTTTTGTAGTTTGAAAAGTGACTTGATTTCGCCTAAAATTGAAGAAAATCGGTTCAGACATTTAGTCAGTACGCTTGGGGGTTCTTAAAGTTTTTAATTTTTGTCATTATAACTTTTTTATCTCTAACATATTTTTTGAGAACATACCATTTAGATAAAAAAACGGCTAAAAAAGCTAAATGAGTTTTAAAAAAAGCTAAGAGCTATGTAAATGGAAATTTTGCAGCAAAATCCCCAAAAAAATAAGCTAAATTTAGCTCAAAATAAGCTAATATGGCCACGTTGTCCACAACAATTATTTAAATGGAAATAAAAATACTTGGCCACTGGGAGATTCTGGCTATGGTTTAGAGCCATATTTAATTACCCCATTTAAAAATGTAGTTGCTGGAAGTTTGGAGCATACATGTATTTAACTCTAAGCACTCTTCAGCCCGTAATATCATAGAACGAATTGGTGTTTTAAAAAGTCGTTTTAGATGCTTACTTCTCACCCTCCAGTATACACCTCGTAAAGTATCACAAATAACTAACGTTTGTTGTGCGTTTCACAACATTTGTAGAAAGTACAATGTAGACGATGTGGAAATTTTAACGAGCGATCTCGAAGAACCTAACATAGCAGATGACGAATGTTTCACAACATTTGTAGAAAGTACAATGTAGACAATGTGGAAATTTTAACGAGCGATCTCGAAGAACCTAACATAGCAGATGACGCAGAGCATCTTGGAAGAGAAATGTTTAGAGTGGCCCAAAGCATACGAGATAACATTGCTGCCCAAATAAATTAACAGAAACTTTTCTTTTCAAAAGTTTAATTGAATTTATTAACTGCATTAAATTAAAAACTCATATAGTTAAAATAAAATTAAAATAAGGAATTTTCAGTCAATTCATTTTTTCAAATTACATACTAGTTTATTCTTTAGTGTCTCTTAAATTAATTTTGTTTTGACTTTTCAATTTCAAGCTTCATGGTTTCCATTTCTAATAATTTTAATTTAAGTTCATGTTTTCCTTTTAAAAGCTTTAGTTTCTTTGTCTTGCACTTTTTTTCTTCAAAGTAATGTTTAAAAATATCACAAAGTTTCCCTAACTTTCGATTTTGACTTTTTAGTTCTTCCCGGTGTTCTTCCATTATCTTCACAATAGATTTTAATTGTGTATTTTCGTCAAATAAAAGTGTGTTCAAATCATATTTTGGCACAGTAGTGGTGGTACATGGGGTTCGCATTTTTTGTCGTTTTGGGTCTGGTGATGGTGTTGAACTCAGCCGTCTTTTTAATGTGGAGAAATTTTTGGCACTTAACTTTTTTTCACCATCAACATCTTTTTTGGAGTGTATTTTCTTAAACTAAAATGAGTTGAATTTTCAAAATTTTTTTCACCCCCCAAAGAGGCTTCAAGCACTTTTAGAAATTAAAGGTGTAAGGTCAAGATCTGTGGAATTTGAGCCAGCGATGCCAACTTGGTGCTTTTGGCACTATTTTTACTACTTTTTGAAGACTCAAAACGCCAAGTTTTGAGCGTTAGTGCCAAACTAAGAAAAAGCACTAAGTAATGCTTTTAAGAAATTTGAGTATTTCTTAAAATTACTTTAATAAAAACTTGGTGTATTTATTTTTTCAGTCTAAAGCATACCTTTTTCGTCTGATATATTTCACTAAAGATGATATTATTGCAGAAATAGAGCATTGCTTAGGAAATATCAAACATAATTAAACTTTACTCGTTTGAATCTTCACTCCTTTTTCACATTAGTGCTTTTTGCGCTTTTTAGATATCAAAATTACGCTTTTAAGTGTTTTTTTAATTTTGATGTGCTTTTAGAGCCAAAAAAGTTGGCATCACTGATTTGTTATTTTGCAATAGATTTCGGCAACTTTGTGACGATGATGCATGATTTTTATTTATTGCTTCGTTTTCTTCGTCGGAATCGGGCAAAACGAAACATAAATCCGCATTGGCAAAATTTTTTGCTCCGACTATTCCATCAACACTTCTGTACATCTAATAACACAAATTTATTATGCTCGCCACCGGTTTTCTGATTATCTCTTTTGTGGTGGCTGATTTTACTTTTTACGTACGACTTCCAATCTGTCCATGTCTTCTTTCAGCCATGACAATCTTTAATTTGTGGCCCAAAGGAGTTTAATTTTTCTGTTAAGGATACCCATAACAAATCTTTTGCCACTCTATCACATTTGACGTAGCCTCTAACAATATCTTGGTTCATCTGCATGAACTCAACAATGATTTTTTCTTGATTCGAATTTCTGTGTTTTCCCCTAAGTAATACAAATTTTAATAAAATAAAAAGTATTTTCAATAAACTTATAATACTTACATTTCGGCAAAAATTCCAAAAACTTATGAAAATATGTTTTTACTTTATTTGAGTTTTGTTTTAGGATGCCAGTATGTAATCTTTTTAAACATGAAGCAATTTTGCTAAAGAAAAAAGTGGTTTCCGCACCAAAAAAATTGTGGCAGCACGTTGACTGAATAGATAATTCCAGTTTTTATGATGCTGCATTTTTTTAAGAATTTAAAAAATTTCTTATAATTGTAAAAAAATAAATAAAACAACTAAACTTTAAATTAATTTATAAAAACATTTTATTCTATTAAAATAAAGGTTCTTAAATAGGTTTTTTACTTTAACATACAGAAAATGATCATTTCGAACGAATTTGGTTTCTGTGACAGGCCTGTATATAGCATACAACTACGCTTTAATATTCGGATTACTGAGTTTTGTTCTATAATACTATGTTTAGACGACGAGCTGAATCACATGCTTCGCTCTCTGAATCTTGTTTTTAAATCTTGCCGTTTATACGACGCCTTCGTGCTTCGTGTGCAGCGTGCCAATTTAGTGCTTTTCGCACTAGATTTAGTGCTTTTTAATTCATAACAGTCCGGAATTTTTCAACTAGGTGCTTTTTTTTAAATACCTGAAATTGGTGCGTTTTCACCTTTGACTTTAGTGCTTTTAGTGCGTTTAACAAATCCACTAAATATAAATTTGTGATAGTATGGTGGCTTTACACAAAACAACAAATAAACATTTTCCACTTTTCTGTCTGATTGTCAAAAGTAAAGAACGGAATGTGATACAGTAAACTTCTTGGTACGCTTTTATAGACAGTTGAACACTCTATAAAAAAATTTAAAATTAAACTAAATCTGAAATAAAAATATTTTTAATTTCCATTCCATTCACTTATTACAGCTATGGCTAAAATAAATTGAAAAACTTATAATATTGTTTTATATTTCTCTATTATAACGAAAAACACTTCTTTGGCCTGTTTGTATTTTGTATGGAACTTGGTAAAATTTTCTGGAATATTTCTGTTGTTTTCTTGAAAAATCGTATAAATTTAGGGTAAATTTTATTTGGACTGTAAATCACTTTTGATCCAGCTAACTTATCAAAAGGTTTTATGTAACATTTTTATAGAGCGTTTAATTTTCTACAAAAACGTACCAAGAAGTTTACTGTAGGGCATTCCGTTCTTTACTTATGACAAACAGAATGAATAAAATCAATTTATATCATGTAAATCGTATGGGAAATTGAAAAGTGCGATGCGCATCATCTCACCGTTTATATTATGAGCTGATATTTTAACAGGCCTATTTGTTAACCTAAACTAAAGTTTGAAACCTGGTTCTGAGAAAAACAAAGGAATTCTTTTTTTTTTGAGAACACCCTAATGTACATTCATACATAGTAAATAGTTTTTGTTAATTCATTGACACATGCCTACATATTTATACGCATGTACATATACATAAATACATACAAATTCTTTCGATTTGTATGCTAATTACACGCAGAATTCATTTTATTTCGATTCTAGTTACAATTACTGGAGTTACAGTAACAAATTGATGGACTCGATATCGACCAAAATCCTACGTTTCCACATAAATTTTAATCAAGTGTTTTGATATTTCGTCTATACGGAATGATTTAATTTAGGCAGTTATATAAAAGAGTACAAATAAAATTTTAATTTAAAATTACTTTGTTTCTGAAGGTTAGTTTTGTGGATTATATAAGCTTACGAGTTCTACTTTATTTTTCCAAAATTATTATATCAAATATCCCATTACAATTGTTTAATTTGCTTTTGTCTTGAACTTGAATTATTTTCCTACTCATATTCTACTTATAACTGAACAAAAACGAAATACGGCTTTGTTGCATTTAGTGCTTTTTGTTCTGAAAAAGTTGGCATCACTGTTCGTGTGGCATCTTTTTATTTATATTCACACATTCATACATATCATACGTACGCATATACATACCCAGTGGAAAAAGGTAATGAAGTAAATTATAAGGTAATGCACATCATGTATAATTTTTCATTTCTGAATTGATTACTGTTAACACAGAACATGTCCTAGGAAAGTAATGAATTATTTTAATTGTGTTTGATCAAATTACCCTATCGTTTCTAAGGGATGCATTGTCTTGCTTTGAAAAAATAATACTTCATGTAATTAATGCCTACTTTTCCAGCTGGGTACATACGTATCATATGCACGTATATACATATATACACATAACCATACATACTTACATACATTCGACTCATTCAAAATTTTGTTTTTGAAGGCATCCCTATATTTTCTTCTTATTTTTCCTTTTTTTACTATTCATAACTTAATTAAATTTATTTATATTAACCTTTAACTACTGAGGTGAAATATTTTGGCGTACATGCTGTGGTGGTGGTAAATTTTACCCCTTTTTAATTTTTAGAAAATTTTGCAAAAAAGATTTTTTGTATTTATTTGCTTTTATTTGGAATTCGATGACACATTTTTAAATGAATAAAGTAATAAAATAAAGAAATCTAACTTCTAGTTAAACAAAACAAGGATTTTATTTCATATTCACCTTTCTTAAAACTAAAAAAAGGAACAAACATAACTTTAAAAAAAAACGTATTAAAAAAACAATAAAGGCATTTTTTTCACAGGCAAGTTTATATCATCTATATAATTAATAGGCGAACAAGTTTTTTGTAATCCCTTTTACACTGGTACCACTGCACCGATTTTAAAAAGATTTATATGGTTTTAAAGGATTTTCTGTACAGATATGCAGAATCTATATTTTATTGAAATCGGTTTAGTATGTTGGGAGCTATAAGCGTTTGAAGTTGCTACTACTACATGCACACATATTACACACGCATTTATTAGCTTACAAGTAAAAAAAAAACAAAACATAAGTGTGTGTGTGTGTTTGTAGTATTTCTCTTGATCTAAGAATTTTTCTTCTTTTTTTGTTGTTGTTGTATGAAAGCCATACTACTTAAAGGAAGAGAATTGAATAAAGTGAATTGGCTTGGTTGAAGGGATTTTGTTTATGTTTTTTTTAATATGATGTATTATTTAATTATGATTGCATATGTATGTAAGTTTGTGTGTGGCTGTGTTTTAATGAATTTGTTATGACGTTTAGATAGGTACATTTTCTTTGAATCTTAAATTATTTACATTTTGATTCTAGAATACGGACGAGTGTGTCGTCCGTTTGGTATATCTAGTTAATAGTAAAAAAGAAAACAAAGAAAAATTATAAATTATATATACATATATATATATATATATATATATATATATATATATGTGTGTATATATAAGTAAATAAAATTCTATATTATTTAAATTTAAAAAAAAAATTTTATATTTATTTAGAGGAGAAGACTATGTCTTCTTCATCCTTTTATTATTTCTAATTATTTAATTTGCCGGAAGACTATGTCTTCTTATTGGGACTTCTTATTATTTACTAATAATCATATTATCATTATTTAAACTTAATATTAAAACTTAAGAATTGTCGAACAGCAATCATCACCTTGAAATGCAACGTGAGCTGTTCCAATTGCATTCATTGCAAATAGGTCGTTAGCACTTTAAATAAATGTTGTAACAAAAAAATAATTGCAATTAAATGGAAATGTGTCAGCAATTGAATTGCGACAGAGGAGATTGAACTTTATTAAAGTAAGTAAAATAATTATTAATTGCAATGGAAATGTGTCAGCAATTGAATTGCGACAGAGGAGATTGAACTTTATTAAAGTAAGTAAAATAATTATTAATTGCAATGGAAATGTGTCAGCAATTGAATTGCGACAGAGGAGATTGAACTTTTATTAAAAATAAATATGTTAATTATTAACTCCTCCCTTCTTAATTTGATTGTCCCCAATCATTCAGAAAAATGGGATATTGTTCAATCTAGGAGGTTTGACTGAAGCTTCAAGCTCTATTGGGTTTTGAGGGTCGCGAATATTTTGTAAACTGAGTACATTCGGGGTTAACTTGCTACTAGTGAGTGGGTTTTGGGGTTCCCAAATTACTACTTTTCGGGTGCGTTTAAAGAAAAAACCCAGACACGCGATTATTATGATTATTAGGCAAAGTATCGTTGATATTGACCAACCTCCGATTTCTAGGTTTTTTTGGATAGTTGAGATTGTCTCAGTGTTGTTGATTTGAAGTTCGTTTAGAGCTTCGAGCGATAAGAGATTGATATGGTCAATATCGAAAGGAGTTGGCTGTAGTAATGCGGGTATCATTTTTAGAGGAGAAGCCTCCATATTACTGAAAGTTCTATTGTTAGCTTCTATGGTACTGTTGCGAAATTTAATGAGAAAGGTTCCATATAAAGATCGATATGTTTCATCTATGTAAATGGATCCATTGTAACCATTTAGTAAGATCATGCCAGACTCAATTTCCTCAATTGGTGAAATGTGATGATTATTACACATGAAGAGTTTCTATTACTAATAATATACATACAAGTATTATTTGTTATGTCAATTATTTGAATTTCTTTACAAATCATAATATCGTTGTATTCTTCACATTTTTCTTTAATAGCATAAATTGTTTTTTCATTTTTTTAAATTTCTAGGAATTCAAGTTTGATTACACATGTTTTCTTTTTTACTGGTCTTAAAATTACATTTTCATACATTTCCTTTTTTGTCAATGGTACTTTAACCATGTAAAATATTTCATTATAATTATTTTTGTTATACAAAACTGACACTTTGGCAAATTGAAGTGCCTCCTCTGGGTTTACAAAAGGAATGTTTTCTTCTTCGACTTTTTTCATAGCTATTTCTATTTCTTTTTTATTTAGTATTAATGGGTTTACAATTAAAATTTTTGCCCATTCTATTCCGTTTTCAATATTTACTAACTCTTCCTTGACCAATCTTATTCTATTTTGTAAATTAATAACTATTTCATTTTCTAAGTAAACATTTTTTCTTACAAAATTTGACATTCTATTAATAATTTCGGTTAAGTTGTTTATTCTTTTATTGAAAGCTTCATTAACATAAAATTGTTTATTGTTATTTTTATTTAATTCGTAAACGTTATTAGTTAATATTTCAAAGTCGTCATGATCCAGAGACCCTGCGACGTATTTCCAAACTGTTCCTAAAGTGTTTATGGCTCTTTTATTTCTTGTTAGGGGTGTTAGATTCTCTAGGATGTTGTTAATTTGGGTGATTTCATGATTGAGGATAGGGTATAGGTTATGGTTATTTGGGATGTTTTGTTGGATAAAGGTGTGGGTGTTGGCTATGGATGTTGCGTATTGTTCCAGATCTATTGGATGAATGATAGTGAAGGTTCCCTGCTGAATTTTTGCTGTACCCTTATTTATGGTGACAACGTAGGAGGACGTATAATCCATGATTTGGATTTCCGTCAGCGCGTAGGATAAGAATAATCTGGAAAAAATAGGTTATTGTCTTTTAATGTTACTTTTATAAACAGTTCTGCCTGACATTGTTAATACAGTTGTATTTCGGTATTCTTTGACTATTTCTTTTTTATATTTAGTGATTTTTCATTATCTAAGACTATAAACTTGGGGATGCCAAATGCTAAAATTATTTCTTTCAATGGTTCTTTAATGTCTTCGACTGCCTTTGATTTCAGAATTTTTCCTAAGGCGTATTTGGAAAATTTATCTATTGCTGTGAGTACTAGGTTTCCTTCAGTTGAATAGATGTCAATGTGAATAATCTCTCCAGGATTTTTTGGAATTGGTGTAGGCTGAAATTGCGGTTTGTTGGGTCGACGATCATATTTTTGTTCTTTACAGGTTTGACAATTTTTTACTATCCTTTTGGATTTTTCCATCATTTTGGGGAAGTAGTACTTTTGTAGATTTTTGTTTTCGTTGGCATTTCTATGAGCTCTTCGGTGTTCATTAATCAATATTTCTTCTTGCTCTGTTTCACTTACGATATCTTTGACTTGTGACTGAGTAAATCTTACCTTGAAGTTTTTAAAGTGTTCGGGATAGAATTCTTGAATTACCCCCATAATTGCTTCGGTAGTAAATAAACCGTTGATTACGCTGGGGTTGAGATATTTTTTAAAAATTGATATTAAGGTGTCTTTAGTGTAAAAAGGTTTTTTAATAATGTGCCTATGGTAAGTTGGGAATGGAATTTCGAATTTGTAGTTGCCTTCGTTACTAACTAAGATATGGAGTTGGTTCTTAAAGACGTTAATTGGACATTCTATTGCGGGGATCAGATTATCTGAGGAACTTTCATCGCTATGTTGCGTTGCTGTCATCGAATTTATCTGTGGTGGTCTAGATAGTGAATCTGCAACTACGTTTGTTCTGCCTGGCTGATACCTGAGTTCGTAATTATACTCCTCTAAGATGGACTTCCATCTTTTCATCTTGCTGTTTGTGTTTTTGCTACTGAGGGCATACGTCAAAGGTTGGTGGTCCGTATAAATGTTTACTTTCCTAGAACCGTACAGGTAGTTTCTCAACGAATTGAGGGCCCATATTATCGCTAGCATTTCTTTTTCATTGGTAGCGTAATTTTCTTCAGTTCTGCTGAGCATTCTTGAAAGAAAGGTAATGGGTTTCCTGTTTTGCGAAAGTACTGCGCCTATCGCATAATCAGAGGCATCTGTTGTCAGATCGAAGCTTTTTTCAAAATCAGGGTGAGATAACATGACATCGCCGGAGATGAGTGAATTTTTTAATTTCTGGAATACGTCCAAAGCATTTTGATCTAAAGTAATTTTTAAATTTTTGGACGCGTTTTTCGAAATGCGTCCTTCCTCCCCTCTTAAAAGGGATGTCAGGGGCTTGGCAAGCTTCGCATAATCCTTGATGAAGCGACGGTAATAACCTGACATGCCTAGAAAACTTCTCAGGTCTTTTAGGGTTTTCGGTGGTGGTATTTTGGCTATTGCTTTTATTTTATTTTGGTTGGCTTTAATTCCTGCGGCTCCTACGATAAATCCCAGAAATTCAACTTCTGTCTTGAGAAATTCACACTTGTCTAGTTGAATTTTGAAATTTGCCGATTCTAGTGTTTTGAATATTTTTCCGAGGTTTTCGAAGTGTTCTTTCTCGGTTTTTGAAAAGATGACAATATCGTCTATGTAGACGTAACAGATTTTCCCTATGTGGTCTCTCAAGACATCGTCCAAAGTACGTTGGAATATTGCGGGAGCATTTTTTAATCCGAATGGGAGTCGTACAAACTCAAATTTCCCGTTGTTAACTGAAAAGGCGGTTTTCTCTACGTCACATTCCTTTAAAGGAATCTGGTGGAAACCACTCTTTAAGTCAATAACTGTAAAGTACTTGTTTTTGCCTAGATTTGCTAGAACTTCATTAATTTCTGGAATGGGATACCTATCGGCCACAGTTACTGCGTTCAGTTTTCTGTAATCGATGACCATTCTATATTTTTTTTTCCAGATGCATCCATTTTTTTCGGAACGATCCAAACGGGTGCATTATACGGAGATCTGGAGGGTCTGATAATTCCGTCATTTAAGAGTTCGTTAATCTGTTTTTCTACTTCACTTTTCAATGCCATGGGATAGGGGTATGATTTAGAATAAATTGGTGAATCTGAATGTGTTCGGATTTCTCCTTGAACTCGAGAAGTGAATGTAAGTTTCTTGTTGGGATCCGTGAATAGGTTGGGATGCTCGTTTATAGTTTCATCTAACTGAAATTTTTGAGTTTCGTTCATATGATTTGTTCTGAATTCCATTTTATTAACTGATTGGGAAGTGTGTTGATGAATTTTTATTCTAGTTGTATTGTTTATTAAAAAATATTCTTTCTTAATACCGATAGTTGCGTTTAGTTCTTTTAAACTATCATGACCAAGGATGCCATGAAACGATTTCAAAGAAGATAGGATGAAGAATTTTATATGGTGGTCGGGTAAATTGAATAAAGTTGCGAATGTGTGGTGCGTAATTTTAATGTCTCCAGACACTGAGTTTGCAAAAAAGGTGTTTTCGTTTTTGATGGGATTGCTAACGAGGCATGGTTGAATGTAGTTTTTGTTAGATCCAGTGTCTATAAGAATTTTTAGAATTTTACCATTCTTCGCTTTGCACTCAAAATACGGGAGCGAAGAATTTGTTGACCTAAAAAATGGATATCTGTGAAATTTTGAGTGGGTATTTCATCTTGTTGATCTTGATCATAGGATTCGGCGTACTCGTCAATTTCTTGGTTTTGGATTAATTGCTCGTATTCAGTCTCATTATAATTTCCAACTTGTTCGTCCTGGTAATTCGGTACCGTGGGAAGATCTTGTCTACTTTCTATATGAAAATTGCGTTGTTGTTTATGTGGTGGTGAAACGTAGCTTAGGGATGGAGGTCTTTTGTTATTAAATTGGGGTTGAATAAAAGGACGTGATCTGTTTTGATAATTTACGTTTCTTGTTTGAATTGATTCGTCAACTTCCATAGGTTGAGGCTTTTGAGGTTTCGGTGCAACTGGTCTTTGTGGTTGTAAATTTTGTTGAAAAGGTTGGTGCGATTGAAAACGCGGTTGGGGATTTTGTCGGAAGTTAATGTTGGGGATGGTTTGACGATTTTGGAATGCATTTGTTTGCATATTATTCATTGGTCTATTGTATTGGTTAAAATTTTGAAATGTCAATTCTGGATAAAAGGGTTGTCTATAAATTGTATTTTCATTCCGTATTGGAAGGGGTGGTGGTTGACGTTGTCTATGATTTTGATGTTTATTCGCGTATTCTGTTCTGTAGTTTTGATTCTCTAGCTTTAAACAGAGATGTAATGCTTGCGGGAGGTCCGCAGGTTCACGGATGCCAAGGAGTCTTGGTAGATCTCCATTTAGGCCCCTAACAAAAGTATCTAAGGCTTTGTCCCTATAGGTTTGCGTTAAAAGTCGCAAGGACTCTTGGCCCATTTCCATGCAACCAATTTTATTTAGTATAAGGGACAAATGCGTGTAAACTTCTTGATAAAATGTTTGGATGGTATTTCTTCCTTGAATTAAAGAGGTCATTTGGTACTCAAGCGTCCCTAAATCTCGTTTGGCTGCGTAATGCATAGATAGGCATTTTACAATGCAACTCCAATTTAATGGAGTATTGTAGGATTCTAAGGCACTGTCAGCGTTGCCTGTTATTTTGTTTCGTATGGTGCTTAAAATACCGTAATATTTAGGTGTGCCTTTGCTAGAATCGTAACTTTGCAACACTCTGTCCACGCTTTTCTTCCATAAGTTAAATTCCATGGGGTTACCCGAGAAATCTCTAAGACTTCTTACTATGTCGGGTATTTTATCTAATTCACTTAAATCATTTCTATATCTGTCTTCAATGTTTTGGTCTATCCCGTGGTTAAGGTCATTATTTGGATTCATCAGAGATTGAACTATGTTTCTGCATTGTTGCGCGCAAATAGCGGCTATTCTGTTTTCTAGTTCTTCGTTGAGTTGCGCTGCTGGATTTGGGATGGGAATAGGAATAGGATTTGTAGTGTTAAGAACGGGAGGTCTTACTAGGTTATTGGGGTTAGCCATGATTTTTCGCAAATTTTGGGAAAAATTTTTGTGAGATAAAAAAAATTCTATTTTATGATTTATAAAAATGGGTACTTTTGATATTCACGGTAAATAAAAGATTTCTTATTTTGTTTTTTTTTCTCTTCTTTTTTTTTATATGGGTGGTTTTTGTCACTTATGAAATAACTTAAAAATATTCTGAAATATAATGACTTACAGTATAAGATGAATTGGACACATTGTGTTGACTGACTGATGTTATTCTGTTGATCTTGTTGCAGCTATCGATGTCGGCCAGATATTTGAATGGTTGTCTTCTACGGTGCAGCTTTCAATGGCAAGGACAAAGCTGTTGTTGAATATTATGTTTTTAGGTCTTTTCTAAAGTCTTTTAATTAATATAATTTTTAATTTGTTCACTGTTCCTTTTATATGCTCACTGTTCTTTTTATTTGTTGTGTCTATTTTCTTATTTTAAGTTGTAAACTTATTAAACTATACCATCCCGATCACGCGAATTTTTTCCTTTTCGTACTTCTACTAAGGATTCACTTATGACACTTTATACGGACGGTCGCCTGCGGACTGACACTTACAGGCTTAATTAATATTGTTTTTTTTATTTTAGGGTTCTTTTAGTACACTATTTTTTGTACCGGATGTTGCTCGGGCGCCAGTAAATAAAATTCTTTATTATTTAAATTAAAAAAAAAAATTATATTTATTTAGAGGAGAAGACTATGTCTTCTTTATCCTTTTATTATTTCTAATTATTTAATTTGCCGGAAGACTATGTCTTCTTATTCGGACTTCTTATTATTTACTAATAATCATATTATCATTATTTAAACTTAATATTAAAACTTAAGAATTGTCGCACAGCAATCATCACCTTGAAATGCAACGTGAGCTGTTCCAATTGCATTCATTGCAAATAGGTCGTTAGCACTTTAAATAAATGTTGTAACAAAAAAATAATTGCAATTAAATGGAAATGTGTCAGCAATTGAATTGCGACAGAGGAGATTGAACTTTATTAAAGTAAGTAAAATAATTATTAATTGCAATGGAAATGTGTCAGCAATTGAATTGCGACAGAGGAGATTGAACTTTATTAAAGTAAGTAAAATAATTATTAATTGCAATGGAAATGTGTCAGCAATTGAATTGCCACAGAGGAGATTGAACTTTTATTAAAAATAAATATGTTAATTATTAACTTATATATAATAAAAAAAAACGTATGCCCGGAGGAGTGGTAATTTTTATAGCTGCACATATAAATATCTGCTTGTATGATACATACGACGATCAAAACATAACTGGATAATAGTAATAGGATTATGAGAAGATACAAAGAGAATAAAATTGATAGCACTCAACTGAAGAGAGTAAATTAAAAAATAAATAGGAGAGGGTAAAATTTACCACCACCACAGTAGTTAAAGGTTAAACTCACATCTATGTTTTTTTGGTTTGCTTTTATTTGTTCGAACCACAGTAGTTAAAGGTTAAACTCACATCTATGTTTTTTTGGTTTGATTTTATTTGTTCAAACTCCTACATACACATATGTATACATATTTTGTTTTGATAGCTGGTTCAGCTAAACTGCCGATAAATTGCGATAAAAGTTAGAGAAGATACCAATTTTACGTGCTTCGCAAGTAGATTCATATTGAATCTACTTGATTCGCTCTCATAATTTTGTATGGCGAAGCAAGTTGATTCGGTCATGATTGCGGTGTGAAGCATGAATAGAGAGCGAAGCACGTATCGTGTAAACATACTATAAAACTTATCTACCTAATGCTATGTTCAGACGGCAACATGAACCACTTGGTTCGCTGTTCTTAGAACTTTGAAGCCTGTTGACAAAAAAAAATTGACCCACTCTAATATACATATTTACTTATTGAATCTTCAAAAATGAACTCAGAAAAATATAATTATGAGGCCCGACCACTGTCGAACATGAACTTAGTAATAGTTATTAATAATACATAAGTCGTGTTAAGCAAGAAAAAATATTTGCAAGTATCATTTGGAGTGTTGAGTAATGCTATGTTCAGACGGCAACATGAACCACTTGGTTCGCTCTCTGAACCACGATTGCGGATCATGCCGTTCAAACGACACATTCGTGGTTCGTTTTGACAAATCTTTTTGATGCAGTGATGCCAACCTACCCATAGTTTCTAACTTCATATTTAAGTACATAATTAGCTAATTTTTACTTAAAATTAAATTTTTTTAGATACTATTTCATTTTTTCAATGGTTAATTAAAGTTCTCATTAAATTATGTTGAAAGTACGACAGCACTAGAAAATTTCTAAATATTATTGAACGCTTTTTCGCTGTCCAGACTTGCAATTCTTGTTGCAGCAATTCTTGAGTTTATTGTTGAGAGGGGTGAAAAGATTAGGGAGGGGTACACAGTTTCATGTGCTCGTAATTGTTAATTTCAAGTTGCTAGTTATATTTGACGTTTTTTATAATTTTATTTCTTCAGTTGTATGAAAACCAAAAATATTAGAAAAAGTAAATATAAGTGTTAATTTTTCAGGGAAATTTGTGATGTAATAGAATTTTTTAATACATAATTGCAAAAAATTAGAATTTCATAATGTGGACACTTATGCAATTTCAAAGCAAAATTTTAAGAAATTCCAGCAACAAAAATTGCATGTCTGGACGAGGACTTTCCAAAGAACATAAACAAAACATGAAGAAAATTAAAATTGCATAAAATAAATTTTATAAAACCAAACGAACGTCATAATGCATTTTTCTATTTATTTATTCCATGATATGAAACTATGTACTGTCCTATACATTTATGAAATTAGAACGAAATTTTTTTTTATACTAGCACATGCTGTTTTCAACAAGACCACATGATGTTAATGTGTATGTTTTCAATAAACACACACACGCATAAAAACAAATGGCACGCTCATAAAACTTAAGGTGGAAGTACATAACACGCGTTCAATGCGCTAATGCGATACACGCGTCTGTCAAAAAAGTTGAAATAGTGTGTTTTCATAAGGCAAGTTACATAGAGAAGTTCGCGACGCGCGTACCTCGCCAAAAGTTGAACATTCTTCAACTTTCACGCGTTGTATACAAAATGACAGCTAGTGTTGCCAGATTCATAAACTAACATACACAAACATGATTAGAAATTAATTTTTTTATTAAACAATGGATACAAAAATGAATTAAATGTTTAAAGAAAAATGCAACGTAAATGCAAAAAAAAATAGCCGGCAAAGGATTTAAATTTTACAACTAAAAAAGCTTCAAAAGCGTGTTGTGTAACCTTCCATTTGTGTAGCGTTGAACGTTTAACAAGCCAGAAAAGCGTTGCCGCGTAACGCGTGGTATGTACTTCCACCTTTAAGTATTACACAAGGTTGGGAATTTAATTATTATTTAAATATGCACTCAAAAACACAAGTTCGTATTTAAATATAACTTAAAAGTAATTACAATTTGGTTACCAACTCAAAATATGGGCATTAGCACTTTTTGGGCTAGATTTAACCCGATTTCAGACACTCAAAACGCGAAAAAAAATTTTGGTCCCAAAAAACGCGCATATTACCACTTTTTAATATTATCTTTCAGAACTTTTTTTAATTTTTGTCCAATATGTATATAACCCCCTGTTTGTGTAAAACGTTTGAATTAGCTAGTTCAGATATATTAGCGATAATTTGTTATCAAAACTAGAGATGATAGCAATTTCTTCGTGGCTCGCAGCAAGGTTCAAAATGAACCAAGATGGTTCGCTCTCAAAAATTTGTATGGCGAACCATGTTGATTCCATCAAGATTCGACCGCGAACCGTGAATGAGAGAGCGAACCTCGATAATTGCTGTCCGTGTGAACATGGTATAAAATACATTAATTTATTAAACACACACTGCTTTATTTCCTTTTGTTTAAATCTTTTATTTTTTATTGCCTAATGGCTTCAAGAATACATATGTATATATATTTTTTTGCTCTTTTTTTCTTTACAAGGGGTTTTTTCATGTTTTTTTTTTAAATTTATTACAATACAAAATTTGTTAACTGTCTACCAGCCCCTTTATTTTTACACGTAATTCACACTTTGATTTTTCAATGATTTTTTGAAACACGATTTTTAGAGTTTGTATGCGGACGGTATAGAAAAGCAAAAGGGGTAGAAAAAAATCACATTTTACGTTCTACCAGTTTTTTTTTAATTTTCTTTACACATATTTTAATTATTTTATGTTGCTTTATTTCATTGTTTCATTCAATGTGACAACAGCTTTTTTTAATACAAAACAGTGTTACCTGTAGGTATTTTTGTCGCTATTATATGAGCACATACTTATAGGGAATATCGGAAAAATATTTTATTTTGGCCAAAATGTAGGTATTCTTTATTCTTATATTGCATTTTTGTGCATAATGCTAGGAACACAATTGGGACGAACCACGAATTTCGTCCACGTCGACGAATTCGACGATAAGAATTCGCTGCGTAAATTCGTCGAGTGAAGCACAATAAGTCTTGTTTTAGACTTGGCAGTTTTTCTTGAAGCAGTTATCCTCAATGCTCTTTTAAAAAGGTTCGTTTGTTCACACTCGAGACGGTTCCTATTTCAATTTTCCTATTGTTTTAAAAGAGAATTGAAGTAACTTTTCTGTACAAGCAAGACAGTACCCCTCTTCTTTCCTCTCTATCCCATAAACTCAGACTTGCTTCAAGAAAAACTGCCGATTCTAAAAAATGAGTAACTTATGTTTAAAACTTGTCAGTTTTTCTTGAAGCAGTTATCTTCAATTCTCTTTTAGAACTGCTCGTTTGCTTACACTCAGATGGTTTCTTGTTAAATTTTCCTATTGTTTTAATGCTGCGAATGAAATAACAAAAGAGAATTGAAGTAACTTTTCTGTACAAGCAAGTCAGTACTCCTCTTATTTCTTCTTTCCTCTCTCTCCCATAAACTCAGACTTGCCTCACGAAAAACTGCCGTGTCTAAAACATGAGTAACGACGAAAGTTTGTTATTGTTAGTGTGACCATATTAGCTTATTTCTTCTGGATTTAGCTTTAACATTTTTATTAAGCTCTTAGCTTCTGTTTTAGCTTGTTTAAAAACGGATTTAGCTTTTTTTTAGCATTTTTTAATCCAAATTGCGTATTCTCTAAAAATATATTAAAAACATACGTGATTTAACCTAATTTTATTTTGAAATCTGGGGGCAAATTATGGCACTCGTTACCGAACGAAATTATGAAATATTTCAATAGAGTTTATATGGAAACATTTTAAAATTTCGAACCGTATCGAATGCCGTAGTTTGCCTCCTGGTCACACTGGTTATTGTATATGTAAAGAGAGTGAGATAAAATTGTTTTTTCGTCGTTGGTCCGCGTACAAAATATAAATAAATATATCTCAGAGTTCGTCACGCATGACGAATTTCGTTCTACGGCGGTGTTGTGTTCATTTTCATATGAACAAATGTGTTTTATTTTTTATAACGAAAGTTCACACAGAAAAATTCGTTCGTACCAGTTGTGTTCCTAGCATAAATGTAAAAATAACTATACTAAAAATATATTTTTGCTTATAAACCATTTCAAAATCATTATTATTTTGGTGTCACAGGGCCACTCATCCCGTTTTGTGAAAAATAACTAACTTTTTATTCGTTATATTATTGAAAAATATTGTAATTGAACAACTTTTTCATTAACTGTCACACAAAAAAATCAAGATCTTTAGCAACTATTTTCGTACTACTAACTTATTTTTTATTAGCAACACCGAAATTATTTTAATTGATTAGCAACACTTGATTAATTTGATTCTTCTTTGACTTTCTTACTTCATTTGCTACTTGCACAGGTATTTACATATTTATTGTTTTACTAAAGGCCGGGGCACAATGAATCCGTCATGCGTTAAACTTCGCCTTTTTCAACTGACAGCTAAGTTGAAATACATGGTTTCTTATTGGGGCTGTTACATTCAGTAGGTGTCCGTCAACGCAAAGTACAAAAACTGGTCAACTTTTAACTTTTTGCATACGTTGAGTAGTTTGACAGATATTGGTTGATTTTTTTGGTATGTTCTGGTTTAAGTTTTTGTGCTTTGTGGCAGCAAAATTAAATTAAGCAAAAGAAATAAGCGAAATAAATAAAAAAATTTGAATTTAATAAATAAAATGGAGAATCAACCAATTGAAGCTGTTCAAATGCTTCCGTCAATAAAGTACTCATTGTGTCAACCTTCTCCGTCGTTGCGATAATGTAAGTTGAAAAAGGCGAAGTATAACGTATGACGGATTCATTGTGCCCCGGCCTTAAGTATTATTTCCAATATATTTCCAAAAATATTAGAATTATAAAACGTTGCAAAGGAAAATTAACAGGAAAAGACTTGCAGATGTAAATGAACCGGCAGTAACACACGAAAAGAAAAAAATTTAACTAAAAGGTCTCAATCAGATTGGTTGAAGTTACCGGATTTCCAAAGTTGGCTAAGAAAGACACAGGACCAGTGTGGCCACAACTGAAAATAATTTAAATGTTAAATGGGGCTTATAGTACGTTTCCATATACGTGATTTAGTTCAAAACATTTGATTTGCCCAAATTAAGTAATTTGCGAAGTGATTTGCCATACATTTTTCATATGAGCAAATTATCTCAAATGACTTAATTTGCTACAAATTAAGTCGAATTTGTCAATGCAACACTGCGCTGCTGCTATTATTACAAATGCAACTCTGGGTCATCCATTATTGATGACTTGCAAATCCGAAAAAGTGACATTTAAGTACGAATTAAAATGGCAGATTCTATTTGCCTATAAAAAGGAAAAAGTAATTTAAAAAAAGAAAGTTATTGTCAAAGTTGTTTTCCATTCTTATGTATATGTTTTATTTATTGTGCTGTTCCAAATTATTATTAAGCAAATTTGTGTGCTAATTTTAGGTTATAAAAATAAATAAACAATTCAAACGTCAAATTTATTTCGAAAATTCGAACATAGAAACACTTACAACACATAATGGAAACACTTCGACATGATTTTCTCAAATCAACTTAATTTACTCATAATGGAAACGTACTATTAAAATAATGCTAAAAATGCTGAAAACTTTCTGAATATGGTCAAAAATAATGATAAGATTTGAAATGATATTTTACTAATTATATCTCTATAATTATGAATATATATTGTTAAGTTTTTCTCTCTATAAAAACGCTTTTCCGTAGATCCGAAGATTTGCAAATGAATACAAGAGCCGAGTGTAGTAATTAGGGTTAAGAATGATACAAGTTTTATTTACAAATACACTTATACTAAATTACTCAAGAGCTTAAATACACTAATACAACTTAAACTAATAAATTACACACAGATATTCACAACTGGTTACCACTACGACTTCCTCGCTGTAGTTTACGCACGTCTCTTAGCTGGCTGCGCAAGTAATCACGTGACACCTCTTTGTCTGCTGCTCGTCACTTACGAGACTCACTCTGCCGTCACTCACAGTTGATACACCAATACCTCTTTGTCTGCTGCTTGTCACACACGGCACTCACTCTGCCGACACTCACAGTTGATACACCAATAAAGACTCACTGGCTTTACTTACACCCTTATACACGTCTATTCGCTGCGCTGTTCCCTTTACTCCAGTCGACACGATAGACTCCACAATAATCTCAATTCCACGACAGACTATTATTAATTCACAACTTAATTATCAACTGACCAACGAGTTCTTAACTTCACTACTTTCTGATTAGCACTAACTATAACTGTTCGCGACTGACTTACAACTGCAACTAACTAACTCATTGGATGCGTCACCTCTATTTATATTTCACACAAATTCCACTAGAAGTTTCAAGCAATGTCTAGACGATCATTATCATCTTATATGCTGCCTAATTAAGTTCATGTGGTAACTATGTACATACATGTGTATATGCGTACGTGTGTACATCATTAACTAAGCAACACACGGTGGTTGTTTATCTTTTGCTTTTCGTTTGAATTGGCATGTATGTATGTGTACAAATATGTGAATCTTCTTAATAAGCAGACGCTTTTTTGTTGTTGTTGCTTTTGCTTGTTTAATCAAGCTAGGCATGCTTATTTAGTTGTTGGCTACTTTCTAGACTATTCTTTGCTTTGACCCTGTAGGAATATTTTCGCGTAGCATTTACATTAACCCTGTTTGAATATTTTTGTGTAATGCTGCTTAACATTGTTGACGGCTATTTTCGTAACAATATTTTATTTCGTTTAAACGAAGTTGATTCAAAACTAAAATTTATTAGCATATATATAAAATACAATTGCTGAATTCATAGAACCACTTGTGTATTTGTATTATCGTATCTCTACATACATATATAAAAATTACGTGTATGTTCGTGATCGCGAAACTCAAAAACCACTGAACTGATTTTGACCAAATTTTATATGCATGCTCTATGCCGTGAGAAGTGTTTCTGTGTAGTTTGAAGTTCGTCCAACAAATGGCGCCATATTTAGTTTTTTTGTGTTTTTGCAACGTAACTCTGGAACTACTACACCGATTTTGATCAAACTTTATATACATGCTCTATGGGGTATGAGGAGTATTTCTGTGTAGTTTGAAGTTCACCCCACAGATGGCGCAACATTTAGTTTTTTTGTGTTTTTGCACCGTAACTCAAGAACTACTGCACCGATTTTGACCAAACTTTATATACATGCTCTATGGGGCGTGAGCAGTGTTTCTGCAAAGTTTAAAGTTCGTCCGACAGATGGCGCAATATTTAGTATTTTCGTGTTTTGCCTGATAGAGATTAGCGCGATAAGCCTATGCTGTGTTTCGCTGAAGGCGTTGTATCCTTAATCAGCATGTAGTGGCTTTAATTAGCCCGATACCGCAGATTTGCAATGAAAATAATATTTGAAGGCAAACAACGTTTGCCCGGGTCAGCTGGTTAAATATAATAATGTTAAATTTGTTGTAGGTAATTTTCACATTAAAATGAAATACATTAGCAGAGTTCGATTGTCTTGGGTAAGTGCAAATGCAAAATATCGTAGATTTTCTTTGGACTGTGTGTGCATTTTTTGATGGATTTGGAAGAAAAGCTTCGATATTTTGCATTTGCACTTACGCAAGACAATTTGCACCAAACATCGAACTCCGCTATTAAATAATTTTACACTTTTATTTTATATGTTTTTAATGTATGCTTGCTACCAACATAATGTTAAAAATATAATTTTTGCATTTAAATTTTATTTTCTCAGTTATATTTTTCATTGCATGTCCAGGAGCCTTATTCCGCAACGATGAATTTTGAATTGTCCGGCCCCTAAAAAACCTAATTTTGAATACTTCCTTTCTTCTTATAAGGTGTTTGACGTTTAAAATACATGAAAGCAGGTATTAGGCGGTCATACTTGTTATATGAGTTATATGACTTTCGTACATTTCAATCCACACCTTTAAAAATTCGTGCTCTTACCAAGTCATCTTTACCCTTTCTTTTCTTACGAAAACACAAATGAAATTTGCATTGAGTTTGACAGAAGATATTTTAAAAGAGTATGATGGTAAGATGCCAAATACAAAAAATCAAAATTTATTGGAAACCAAACCAAGCTGAAATACACAAATTTTGCATTATCCACCATTCTCAAATACCAAGTATGACATGATAGCCGCTTAAGACTTCTTTTGCTGTTTAGATTGTCTCCACCATTATACATTTGAAGCATAGCCGCGAATAACGTTGTAAAAGACAATTGTTACAAAACCAGTTAACCAGTTACCGTTAACATTACTCTCTTGCATTGTTCAAACATCAGACAATCCAAAATTATGCATCTTATCGCCGTCAAAATACAATTACACGCAGTCAGTCAGTGAAATAACTTTGTAAGTAACTGACAAAATCATGAAACGAAATTGTCGAAAATAATTGATAAATGTAACAGAGATACAAACAGAAACGTTAATGCGAATTATAATTATTTTCGATAAGCTGAAAAAAAAATTATATGAAAAAACAATCTTGCTTTCAAATACGTTTTTTGGCTGTACTGAAAAATTATTGTTTTGTCACTTACAAAGTTATTCGCGGCTAACCTTCATTTATATGAACGTAAAAATGAAAAAATGCAACGAAATACATTAATTGACATACGTTTTTACTTAAATAAAGGAAGAAAATACAAATGTATGTATATGAAATTTATAAAATTAAAAATGCTAAAAAATTAATACAAAAATGCTGAAAAAAATGCTAAATTCAAAATGCATAATGCTAAATTTAGCAGTGAAATGCTAAAAGGGTCACACTGCGCAGGACGATGAAATGAATGCTTATTGTATTTGTAAGCTAATTTTTTCAGTAAAATATGAAAGACTTTCAATGATAAATAAACGAGCAAATTCAAAAAAAATATACATCCCAATTATGCTCTTCCCCGGGAGTTTTCCCTTTTCCCATTCATCCTATTATGAACCGAAGTTAATATAAGAGCGAGAATATTTTGAAAGTTTTCTCTCCAAACATTTTAAAGGGAACTACAGTAGTTTTCGCTTATAGTCACATTTAAAATTGCACAGAAATTGTGGACTATATCGCTAGTGTGACTATAAGCCTAATTTTTTTATATGCCACGCAGAGGTATATAAAAGAATTTCCATCCAATCCAATTATGTCAATTACAAAACAATATTGTATTTAAAAGGCACATTTGTGTGGCCTTTTATGCAACAATGTTTTGTTCTAAAGACATGTTCTTCTAATAAACAGTTGATGGAGGTTAAAATTTAGATTTACTTTTTGGTTTATAACTTAAACAAATAACTAAAAAAAAATCTGTTGAAAATTTTTGTGACTATAACGCGAATTGTTTGCATATAATTTGGATTTTGACTACCACAAAGATGGTGCATATATGTCAAATATGACTACATAGTAAATGGACTATATCGTCAACTTTTTGAATGAAATTAATTTCAAAAGTCACAAAAAACATTAAATATGGACTATATCATTAATGTGACAATAAGCGGTAGTGACTATAAACGAAAACTACTGTAATGCAAAAATTTTAAAATCATATTCACCCTTATTCTATTTGGCGTCGGCAATATCGTCGTCAATTTTGAAACAATATCAATCACCCTTATTCTATTTGGCGTCGGCAACATCGTCGTCAATTTTGAAACAACATCAATCACCCTTATTCTATTTGGCGTCGGCAATATAACACGACGTCGTTTTTAATGTTTTTTATCAAATCGGTATTCCCGTAGATAGTATTGCCATTCATCGATGACTGTCAGCATATGTTTGGTATTCTGAAAGAAACATTGATGTTAATGTTGCCGTTCATTTTGTCGTCAGTGTTTTTGATGTCGTGTTCTGTTGTATGCATGCCTCAACGAATTTGAAAAATAATTTAAAGGTTAAAAAAGTGAAATATAAGTAATTAGATATAAAAATGTACATATTTATTTGAAAAAAGTTCTTAAAAAAAGTGAAAAATATAATCACCCTTATTCTATTTGGCGTCGGCAACATAAGACGACGTCGTTTTTAATGGTTTTGGGCAAATCGGTATTCCTGTAGATAGTATTGCCATTTATCGATGACTGTCAGCAAATTTTTAGTATTCTGTAAGAAAAATTGATGTTGATGTTGCCGTTCATTTTGTCGTAGTGTTTTTGATGTCGTGTTCTGTTGTATGCATGCCTCAATGAATTTGAAAAATATCTAATTTAAATGTTAAAAAAGTGAAATATAAGAAATGCCAAAGTAGATATAAAAATGTACGTATTTATTAAAAAAAAATTCTTAAAAAAAGTGAAAAATATATGGACGAAATTAAAATGACTATCCCCAACCAATTTAAAAAGCTTGTAATGTTCCCAATTATTTCAAGGCACAGTGGGGACTTGAGGTTTAAATTAAAAAAAGGCTGCAAACAGTACTGAGTGTGAAGCAACTGGAGGTGGAATATATAAACAATTAGCACTGAACTCCTTTGGAGGAAGTTCCAATCTCCAATAAACGTTGATCTGATCCCTTTTTTTCAAAAAATAGGCTATATGTATTTTGTCCAATACTTGCCTAAATGATGTTTTGTTCAGCCGAAAATAACTTAAAAATATTAAAAGGATGAGCATTACTCATTATTTTCCCAAAACATGACAGAATTTATCACTGAAGTAAGTAAGGAGAAGTATCCTTGGGTAACTGACAAATGCATGACTTTTGCCTGAGAAATCTTATTTTCACTTTTAAAATTTTTTTTATTTTCATCGTTCCAATAGGAAAAAAAACATTTTATTTTCATTTACTTACAAAGCTTTTGCTTATTCAAAAACACTTTTACCAAAAATAGTAAACAAAATGAACCAGCTGACTCAAATATTGGATATGTGTATTGTATTTATCGATAAACAGGCAACGTTGTCATAACACTGTTAGGGAATACAAAGTTAGCATTGATGTTGTGTTATATTGATGTTGCTTCAAAATTGATGACGATGTTGCCGACGCCAAATATAATAAGGGTGAATTCTAATAGTAAAGATTTTTAATTGTAACACTACTACATCTCGGACTCTTACGTCACTATCGATAGAAGCATGCTAAGGCATGCATACTAGCAAAATATATAAAGCTGTTAGAAGGTGATGAGACAGCAATTGTATCTGGATCAACCCAACTCATGAATGTATTGTATACGGGAGTGATTGATGGTGATGATGACCTTTTTTAAGTGGATAATCATTACATATGAATGCGATAGGAGTCAACCAGCAAACCTCATGTAGAAATACCTACTTGAGGCAAAAAAATTCTCCCAAACATAGATATTTCATTGTTTCTAACACTTTATGAAAACACCGACGGTGAATTGCTGGTAGAGGTAACTGAGTTATTTGAGATCGATTTGCTACAATAGTTGTTTATTAAACATACATTTCTTTGTAAGTAAACTAATTTCTACATACCTAATGTATATACCCAGTAAAAAATTAGATAAAAATACTCTATTCCAAGTAGTAAAATCTGAAAAAAGGAGTGGCACATTAGAAGAAAAAAATAAATAAAAATATAGACTGACTGACCAACTAATACGTACACTCTGTCCGATGGGAACACAAAACACACTTAAACATTTCAGAAATATATACACAATACGCTGCACTTTAATAAAATTAAAAAAAAAATCATATATGACAACAAATAAAAGTGAAAGGTGCTCACCCTTCATAAAACAAACATATATGTACCTTATTAATGTAAAAATATTATCAGTATAAAGCAACAGAAATTTCGTCAAACAAAGTCATCTTGTATCCTAGAGGAACCGTTGAAAGGGTATACCTAAAGTCTCTGAAAACCACTTCGTTTTCTGATGATCGCTTTTCAACAAGAAAATAAGTTTGTTCATTATGACTAATTTAAAAGTACATTTAAATTCAGTCTCATATCCGATCTTAACTGCATCAGAATTTAAGAAAAAAGCTCATTTTATTCTATTGAATAAAATTTTAATTTAAAACAGTAAGCAAAGATATCAGCTTCAACTTCAAATGATTTCATCACAAAAAAAAACTAGTGATTGTTTTCAACAATTATGAAAATAATAATTTCAATATAAAGCTCCCTTTTGATTTTAAATGTTTATCAATAAAAATAAAAAAAGAAGTAAGTTGACTACCAAAGAAAAAAAAACTATCAGTATATAAGCTGGAGTGCCGGATCAGTTTCATTTAAAAATGTTTATACATTTTCATAAAGCAAAGCAAGATTTCGAAAACAAATGTAGAAAGTGAAGAAAAAAGTCTAAAGTTAGAAAAAATTATGTACCCCAAAAATTTCTAACGTTAACTTACTAACGTTGCATCAACTTTAAAAAATGTAAATTGAGTATAAGGAATATTTCTATTATAGTTGCTATTACTATAGAGTATGTATCTTCAGGAATTCAGTTTTACTTAAAAACAGAAAATCCTCACAAACTTTTAAGTAAACGCAGATAAAAATTAAAACGTTTTTATTTTCAAATAAAAAAAAAACTGAATATATCGTATCTATACACAGACGAATATTTACAACAACAACACCAACAACAAGAAGAACAAAAGACATCAATGACAAAAAAAATGTATTCAAAGATTGAAATAAACAAAATCTGTAATATAAACAAATTTCATATAGGCAGACTTTAACGCGAGACAAATTTAAATATGAGAAAATATAAAACAAGCGTAAGTATAAAAACATAATAAGATTATCAGTCGTAAAGCAGCTCTGGGTTGAGGAACATCTCTCGCGTCATCGTAATTATTTCTTAAGTGCGGTCAGGCTTGTGCGTGTTGTTTGGCCTTCGAGAGTTTTTCATCTCGCTCGCACTGGTTGACTGATCTGCCACGGATAACCGTATAATCTTGCGGTTTTTTGTGGAATTTCTTTAACAACCACGTTGCTACTTCCTATGTGAAGGCATAGGTCGTGTACAGTCAGTCACAAAAACTTTTAAAATACTGTTAATACCATCTTGGGCATATGGTCTAGTTACTCCGCCCATACTTGTGCAACACCATATTATACAAATTTACTTTGTATAATATGTACTAAATAAATAAATAAATAAAATAATAAGATTAGGGAAGTCCAGACATATGATAGTATTTTATAGTACCAAATGTCGATACTGAAAACAATTTATTTCTATCTACATATAAATATTAGCGCAAATACACACACACACATAGCAGAATTCATATAAGAAATAGCCAAGAAAATTTCAACAACACCCCACCTTTTGCAAATCATGACGAGCCTTAAATTCTCCCTCAGATATACATACACAAATTCCCATGATCATACATACATACATATACAATATATAAGATTAATCTCAACAACACAACACTCTCACCTACCTGAAATTACAGATAGTCTTAAACTTCTACAGACGTCTATACACATAGATTCTCACGGCTACATATTACAAGAACACCTCGCCCCTAATAAATCACAATCATCTTAAATTCATACAAAAATACATACATACATACATACAAATAACCAATTTACCTCTACAACATCCTCACCTACCTCAAATCACAATCAGCCTTAAACTACTATAGACAGACACATCCACAAATCCCCATGGATACATATTACGTCAACAACCCTGCCCACCCAAATCATGGTCAGCCTTAAACTCCTACAGACATACAAACACACAGATTCCCCCGGTTACATATTACTAGAACACCTCACCCCTCATAAATCACAATCAGCCCTAAGCTCCTACAGAAATACACACATTGAAATTCCTACAAACATACACACACACACACACACAAACACACACACACACACACATACACACGCAATCGATCTACCTCAACTACACCCCGCCCCTTTCAATCAAACCCTCACCTAAATTCTCACAGACAGACAGACACATCCGCAAATTCCTATGGTTACATATTACGGCAACAACGCCACCCACTCAAATCACGGTCAGCCTTAAATTCCCACAGTCTAGCAACACCTAAATTAGCATTAGAAAAAATAACTTTCACGTTTTCCCGTCGTCATTAGGAAAAATCATTTTCCCTGCATTTGAAAAAATTATATTCATTTTTTGCCGTCGGCATTTGAAAAAAATAATAATCATGTATTGCGGTAGGCATTAGGAAAAATTATCATGTATTGCAGTAGGCATTAGGAAAAATTATCATGTTTTGCCTTCGGTATTACGAAAAATTATCATGTTTTGGCTTCGGAATTAAGAAAAATCATTTTCCCGTCGGCATTTGAAAAAATTATATTCATGTTTTGCCGTCGGCATTAGGAAAAATTAATAAACATGTTTTGCCATCGGCATTTGAAAAAAATAATAATCATGTTTTTCCGTAGGCATTAGGAAAAATTATCATGCATTGCCGTCGGCATTAGGAAAAATTATCATGTTTTGCCTTCGGCATTAGGAAAAACCATTAGATGATTTTCCGTCAGCATTAGGAAAAACCATTTTCATGGTTTTCCCCGTCGTCATATACACACATAAAAACCGCCAAACTATGAACCGCCTTAATACATGCACACACAATATTCCACACACAAATTTCCACGGTCAGGCAGGCAGACAGACCGACAGACAGACATACACTTAATGTAAACAAAAACTCCTAATGTAAACAAAAAACTCCTAATGTAAACAAAAAACTCCTTATGTAAACAAAAAAAAACACAAATTTCCAAGAATTTAACAATTTTCAAATTTTAATTACCCAAATTTAACAATTTCAGCAACAATTTAACAATTTTAATTGTCCCCGAATTGGCAGTTCCCTACTACTGCCGACACTTACAGTTGATACACCAATAAAGACTCACTGGCTTTACTTACACCCTTATACACGTCTATTCGCTGCGCTGTTCCCTTTACTCCAGTCGACACGATAGACTCCACAATAATCTCAATTCCACGACAGACTATTATTAATTCACAACTTAATTATCAACTGTCTAACGAGTTCTTAACTTCACTAGTTTCTGATTAGCACTAACTATAACTGTTCGCGACTGACTTACAACTGCAACTAACTAACTCATTGGATGCGTCATCTCTATTTATATTTCACACAATTTCCACTAGAAGTTTCAAGCAATGTCTAGACGATCATTATCATCTTATATGCTGCCTAATTAAGTTCATGTGGTAACTATGTACATACATGTGTATATGCGTACGTGTGTACATCATTAACTAAGTAACACACGGTGGTTGTTTTTCTTTTGCTTTTCGTTTGAATTGGCATGTATGTATGTGTACAAATATGTGAATCTTCTTAATAAGCAGACGCTTTTTTTGTTGTTGTTGCTTTTGCTTGTTTAATCAAGCTAGGCATGCTTATTTAGTTGTTGGCTACTTTCTAGACTATTCTTTGCTTTGACCCTGTAGGAATATTTTCGCGTAGCATTTACATTAACCCTGTTGAAATATTTTTGTGTAATGCTGCTTAACATTGTTGACGGCTATTTTCGTAACAATATTAATAAATAATGTACTTTTTTTGTTGAAAAGAAAGAAAAATTATGGAGTAAACTCATATAGAAAGGCAAAAGTTAACAGGTAAGAGTAAATCAGGTGGGCTAATGAATGGGTCGCAAAAGAAAATGAAGATGGAGAGTTAGCGACATGGTTGGGAGGGCTAAGGGAACAAAACATCTGTTTCCCGTAGTGTGTTTCCTGTGGTGTATTTATTTGTAGAGTTCAGTAGAAGTTTTTTTTTTGTAGTGTTTGATTTTTGTGTGTGGATACGCTTGTTTTATTTTTTTCAAATTCAGAAACCATTTTGCGGAAATCGTTTTCGTCATAAATTTAAATTTTCGTTTCATCGATGTTGCCACGTTTTATTGGAACAATATGAAATTTATTCTGACATTAATTTTTTAATAAGAGCGTTTGAATTTTTTTTCTCTCAAATAGATTGGTGGCGGCTTGGATGTTTTGTTCGTGGATATATCGGATTTATTGTTATCTTGCAATATTTGAAAACGATTTTGGCAATTAGTAGAAGATGCGCTGTTATCCCTAGACATCTTTGGAGCAGATGAAATTTTTTAAGAATTTGGGCTTCGCCCACGCTTTACCACGGTTATATATATCTGTCCATTCCGACTTGTACGTTGGGTTTTGAGCTACTGTTATCTGTAGTGAAAACTTTGTTAAGTGATAAATACGAGCCTGAAGGAGATGATACTACTGACTTATATGAAGAAGTACTAGGCAAATGTAATGTTAATGAATTACTACTAGTTGACATTGGACAAAGCGAAGTTGATCGCTGACAAAAAATTGTCTTTGCCGTTAAAGAAATACATTCATCAGATTTATTATTGATATTGTTTTCATTAAGAGTTTCAGAACTCACAGTAAAATAAGCATTTCTGCCGTTAGAACTCACTTCAAAATTTTTTCTATTTTAGGTACTCATATAGAGTATTCCTCAATGGCACTTTATTTGTGTTTTTTTGTTTGCGCTTTTTATTTGTTTTTGTTATTTCTGCTATGTAAAAAATATTAGCAAAACAATAAAGCTTATTTATTAAAGTCAGTATGTACCTATTACGAATAATATGTACTACGAATATTTTTTTGTATAATTTTTTGTTTGCTAATCGACTGTTCGCTATGAAGGTACGACGAGAACTGAGGAATATTCCCGGGGAGTTTTTCTCTTCCTTATCATTTGTGATAAGGGTGATTAGTTAATATTGTAAGTCAATGGTACAGGGAAGGAAAATGACTTCTTGGATTTTGTACCAACTATGAAAATCAAATGTACTTTTTAGACCATGATGGTACCAATTTTTAATACTAATTAATAGAAATGGAAACGTAAAAAAATTAGTATAAAAATAAAGAAGTTTACAATAAAAACAGAATAGTGACATTGACATTGACATTTTTAAATTTTACCAAATAACTCGCGGTAGTACCACGGTACCAACAACGTCAAAAATGTACCATAAAAAGTACAATTGTACCATGATTTCCATCCGTGCAATGGTATAAGCATTTATTTAGAACAAAAAGTTTAAATAAGCACCAGAATGTTGTATTTACCTCTTGATTTAGGCATTTTAATTCAAGCCCTGAGCACATAAATTTCAAAAACATGAACTTCTTATGTCTTTAGAAAAAATACTAAAAATTTCACCCTCCTTTAAGTTCACATAGCAGGTAAATGAAAGACTTGTTTCCTTCTAATATCAAGACCGATAAGAAAAACTATAAAATTTATAATTTCCTTTGACTGTGTGCAATGGAAATTTAATCCATTGGCATCTGCACCTGGGCAGTTTTAGCTCCACTTTTTCAGCATAAAGTTGTTCCGCATGCATAAGCATAAAACACATAATCTTATTGACAATCAAAACCTACAATTGTTATCCAATTTCTATCGCTTAACTCTTGCGTTAATGCAGGCAAATATGTAAACATTAAGCAGTTGATCCATATTTTTTCTCTCGCATATTTACTTATTCCCCGGCTATTTAGAATAGGAGGATTATTCCCCGGGAGCAAATGATAAAGAAGAGAAAAACTCCCCGGGAATATTAATTATTTTGGTTGATAAACAATTTTTATACTTACTTTTCTGTTTGTTTAAAGTTTTATTAGTCTAGATTTTACACAATTTGAATTCATGTGTTATTATTGATTTTAAAAAAATTCTATTATTTGTTTGTAATGTCCCGTTTGGGAAATTTCAAAAGTTGGCAAGTCTAGTCTTTGGTAGCATTTATTTATAGGTGCGTTTGAGAACTTTTCCAGTAAAATCCAGTAACTGAGTAATTTAAAGAAATTACTCTCACTAAAAAAGTTTGCATCTAAAAGTACGCGAACGGAAAAATTGTAAAATCTAGTAAAATATATACAACAGCTGATTACCAATTTTGGCGCTAAAAAAATTATACATATCCAATACACGATAGAACATTTTGTTTAATAATAAAAGTAATAGATATGGACATATGTTTTTATTTAAACTTATTTGGCTGGTCCAAGATGTCGACAGGAAACTTTCCATAGCTAACTTATATTGAAAACGAAAGTAAACTTTCTTATACCGATAGAAACTTTCTGGTCGACATTGCGGGTCAGGCGGTTAAAGTTTCTAAGCTTTTTACCCTGAACGTGAGAAGTTATTAGGATGATATATTCAAGACAACGAAAAGCTTGGAAAGAATTTAAAAAGAGTACAAAAAGTAATTATTTTTAAATGTTCCATACGTCAAACCAGGAACCGTCTGGATTCCATATAATAATCTATTAACTTTATTCACGTGTAAAAACAATCGGCTCTGAATGTTCTGAATTCCATGTGAAATTAAATCATTCGGAAATGCAATAGCATTGTTATTTAAATACATACATACATACATATGTGCATACATATGTACATATTTCCAAACATTCTATGGAAATTCCGCACGTTTTAATTTCACGTGGAATACATAACGTACCCGAATATTTTTCTAGCATCAAACTTAAATAAATGTTATAATGCTTATAACTTAATACAGAGTGGGCGAAAAGAAACCAAGGGGTGTAAAAGTTTAATAACTTTTTTGTTTATTAATTTTTTTTTTTATTTTTTCTTTCAGATTATATAGACAACACTTGGAGAATTTATAATGGAGAGGTTCACAACTGAACAGAGAACCAGAACAATAGAATTTTATTATTTAAACCAGAGATCAATTATTTTAACGCAAAGAGCATATCGTAGACATTTTAACGTCAGAATTTCGCCCTCTGAAGCGATGATTCGTTGCTTAGTTAATCGTCATCACCAACATGGCAGCGTAAGAGATTTGCCTCGAACCGGTAGACCACGTTTAAGTCGCACTGCGGAAAATATTGAACGAGTACAGCAAAGTGTTAACGAAGCACCAGAAACAACTCGAACGCAATCCAGTAAAAAATACTAACAATTTTTACAAATTTTTGAGTTCTCGATCGCACTTTATATGTGACTCACATAATGTGAGAGGATAAGAAAAAAAGCTGTCAAAATAAAATAAATCTCTCGACTGATTTTTGGGGCTACTTTTTTGTGTAAATTTGTATGGAAAATGTGTTTATGCCGTAATTCTGTTTGATCATTAAGGCCTTAAATGTTTTTAATTTATCTTTCTTTAAATTAAATTACTAAAATTTTTATATTGGGGGAAATTTTTTAACATGTAGGGAAAGGGAAAAACGGTTTTTTTTAAATATACTAGCAACACTGATACTATTTTTGGAAGAAAAAAAGTAAAAATTAGAAACATGGAAGAAATCATCGTAGGAATGTAAAATGTTTTTGGAAGCAACTTTTAATAGAGAATCAAAAATAAAACAAGATTTTTTAAATCATTGTATGAATTGGGCCTTACTTTTTATTTTTTTGACGCTGTCAGTGCTCACTCCTATACTTCCTTGGCTGCCTAAATTTAACAAGCTCCAGCACAAATTCCAGCTTTTTCTTATTTAGTTTTCTGGTTGCCCTGTAGCCAGCTCGTGTTTCATCTGCGGGTATTTACTTCCTTTTTTAATAAAAATTGTGTTCCACATATCCCAAGCAATTTCATGGATTTCTTTCAACAATTTTTTTTTAGAGGACTATTTTTTCAACTCTGAATTAAGTTGGCGGAATATAATATTCACAAACTGCCAGGTTCAACTCAAAAAAAAAAATATTGAAATTACAGTTCAATTTTCGCTTTTTTGATCAATTCGATTAGTGAATTGTATACAGAGTAATTGTGTGAAGTGGGACTATCGAATGCTGTCATTAGTCCCGGTCCAAACTTTTGTTGACCAACTCGTAATTCAGCTGTAAGAAAAACAGAGATACTTGTATTTCCTCTTCCGTCTTTCTTAGACCTGAATTACGAGTTGAGCAAAGTAAGTTGTAGTGTGTGAACCGGGACTTAGAAATTTGGATGTGTTATTCAAATCAAAAGAAAATCCCAATGTAAAAAAGTCATACGTTCGAGCAATAACTCGCTCGTATTCTAATGTGGGTATTAGGCCCCTGTGTTTCTCGCATCGTAAAATTTCTTAAATGAAGTGTGAAACACAAAATTCCATCGTTGCTCGATTTGTGAGAAAAAATGTTTCGGTATTTGAATGCGAAAACAGACAACACTGATTCTGTTTTTATTGGAATATTTCCAATAATGAAAACAAAATGTTAGAAAAATATTATTTCAACAAAAAAAAAATAATAATTTACAAGAAAAATAAAATAAATTAAGGAGCAAGAATATAAAACATATGTTTGAAAGAAGTTTTTTTATCAACTGTCTCTACATAAGACAATTACACAAAAAATTCCAAATAAATATTAATATATCGACTTTTTAAAAAGATTTTAGTTCAATAATTCGTTGAATATCATTTCAACTACATAGTTTATTTTCCATATTTTTAAACACAAATTCAAAAATTTATGTTTTTGTAAAAATTTGCGTGTTATCGCACCAATTTAAAATGCGACAGTTCTTGCGAGAAACTTTTCACAAAATATTGTTACAGAAACACTTTTTCTTACATCCTTCCAATAAGTGCTGGAAATTTATTTAAATGACAGATTTCTCACAAAGTAAAGGTACAGAAACACTTACATATGTATGTGAGAAAAGCCAATCTGTGTTTCAATTTACACTGTTCTTGTTGCGATTCCCCCGCTTCATGCCGAAAACCTTACGAAGCGAGAAATACAGAAAGGAGCTACAGATGTAAAAAAACATATATACGGGGGCATAATATAAAATTCACTTGTCAAGGGGTTCGTAATTAGCAAAGTATTAGCGATAGGGAACAAATAGGGTTTAGGTCCTCCTCGCAGAAATAAATAAACTTTCCTATATGATGAGAAATTAAAAAATAAGAAATAAAAATTAAATATAAATATTGGCGGCGAGCTTTCATTTCCGAGTTATGGGCGTCCAAAGTTCTAGTACATAATTGTGATTATTTGATGTATTTTCCATCCACAACGGTCAATATTGGTATCATTTAAAAGCGTTTAAGGTGTTAACGATATATTGAAATTTTTAAAAAATTCACTAACCCATGGTTTTCACCAACACTGGGATGCGTACTAAAGGTTTTTTATAGCCGGCCTTTGGCAGTGCTTAAGGATTTTCTCCACCATGGTTTTTCCCAACACTGCGCTGCGTACTGAAGTTGTTTTTGTATAGCCGGCCTTTGGCCGGACTTAAGGATTTTCTCCACCATGGTTTTTCCCAACGCGGCGCTGCGAACTAAAAGTTTTTTGTAGAGCCGGCCTCAAGGATTTTCTCCACCATGGTTTTTCCCAACACGGCGCACAGAGGGATTTGTTCACACAATGTTCGGCAAAAAATATAAGGAGTGCTCGTAGAATTTTGAAATTTGGTACAGCCTTTTACCTCAATTAAGAATAAAATTAAGTTTCATCAAAATTGGCCACTCCAACTACCCACCGCCCATGGAACCCCATATTTATTTTTGGCCCAAAGTTTTTGAAATTTTTCACAGAGCCTTTATGACCTCAATTAACGCCCACCACTCACCGCCCATATAACCCATATTATATTTTTCCCACAACTTTTTGCTTCTTTACCAAAACTAATTATTTTATAAATAAATTTCAATACATGCATTTATATATAGATTTTTATTCATCATCTATCATTTCTGTAACTATATCAAGGTCCAGAACCTGTTTACGGGGTTTACATCTAATGCTACTCATAAAAGGATCTGACGATACTAGAAGTCGATGAAAAACATCTGTATTTGTTACAACTCTATCACACTTTCTTTAGAACCTTAATCTTTAATTTCTAATCTTTATTTCCGGCTTCTTCAGCTTCTTTAGAAAGCATGCCAATAGGAAGTATTGCCGCATCCATGATATCTTTTCCATGTATCAGTATTTTGTGTACTGTTACTGGCATATAATACCAACTATATTTTTCAACAAAAAGTTTTGCTATATCTTGAGCAAAATTATTGAACTTCAAGGAATTAACTTTTTTGCCGCAAGTTATTACTTGTAGGATAATGCGAAATCGATCAATTAGTTTATCGTCTACACCAGTCACATCGGCAACAAGTGCGGGGTTAGAAAAGAAACGCCTGGACGTATTTTCATCATTAGTAGACCCAGTTCCTTGTTGAACTGCATTTACTCGTACAACCATCTGTTCCTTTAAGGCCTTCTGAATTAAAAGTTTATTTACCAGTTTTAAACTTTTGTGTTCATCCTTGAGCGCCGACCATCTTTCAAATGGTTTGTTGTAGGCAATATGAAGTATGCACTCCATAAATTTTATGCGAACATGTAGGAGGAAACGCCCATTTTGATTGCTTCACCATCAATAGCTTTGCTTGAAACTAATTTAAGATTATTCATTTCAGTAGGTTTCGCCTTGAAAATGTAACAAACAGCTGCTGAAGATGTACCTGTAACAGCTTGAGCTGTCTTGCCATCTAACATTGTAAACACGAAATTATGCTTGATCGAAAATTGCTTCCCGCACGCTACAACTTCGGTATTTTTCAAAGCAACAATATCTAAATTAATTTTTTCAACAAGGCCTAGCACTCTCTTTTGTTTCTTTGGTAAATTCCTAGGAGATAGGACGGCAGAATCTTGTTGATGACGGATTATTATTTCGCCAATATTCTTCTTGAGAAATCGTCTGTAGACTTAACGGAACCATACATGCCGGTAACAAAGTTTTATCGCTTACATCAGCTGCTAAACTCTGATTGTACTCAACATGCCCAGAGGAACCATCGCAACCCCACTCACATGTAAACTCTAAATTATCCGTCATAACATTTAATTCTTCATCCGGAAAAATTTGAAATAATCGGCTTAACGTACGATCCATTATACTTTGCAAGGAAACAGACGCAGCTTTTTCAGATATTTCAATATGGTGGCAAAATATCGTATTCTTCATTTTTGAGAAAACTTTTGATGGCTTCATACTGACTCTTTGTAAGCTTTGCGTACAGCCGGCGAACGAATATAACATCGAGTTGGTATATTTCCACCCATCACTTTACTTGTCATTTTCAAATATTCTTGTGAATATTTTGAAGCTAATTTAGCTACCTTGAACCTCTTTGTGCAAACTTGACAATCTTCGAAATCTTTCGCTGTCCTTCCTAGTTAAGTTGATCAACTAGGCTCGCTATTAAGTGATACTTCAAATACAGCAAAAAACACAAAGAAAAACATTTACACATATACAATTTTATAACTCTTTAAACGTATTTTTCAGCTAATCTTCATTTTTTTTTTTTAATGGGATTTTAGTTTATGCGATTCTTGCCATCGTTTTTTGAAATGACCAAGAAACCTCTTTTGAATTGCTGTTTTCACTATACCGATTTCTTCATCCTGAAGCACTTCATTTTTGGATTTAATGAATTTAATTTATTCCAAACTTGCATTGCAATTAATGAGTTCGTAACTCAGTTCATGTACCACAGAAAATAAACTCATTTTAATGATATCTCTTTCACTTCGCTATTTGCTATTTTGACAAATTGTTTTATTTTTATTGTTATTAAAACATATGGTTTTGTTTTTAATCTATTAAAAATAAGTTATTGTTGTAACTAAATGTCATAATAACGCACGTGCCTAAAAGTGAGCAATATCTTTTTGTAATTCTTTAAAATTAAAAATTTCATGAATTTGGAGACAAATTTTATGATTTTATAAAAGTATATTAATTATTTAAACTTTTTTTAATTGATAGTATTGAGTCTTACCTTTCATTTTATTATAGTGGGAGCACCTAGTACGACCGAGGAACCTTTTTTTTTCTTCCAAGGAAGTTTGTAATCACGGCACATTATAGAACAAATTTTATTCTATCATATCTTTTAAACCATATGAGCGACCTTTATAATTTTTTTTAAATGCGCAGAAAAAGCTATATTTGAAAAAAATCACTATTTAAATCAGAGCAATAAAATTATCTTACGTACAAACACTATAGAAGTGCGTAAACAGTTTTCAATATTTTGGACCAAAATTTACATGTGACTTTACTTCATTATTTCAAAGACAAATAAATATTTTTTTAGACACAATTTATGGATTCTTCATCCTGAATCGATTTTCTTCAAAACTGCATCGATACATTTTTAAATTTTATGTGTCGAAAAAATTACTTTTTGCGCAAAAAATCCCACTGTGCGGCGCTTTTTGTATAGCCGGCCTTCGGCAGAGCTTAAGGTTTTTCTCCAGCATGGCTTTTCCCAACACGGCGCTGTGTACTTAGGCCGGGTTTCCATATGTGTGCCATGTGCCATACAAGCGTGAAAAAAACGTAACTACTAGTTACTAATGAAAAACAGTTTGATTCAGACACGTATTTATTAAGTTAAATAGTTTCATACATATCTAATAGACAATTTTATAGAATCCAACATGATTGGAAACTGTTTAAATCAATAAATATATGTCTGAATCACTATTACTAATAAAAAATTTTAGATTCAGACATGTATGTATTTATTAAGTTAAATAGTTTCATACACAACTAATAGATTATTTTATGGAATACAGCATGATTGCAAACTGTTTCAATCAATAAATACATGTCTGAATCAAACACTTTTTCATTAGTAATTAGTTTGTTACGCTTTTTTGTGCAAATGACACACAAGAAATGCCAGATGTAAACTCAGCCTTAAGGTTGTTTGTATAGCCGGCCTTCGGTCGGGCTTAAGAATTTTCTTCACCATGATTTTTCCCAACAATGCGGTAGTTACTAAATATTCTTTGCATATCTGTTAATTAATACCAATATTGGCCCGTTACAATCAGAAATGCAATGCTCAATCACATTATCATATGAAAACTTTAAAGGCCCATATCTCGGAAACTAACTCTTGCCGCAATTTTTTCTTATTCTTTAATTTTCTATCGGATAGGATGCTTTTTATTTATTTCTGTGAGGCGGACCTAAACCCTATTTAAGCCAGCGATAGTCAGGATAACTATCTTTATTATTCAGCGCGAATAATAATTTTAGGCCGGGTTTCCGTGTGCCATGTGCCACACAAGCGTAAAAAAATCGTAACCACTAGTTACTAATGAAAAACAGTTTGATTCAGACACGTATTTATTAAGTTAAATAGTTTCATACATATCTAATAGACAATTTTATAGAATCAAACATGATTGGAAACTGTTTAAATCAATAAATATATGTCTGAATCAAACAGTTTTTCATTAGTAATTATTTGGTTACGCTTTTTTGGGCAAATGACACAAAAGAAATGCCAGACGTAAGCTCGGCCTTATTGCTACATTTGTATGAGATTTTAAGTGCGTTCGAGAACTCAAAAATTTGTAAAAATTTTTACTATTTTTTACTGGATTGCGTTCGAGTACACAAAATCCAGTAAATGCGAGGGCGAATAGAGAGAGAAAAATGACAGTTCATTTACTGAGTAAATGCAAGTTTTTACTGGACAAATTTTTGCCAGTAAAATCCAGTAAAACGAAACCATATGTTTTTAAATATATGTAAGCAACCAAAATCAAAGGGAAACAAAATTTTTTAATTTTTGATGAAATTTTTAAAATAACAAAAACAAATGTATTAAGTAATAAGCATTATAACATTTATTTAAGTTTGATGCTAGAAAAATATTCGGGTATGTTATGTATTCCACCTGAAATTAAAACGTGCGGAATTTCCATAGAATTGTTGGAAATGTGTATGTATGCACATATGTATGTATGTATGTAATTATTTATAATAACAATGCTATTGCATTTACGAACGATTTAATTTCACATGAAATTCAGAACATAACCGATTGTTTTTAAACGTGAATAAAGTTAATAGATTATTATATTGAAATTTTTGTTTATACATACCGTCGGGTCGACGGTTCCTGGTTTGACGTATGGAACATTTAAAAAAAATTTTACTTTGTGTACTTTTTTTAAATTCTTCCCCAATTTTTCGTTGCCTTGAAGACATATATCATCCTTATAACTTCTCACGTTCAGGGTAAAAAGCTTAGAAACTTTAGCGGCCTGACCCGCGATGTCAACAAGAAAGTTTCTATCGCTTACTTATATTTAAAACAAAATCAAAATAAGAAAGTTTATTTTTGTTTTCAATATAAGTAAGCTATAGAAAGTTTCTTGTCGACATCGTGGACAAGCCAAATAAGTTTAAATAAAAACATATATGTCCATATCTATTACTTTTGTTATTAAACAAAATGTTCTATCGTGTATTTCATATGTATAATTTTTTTAGCGCCAAAATTGGTAATCACCTGTTGTATATATTTTACTGGATTTTACAATTTTTCCGTTCGCGTACTTTTAGATACAAACTTTTTTATTGAGAGTAATTTCTTTAAATTACTCAGTATTTACTCAGTTACTGGATTTTACTGGAAAAGTACTCAAACGCTCCTTTTATTGGATATATTTTAAATTGATGGGAAATGACATTTACATTTCGGTATCATAACAAAATTTTTTAGTCCTTTTTTGATCCCGAGAGTACCAAGTATTATTATTTTTTCTTATTTAAATTTTTTTAACAGAAAATTTTCAAAAATGCATTCACAAAGAAATAAAAAGCACACAAAGTATATACATTTGTATATATGTATGTAGGTACAAATGTCAAAGTTATAACAAGATGACTTTAAGACTTAAGGTGTGTTCACATTATATGCATTTGCCTTATGGAATGTCACTTTTTTATACACATGATATTTTCTGTGTATGTCAAAATCTGCATTTTACATACGGTTTATAATTTTTGTGTTCATACATTGGTATGTTATCTACCTATAGAGGTAAACAAATGCTTACTTTTGTTAATGCCTTTTAATTTTTTTATTTAATTTTTAGTCTATTAAATTCATTTTAATAATATTTATCTTACAATTTTACTTAAATTTTTAACGCCACAAGCACTTGCTTTATTTAAAACCAGCTTATGTCAGATGCTTTGTCACTTGAAAACAGAGCACGCTCTAAATAAAAATTGTCGTTTGTACTGTACACAGAAAAATAACACATGCTTTTAAAGGTGTTCAGACTATATGTACAAATTTACCATGTGAATAAGTGACATTCCACAAGACAAATACATATAATGTGAACACAGCTTTAAATAAATCTTTGGCCTGGATAAGACTTGATACGGTTGGAACACAAAATCGGTTCCTTTGTTTTATTTTCATAAGATTTTTGTAAGAGAAAATCCTTTTGACATTTGTACAGGATGTTACGTGGGCCTTGTGTGGCACTAAAAGGATCGCTCGGCTGGCTGGCGTCATCTCAGATGGGTCTGCATTTGTCCCGCACCTCTAGCCCTAAAGCACGTACCAATAATTGTTTGGGGAACTCTAACATTGCTCACAAACCAACATATTCTGAACGGGAGGTAGCTGTTATCCTCCAGTCGCCCTAACCCTACCATGGTCACCTGAATCCAACGAACTAATATTGAGGGACCCCTTTTTATATACTCACACCACACTTACCTTACTTTAACAACCACACGTTCTACAATTTAGCAAGCCATAATTTTCATTTTTACAACTTAACTTTCAAAACATAATTTATTTTAAATGTCTGCTTAATCCTAATATTTGTTTTTTTTCTTTTTCCCTTATAGCTAACTAATATCAAACTTCCACGTTTTATAAATCTTTCTTTTGAAATTAACTTTTTACTAAAGCGAACCCTGATTTCAGGAAATTATAACATACATACATGTACATATATATATAAATAAATGAATAATCATTCGTTTGTTTAATCTTTTTCAATTCTAATTCCTTTTAAAGAAAATATGCCTTACAGTAAAGTCCTTAAATAAACAATAAATACACACATAAATACAAAATTTGAATAAAAATGAACTAACATCAATAACCCACACTTGTGTCTTTGATACAATTATCTCTAACTAGATTGAACTTTTTTCTTCCTATTTATAATTATTTCCTCATCTAAATCAAATTTTTGTTTCCTGTATATTTTGTGGTCGTAGTTCACAGGCTGACTCTTGTACCTGAAATATCTGCCTAAAAGAGCTCTCTTAAACGATTTATTTGACTATGATACTAAATGCAGGCAATAAATATTCTATGAACTAACCAAGATGAGATAATATTAATAACACAGTTTTGGGTCTCAACAAAAATAAAAAAAATTTTCTTTAAAAAAATTTATGAGGTTATTTATATTAGCCCTTTCACAATACATATAACATACCACAGTAACATACATAAATCAATAAAAAAATACATAGCACTTGACGTCCCTACAAAAGTAAAATGTTCGAAGACTTACATATACACATGAAAATGGCGATATTTATATAAAAAACAAATTATCATTATTCAATGTACTTTTACAAAAAAAATTTTCGCACAGTGATTTGTATTTGAAGACACAACATCCCTCTTTTTTTGCTATTTTGTAGGTCTGCTTCATTTTTTCCTTCAGTTTAAAGATTCCAAGGCTGAATTACTTATTCGAAATTTTAAGGTTACCCGGTAAGTTCTTTTGCCCAGTGGTTATCTTTTCAACTCCCCCAAAGAATTTAATGTTAACTCCTGCACGGAATATCCACGGGGTAGACAAATCTGTTTCTCTACTGACTTCCACCAAATCCTCTTGGAATATGTTTGCTTATGGTAACTTCCTCCGCAATACCAAACTTCTGGCCTTATTTCAGCCTTAAATTTGTTTTAAATTTTTTTTGTAGATGGTTGTTTTCTGCTTTTGCTTTTGTTTCAACTTATTTTTTTCTTTTTTTATGTACTTATATTTTAAATTTAACAAAATTTCTTCACAGCTCTCAACTTTTTCTGTTCACTTTGTCTTTATAACTTAACCTTTTTCTTTTCCTAAATGGCCGAATGAAACTCCTTTTATACCAAAATTTCCCCTCCTTATTTTTTTGCAACACAATCTAATGATCCCTGTCCTAATTATTATGTTTATCTTTATCTATTCCTAACTTAGATGTCCGTCTCTTTTCGCTTATATACTATACCATAGTCTATCAACATTTCGGAGTATCGTTCGAACCTAACATAGCGTCTATACCTGATATAATATCAAATATATTTCTATCAGCAAACGTCAAATTTCATAGCAGAGCGAATTATATTACTCGCGGTCTCCACCTGACATAAAATGACTAACTTTAACATTAACTTCAAATTAATGTTCGGTGTAGACTGCTCAAGTTAATGCTTTTTTCAAGTTATAACATTGTTGTTAGTGCATTTGTTTTAACAACTCAGTTATAACTTCAAGTTACAGCAAAGTTTCATGTCAGGTGGAGACGTAGGGTTGCGTGTGGACTGCAATATTTGTATTATATTAATATTATATCAGATATTATAATATTGTTTTCGTAATATACATATATTTAGAAAACAATATTATGATATCAAGTGTCAAAAAACGCACACATACATAGATACGAGAAGAGAATTTTGTGAATTTAAATAAAAATGAATATTTTTTGATAAAAAAGAGATGAAATGCTTTAATTATACACGATGTATAAAGGAAATCGCAAAATTTTTATGAAATGCACATTAGTATTCAAATAAACAAAGATGTTCACTAACGTCTGCCTGATAATTATGAAATATTATGATATTTACAAGTGTACGTTTTCCCCTACATAGATATTAATATTAATATATATGTATTTTTCTTCTCATTCTGCCGACGTTCTCTCTCATATTATATCAGATTTAATATCAGGTATAGACGCTATGTAACGTCCAAGAACAAAAACTTCAGTAAAAAAAATTAACTTCAAAGACCTTCCCACCCACTGTATTCTAGAGTAACCGTTTCACAGCATTTGTATACCATGGTACACAGCTGCTGCCAAATCGCTTTTATTATTTTCTTGTTTACCTTGCGGCTACACGTTCAATAAATTGCTTTCAAATTTTTTCACACGTATGGTTTGTCAAAATATGCTAAAATTGAAGTTGTGACGTAGGCTGCAAGCAATTTGATTACCAATTTTATGTTCAAAATGCCGTCGTCGAGGAAACAATTAAAAATTTTCGCCTAAATATTTTAATTCAGCAAAGAAAATTACTTCTTTAGTTTTTACAAACACAAAAATTATTTTAAAACAGCTGTTAAATTGAAAGAAAAATTGAACGAACCGTTGAAAGAAAAATTGAAGTCCACCTGGTATTCAATTCCCAAATGTATGAGTGTGGTAGTAAAGAAGTGTGAATGTGTTGAACTTTGAAACAAAAATTTAAGAAACAATTTAACGTGTAGCCTCCAAGTTACATAAATTTCACACAGCCCATGCACCAGGGATGATAAAGCTGGTACAATTGTACTTTTTTTGGTACAACGTACGTTGGTAGCCTTTGGCTCATTTGGTACTATTTGCAAAATTTGCGAGACTACACCTTGTTTTTTTTACACGAAAAATAAATCCGGATCATTCAAAGTATATCCAATTTGAGAGAGAAGTGTTACCAAACACTTGTTTGGTTTATTATAAAGAACTACATCTAACTTCACCGGTGCTTCGTTTTCAATATTTTATCTATTGTATTATTATAAAATTTATTAATAAAACTTGTTATATTAATATTATATCAATCGTTTAAGTGATGAAATTAAATGAAGGTAGTTATGTTACAAACATGTGTAAACGATTAAAATTTACTTTAAAATGAAAAATTTTATATATGTATCTCGAAACAAAATTAAAGGTTGTATAGTTACGGATTTTAAGAGAAATTATAAACTGTTCTAAATAATCTTTTGCGAAACTAAAGTTAGTTTTCATGACGAAATTTTAACCTGGCTAACAATATTTACTCCCGAAAATGTTAATAGTATCGTACCTTTCTTATTAAAAAATATTTCCAAAGAAAATGGAAATTATGATAGTTTAAATAACGAGTTTCGAGCTTTGATTAGTTATTGTTTCGTAGCTTTCAAAAGTTATCAGGAGAATATTGTCAATTTCACACTCATCAGCGAATGTGGAAAGAGTATTTTCATAATAAAAATGATGACTCGAAAGTCTAATACAAACAAAAGACTTATTGAAAGGCCCTAACTCGTATTTTTTACGAAATTACAAAAAAGATTACAGAAAGAATATTACAGTTTATATTGTTTTTAAATGCTCCTGTAAAATAACAATTATTTTAGTTAGGGCATTTCTACTTGAGAACAACCTTTTCCACTAAGTCGAAAGAAAACCCCTGCGAAAGAAGACTAGTATCTCGAATTCTAATAAATTTTCATTTTTAGGTTAATGATGCAAATTAATCTTTATATCGTTCTTTTTTTTAAAATAAACAAAAAAATTGATATTTTTCATTAAGTAGTGTGTAAATTGAAAACTTTACATTAGTTTTTTGAGTTATGACGTTATATGAGTATATGAGCGACATGTTCTAAAAATATTATAAAAAAAAGTAGTTAAAACACACAAAAAAGAGTTTAGTACTATTGGGGTCGAAAAAGTACAATTTTAAAAGGTAATTGGTACGAAATTGGTTTTCTCAAAAGTTTAATCTATTAGACGACTCTTTAGAATTACCGCCAGTGATGCCAACTTTTTCGGCTCTAAAGGCACATCAACATTTAAAAAAAGCACTTAAAAGCGTAATTTTGATATCTAAATAGCGTAAAAAGCACTTTCGTGAAAAACGACTGAAAATCCATAACGTGAATTTATGTGAAGTTTAATAAATGCTTAAAATTTTCTTAGCTATTCTTTATTTAATGAAATATATCAGACGAAAAATGTATGCTTTACACTGAAAAAATAAATACGCCGAGTAATTATTAAAACAATTTTAAGAAATACACAAATTTCTTAAAAGCACTAATTAGTGCTTTTTCTTATTTTGGCACTAACGCTCAAAATTTGGCGTTTTGAGTCTTCAAAAAGCACCAAAAATAGTGCCAAAAGCACCAAGTTGGCATCGCTGATTACCGCCTCTGCTGTGAGTAAATGTTGTTGCCTAAATTAAGTTTGAACAATCTCTGTTTTAGCTGTAAAGCATATTTTCCTTAAATATGCAGAGAAGAAATTCAAAAATGAAAATAATATTGCAATTACTGTTTAATTTTTAATTTTTTTTGCTTTTAAACTATGCAGCAACTACAAATTTGTGGTTGCCAATATGGCAACTGAAATTACCAGCTGTTAGTTGCCAGTTGCCATCCGTAATATCATTTCGGCAACTAGCAACGCAACCAAAGTTCGGTCGCCATCCATAATCGAGCCACGAATACTGCGCAAGAGCGCTCCAACCAAAAATGAATCATACAGGGGCGCATTTTGACCCCGCAACAAGGAGTGAGGTATGGAAAAAATTCCGTAAGCTACTCTCGATATATCATGAAATTTTATTCATGTAATGCATTTTTAGTTTAAGCCACTGTAGATACATGTATATTTTCTATTGTTAATGGTTTCAGTTCTTTCATATCAGCCAATGCTCTAGACAAGTATTGGTTGTTAATAGCTTCAAAATTCTTTCCGCTAGGAAACATTTTAATTAAAAGTGGTATAACGCTGTTTGTTTTACCAGATAAAACATTTCCAGGGTAAAACTTATTCCTCTTCTAGACACGGAAACACCCCTTTCAGACACGGAAAGTTTACTTTCCAAACTCTTAATTCAGCTAGGAGAAAGGCAGAAAGAGATGGTATTCTTCTTCTGTCTTTTACACAGCTGAAGACTAAACTTTGCGTATTACTAAACCAAACTAACATTTCATTGTCGAAATCCAATTTTGCCTTAGAACTTTACAGAGTTTAATATAAAACTTTTTAAAATTTTCTGTGAACTGATTTCAAACAGTTGTTCCAACATGATTTGTGTTTAGATATACATATGTATGTATATCAACTTCTGTGCCAGAGAAAATATCATTGGTTTTCGTTTATATTGAATTGTAAAAGATTGCACTTTTCTAAAATAGCCTTAGTAATAAAGTTTCGTGCCATTTGCCGAAAAAGAAATTTAAATTTATTTTTAAAAAATATATATGCATACGCGCGTCTTTTGACTGCATTTTCAAGTTGACCGTGAGAGCATCAAATGTGTTGGGGGAGTACTACAGTACTTTTTCATGTTACATAGTAAATGGCTGCGTAAATCGTTCTAAAAGTTTTTTATTCTATTTCACACTACTGCCACAAGCAGTCTGTTTTAGTGCAAACATAAATAACAAAACAAAACTAACAAAACATGACTCTCACTAAAATCAATCAAGCATCATTCGAATAGTTTTTCTCTGCAGTTTTGTTAGTGCTTGTGTTCTCAAAACAAGTAGAAAATCAAAACAAAAAGCGAGAATGAAACAAAACAACAGTAAACAGCGTTGTCAACTTGGTGCGTTTCGCACCATTTTGGGTGCTTTATAAAATTTTTTGTGCGAAAAATTCCTTAGTTGGTGCGTGGTGCGCTTTTTTTTAAATTTTGGTGAGTTTTTTTTAATTTTTGGTGGCACCAACGCAAATTTAACACAACAATGGGTTAAAACTGGAAAATTTTTAAGTTTAAAATTTTTAAACGCACTAGTAATCCCAAATTAATATTTTACTTAATAAGTATTAGTGCGTTTAAAAATTTTAAACTTAAATTTTAACAATTCCCATAAAAAACAACTGGAAAATTTTTGTTGTGAAGCTTACTTACTTCCTGATAGTGTTAATTGCCATATTAATAGTAATGAAGTTTACAAAATATCACAATTTGAAATGAAATCTGTTGTATGATAACAATAATGATGAAAATATTAACTTTTTTAGATTTAGTTGAACTTCAGTGAATTTTAATCAGAAATAATTTCTTATTCGGGCTGAAGTCTAGTGATGGTTTGTTACAGCAACAATGAAATGCATATAGACAAATAAATATACTTATGACAATATGTCGAATAATGAATTTCTTAAATTTTTTGGTTGTTTTTTTAATTATGTGCATATATTGTAAAAGGTTGTTTGTTTTTATTGTTCTATTTTTAACCCCCGACCAGAAAAAGGGGTGCTATAAGTATGTAATGTATATCTGTGTGTCTGTACGAGTCCACGCACAGGCCAAACGGCTGGACCGATTTTGATTTAGTTTTATCTGTTTGAAAGGTGCCTTGATCGATAAGGTTGTTAGCTATATTTTAATAAAATCGGTCCAGCCGCTTAGAAGATATCACATGTTTCCTAGAAATATTCGGGGGTTTTTAAAATTTTTAATTTTTGTTAATAATATGGATATATCAAGCTTCTGATAAAAAAAATTAAAAAATATTTGAATAGAATGATAAATAATGAACTTTTTTTAGTTTTGAATCCTTTCTATTAATCGTGTATCTCTTAAAAAAGTGTTGTAGAGAATTTATGAAATTAAAAAAAAAAATATTATCTATGTAGTACAAATGAATTTATAGTAAAAAATTTGCCGTCTTTTTAGGTTTTATTTTTTTAACACTGAACTGTAAAAGCCTGTTTTACACTGCAATTACACATGCCACTAGTGGCATGCCAGTGTTGTGTACGTATTATCGACGAAAAATTTTTCGAAAAAGTCGAATCTCTTGCCATTTGCTTTGCTGTTTACACATGCCATTGCCACTGCATTTTAAAAATGTCGTCGAAGCGAGCTGGCTCAGTATCGCTTCCATTTTTACTTTTCCTTTTGTTTATAGAATAGAGTTAACTAGTACGTCACAAAGGCACATTCTTGAGGAAACTATTAACACTTATTATTATTATTATTTTAATAATATTAGTTCTTTATAATTAACAAACTCCAGTTTTTCACACACAAATCAAGTTATAAATCATAATAACACATTTAACAAGCTAAAATATTAATTTAATTTTCACAGTAATCCAATAAATTTGCATCAAATGTAAAAATTTGAAAACAAGTAATTTTTTTCGGTGGTTTGTCTTGCCAACAGTGTTGTTTAGCGATTCTTTTAGAATATTTCGCTGTAGTAAAGCATTGGAAAAAATCTCTTATGTCTTGAAAGGTCTTATAAGTGGTCTTGTGCTGGACACTACTATTTATTATATTATTTCATAGTAAATAAAACCTCTCTTCAGCTTTCATATTCCTAAGTCCCAAATCACACTGTGCAAGTCTTATTGCTAAGCTGATTAGTTTCAGGGAGAGAGAGACGAGGGGAACAGCAACGTTTCTTTTCCCCCGTCTCTCTCTCCTAATAAACTAATCAGCTTAGCAATAAGACTTGCATAGTGTAAATAGGGACTAACGAAGCGCAATGCTTCTTTTATTTGGAAATTTTTCTTTGCTATCAAAACATTCAAACATGTTTTGAATGATCTGTGTGAATTTTGATGTTCTATTTCATTTTTATTTTGAAAGGCTTGGTTTTACTTCAACATTGTTCTATTGCAGTTTTGTTCTGTACTGCAGTATTCTTATCGTAAAGCAAAACCAAAGAATATAAATCATATAGAATGCGCATCTCATAGAAGCTAAAATTTTCTATGACGGGTATTTCCAGTACTACCCGTCCAGCGTACGCACTCTCATTTCTTTTTGCAGTGTATGCTACGCTCGCATTGGTGAGAGCAGCGTTGCGGTTGTGACAATAAAATATCACTTTTGACTCTTTATCGTGCCAATGACACTTTTTATGAAAATTTTTTCAATTTATCCCTTTGTATCATTTTAACAGAATGTATGCCGTAGGGCAATCATACACACAGTTTAACATATCAGGTATTAGAAGAAGAAGAAGAAGAAGAAGAAGAGCTGTTCGTCCAGTTGGCGACATTCGGCTCGATGATGTCGATCATTTTATTCACCCTTATTCTATTTGGCGTCGGCAACATCGTCGTCAATTTTGAAACAACATCAATATAACACAACATCAATGCTAACTTTGTATTCCCTAACAGTGTTATGACGACGTTGCCTGTTTATCGATAAATACAACACACATATCCAATATTTGAGTCAGCTGGTCCATTTTGTTAACTATTTTTGGTGAAAGTGTTTTTGAATAATTAAAAACTTTGTACATAAATTAAAACAAAATGTTTTTCTTTCCTATTGGGACGATGAAAATAAAAAAATTTAATAGTGAAAATAAGATTTCTCAGACAAAAGTCATGAATTTGCCAGTTACCCAAGGAAAAGTAAGTGATAAACTCTGTCATGTTTTTGGAAAATAATGAGTAATGTTTATCCTTTTAATATTTTAAAGTTATTTTCGGCTGAACAAAACATCATTTAGGGATGTATTGGAGACAATAGAGCCTAATTTTTGAAACAACGTTTATAGGAGATTGGAGCTTGTTTATGTATCCCGCCTCCAGTTGCTTCACACTCAGCAGCACTGTTTGCAACCATTTTTTAATTTAAACCTCAAGTCCGGCCAGATCTGTAAAAATAATTTTATCAGTATACTTTCCCAACACACTATTTACCTTGCATTTTGCCATCCACCCCTAGTTCTAATTGGTTAACCGAGGGAATTTAGTCCCACTGTACCTTGAAATAATTAGGAACACTAACCCTGCGGAATGCTCTAGCAAAAGAAAGACTTTTTCCAACTCTTCCACAAGCTTTTCAAATTGGTTGGGGTTGGTAATTTTGATTTTGTCCATATTATGTTTTTCACTTTTAAAAAAAAAATTTTCAAATAAATATGTACATTTTTATATCTAATTTAGTATTTCTTATATTTCACTTTTTAACCATTTAAACTATTTTTCAAATTCGTTGAGGAATACCGATTTGCCAAAAAATATTCACCCTTATTCCCTTTGGCGTCGGCAACACAACACGACGTCGTTTTTAATGTTTTCTAGCAAATCGGTATTCCCGCAGATAGTATTGCCATTTATCGATGACTGTCAGCATATAGCATTAAACACATTCACCACAGCAAGCTACACATGTTTATATGAGAATAATTCTTTTGAAGACAGCAAGGCAACATGGCGGCAGGTTGTTGACTATGCTGATTTTGTCGTTGTAGTCCAATTAAACTAATTTCTATTTTGTTGGCTACAATGAGAAAATTCAGTATTGCCAGTGCAATACAAAATGTTGAATGAATAATTTTGTACAATTTTTTCATATTATTCAACAGAAATAATATCCAAAAATTGATGTAAGAAATAAATTGATTCATTTTTGTACTTTTATGCATTAAACACATTCACCACAGCAGGCTACACGAACACACGACTTCAAATGCCGCTAGCAGCATTTGTCGTCTCGTAGCCGGCTACTTAATTATTTTGGAGACGGCAGCAGCACCATCTGCAGTAGATATTCAAGTACAAATACATAGTTCAGTATTGCCGCTTTTATATGCTTTGCATTTATAAAAATTAATTACTCTTTTAAAATGTACTTATTTCACGTAAAAGTACAAAAATGAATCAATTTATTCCTAACATCAACTTTTGGATATTGATTCTGTTAAATAATATGAAATAATTATACAAAACAGTGATGGGAAATGTGCCATTTTTGGCACTATTGGACGTTGCCTGGCACTATGGCACTCTCGCTCATTTTCTGGCACTTTTTGTCCATTAAACATGGAAACTTGTCTTATTGCAATAACAAGTACTCTTCTCGTACTTTTAACGTTTTTAAGTAATGAAAATCTAGTAGGATTTGAGGCTGACAACTGTTCGGTTCTGATAGTTAAAAGTAACGGTTTGTCCAGAGACATTGACGATCTATTAAACTGAGTATATAAATTTGTTTGTAACAGCTCATGTCGTACAGATAAATTGTTAGAAGTATTTTAACTCTGATATTTATGAAGTTCTCAATTATTCCCCAAACCGTTGGTTGTCTCGTGAAGATTGTTGCAGATAAAGTCTTCGAACACTATGAGCCTTGAAATATTTCATCACATTTATAAAATTTTCAGTCATAATGCAATGATAAAATTTTATTCATATTAAGTAGTTTAACGGATTATATAACCAAGATGCATTTTTATTTTTATCTTATGTCCTTGAAATAGTAAATTGTCGGAACGCAATCTAAAAATGTAAGACTACATTTAATTATAAATTGGCTTTTTTATTTCTTCATTTACGTCAAAACCTTTTGAACAAAATATTTATTTATGATCTTCTTGTTGACAATATAGATCGAAATTAATAGATCGAATTAATAATCAAAAACTAATTTTCCCAGCATAAAGTTGTTGAATTCAAAAATAGAATTAAAGTTGATAAAAATAATGCTTCTAAACGAAAGAAAATACGTGAAAAAAATAAAAATACATATCCATATTAGACTTTGAAAATCTGATCAATTCAAAAGCTTAAATGTGAGTGAGTTTTTGAAAGACATGGGGGCGTAAACAATAGTTTCAATGAAAAATTTTCAAGTAATATTTATCGAATCGTTCAAGGTATCCTTTTTATTTTCTACTCTTCATCAAGCGTTGAAAGTATATTTTTAGTTCGAAATTTGATCAAAAGTAAAATTTTAAATGGACTGCAATTATAAACTTTAGCATCTTTAAAACATGGCAAAGATTTTTGAAGTCTAACAATATATATTTTATATAATCGTAATACATATAAAATACACCAAAAAAGCAATACATACAAATTCTACTATACCGACAGAATCTTTGTTTGATAAATTATTATTATTATTATTTTTAACGTACACGAATTTGCACAACTCGACAGTATATTAACCATAAATAACAAAAATTAAAAATTTTAAAAATCCCCGACTTTTTTCAGAAAACCCACGACTAAAAAAGGGGTGTTATAAGTTTGTAGTGTGTGTCTGTGTATCTGTGTGTCTGTCCGTGTCCACGTACAGACCAAATGGCTGGACCGATTTTCATTTAGTTTTTTCTGTTTGAAAGATGATTTGATCGAGAGGGTTCTTAGCTATGTTTGAACAAAATCCAGCCGTTTAGAAGATATAAGATCTTTTCTGAAAAAAGTCGGGGGTGGTATTCTGAAAGAAACATTGATGTTGATGCTGCCGTTCATTTTGTCGTCAGTGTTTTTGATGTCGTGTTCTGTTGTGTGCATGCCTCAACGAATTTGAAAAATAACTTAAATGGTAAAAAAGTGAAATATAAGTAGATATAAAAATGTACAGTTTTATTTGAAAAATTTCCTTAAAAAATGTGTAAAATATAATATGAAAAAAATTAAAATTACCAACCCCAACCAATTTGAAAAACTTGTGGAAAAGTTGGTAGAGTCCTTCTTTTGCTATAGGATTCCGCAGGGGTATTGTTCCTAATAATTTCAAGGTGCAGTGGGAAAGTGCGACTGCACTAAATTCCCTCGGTCCACCAATTAGAACTAGTGGTGGATGGCAAAATGTAAGGTAAATAGTGTGTTGGGAAAGTATACTGTACGATAAAAATTTTTTACAGGTCTGGCGGGACTTGAGGTTTAAATTAAAAAAATGTTGCAAACAACTAAAGCAAAGCAACTGGAGGAAGCTCCAAGCTCCAATAAACGTTGATCTGATCCCTTAAACTTATTTATACAAAAAGTTTTATAAGAGCAACACAAAAAAATGTTAAGCCTATAGTACACGGCATGTAAAGAACCACATGCGCATGTGATTCTGACGTAATTTTGACGTCATCACAAAGCTACATATGCAAATATTCAGATGATTACAGATTTGCTGCCTCAGAAAATGTGATTAATTCGGTTAAGAATGTCACATTTGTATTTTGGAACAAAATTTTGTATCAAAATTTTACGGCATGTAGCCACTACTAGTAATTTTCAAAAATGCAACCAACATGTTGAAAATGTCCGTGACGTCATCGCCACATATGCATGTGGCTTTTCACATGCCGTGTACTATAGGCTTTACTTAATTGCAGAAGTTATTAATGTTTATTGTTTTATTACTTGTTACCGCTAGTTACTGTACTCATTTAAAATCTATATTACATATCTTTGGTCGCGATGTTTTTATTTGCGTGCACTGTTTCAGTATTAAAATTTTTTGATTTTTCTTCTATTAGTTCTCGTGGAACCTTCATAGTGAAGAGACGTTAAAGCGGATTTTTATTACATACATACATACGAAACAAATATAAAAAACAACAAAATCAAAAATCATACAGAAAATATTCGTAATACATATTCATCTTGATAAATAAGCATATTGGCTTTACTAATATTTTTTAAATAGCAAGAAACACAAACAAAAAAAAAATCGTAAACACAAACAAGGTACCCTTGAGGAATAATACTCTGTATGAGTACCTCAAAGGAAAAAAATTTTGAAGTGAGTCCTAACGGCAGAAATGCTTATTTTACTGTGAGTTCTGAAACTCTGAATGAAAACAATATAAATAATAAACCTGATGAAAGTCTTTTTCTAACGGAAAAGCCACTTTTTCGTCATCGATCAACTTCGCTTTGTCCAATGCCAACTACTGAATCGTTAACATTAACATTGCCTAGTACTTCTTCATTTAAGTCTGCGATATCATCCGCATCGGGCTCGCGTTCATCACTAAACCAAGTTATAACTACAGATAACAGTAGCTCAAAACCCAAGGTAGAAGTGGGAATAGGCAGATATATAACCGTGGTATAGCGTGGGCGAAGCCCAAATTCTTCAAAAATTTCATCTGCTCCAAAGATGTCTAGGGATAACAGCGCATCATCTACCAATCGTCAAAATCGTTTTTCATTATTGCACGACACCGACGACAAGCCCTCTACATCATCGCAAAAGTCTTTTAAGCCACTACCTATTTATCTGAGAGAAAAAAAATTCTAACGCGCTTATCAAAAATCTGCTGTCGACCATTGGTGAAAATACTTTTCACATCATTCCAATTAAACGAGGTAATATTGATGAAACTAAAATCCAAATATATAATGAAAAAAATTTCCGAAAAATTGTTAGTGAATTCGAAAAAAATAAAACAAATTTTTACACATACCAACTTAAGAGTGCTAAAGGCCTACAGATAGTATTAAAGGGCATAGATTCATATGTTGAACCCGAAGAAGTAAAATGTGCACTTATCGACCAAGGATTTAAGGTAAAAAATGTTACCAACATATTTAATAGAGAAAAGGTCCCCCAACCCTTATTTCGGGTTGAACTGGAGCCGAATGACATACAATTGAAAAAAAATGAAGTCCATCCAGTTTATAACGTAAAGTATCTCTTACATCGAAAAATTACAGTTGAAGAGCCACGTAAGCGTTCAGGTCCCGTACAGTGCCATAATTGCCAAGAATATGGCCATACGAAAACTTACTGCAAGTTACCTACAGTGTGTGTTATCTGCGGTGAATTGCATGGTACTGCTAGCTGCACTAAGCCAAAAGATCAAGCAGAAAAAAAATGTAGTAATTGTGGAGGTAATCACACAGCTAACTATAGAGGGTGCCCTGTATTTTCTTTCGTTAAACAGGCTATGGGTCAAAAACCCAAGCTAACTCCAGCTCTACAAGTAAACGCGAACTCCGACACTTTTGCTCAAATCAGCCAACCAGTTACTTCACGTGTATCGTATGCTGATGCTGCTAAGACTAGTTCAATTCCCACGCAAAATGTTCCACCGCCAAATAATTCAACGAATTCAAACTCAAGCTTTAACTTTAGTCGCCTTGAAGCTACTATTGAGAATCTGGTGCTAACTATAAACAACTTTACTACAAATATGACAAGTATGATGCAAGAAATGCTGCGAATGCAGAATACACTGCTTCAAGCATTAGTTAATAAACCATGAACACGTTAAAAATATGTTTCTGGAACGCAAACGGCATTCGCCAACATAAAAATGAACTTGAGCACTTCCTCATGGAAAAAAATCTTGATATAATGTTGGTTTCTGAGACTCATTTGACCTCAAGAAGCTTAGTTAAAATAAATGGTTACACTTTATATGATACAAAGGAAGGACAGCATGCGGTGGATCAACAATTTTGATTAAGTCAAGACTCAAGCACTATGTCCTTGACAACCTTAGTGAAGAATATATGCAAGCAACGAATATTTTCGTAGACAATTTTTGTGCGAATTTCGTGATATCATCAATTTACGCACCTCCCAGATTTTCAGTTATCGAAGATCAGTATGAGAAGTTCTACAAATAGCTTGGATCTTGTTTCGTGGCAGCTGGTGACTACAATGCAAAACATACGTACTGGGGATCGCGTCTTGTTACACCTAGAGGTCGAGCCTTGTTCAATACAATTTCAAAAATGGGCTTAGATGTCATTTCGAGTGGGGAGCCTACTTACTGGCCTACTGACGTAAGAAAAATTCCAGATGTTATAGATTTTGCCGTCACGAAAAATATTCATAGGGACTTAATTCACGTAGAGGCCTCTCTAGATCTGTCCTCCGATCACTCTCAAACAATAGTTAGAATTTTCAACCCACTAAGGACTGATTTAATTAACTCATATGTGAAGATGATTAATGGCATCAACTGGCTGGCATTAAAAAAATATCTTAGTAGTCACTGCGTAGAAAACATTCAGCTTAGATCATGCGATGATATTGGATTTAACATTGCCAATCTTAACGAAAGTATTAAACAGGCTGCTGAACACGCCACTACCTCCTATCCGCAGACTGGCTTTAACAGAATTTATTCTACGGAAATTGAACGTCTTGTATTAGAAAAAGGAGAGCTAGAAGAGAATGGCAACAACAGATCACCACTAAATAAAATCAGACTTAAAGAATGTACTAAACGACTCAAAGAGCTGCTATCGTCGGAAAAAACTGCACTACTGGAAAAGTATTTAGAAGGTCTTGATGTAACGTCCGCATCTAATTACTCTTTGTGGCGCGCTACTAGAAATCTTAAAAGACCCGTGGATCTTAAATCACCACTGCGTACTGCGACCGGAGGCTGAGCAAGAAGCGATAGTGAGAAAGGTAACTTATTTTCTGAGCATTTAAAATCTGTATTCACTCCCAATTCATGTACGGGTGCTGCTGATTTACCGAGTGTAGTTTCTCTACCCCTTCGTCCCTTAAGGTTTAAGATGCGTGAAGTACAAAAAGTAATTGCTGAACTCAACCCGAAGAAAGCTACAGGTATTGATGGCATTAGTAACAAAATGCTCATGAGCTTGCCTCATGTTGCAATAAGAATCCTGCTATTTATTTTTAATGCTATTTTAAGAATGCAGTATTTTCCACATAACTGGAAACTTGCCAAGATCAAAATGATTCCAAAGGCAGGCAAAGATCTTATCAAGACTGAGTCATATAGGCCTATAAGTTTACTATCTACAATCTCAAAGCTTTTCGAAAAGCTGCTCATGACCAAATTGTCCAAAATTTTAACTGTAATGGCTGCATCCCGGACCATCAATTTGGCTTTAGAAGTCAGCACAGCACGATTGAACAAACGCATAGACTGGTCCAAGTTGTAAGAAGAACATTTGAAGAAAAGAAGTATTGTTTTGCTCTCTTTACTGATGTTTCCCAGGCGTAATGAGTGTTTTCTTTTATACTTCATATTAGAGACGTGCATGAGTACAGCAACTAGAGGCCTGCACGAGAAACCGATTTTTGTTATGTAACTGGGTGATTTAACCCATTCTGGAAAAAGTGGAAATATGTAAGTTCTTTTCTTTTTATAATTTTATTGGAATTTATGATACAAAATTTAAATCCATGTGAACACAAATTTGATTCGGAAATTTTCACATGTGAAATTCATGATTTGCCTGCATATGTGTGGATACATTTTTATCAACAGCACAGAGTGCCAAAATACGATAGGAGCAACAACATCCAGCACTATTAACATACGAGCATATTTGTGCTGGCGTAATGTGCCAATTTGTGGGTGAGAGAAGCGACAACTGTGGTTTTCGTTGCCAAAATTTTTCAACCAGCCACGAACCCACATTAGCAGTACAAAACCAATATTTGCACACCTTTAAAAGGAGCAAACGTCAAGTGCATACTAAAAACACTAATGCACGCGAAGCTGGGTATGCGTATAAATTTGAATGCCAGATTAATTAGTCTCTTGTGACTTGGAAAGAGCAAAAATTGTGCAGGTTAAAAATTTCTCCAGCGTATGAAAGGCTAATCGGTAAGTACAACATTTTACTTTATTATATATTATTATATGTATACAATATTAAATGCAGAATAAGTTTTTACTTTCTTTTCTGTTTCAGTTCAATCATTGAAAAATAAAAATTGTTAAGTAATTGAAGTGACAGCATATATAAAAAAATTTTGAAATAAAAAAATAAATAATGTGCTTAAAAATCAAATTTTTACCAGAAAAATATAAAACTTAATAAAACATTACAATGAACGATACAAAATTCGTCTCTTTAGAGGAAAACTATTACATTTCTGGTCAGAAACAACTGATAATTTATTATTGAAAAGTAACTATTGAAATTTTGAAATAGAGCGGTACAGAACACCTACAGAAAGTAAATACCAATGAAGCCTTAACTTGTAATTATATATAATTTTCATAATCAGAGATATGAGTAGCCAAACGTAACGTAATGTGTAGAGGTGTTGTAATATACATAATGGAAGATACACACTTTTTACATTGCGCTATGTTTAAGAAATTTGTTTATATGTATGCACATATTCGACATTTTTGGTTCACATATAAACGAAGAGATTTTAATTTAACTTTCATTCAATAAAAATTTGGATGAATATTATGCAAACTAAATAAAGAAATATGTCAATGATTTTACGCTAAAATGTTCGACGGTTACATTTTGTTTTTGTGGTCTCAAGAAAGAAGATATTGAAAAATTAAAGTTTTATTGATTAAAAAAAAAACGAAATTTATTTCGAATATATTTTATCTCGTGAATCCACAAAAAATTAAAATATTCAAATTGTGAAATAAAAAGCAGGGACTAAGACCACCGAAAATTTAAGTAAACGCCTTTCATTTTCGGCGAATAGTAGCCCCTGCAGTAAAAAAGTGATTGATGGGACTTAAAGCCTTTAATAAGTAATTAAAATTCATTTATTATATATATTCTCAATTCGTTCTCTTGTTGAAAACTTTAAGGGTTAACTATCAAAAATAACTGACTTATCCTATTTTTCGAAATACTAATCACAGTTTTCCCACAGGTTAGATAAATTCAACGAAGACCTGTGCTTGTGAAGAAACTCTTAGAGCCACACTAATTAATTGGTACTTCATCTGAGTGAGTGGATCTCAAACAAAATATATTTATATTATTTTCTAAAACTATGTATAAATGAACTAAAGTCATATTTATTATTTTGCAGATTTAACTTCAACAATTATAAATCACCAAAATAAGAAGTAGCTCTTAACACTACCCATCAATATATATTCTTCTCAACAAATCACCATCATGTAAGTCTTAGCTTTTAAGTTATTTACTTAATTAGAAGTAGCTTATATATTCTGAGCACAGGGTCAAATCTTGTGCAAATCTTCACAGCATTAATATTACATATCTATCTGATATCAGACGGAAACAAATTTAAAATTACCTCCGGCTTGACTCGCCTTAAGACTGGCTGGCTTCGTAATGCCCTAGGTGACTAATGGCCTCTAGCTCTTAATGACATAGTTTCCTAGAGTGTCGACGGGGCCACACCAATAGGTACATTATGAGTTACAAATGTAGCTACGTAGCTAGCAACGCTGGCTTGAGTCGGTAAGTTACAAAAAAAAATCGAATTCATACTTTCAGTATGTAAAGTTATTGTTTCTGGTAAAAAGTTATATATGTATATTACTGCATATGGTGATGCACACAAGTTTGATCATGTATATAAAAAATTTTGAACTAGATAAGTTAACGCGTTTAATTGACCGGACTGTAAGACGAACTATTGCTTTAGATCTTTCCCGTGAACAATTCCCAACGATTTGCCATTTAAATCTTCTACCTCATACAAACTATTTCCGACAGGTTTTACTATTCGGCACTTTAAAAATTTGCGTGAAAGTTTTGCGTTGAATCCGCCCTTAAAATCACTTTGCTCGAAATTCCTGCGGTAAACTTCCTGACCTGGAACAAATTTAACCAGCCTGCAACGCGTGTTGTACGTCTTTTCGTTACGTAGATGAGCTTTATGTAAAGTTTCGCGCATTTTATGCCTTACTAGTGATAATTTATCAGCTGCTGATATATCCAGCTCGTGGTCATCTAAACTTTTCAGCTTTCGGGCTAATTTATAGACACTACCGTGGCCAATCATATTCATACCGAAGAGAGCAAAATACGTAGTAATCCCAATTGAACTTTGAACTGATGATCTCAGTGAAAATTCTATTTCGAGCAAATGTTTGTCCCAATCGGAAAGATCACCCTGCAGGTATGAACGTACTGCTGCTAAAATAGATTGGTTAACACGTTCCGAAGCGTTCGCTTGCGGTGAATGTGTTGCCGTTCTCAAATGTTTTACGCCAAAGTTGGATACCAAGTCTGCAAACTCTTTACTCGTGAATTGTTTACCATTATCTGATACGATCGTCTCTGGTGTTCCAAATTTATGGAACAGTTCACTTATTAAAAATTTGACAACGTTTTTAGTACTAGCCTTTGGCATAGCCTTAAGGAGTACAAATTTAGTGAGATGATCAAGTACAATCAGAATAAAACAGTTTCCATTTTTTAACGTGGGTAAGGGCCGAGGAAATCAATGAAAATTCGCTGAAACGGACGTTCACTGATTATTTCTGCCCCCAGAGGCGGTCGTAGAGTGCTATTAGCAGGCTTCGATTCTTTGCATGTTTGACAACTGTTCACAAATTCGCGGATTTGAATGTTTTGATTTGGGCAGTAAAAGTACTCCTTTATTCTTCGGAGTTTTACCAACGCCTCCGTGAGATGCCAGCGGTGAGTTGTGAGATTTGTCTATGATGGTTTTAGTCAATTCCTGAGGCACCCATAGTTTCCATGAGAAGTCCTCATTCAAAGTTACACCAACATAAGGTCGTACTCGCTTGTATACTATACCATCAACTACTTTTAAGTCTGGCAACCGTTCAGAATTTGTTTCTATAGTAGATATAAGTTCTAAATAGTCGCTGGACTTAAATGCACTTGATTCGCGGTCGATCAATCCTTCTACATCTGCTGAGACTTCATCCATGACGTAGCGTGATAGAGTATCGGGTACTACATTTTGTTTCCCCTGTCTATGTTCAATGGTGAAATCATAAGATTGCAGATATAGGCTCCACCGAGCTAACCGGCCAGTTAGGTCCTTATCTGACATAAGTCACTTAAGGCTACTGTGGTCCGTTATCACGGAGAAGGGCATAAGCTCTAGATAGGGCCTAAACTTCTTAATCGCCATGACAACCGCTAGACATTCACGTTCAGTGACGGAATAATTCCTTTGCGCCGATGTTAATTTCTTAGAAAAATATGTTCATCGCCAAAATCATTTTTCTGGAAGAGGACAGCTCCAACGCCTACATCTGAAGCATCGCACTGAACGTAAAAATGCCTAGAGAAGTCAGGGTGAATAAGTGGTGGGCTCTTAATCAGAGCTTTCTCGAGCCGATCAAACGCAACTTTAGCTTCCTCCGAAAACTTGAATTGCTTCCCCTTCTTTAGCGTGTCATTGATTGGAGCCGCAATGGTGGCCTGATATAAATTTTCTATACCAGCCGGCTGCCCCCATGAAGCTCCGCACTTGCTTAGCTGTTTTAGGGTAAGCAAAACGAGTAATCATTTCCACCTTAGCCGGATCAGTACCTGTATTCTGTAACTTTTTGCGAACCGAAAATCGTAATATTTATCGACATATTTATTCGTTTGTGGTAACGATAATGTGATTCCGTAATTTCTTTTTTACGATAGTCTCCAACATTATCTTAATCGCCATTTAATTCAATATATTGTGGTATCTCTGTATAGAAAATGTAAAAACGAATGATAAAGAAAAACTCAATGAATTTGAGCTTGTGACTTTATTTTATTTTCCTCCAACCGACAGCGAATATCGTTAAAATATGTTACTGAATAGCAAAGTCGATAAATTTTCGTTATATTTATTATAGCGATACGATTATCGTAATAAAAGTTAGTGAATCCAGGTACAGGTTTTAGTTTGCCACCTCCCACTATATAACCTAGATATCGTAGTTCCTTAAAACAAAATTTAGATTTTGCCACATTGATGGTCAAACCTGCATTTGATAGGCAACTAGCCACTCGTGATAACAATTCTAAGTGTGTTGCAAAATCTGGAGATACTATCAATAGATCGTCTAAGTAGACGAAAACTCGATCCCGAAGTGCTGCAGGGATCACTTTATCCATTAAACGGCACATCCTCTGGGCTGCATTACACAACCCAAAGGGCATGACCGTGTATTGGTAAAGCGGTCTCCTCGGCACCGTGAAAGCAGTTTTCTCTCTACTAGACGCATCTAGTGGTATCTGCCAGAATGCGTCTTTAAGATCGACACTAGAAATGAAAATGGTATCTCCCAAGCGACTAAGCAAACCCTCAATGTGTGGCAGAGGATAGGCATCCTTGACCGTCAGCGCATTGAGCTTTCGAGCGTCCAAACATAGCCGATTCTTTTCGCCCTTGCGGACCAAAGTAACCGGGTGGCTCCAAGGACTCTCGCTGAGCTCAATGACACCAAGGTGAAGCATCCTATCTAGCTCTGCGTACATTAATTTTTGCACCGCCGGAGAGACAGGGTAGTGCCATCTTTCACTAGAATTGCATCACCAGTGTCTATGTGATGCATTTCTAAATCTGTCTTGCCAAGACCCTTGTGACTATAGCAGGGGAACCTTCATAAAGTCGATACCCAAGAATAGCTCACGACTAGGGTGATCGACTCGGTTTTTCAACCGGTTTTAAAATCCGGTTTTTTTACAATACGGCTGTCGGTTTTTTCAAAATGTTGATTTTTCGAATGTCGAATAGTCCGGTTTTTTTACAATTTAAAAACCGGTTGAGTCGAATACTTTTCGATTTGTACATTTTGCGTGTTTTGTTGATTTTCGTAAGTTTTTTTAGTGTAAAAGCTCTAAGCTTTTTTGGAGCATGGCGACGTTTACTGAAACATAAAATTTAAGAGAAATTATTGTATAAGTTAAAAGCAGAGGCGAATTTAATTGGCCTTATGGTGTGCAATGGATGTCAAAATAAAGGTTCAAAAAGTGTTTTTTAGTTTTGTTGACATTATGCTTCATATTTTATATAGAGGTAGATATCCACCTTGTCCATACATTCATATGTACATATACATATACCATTAAGGAATAAACTCTACATAAACCCATCATTTTTGTGGTTTGAGGAAACTTGGGAAGAAATTCAAAAAATTAATTATGTCAATATTTAGGGTGCTAATAAATATGTTTATACAAAAAATAAAAAATTCAAAAATAATTATAATAACAATAACATATTAGACCATATTTGGATGCCATTTGTTGACGGCTTGGTACCAGAAATCACAAAATTTTCAAACAAGTTGACAACATCAAACATATTGCACGTATTTTTTCATGTATTTTTATGCAGCGAAACCAGGAAAAAAGTGCGTAATTTAGGTGAAAAAGCACTAAATTTAAAATTTCATTATTTTATATAAAAAAAATTTGCACATCGTCGATTGGTTATTGGTTTGCTGCAGACGTAATGTATTTTGAATATACTGTGCCGCAAACCAATAACCAACCGACGACATGTACATAAAAAATATAGGAATCGGTTGACCTTGCATTCCATTCCTAAGATTTAAAATTTGAGGCATCCGATAAACATTTAATTTCTGTAAGAATAAGTGAATTCTTAAATCAATGAAAAAACGAATCTCTCGAGTTTAGTCAAATTGGCAGTAATCCAAGTCTTTCTGAGGTTAAGAGCCAATTACTCGTACATTTTGAGCTCGATGGGCTTAGCTTATTGTTTATTAAATTATGCTGTGGAAACATTCTCTCGGCTGCTATGTGACTTTCTACGTTTCTGGATGTAACAGAAGTTTGATGGGAATGCAAGTTTTGATAATGCCTCAAACGAGTTCATATCAACTGAATCTGTCAAAAGTGGACTCAATATTTTTCCCATTGCATTAAGTGAATCAATCCTTCTCCACCCATTGTCTATACTAGACAAAATTTCGCTATTATGCTATATTTGAGTAAATACTAGTATTATGTCTTCTTCGTTGTATGGCAAAACACTGTTTATATTAATTATGCTTAAAATGTTAAAGTTTGATGGTAATATGGCACGTATTTATTCAACCAAACCTTTTAAAATCTTAGTCGATTTTTTTGAGATGCTATATTTAACTTCAGAGCTTACGTTTTTGAATGAAAGACTTCCTCGAAGAAAAAGGTAAAGAAATTTTCCTTTGAGCTTTTGGTTTAGTGCCACCGCCTAGAAACAAAAAGCACCGAAACTGAATTTAAATAATAAATTCAGTAAAGTGCGACTCTGACTAGCGCACGAAGGGTTCCGTACGAGCACTAGATATGTAATTTATTACAAACTTCATCCTACATAATATATAGTTTTGGCATTTTTTCGTTTTTGGGGTCTTTTCGGCGGTTTTTTCGGTTTTGGCGATTTTTGTAAGTTTTGGCTCTTTTTTTAGTTTTGACACTTTATTTTCTTGTTTTGGCGATTTTTTTTTACTTTTGGCGATTTTTTTGATTTTCGCGATTTTTTTTTATTTAAAATTTTTTTAGTTTTGGCGACATTTTCCGTTTTGGCGATTTTGGGCGTTTTTTTTTTTAATTTTGGCGTTTTTTTTATTTTGGCGATTTTTTCGAATTTGGCGATTTATTTTAGTGTTAGATTTTTTTTAATTTTGACGATTTTTTCGTTTTGGCGATTTTTTTTAAATTTTGGCGATTTTTTTTGGTTTGGCGATTTTATAATTTTCGGTTTTTTTAGTTTTACCGTTTTTGAAAATTGCAAGTGTTTGCCTCTTACGGTTTCCAAGATACAGCAAATTGTCATAATTGCATAGTCAAAATTGCATTAACTGATGGACCACCCTTTAATTTTAATTTTTTTTTAATTTTAGTGTTAATTGTTGTAGTCTGTATAAAAAAACACTAATTTTACAAATTTCAAGTTTCAATATACATATGTTCATACAACTGTATATATATTACATAGGATTTTAACATTTTTCGTTGTTCGTTTTGGAACACCCTTTAATTTTTAATTCTCATGTATTTGTTGTTGTAGCGGCCAAGGTTCTACATACTGTGTCCAAATTTCAGGTCCGTAGCTCTTAGGATTCCTGAGAAAATACCGTGTGACGGACAGACGGAAAGCGTAGCGAAAACAATAGGGTCCTTTTCACCTTTGGTGTACGGAACCCTAAAAAGAAATGAGCACTAACTTCAAAATTTGTCGCGTCGAAAAATTCAAAAAGCACTAAAAACGGTGCGAAAAGCACTGAGTTGACAACGCTGATTTTATGCCTGTATGTAGACTTTTTTTCTATGTATTTTGAATATTTTTGCTACTCTAGGTGTTATTATAATTATTTTTTTATTTTTTGTATAAACATATTTATTAGCACTTTAAATATTGCCATAATTAATTCTTTGAATTTCTTTTCAAATTTCCACAAACCCTAAAAATTATGGTTTTATGTAGAGTTTATTCCTCAACTGTGTATACATATTTATGTACTATACATAAATAAGTATATGAAGTCAATTTTTATGTTTTACCTTTAATTTTTGTATTGTTTTATAGTATTTACATGAACTGTTAACTCTTTTTTAATAAAGCAATTTAAAATCAAAACTTTTGTATAATAATTTTTTTACTTAAAAAAACCGGTTGACCGGTTTTTCCTGAACTGTAAAAACTGAAACCGGGTTTTTCATAATTTCAAATATTCGAACTATTCGAAAACCGGTTTCTGGAAAAAGTCGAATAATCGATCACCCTACTCACGACTCAGAGTAGGAACTAAATAAAACAATATGACCAGCGTTGTCAACTCGGTGCTTTTCGCACCGTTTTTAGTGCTTTTTGAAATTTTCGACGCGAAAAATTTTGAAGTTAGTGCTCGGTGCTTTTTTCAACTAATTTTTGGTGCTTTTTATTTTCAAAATTCAAAAAGAATTTTCCTTATATAATAGCTCAATTCACAATCTTGTGCAAATGGTCTTGCATCGTTGCATGTGCAAAATTGTATAGTATATTCTACTCACCACTTAACAATTCTTAGTGGAGAGTATCAATATACTATACCATTTTGCACACGCAACGATGCAAGACCATTTGCACAAGATTGTGAATCGGGCTAATATATATATATTTTTTTTTAAGAAGTCTAACATTTAAAAAACATAGGCACTGAAGTTAAATGGAACATTTCAAAATATTCTAACAAGATTGTACAAAACCTGGTTGATGAAATACGTGCATTTTATTCTCAAACTTTCACATTTTAAGCATAATTAATGGAAACAGTATTTTGCCACACGACAAAGAAGACATAATGCAAGTATAGTCTAATAGCGAAATATTTTCTAGTATATACTGTAAATAGAGAATAATTCACTTAATGCAAATGGAGTTCAGAAAATAAGCAGAAATAATGTTCTATAACGATTCATTCGATATAAACTCGTTTGGGGCATTATCGAAATTGCATTCAACTTCAATGTTTAAACGCAGAAGTTGATCACGTTTTTACCTTTATTACTTTATTTAAGTTTCAAATACGTAAAAAATTGTCTTTACACTTGGCTTTATATAAAAAGCGGTCTGAAACGAGAAAATTGCGTTGCTAATATAGCTGCCGTTTTAGGTTACATATTTATAACCTACTTCGTTGCTTTTTTCTAAAATAATAGTACATATAATTTAAGTTTATATAACTTGATTAACTTGCATATTACTTTTTTTTAATTTTGTAACTTTGTTATTAATATTGCGTTTGCTGAGAAAGAATGTTTCCACATCATTGCTTAATAAAAATTAAATTTTGAAAGTCTTGACTTTAAAAAAATTAACTACTATTCCCATCGAGTTCAAAATCTAATCAGCAAGTCAAAAAGACTTGCCAATTGCTGCTAATTTGACTAATTTCAGGTGATTTGTTTCTTTCAGGTATGTTCTGGAAATCACAAGATTTCATATCACTTGTGATTTTAAAATCACAATTTTGATTTGATGGTGTTCTGTAAATCACAAAATTTTTAACTTTCGGTGTGACTTTACCCTTTCGAAAACACAAGAAAACAGCTGATATTTTGTTCTGTTTTGATAAATTTGTTTATTTATTGAAAAATAATTTGTGTTTTGGCCAAAAAAAATAAAGTGAAAATAAAATAAAATTATCGTTTGTATAAAAATAAAAAACAATTTGAAATGCCTAGAGCTTTATTTTTATCACTAATAGATTTAAAAAGAAAACAATTAAGAGATGAACGAGCTAAGAAAAGGTATTTGCGACTTATAAAATCCATTGAGTATGAATGAAACATTGTAAGTAAATAATAATGTAACATTTAAATGTAACAATTTAAAGTTCGGATGCTTTCAGTTTCATATCATTTTACCGGTCGAATAAAAGAGCCTTTCAGATGATATTGGACTCTATATCACCACACCTTTCAAAATGCTCCATTCCGGCAAGTATCCAGCTTGCAGCAGTACTGAGATATTTAGCAGTCGGATCGTTCCAAGGCGTTATAGCGAACGATGTAAACTTAAGCATGGAACGTTCAACCTTTTGCAAGATTATGTGGATCGTGATGCAGCAATTAGAAGAAAGGTTGTATACAGTTTGGATACAAATTCCTGTAAGCCAACAGACACAATGCATCCAAATCATATTTTTATGAAAAGTTTGGTATACCCGGCGTTATTGGATATATTGATGGCACATTCATCCGAATAATGAAACCACCGTCAGATCACGCAGCATATTTTAGCCGAAAGGGATACTTCAGCCTTAATGCAACGATGGTTAGTATCTTAGTGACTCATATACACTTACATATACGCATTGTTTAACATGTTTTTAGTTTCAGATTTGTGATCATGAAATGCGTATTGTGGCCTTAGATGCTTGCAGACCTGGCTCATGTCATGATTCCTTTATTTGGAACATGAGTGATGCCAAACCATACTTTTCCACGGTGCATTCCGAAGGTGTGAGAAATTTTTGGCTCTTGGGGGATTCTGGATATCCGCTAAAGCCTTATTTGATGACTCCCTATAAAAATCCTGCTTTCGGAACTGCTCAAGATTTATTTAATCAAAGACATGTCTCTGCCAGAAACATCAGTGAAAGAACCATGTGTTTTGAAAATCCGTTTTAGATGTCTCCAAGGCGCTTTTCCCTATGTTCCATCTAAAGTTGTTTCTATAATCAACGTATGCTGTGCACTGCATAATATATGTATACACTATAACACTTGACGAAGAAATTATTGTGAGCTCGGCTGAAGATGATTTAGAAACGGAGAGCAGGATGAATACGATAATTCAGCAGTTACCATACGGGATAATATAGCCCGCTCCCTAAATTCAACCAGCCAAGTTTAAAGCCAAAAAAAAAAACATTTCAATAAAAACAATAAAATTTATTAAACAAAAAAATCATTAAACAAACAAATAGTAAAATTCATTAAATAAGGCACATATGTATATATATTAATTTGTTCATATACATATTTATGGTGTACAGGTACATTGGTAAGTATGTTTATACTAAATAAAAATAATAAAATATTCAAGAGATCATAAATTTTTAAATATCAAATACTAAGGACTATATGGTTGTTCTATGCCGAGTTTTAATCGTTCCAGCTCCAAAAATTTCAATTTCAGTTCGTTTTTGGTCTGAGCACTTTTTTCCATGGCATAGTTATGCCTGGTCCACTCTTTCAGTTCTTTTTCTTTAATACTTTTCATTTGGCTTATATTTCTCTTAAGTAATTCCTATTTTCTTTAATCTCACTTTTTATACTGTCCCAAGTTTTTTGTAATTTTTGAAAAATGCTCGGCTTCCATTACCATAACATCTCCAACATCAGTAACATCCCTTTTTCGTTTGCGGCTGCTAACTCGAGTTGGTGTTGATGGTGTTATGGGACTAGAAACTGTGTCTTCGTTTTGGCATAATTGTACTGGAGTCGATGAAGGGGAGACCGAAGTTTGCACGTTAATGTTTTGATCGCTGTTTTCGGAAGTGAACAAATATTTATTATTTTTAGGCTGACCATGGTGGATCTTTGTTGTAATCTTTTTAGTTGTGGTTGGCTTTTCGTTACATGGCACACCAAAACTTTTCGCATCTCTTATTCCTTCCACTGAAGCGTACAGACCACATATAACTGCTACCTGCTCATCAATTTGGGTGAATCACCCCTATTCTGCGTTTCGATTACGTTCCCGAATCAGTTACGCACGGATCGAAAAGAGGTATTCTGCAAAAAAACTGAATCGAAAGAAAAAGAAGAAGAGAAGAGTATGTTTAAACCTGCTGCTTTGCTTTGAAACGGGTGAAATAGGAACAGAAAAATTAAGCAATTTTCAAAATTTTTAGCAAAAAGTTAAATTTAGTGCAAAAAAAAACAGTGATTTACCATTAAAACAATTAATAATTAAATATTGTAAAAAATTTTATTAAATAGATTCTTGCAAATTTAAGTACAGAGATTAAAAAAAAACCAGATAAGCAATAGGTATTTGTGGCCAAACTTATCCAGTGTGAAGAATTCTGTCGCGCCGGAGGTGATATTTTAATTTTTTACACATAATTGTAACACAAAAATAAAGTTTATTTCTTTAAATTTAATTAAATCCGTAGGTAATATCGTTTTTTGTTGCCATTAAATAGGTATGTCAACTTTTTATACTGTTCTACCTGTAATAAATTAAATAAAAATCGCATTTCAGTACAGAAAAACAAAACAAACTGTGTAGTTTATTAATTAAACCTTCTTTTGCATTTAATACTTGCATTATTTTTTTAATTAATCACTTTTTGAAGCTAAACAAACAAAAATTGAAAACGCTCCGCCACTAAAATAACAACTTACAAAAACGTAGTTACGATCGAAATGTAGAATACATAGAATCGAAAGAGAAATCGAAGAACGGAACGCGGAATACCAAAGTTGCCAAACGGAGAAACTTTCGATTCGAATCGAAACGCAGAATAGGGGTGAATATGTATATATTGAAACGTCCCCCACCAGTTTTACCACTTCTGCTTTATTGTGAGCCATCCGATGCTTTACACTCAGCTTCATATCAACCCATATCTAAGAAATGTATTTATATAGAAATGATTGCTATCATTTTAATTTTAAATTAAATACTTTTTTCCAGGTTGGTACATTCTTACATGGTGGTCCCGAAGCATTCAATTAATTGCATAGCAAGTTCCGTCCACAACTGCTCGCAAAACACCCTATCACCCTTTACAAAACCTCTTGCCAAGTCTTGGTGCTGCTCCATAAATTTTATAAAAATATCCACCTGGGCGCTATTTTTATGTTGCCCGCTAATGAAAAATATTTTTTATTGAACTTTTTTTTATATCCCATTAAAGATACTTACATGATGAAAACCTTTTAATTTTTAAATTTGGAGCGCAAACAGTTTAAATTTTACAAAACGAAGAAGCAGCTGCAAAAGTTCTAACCGAAGCAGCCACTGTTCGTTATCACTTATTGTTGCCATTTGCTATTACTTTATGCGTAATTATTTTTTAAATTAGGCAAACAATTGATAGTAAATAAGTATTTTAAATATTTCTTAACAAAAATAATTAAGTTTTATTAGAAATATCTCGGTTACTTAAACAAATCAAACATGTTTCTCGTTGATAGAAATATTTAGCTAATCTGGCAAGCATCAATGTATTTTCGAAGAACTAAAACAGCTGACAAGTAAAAAGTAAATGCAAAATCACAAAGCAGATAACAATATTTCTTGCAAAAAAGTGTCAATTTTTTCATAATTTTATAAATCCTTTAGTAGAAAATTGCTCATTTTTGTATAAAAATCAATAAAAAAGATATTAAGTTATTCATTTAATTAATTTATTGTGAATATCAAAATAAAGTGATCGAAAAACTAACAAGTGATTTCAAATCGGCAGGAATTCAGCGGACCGGTTTAAAATAAAAAAAATTCAAAGTTTTTTGTACAGAACACCTATCTTGTGATTTCAAATCACAAAAAGTGATTTTCAGAACATGCAACAAAAAAATTTTAATTTAGTGATTTTTAACTTAAATTACGCGTTTTTTTCCTGGTTTCAGTGCTTTTTGAAATTTAAAAGTTGACAACGCTGCTGTTTACATTTTGAATCATATGTTTTTGTCTTACTAAACTGTACTAGTAGATTTACCGAACATGCCTGTAAGTTATTCATTTAATTAATTTATTGCGAATTTCAAAACGAAGTGATTGAAAAAATAACCAAGTGATTTCAAATTGTCAGGCATTAAGCTGACCGGTTTAAAATCACAAAAATTAAAAAAGTTTTGTGTACAGAACACCTTTCTTGTGATTTCAAATCACTTTCACAAAAAGCGATTTGCAGAACATGCCTGATAATATCCATTTTAGAGCGCATTGTGAAATATCTCAGTTTTTCATACAAACAAAAACAGTAAAACAGTATGTCCAACAAGTGTTATTAAAGAGCAGAAGAAATGCAACAACAAATTCACGCATTTCGGCAGATTTATTTTATTTTGTGTAAAGTTAATAGACAGCCTGTGAGTTAAAAACTGAATTTAACAAACTTGCAGTGTGAAAGCAAAATCAGCTGTTTATGGTTTTAACGTTAAAACCAGGTTTTAACTTTCAATGTGAAAACACTATAAAGAACTGTCACTTTACGCTCTCAATTTGTGTTCTCCTTTACTGTATTTTGGGTAAACGAACGCAATTTAGTAAAATGCAGTAAAGTTCAGTAAAAATTTGTAAAAACTTTTGAGTACGCGAACGCAATTATAGTTATGCTATTCTTTTAAGGCATTATGCATAATTTATGTTTATACTTTGTTTTTTTTTTTTTTTTGTAAATTATATTTTATAAAGATGAAGAAATAAGGTGTAAATCACTGACTTTACAACTGCAGAATTTGGAAACTTATCATCCTTAAAACAAGCTTTATTTCAGCAACAGCTGAAAATCGATATTTTTTTTTTTGGTAAAAACTCGGATATTTTTACATCATTTATTCTTCAATTGGCCGCATGTTTGGCTGTCGAAAAGTAGCAAAATGCGACTTAAGTCGCACAACGGCAACGCCGATGATAAGAGCAAAGAATATTATGCTCTCAGTGTGTGTTTTCTTGCGATTTATACTTTCCCCCGCATCTGAAGCGTAAGCAAAAAATTTTTAATTTTTTAGCTCAGATGTGCATTCTATACAATTTATATTCTTTGGCAAAACACATCTCTTTTGAAAGTTTTGTTTGTTTTAAAATAACGGAGCAATATAAACACACATTTTGAAATTAGTGAGAGTGCTTGTAAGCCTTTTTAGGGCTTGTGCCACGCTCTATTACATAGTATCAAAAAAAGTACGATCGTACCAACTTTCCCATCACTGGTCCAGATACATGTCACAATAACCGCGAGTAACAAGTTGTGACTAGAGCCGCTCACGTAAAAAAAAACATCGATGTTTTTTCTCATTCGATTCATTATTAATTCACATCGATGTTATTCGATGTATCGATTTAAAAAAACATCGATGTTTACGATGCATCGTATTGATTAATTGGAACCAAGAAAATTTATTAAATAAATAAAAGTCGATTTCAAAATTTCATGAGGATTAACAAAAGCATGTGTGCAAATCACAGTATGTGCTTGTTTTTTCAAAGGCCAATTCTTCAGCTTTGCAAATCGGAACAAATGTCAGTTGTTAAAAGAATGTTTCCGATTGTGTGTAATTTAGTTTTCAATGTTCCTGACAAAGCGTCATATATTTTACAACCCAACGAGTCACAGTAGCTCTACTTGGAACTTTAAAAAGTGGTGGTATAAGTTTCACTAGGTGTCTAAAACCTTCTGTAACAGTAATTTTAAGCCAAATATATTATTGATTTTAACATCAAATATGGAAAAAGAACTTACATTTCTGATTATTACCTACAATACCAAGAAAATTTTGAAAATTTTTTCACAATAAAAATATATATTTGGGTGCTGTAAAATAACACTGTTGCTTCGATTACGCTTTGTAAATTGACAAAAAAAAATACCTTTAGTATTGTTGTTACATGAAGCGATTTAAAAAAAAAAATTCAATTTGGAGGTGTTTTTTATCACCACATTAGATCAATATGTACAAAAAGTCGTCTTTTCGATACATCGAATAAAAACATCGATGTACCGATTAACATCATATGATACGATACATCGGCATTTATTCGGTGTATCACAACCAAAACATCGATGTTTACGATGCATCGATTAACATCGAGCAGCTCTAGTTGTCACAACACTAAAATGCATGCACCTATATGAAATAAAATAGTTCAACAATTTTCAAAAATTTAGTTTTTAATGAATAAACGTAAAATTCAAATGAAATAAAATGCAATAATTATAAAATAATTTTATACATGTCTATTGATTTTTAGTAAAAAAAAAATATGTAAAAAAAGAACTCAGTGGTCATTTAATGTTAAATAGATCAATTCTATTAAACATGATACATATAATTAATGTTAATAAAAATATATCTTTAATATATTTACCACCACTTTTATAAAAAAACGTGGCACAATTGAATTTTTTTACGAAAGCAAGCTTCATTCAGAATTGTTTCGTTTTTCAAAAGTATGGTTAAAACTTATTATTATTATGAAAGTAATATTTAATTTCAGACACTTTGGTAACTGTTTAAAGGAAATACAACTGGTTTTCCAAAACATTGCTGGGAGCACGATGAATACTCTCAGCTACTAGGAAAGCAAGTTTATGAGCATATTGACATACAGATGGTACACGCAGAGTTCCGGACCAATTGTAATATAAATGAGTCATTTTGTAAGTCAAAATTTGTATTTTATCTGGACTTAATCCCATATTGTCGTATATAACGTTGTAGCTGGTGGGTGAAACTGTACCCTGCTTTACGGACTGAGATACCAAGAAGAAGTCATAGCGCTCCGGCAGTGTGATTATGTCATCCACAACTGTTCCAGGCTGAGGATTTTGACCGTTTACAAAATAGCGTGTATTTATTCGCTTTGACACAACAACAAACGCTAGACGGCAACCTTTTACAATGCCAGCAGATTTGTATATTTCATCTAATTTATTCTTGAGGAACTTCACCTCCGTTCCAAAAACTTGGTGCAGCTGACTGTCACCAACTCCGTCTCGGAAAAAAAGTATGCGTTCTGGTAGAGTTCCATGGGCTGCGCGGTATGATTTAAGAGCACATGTCATTTGGACACTTATTTCATTAGAAAGCTCTTGTCCTTTCAAGTGCTGTGTTACGGCCGAGAAATATTTAGACGACTGCTGTATATCCATTGTTGCAACCAGAGCACCATACGACTTATTTTTCTCCTTTGCAGAATGGCAAACATCAAAGCCCACAGTCATAAGTCCAGTTAACGGCATTTCAATCATCCACGGAGCGCCCATGAGCTTGGCATTCATTTGAATTACAATTTTCGTGGCAACTGACATAAGACCAGCAGCTTTGTCACCTCTTGGAGCAATGGTCCTCAGGGTACACACCTGGGAAGGCATAGGTCTATCCACACAACATTTCTTTTTTATGCAAGAATACCTTAAAAAAGAAGAAATATACATATACATGAACATTAATATTTATCAATTGACGACCGACTAAAAAAGGGGTGTAATAAGTCTGTAGTGTGTGTCTGTGTATCTGTCCGTGTCCACGTGCAAACCAAACGGCTGGACCGATTTTAATTTAGTTTTTTCTGTTTGAAGGGTGACTTGATCGAGAAGGTCCTTAGCTTTAATATTAATGATTTGAACAGGCTAAAGTTCGCATCGCTTTGTAAGCCAATTTACATGTGATAATTATTAATGAACAAATAACACCAAAGTTAGTTGTAAATATTCCGACAACACATAGTTGATAAATAAATACAATTTCTAATTTTATTAATAACGCTTTAGTCCTGAGTCATGACAAATATAAAACTAAAAATATTAAAATAATTAAAGAAATAATGAAAAATAATAATTATCCCCCAAATTTAATAAATAATCTGATATATAATGGGTGTTTTTTATTGAGGTATAGAACTTTAAGTTGGCATCACTTTTTTAACTGGCGGCCATTTTGTCAGCTGTCAAGTGATTAATATTTAGTTTGGTTTGGCATTTCATCATGAACAGGTTGACAAAAGAACAACGCTTGCAAATCGTGCAAATTTATTTCGAAAATAATGGTTCAGTTCGCGAAGTTTACCGCAAGCTCCGTCCATTTTATGGTCGACATAATCGTCCATCAGAGCAATTAATTCGGTTAACCATGGATCGTTTTCGCACCACGTTTACTCTATGTGATAATACGCATCCGCAGAGACGTCGAACAGTGCGCACCGAAGAAACAATTGCCGCTGTAGAGCAAAGTGTTGAAGAGGACCCGAGTGAATCGATTCGCCACCGTGCACAGCAATTGGAGCTTTGTCCATCAACTTTATGGAAGATTTTGCGCAAAGATCTTGGCTTGCGACCTTACAAGATCCAGCTTGTGCAAGAATTAAAGCCGCGAGACCATGCAATGCGTCGTGATTTTGGTGTATGGGCCGAAAATGAGATTGATCTCGATGCTGATTTTCATCGCAAAATTTTGTTCAGTGATGAGGCTCATTTTTGGTTGAATGGCTACGTCAACAAGCAAAATTGCCGCATTTGGAGTGAAGAGAATCCACATGAGACCCTTGAGACGCCATTACATCCACAAAAACTGACTGTTTGGTAAGCTCTATGGGCTGGTGGAGTCATTGGGCCATACTTCTTCCGAAATAATGCTGGAGAGTCAGTTACCGTATAGAGCCATGATAACCGACTATTTTGTTCCCGAATTGGATGGCATGAATGTGGATGAGTTGTGGTTCCAACAAGACGGCGCTACATGCCACACAGCGCACGTCACAATCGATTTATTGAAGGAAACATTCGATGAGCGCATAATTTCGCGGAATGGACCTGTCAATTGGCCACCAAGATCGTGTAATTTGACACCATTGGATTATGTTCTTTGGCGATATGTGAAGTCGCTCGTCTACGCCAACAAACCAGAAACGTTAGGGGACTTGGAAGCCAACATTCGTGGCGTTATTGCCAACATACGGCCCCATATGCTCGAAAAAGTGGTTGAAAATTGGACCTGTAGAATTGGCTTTATTCGAGCCAGCCGCGGCGGCCACATGCCCGAAATCATATTTAAACATTAATGGCATAAAATTATCCTTCCAATAAAGCCAAATTGATGGACATTAAAACGATTTTCTTGTGTTTTATTTCAATTCGAAGTTCTATACCTCTAAAAAAAACACCCGTTAGATCAATAAACCATAGAACTGGGAGTAATGTAACAAGATCTGTCAACACAAAATACTTAAGCTTATCTTACATACCAAAATTAACTGAAACCACCAATATAAAAGAAATTATAAAAGAAGAAGGAACTACAAATACACTATTCACTAATTTTAAATCAAAAATTAACAAAAAGGAACAAAGCAACATTGGGGGGCAAATGAAAGATGTAAACAAATGTACATCGGGACAACAAAAAGAAATGTGGGAATAAAAATTGCTGAGCACGAGACAGATATCAAAAAGAGCCGACATTCTACTGCATTATCTCAACACTGCATTTACAACTTACATACAGCTGAATTAGAAAACTTAAAAATACTTCACAAAGAAAGAAGGCACAATAAACGTTATACTTTGGAAAGCTAAGTATACTACAGAAAATGGACATAGCAATGAACAGTAAAACAGATAAAGACAACACCAATGCCAGCTATAGCATTGCATTAGTTTAGACATTGTGTAATTCCAACTGTGATATTAGAAGTTAAGAAAAGACACAGCCTTTTTTTTAAATTAATTTATTTAATTTATATTTGCAATTATTTTTTACGTTGTGTTTTATATTGTACATTTTATGCCTCTTTAAAATTCATCTCGAAAACTTAAAAGTAAATTGGAATAAAAGATAAAATATGTAAGTCAATGTTTATACTCTAGTACAGTGCTCTTCAAAACCGCGCACGCGTGAGTTAATGCACAGGGTATAGTCTACATGGCAACACTGGCATAAATAGATTAGTAGACAAACACATCTTCATAATGGGGAACAAAGATCAACATCAATATTATCACTTACATACGTTAGAACAAAGACTTACAACATGGGGCAAGGTCAACATCAATATTATCACTTACATACGTTAGAACAAAGACTTACAACGAGACCACTATCAGTCAAAGTAAAGTCAAAATATGTTTTAATAATAAAAAGATACTTGTAGAAAACATATTCCGAGATAAAAGACAAAGAAACGATAAACATAATTATTACTATAAATAGATGTTAAGAATATATTGTAAGTAGTCTTAAGAAGATGAATAATAAAGAAACACACGTTTCGGTGTAGAAAAAACTTTATTTAAATTTTTTTGATTCATTCCTTCACCAAGGAATTAACTGGGGGCTCAACCGGGATACAAGCGAAATAATCTTGTATTCCCAGCCAAATAAAATTTCCACGATCCTGAAGAAGGATAAAAATAAAATTCCTGAAAAATTAGAAATAATAAAAATAAAATTTCTGAAAAATTTAACAAAAATCTAAAAGAAAAAAAAGGTAAAAGTTTTCAAATACTTCGAAAAAGTGAACATTGCAGTGAAAGTGAAAAATACACACTGACTTCGCACGCAAAACGACAGCAAATATTTAACTCAAGACGCCTACTAGAAGAAGATATCAACATGACTGAAGCTGCAACACTCCAAGCTCATATTGAGGCACTAACTGAACAACTAGCATCCCTGAAAACAGACTTCGAAACATTGAAAAGCAATACACGATTCCAGCAAAGCCTGCCCTAAAACCACACATAACGAGTGCCACTCAAATTAACACAGAAATCTTCAAGTGTTTACCAACATTCTGTGGATTGGAAGGAGAATATAACCCATGGAGAAATCAGGTATGGACCCAAATAGAAAATATTAAACAATTTTCAAATAGTCCCGAATACTATAACTGTGTATGCATTATACGTGCAAAAATTATTGGCGCTGCATCAAGTTTTATCCGTAAACTGAACAGAACTAAATTTCTATGCCATAATAAACCGCTTAGACTTTACGTATGCGGATAAACGTCCATTGTAAGTATTAAAAGAAATTATGACTAGAATTAAACAGGGGAACAAAACTCTGACCGAATTCCACGATGAAATCCATCAAGCATTAACCCTCATACAACAAAAAATCTAAACCTCAGATGAGAGTATGAGAAGAGAAAGACTATCAGATGCCAACGAGGATGCGATCCACCTTTATGATGGGATTAAGAAGCAATTACACAAAAGGAATCCTCTATGCTAACCAACCAAAGAGTCTGGGAGAAGCTTATGCCATTGCCTGCACCATCTACCACGACAACGAAGATCGTCATTTTGAAAATATCAACGTAAGACAGCAGGAACACCGTAATGAACAACGGCATATATGTACATCATGGAGGTAACGAACACCGCCAACTAAAGCCATCATATCAGGTTCAACAACGACACCACAATTATGCGGCATTACGAAGAAACCAAGTAGAACCAATAGAAGTCGACAACTCAACGCAATACAGAAGGCCTACAAATTTCCCGCAACAATAAAGATGGGGTAACAATAATCCTCAACAAAACACTACTACACATCATAATCCATTCCGTAACAATCAAAATCCTGTGAAGAGGGAAAATAATTTTTCAACCCACAACTTTAATAAGGTTCAACGAGTACACCAAACACAGGACGAGGATCTTCAATCACTCCAGCCTCAATACACCGAAGACGATTTTGAAACCGGAAGTGCTTTTTTAGGCGAGTGAATGGTCTGCCATGTCTACAACGCACTTGCAGAGAAACATGTAGATCAGTAAATATTTTAGCAGATACGAGAGCTACAAGTAATTATATTAGTAATAGTTGTAAGATAGGGAAACCAATAAAAATTAATGCGGTGAAAGTCAAAACACTTCATGGATATTCAATGGTAAATACGAAAAAAATTATTACTGTCCTAAACCACCATTTAACCTTCTATGAAACAGAGGCCCTTCAAGAATTTGATATGCTTTTAGGAGAACAGGGGTTAAGATCAATCAAGGCAGAGATCAATCTCTTCGACTATAGCTTAAAATATAAATATAAGGAAAATTTAAGAAAAAATGAGGAAAATATAAATTATACAATTAACAACGAAATTTACAGGAAAGATATTAAAAAAAATAATGCAAAGGAATAGGGAAACTAACGAAGTATTGCCATTTACTACAACCATTCAGGCATCTATCAGAACACAATCTGAAGACCCTATTTATGTAAGACAATAAATACCCTTATCCAATATCGGATAACGAGTTTATTAATAATGAAATACAGAAATTACTGGATAATAAAATTATTCAGCCAAGTAGGAGTCCGTACAATTCCCCCATCTGGACAGTCGCAAAAAAGGGTACCGATGAAGAAGGAAAAACCAAAAGGCGAATGGTAATTGATTTCCAGAAGCTAAACGCTCAAACAATTACCGACCGTTAACCAATTCCAGATGTTGGCATGACAATCCAGAACTTGGGAAAAGCAAAAGTATTCACTACGTTAGATTTGGAATCAGGATTCCATCAAATTCTTATAAAAGAATCGGACAGGAAAAAACAGCATTCAGTGTGAACGGTGCAAAGTATGAATTTTTAAGGATGCCGTTTGGTCTTAAAAACGCTCCTTCTATTTTTCAACGATGCATAGACGATATTCTGCGTCCGTATATAGGGAAGTTTGCATATGTTTATATAGATGATGTGCTAATATATTCCTCCTCACCCGAAGAACATATGAAGCACATCTCCATTATAATTAATGCACTCCACAACGCTAACATGAAAATTTCCGATGAAAAATCGCACTTCTTTCAAGATTATGTAGAGTATCTAGGACACATCATTAAGCATAATAAGATAACAGTAGACCCTAATAAGGTGGAAACAATAAAAAACTATCCTATTCCCACAAATTTAAAGGAACTTAGATCATTCCTAGGCTTAGCAAGTTACTACAGGAAATTTATTAAAAACTTCGCAGCTATTGTAAAACCACTCACAATACATCTCAGAGGAGATAATAGCGGAATTAGTAAAAATCACAGTACAAAAGTAAAAATAAATCTCGACCAAGCAGCACTAGACGCATTAAATAAAATAAAAGACGCCCTTCAGGCAGAGGTCGAATTATTCCAACCTGAATTTTCTGAACCATTCGAGTTAACCACCGACGCAAGTAACTATGCCATCGGCGCAGTTCTTTCCCAGTATAAGAAACCAATAGTATTTATTTCACGAACTCTAAATGAAACAGAGCAAAATTACAGCACAAACGAAAAGGAATTGTTTGCTATCGTTTGGGCTTTACAAAAATAGAGAAACTATCTTTACGGTATCGCTGACCTAACAATATACACTGACCACCAGTCATTAATCTTTTTTATCTCGGAAAAGAATCCAGACACCAAACTTAAAAGATGGAAAAAATTCATAGAAGAATATGGAGCAAAATTAGTGTACAAGCTTGGGCACCAGAATGTTGTTGCAGACGCTTTATCACGGCAACAAATTAACAATACATCCAGTTGTTCACAACACTCAGCTCAAAGCTCACCTTCAGAAGGTATTAAGAGAGTCAAAGAACCACTAAATGCTTTTAGGAATCAAATAATACCAATATTTGACGAAAATGAAACAATCGAAATAGATACATGTACCATTTTTCCAGATCGAGTTAGGCATACCATATATTATAAAACAAAACACGAATTGATAGACAGACTAAAGCAAATAACAAATCCAAAAGTTCAAAATGGATTAAAATTAAGCGAAGAAACATTATTTCATCTACAAAATGATATTATCACTACATTCCCATCCAATTTGTTTGTTATAACACAAACACAATTACAAGATGTTATTAATGTAGAATAACAAAAAGAGATAGTAATGCGAACACATAGACGAGCACATAGAAATTATAAAAATAACGCTCAAGAAATATCGTTAACACACTATTGGCCGAACATTCGAGATATGTGTAAAAAAGAATGTATAGATTGTAATATCTGCCTACAAAATAAATATGAACGAATACCAAATAAACAACCAATAGGGAAAACACATGAATAACCAAACATACATCAGCACCATTGATAAATACTCCAAATACTGTTACATACGCAAATTACATAGCAAAACAAACTGTCATGAGTACATAGAAGAAATTCTCACACAGATATTTTCAAAATGCCAATATTTCTTGTTTGCATATCTACATATTTTTTCTCAAATATTTCAATTTTCTCATATTTCATTTAGCATATTTTTCAGAGTAGTTGAATGCGAAATATTTTTTAGAGTTGAAATATTTTTCTATTCATATTTTTCGGTAGTTGTTATTTATAATATTTGTGTGCTACAATATTTTGCAGTCACAAAAATATAACACAAGCTAATATGCAAAAATTGAAATCTGTTTACTGCGTAAAATATTATTGTGGATATATTTTCATTTTGTGTGCATAGAAAAATATTACTACAAAAATATTTCTGTTCTGTTTGCTATGGAAAATATTAAATAGTGTGAAGGTATAATATATTTATTTACTCATATATGTAATATGCAAATGCACTTGAATATTTTTATATGCACTTTGTCAAAAATTCAAACAAAGTCATATTTTCATAATAGTCATATTTAAACTAAAAATTTTTAAAAACTAATTTTTGAACCCTGCATACATACATGCCAATTCAAGCGAAAAGCAAAAGGTAAACAACTACCATGCATTGCTTAGTTACCCTGCAGTCAGGCTGGGGACAAGTGTCTCTATGTCAGCACTAAAATTATAGTAGTAGTTACATTGTCTACAATTTCTCTTCTATTCGTCAGTATAAAAGAGAGAGACAAAACAGATGTGGTGTATTTCTGGTGGATTTTGCAACAACTTGTCAATAGACATAAATTTGTATGTACGTGATGTATAGAAATGTACCAGTAAATGTCTGATTGAGACATACCAATGTTCCCATAAGAACTATGAATTCACTACCTAGTCAATTGTTTTAGTGTTACTAGTAGATTTTCAATGACAAGCACATGCTAGATGTCTGTAGCACAAAGTATTGTATGGGGAATTATTGTAGAGTAGTACTGGTGACAGAGTCAAAAGCGACTCAGTACGTTTTCACCATCGACATTTCCTTCAGGGTAATGATGTACACACGTATGCATATACACTAGTCTCCTGCACAAGATGTCTTATAAGAACTTTTAAGACATGAGGGATTTTTCAAATGCTTTGCTACAGCGAAATCTTATAAAACAAACGTTAACAACACTGTTTGCAAGAAATTTATTTGAGTATTGTAAGTATGAGAGTAAAGAAGAAAACAATTCGTGACGGAATATGTGATACTAGCTTCTTTCTACGCATAAGCGCGTGTACAAACGTCATGCATGTATGTGTGTATGATAAGAAGCATACACTAATAGACAGTACTTCTTTTGAGTGTTTGTTACAGACAAGCTGTCTTGACGTCATCGCTTGTTAACACTGGTATACACATGCACCAATACATCCATCGTGCTTCGCTTATAGTACGACAGCATTTATTATTGGTTTAGTATAATACATGCGACGTGAATACATTTAAAAATCATGACGTTTTTACATTTCAAGACTGTTTACGCAGGCCTCTAATATACACATGTATGTACATAGTTACCACATGAACTTAGTTGGCAGCGTTGCCAACATGGTGCTTTTCGCACCATTTTTAGTGCATTTTGAAATTTTTGACGCGAAAAATTTTGAAGTTAGTGCTCGGTGCTTTTTTAAACTAATTTTTGGTGCTTTTTATTTCTTGGCGGTGGCACTAAACCCAAAATTCAAAAAGAATTTTTCTTATATAATATATATATATATATATATATTTTTTTTTGAAGAAATCTAACATTTAAATACATAAGCACTGAAGTTAAATGGAACATTTGAAAATATTCTAATAAGATTGTACAAAACTTTGTTGAAGAAATACATAACAAAGAATTTTTTTTTTTTTTTTTTTTTTTTTGTAACCACAACCCGCGAAGCGATTAGCTTGTCTGCGGAAAACACCCAAGGTCTATGGCGGGAATCGAACCCACGACCTCTGGACTGAGAGGCTAGCTTCTCTACCACTCAGCCACAGGGGCACCATAATGCAAGTATAGTCTAATAGCGAAATATTTTCTATTGTATACAGTAAATATATGCAATGGAGAAACTTTGAGTTCGCTATCGAGTTTTGGGCATAAACAAGTCTTATAACGATTATTCATATTGCGTTTGCTGTGAAAGAATGTTTCCACAGCATTGTTTAATAAAAATCAAATTTTTGCTTGTCAAAGAAT